>OZ008371.1:11455652-12655652 GCA_963931995.1 Phaonia tiefii
GGAAGCCTTATTTCTGCTGAAGAATGTTAAATAATCTTTAATTGGTGTAAGCAGGTGACTGAATGTGATCAAGGAAAAATATAATGGTAGCACCATACATTCAAAATAATAGCGAAGTAAACATCACAATGTGTCTAGGAGTTAAAGTAGCTATGATATGTATTTTGATTCAAATCATCCGTGTTTTCTCTTCGATTGTATCGATGTACTCCTTAAAATCATAGGCCACCAACATATTTCTACTAATCACAATACACAATTTATGTACGACAAATGCGATATTCCAAACATCGGCGTAGGTCCAATCAATTGTTCAGGATCACGCTGGATTCCAACCCAACAACCATTGTTAACAACTGTGGCAGCTAGGCGAACCATGTTCCCCCAATAGGTGGTCTTGAAGATAAAATTGCCAAATTTTAAGAAACACTGGCCTATAATCAAAGGAACAATAAACAAACCAGTAATATAGACACGCATATATTAATAAATTATTAGTTACCTTTTTCCAATAAATTAACAGCTGTTCCCTTACACCCGAATGAATTATTTTTCAGAATATGTACTTTTATATTTTGGCATTTCGAAATCAAATATATTTTGAAGAGTTACCTATTTTCAAATGAGAATTTTACAAAGACAATACGAATGAGGATTGCCTAAGAGCTTAGGTAATAAATCGTACTTTTTTAGTTTCATACAAAAAATGTTTGCCTAAAGCTAGACGTATGATTTGTGCGACGGATTTGTGCGGTTCGAGGTCGCTTTTTTACGTGTATGGGCAGGCTCGCGAGCATTTACATATCTCGTCATTTCAGTTGCTGTTGAACCGTCGAGTAGTGCACACAAGAAATGGCGAGTAAAGATTTTATGGTGGAATTTTTCTTTTTTATTTTCAATGTGGAAACATGTGTAATAATTAAAAGCGCAGTTGCATCTTCCGCTGCTTCGTCGCACATGTTTATTGCTCAAACTTTAAACACAAAATGAACATGCGAGCGCGTCATCCGCTTCGTAGCAGATGTTTACTCATCATCGTCGGACGATTTATGATTTGTGCGAATGTGTATGGAAAAATGACAATCGCACAAATCCGACGCACAAATCATACGTCTATGGCTAGCTTAAGCCAACCAAGGCAATACTTCGAAAAATTTTTTCTGTGTACACATTCCTCCTGCTACCACCTAATAATTCCATCATGGTTTTGTTCATGGTACAATAATATGTTCATGGTAAAGTCGTAAGAACAGCTGTTTTCATTTTTTTCATGAGGTTCTTCGCTTCGGCTGTCACACTCACATGTATTTTGTTTTTGTACTCTTTTGCATTCTTGTGTTGTTGGTATGTATTTGTGTAGAGTTTGACAGCTGAAGCGAATAGAATAAAACCAACATGCCTGTTGTTGCTGCCTACAACTACAACAACGCGCGCTGCTATTACCATGTAGATATTTTTGTAACATGGTTTTGTTCTAGTTGTTGGCAAATTTATGTCAACAACAACATAAATTTATTCTCACTTACGTTGTGTCAAATCAAACAAAAACAAAATACATGTGAGCTTGACAGTTCGAAAGTGGTTTGCAATGTAAACAAAGCCAGCAGTGCTTATTCATTCACCATCTATGAATACATCTTGACAAGAATGAAAAAGAGTACAAAAACAAAATACAGATGAATTTGAGAGCTGAAGCGAAAAATCACATGAGAAAAATTAAATCAGCTTTTCAAACGACTTTACCATGTAGATATTATTGTATCATGCTCGATCTCCCGAAACCTCGATTTATTGAATTGTCCGGTTTTTTAATACTGGCTAATGACGCTATAGATAAAATCATAGAATAATACATACGTAGATAAACTTATTCTCATCTGACGTTTCATTTCACACTCTTCATCGTAGGTTTGTGGAAATGAGAGCAATTAAATTTTAAATTATCTTACACCAGGTGGAGTTACAAAATATGTTTACTTAACTTTTTCCTGTCGTTTTGGTGTAGAACTGAAAAATTTAAATATATTTTGCACTTTTTTGTTGACTTTTATCGTTGGTATACATTTGTATTGTATTTAACATAACTAGTTTGTCACAAAAACACGAAATTCGGTTGTTGTTCCTTTATGGATCGCTGTATACTATTGCTACCATCTGGTATTATTGAACCCATATCATGGTAGAAATAGAATGGTAGATGCAGTACGACAACAAATACAACAAGCCAAAAATAACAGGCATTTTGTTTTTGCTCAGTGTCTGTGTTGTGTCAAGTCAGCTGATAGAAAAATGTAAACAAATTTGCAAAAAGTGCCATTTAGAAAATGATGGAGTGTTATTTGATATATTGAAAGTGTTTAAGTGTGAAAATTAAAACGTTTCTATGTAATTTTTGCAGAGAAATATTTCAAAAACAGCACTTGCCGGCGAACGGGGGTTGCAGACAAACAAATTTAAACAAACTTTGACATAAGAGAAAAACTTACTCCCACTCAGTCCAGAAAAAAGTTCAAATCAGCTGGGCTAGTGCTTCTACCATTTCTTTGTACCATGACCCATATTTTCCACCATCCAATGTTTACTTTCCATCGTACCTATGACGTTTAATTTATTGAGCGAATAAAAGCTTCTATGGTATGTATTATTCTATGAATAAAATCTGCAACAAAAACTATTTCGCACGAACGAACTCAATGGCCCAATTCACACGGGATTAATTGTTCTGGTCTAACATGGCAGCTTGTAGGCATTTTCGGTGAGGAGAGTCGTTTTTCGTTGGAATAATTTTTCATCCAGCTCCAACCCCGCATTAGCAGAACAAAACTAATACATGCACACTTATGAAAACACAGGTTCTGTGTTTTATTTTTTGCGGAGCGATTTTTAGTCTTTATTTGTCCATCGTCGTGTAAACATTAATTTGAAAGCAGAAGGTTGTTGGTCGCGCCAACAAACATTAAAACTAATAAAAATAAACGTCAAATAAATAAAAAAAATACTAACACACACAAAGCTGTGTATACGTATACAATTTTAGACAGATTAATTAGTCTCGTGTGTTTTGGAAAAAACAAAAGTTGTTCGGACTAAAAATTACTCCCGTGTGAATTGGGCCAATACCAGGCTTTATACTACACATTCACACATAAAATTTCGTTGTTGTTGCCTACAACAATTACAACACCTAATGTTATCACTTCGTATAGTTACATCTATAGTTGTCAGATGTTGACCGTCTGTTGAGGTTATGTCATAACAGCTGATTGATTTCACCCGATTTGCGGTGTACAACTACGAACGAGCGAAAAGTGATGTCTTTGGGTAACCACGGTAAAATTGCTTTGAGTTGGTAAGAATTCGATCATAAAACTTAAGTAAAAGATGACCTACTTACTCTGAAATAGGACTGTTTTAGTTGCTGTTGGAGTTTATTCGTTTGTGCTTTCAAAGAATTCGGTGGAGAGGCGGCGTTACGAGGACATGCAAATACGTGAACGTATGAAGAAATCAAACACTGGAGAATACGAACAAGTGGGACATCGACGTTTCAGTGCTTAGGTTTCTATACGAAAGCACCATAACAAAATAAGACACAGACACCAAAGCACATAAATCCAAAATTGGGCACCAAAACCAATCTAAAATCTACTTCATCTAATACACGTGCATACAGTAACAATGGCCATGCCCCAGATAAGTCCCGCCGAACAGGCTAAATTACAAATGATGCAAGACATGGAAATTGAAATGATGTCTGATTTATATAATCGTATGACAAATGCATGCCACAAGAAATGTATACCTCCTCGGTATGGCGAAGCAGAACTAGGTAAGTAGTTCTAATGATTCTCCTCTCCTGACTTATACCCGACGATTACATTGAACTTTTCTTTGATATCCCTTCGTTTAGGCAAAGGTGAAATGGTTTGCATCGATCGCTGTGTGGCCAAATATTTAGATATTCATGAAAAGATTGGTAAGAAGCTAACGGCAATGTCGATGCAAGACGAGGACCTGATGAAGAAAATGTCCAACTAATGTTTATACTCTTCAGTTGTCTTTTTTACATTTAATTTTACTGTACATTGCAATATTTGCTAAATTAAATAGTTACATTCGTAGTTTGTTGAAATACACATAAATATAAACAATGGAAAATAAAATATGATGAGCCCTTCCAAGGCCAGCATTTAACTAAAATTTGTTATATACCGCGAAAGCTCTGGTATTAGCACTGATATATCCTGTAAAATAAAATCAACTGGGGATATCTTTTTTTAATGAGTAGGTGTTTTTGTATGATACCTCCATATCATTTTCAGGGCTGCTGTCGTCTGTTGTATCTAGATCACTGGTTTCTATACTATTCTCCCAATCGGACAAATCATCATCTTCCTCAACATCATTGTCATCGCCCAAATTGTCATTTACGATTGTTCGTTGTGGTTGAGGGTTGTCACAGAGTATATTGCTGTATTCCTGAGAACATGGATTAAGGTTTTAGTATACAAATGTATGCTTTCGTTTAAAAAATTTTCTGAGCAAGATCATTTCCATAAGAGAAGCGCATTCAGGGGAACTTTATAAATTTTACTCTCATGAACTTTTATTTTAAATAACGACATATCTTTTTTAAATATTTTCTATGAAAATGTATTCTTTAATAGTTATAGATCTTGATCCGAAAAATTATTAAAGAACATGAAGCCCCATCGGACAATCTTTTCTACACCAGAATAAAATGAACGCAAAGTTAAAAAACTCCACGTAAAAGCGATTGACAATAGGGGATATTATGCCCTTATCGTAAATGGTTATTTACAAGGAATTTTTTCACTTTATTTCTTTGTTGATACATTTCCTGGGTTATTTTTTTTATGATATGGGTGATTATAATAATGAATGTCGAATTTACTCATACCTTTAGTTGCAGCTGCACTGTCTCTACATTACATAATGGATTATCACATATATTTAACATACGTATAAATTCTAAAGAATTTAATAACTCCTCCGGCACATAGTGTTCAATCTGATTGCAATTGAGGAAAACGTACTGTAACTTTTTCATTTGGCATAAACATGGAGGGATTTTGGTTAAATGATTACTTTTCAAATTCAAATGTATCAGATTCGTCAATTCCCCTAATGAATCGGGAATCGATAAGAGTCTATTATTTTCCAATGTTAGCCAACGTAATTTCTTTAAACGACTGAGAGCTTTCGGCAAACTTTCCAGATGATTTCCTCGTGCACCCAAAGTATCAAGGCACTCACAATTACCAATTTCCTCCGGCAATGCAGTAAGACCTGTATTATTGCACCAAAATGTTTCCAGCTGTAAAAGTTGACCAATTTCTCGTGGTAATGAAGATATTGAATTGCAACTGATATTTAAAGCTTTAAGATTTGTCAGTTGACATATAACCAATGGAAATTCTGTTAATTTATTGAAGTCCAATGTTAATATCTGCAGCCTCGTTAGAGTGGACACAAAGTTAGGAATCTGAAACATATAAATGGATATATTGTTTCGCCATTGTACTTAACTATAGATTTTTCCTATCTTTTTATACGAACCCTTGTCAAATGATTGTGATTTAAAAACAATTTCAGTATGATATCACATTTTTCTACTAAATCTGGTACTTCGGACATCTCAAAACGCGATAAATTTAAAGTGAATGATTTTTTACACAGAGCATCTTCACAGATGGCCAGAATATGATTATTACGAAAGAACTGGTACACAATATTCATAATTTGTTTAGTAGTTTGCCAGTCAAACAGACTTTTTTTAATTCCTTTTGTTTATAATTGTTTTCCTTTCGAATAACTTTATTTTGCTTACACAAATCAGCAACACAAATGAAGTATAAATGAAAGAGTTAAACTATGCACTGCAGATACTTTCGAGTCCAAATACATATGCCAATCCGATGAGTGTTTGTATGTATGTATGTATGTTCTTTCCGCAAAGAGCAACAAATGAGCAGCAGAGCAGGTGTATCTTGCAAATACATTGACTCTCTTGAAATGATTCGAGACTTCCGACATACATCCCCTAACAAAATACCCCTCTTTCGCAAGCAAACCTGTCTAATGTATGTACGTATTCGCGTAGTATTTTGAAATTGTTATTTCATTTCATTCAGTTCTCTTATCTCATTTAATTTTCTTCATATATTTTTTTCGCAAGATATTACCCAAACTCAACCAAAGTTGCATGCATATTTTTATGCGATTTTAACGTGGGTGATAGCTATCAACACTGAGAAAAAAAAGCAAATTACACTGGTCAACAAAATTAAAAAAAATCCAAACCATGTTTGAACTGAAATTTTATTTTAAAGCTAACTTTTTTAATACTTTGATGATTTCTTTAAAAACATCCCCCATATACTTATATACATATGTATGTACAAACGAACAAGACTAAAATTCTCCAGTTTGTGATTATGTATTGCAAGTTTTATTTCATTATAAAAACGGAATAAATAGAAAGAACTACGTGTTTTAATATAATTTAATTTTAATTATTATTATTTATGTATGTATAAGTATGTATATATGTATGTATGTATGTGTTTTTATGTCTATATGGATCTTCGTAGAATATTAATCAATTAATAACTAAGTAATTGTATTTTGTTACTATTAAACTTCTTGCTGTTTTCCTTAGAAAAACTTTTTAATGTTTATCTTAAACGATGTAAAGCTGTAGTGTTCTATCAAACATGTCAATATTACGTTATTTACCACAAAGAAAATAACACTTTGGGCGCCAATCCAATAAAATGTATTCCATGCTTTAAATTCCAGCAGATAGGCGGGTAAAAGCCATAATCCCTGGGCCACCAACCATAAACTAAAGTATAGGAAACTTTTCTTAGGCGTTAATGATTGGAAGTTGTTAATACATAAAGGAAGTAGCGACAAGTACCAAACAAAATATTGTGATGTGACCACAGAATTAAAAGTGACCATAGTAAAAGCCAAAGAAAATATACAAAATGGTAATGTTTGTCTAAATTGACCAAACCCAAAGCTTAGATACAGTATCAAGATAAATTGTGGCAATATTATAAGGATTTTCTCCCACACGTTGCTTTCAACTGAATCACCGCCACTTAAATATTGCATGAGAAAGTACAAGGAGAAATTATGACGTATGTCTTTGCGCACAAAGTGATACAAATAGGCTTCATAGATATATTGCCAGCCATAAAGTCTGTAAAAGTAACCCGTAACAACTGTTAAACTTAGCAAAGTGCCGAATATTAATATCAACTGTTGGCTGCAAGGAAATAACAGAATACGTAAGAAGTCCCTAAAAGATCTCACAAAACGATTGGACAATGTTAAGTAGTACGCCAAACTAAATAGCAACGGATATAGTCGTAAATGTATAGCAAACCCATGGGATAACCCCGCTATAAATATCAGCCAATTACGTTTTCGATTGTCTCTATAATCCTCAGATTTGGTTAGTAAGTATATAGTAAAAATTACAAAGAAACTGGAAAAACAATCACCATTTCCTCTAGTCGATATAATGGCCGTAAGGGGATTGTACAACCAAAAACAGGCAGAAGCATTAGCAATTTTGTCAGGTCTATTTCGTGCATCAAAATCTCCATAATTGGCGTTCGATGAAAATTTTGAAGATTTCCCATATTTCATTAGTATGCACTGGACTGCTTTATTGCATTGTGATTGAAGCTCACTACGCACTATTGCATATATTAAAAGCGCCACAAAAATATCAAATGTAGTAAAGATAATCTTTCCCATTGCTGGATACAATATCACGTTAGGAATTTGCATAAACGCTAGCAATGGACTGTAGCGATAGGTGTGGCGATTGAAGGGACTATTCCCGTTTAGAATCTGTCTAGCTCCATCTGTAACCACTTTGTAGTCGATATCTGTATATGGTACTTCCGAGTGTAGGTCATGTACTTGGCCGTAGACTATTAGCAGGACACGAACTAATATTGATATTATAATATGGGAACGGAATGGCAAAGTTAGTATGTGGTCCTTCAATTTATTAAAATAAGATAGTTTTGCCATAGTATTAGTCTTCGTAAAGTAGTTATTTGAATCCGGTCTAATACAAGAAGCAAAGTAAATAATCTTCTACTTTTGTTTTGTGTTTGTTTCCATTCAATTTATAATTTTGTTTTCATATCTTTGCAAGCCTTTTGTAGACAATCTTTAAACAATTGAAATTCTTTGTCACAGGTTTTGTGCTGTACATTCAAATCTCTGGATACACATGCTGCATAGACCGTAGCAGAATCTGCACATTTCCCCAATAGTACTGGATAGTTGCGTAAACGTTGATTTGCCTTCCTTACTGATTCCATTACTTCCTTTTGCGCTGGTTTAGAGCTTCACCCAATGCGGGAAACGATTCTTCCAAGAATATGTCGTACAAAGGCCGCGAGAAGAGTATCAAAAGTGAAGTGGATATAAATGACACTTGGAAGAGGCGTGGGTTACGTTGAATCCAATTGCGTTTTGGCAACTGGGCAGTACGTTTTCTTTGTGCAGCTTGTAGTTTAAGAGCCTCTTGCAATTCAGGTGGCGGCTTATAGGGTGGTATTGAAGGAATTTTCATTATTTTCTAAACGGAGGAGTGAAATCGGTAAAATAAAATTACATATTCGTAAATGAAACTATTGAATTAATAGCTACATACAACTTAAACTCTAACGATCAAGACTGTGAATACTCTGTTGTGCCCGGCGAATATTTTAAGGCACTACAAATGATTTTATACATCCTATGGTGGACGATATTGTTCTATGGAGAATTAATAAACACTTACGCCTTTAAGTACCTAATATATTGTTTATCGCTTTCCCTCTTGGGGCTTATCACCCGCCGGCGCTTCGGGTAAATACGGACGATTTAGATCAATACCAGAACAACACCAAGACGTAGTATGCCACTTCAAACAGCACTGGCGCATCTGCTCTAAGACTTCTAAACACTTGTCCTCCTGGTAGTTATTATCTGCACCAAACGCGTATCGAACAATAGTATACAAAAGATAATCGAGAATGTTATATAATGGAAACAGGAAAAACTCCTCTGAATTTTCAAACGGTCAGTTACCTTTTAAACACGCTTGGATTCTACAGGCATTAGCTTTGCAAGGATCCTTCCTAGTGTCAAACGACTGAGGCATATATCCACTATATTGTAGTTGATTTTTGGAATAGATATAACCTAACCTAGCCACTGTAGACGAACAAATTTTACTCCTTCCCAAGCATCTGTTTCAGCTGTCAAGAGTGATGTGACAACCTTACAATCATGGTAGAATAAGTAAGGTAAACTCGTTAGAACAGCTGATGTTAACTTTTTCTTGCTTTGGTGTTCCTTATATCATGGGCAAGATGGATTCATAGATGGTAACCTCATAAGCACAGCTGATTTGGTTTGTTTACATTGCACACAACGTAAGTGAGAAGCAAAAACAAAATGTATGTCGTTGTTGGTATCAATTTGCCATCAGCTACAACAACACCTCCTGCATCTACCATGATTATTTTTTGTCATGATTATGGCTATTAGGTTTGTTTCTTTACTTTACCCGCGGGAACCCAAACTTACCCAAACGCGTTTCTTTACTCACAAATTGGGCAAATGAGAGCGAGTTTTTGTTTCTCTTAACGTCAAAATGCGTTTCTCTTTTTACCGAACTTACCAAGACTTTTTCTTCGGGTAAGTTTGGGAAAAGTGTCAAACAATCAGCTGTTCGAAACGTCAACATAAAAACATGTATTAATTGTGAAAAAAAACACAAGTGAAAAAAATTATTGAATTTACAATTTTATTAATTTGAAAAGTGATTGCTTTGAGCATAGAATAACACATACTATAGAAGAACTTATTCTCTCATCTGACGTTTCATTTCACACTCTCTCGGTAGGTCTGTGGAAATATTTACATACACCAGGTGGAGTTACAAAATATGTTCACTTAACTATTTCTTGTCGTTTTGGTGTAGAACTGAAAAATTTAAATGTATTTTGCACTTTTTTGTTGACTTTTAACGTTGGTATTCATTTGTATTGTATTTAACACAACTAGTTTGCCACAAAAACACGAAATTCGGGTGTAGTTCCTTTGTGGATCGCTGTATACTATTGCCACCATCTGGTATTATTGAACCCATATTTTCCATCCTCCACTGTGTAATTTCCATCGTACCTATGACGTTTAATTTATTGAGCGAATAAAACCTTCTACGTATGTGTTATTCTATGGCTTTGAGAGTGATTATTTAAAGAAGATGGGAAGTGTGCAAATGAATAGTGAAAATTAACATGATATGCAAGATTTGTTGTCAAACATATTTTTTGTGTTTTGACATTTGTTTTCGGGCTAGAAAAGTGTTTTTTTGCGTTTCTTTACTTTTGGGTAATATTGAGTATTTGAGAGAGAATTTTGCTTTTAGTCTCTTTTACCCAAACTTTACCCAAAAAGTAAAGAAACAAAGCTATTATGTCTCTTATGGCCAGTTTTTCGGTCAGTGGTGATCTTCGTTTCTTATACAGCATTCGCACTGGCATCGATTTTCTTGATTTTGGCGCTTTTGTTGATTTCAAGCAGAGAGCAGGAAAATTTGTTTGATTTCCCATACGTTTTGACAGACGACAAATCGGGTATTTTTTCTTATTTGCATAGGAATCAGGGAAAAAATCCTTGATTTGCTTTATGCAACGCTGTTTTATCTCACACTACGTACGAATAGAGGTTTGTTTACAACCATTTCAATAACGGCGCATCGATATGTTGGTACCACTAGAATACCCGACTCATTTATTTATCGCATTTCTTAGGTATTTATTGTTTCTCTAACATAGTTTTCATACTTTTTTGTTTACTTTTATTCCCGGAATACATTTGTGGCCGTCGGTGGTGCAATGGTTAGTGTGCGCGGCTCTTGTACATGAGATCCTGGTTTCGAACCCTGCTCTGACCACCTTCAAATTTCTTTCGGCGGCGGTCATCTCGCATAGTGGCGGCGACACTATCGAGTATATAGCCATGAAAAAGATTCTCAAAAATACCGTTCGGAATCGGTGCAAAACTGTAGGTCCCACTCGGTGAGCTCATTGATTGTGAGAAGTTCTCCCCGGTCCCTTCATGGGATGTAATGGGAAACCATTTATTTATGTATACATTGGTGCTGAATTTGATAGTGGAAAAATACCAAATAAAGCTAAATGCCGATTGTTGTCGGTTTGGTCTGTTTGTTGTCATAGTAATACTACCTCGGTAATGCGCCTTGACTTTAAATCAAATTAGGGAAAATTCCAACGCGAACACTTCGGATTTTGTTTGGACATTTGAGACGAAATCGGGAAACTATTTTGTAGTGCGAATGAGCTATTAGTTAAATTCTGGTTAAACATCGAATTGTGTTTTTTAGTCATTGTTTAACTATGATTTAACCCACAATGTTGGTTGGTTAACTTTTAGTCAGAACCATGTGATTTTGACAATCAAATTACTGACTGTCAAAATGAGAAATGTTAGATTCTATAAAATTTATGTTTCTGTTTTGCGTATTTGCACACATACGTTGAGTCTCGATCGTTAAATGATTGCGCCTATATAGTTTTTACACATTTTTGTTAAAATAACTTCGATTTTATGCATCTATTTCTTATTTTACATAATTCCATTTTGTTTGTTCCTCTTTGTTGTTTTGGGTTTTATCCCAAACCAGTTGTTTTTTCCAATAACAATACAAGGGTTTCCAGAATCGTTAATAATATGGCGACTTACATTAACTCACCACTGAAAAACAAAATTTACAAAAATTTAAAATATACAATTATAGACTAGAAAAAGTTATCTTGAGTGAAATGCGCAGAATGAAAGAGATTAAAAAATTTAGCTCTATTTCAATAGATCAAAAAATTTTAAGATTGCTATTATTTATAATACTGCAAATGCCAACAACATTCACATAAAATGTGTAAAGTCTTATGTAGTTTTGCGTTGCACTGTCGAATAAATTTTCAAATCTATATTAAATTAGTTGTCTTTTTAAAAACTCGTGCCATTTGGCGGTATGTATTGGTGGTAATGTATTGGTGATTTTGTTTATTATTGTCAACATCAACTGATTGATGTCTATAATTTTTTAAAGATAATTATAATGGTTTTGCTACGCATTATTTATTTGAACTTTTCATTTCTAATTTTGTTACTGTAACTAAAAATTTCAGTGAGTAAACAATATAATTTTGAACTCTTTTTAAAAAAAATTTGAGCTCTGTCCGTCGCATGCATTTCAGCTATAATTGGCAACTACTTATAACCAATGAAATGCAAAACACTTCCAACTGCCCATTCTCGATTGACATTTTTCTTTAAATTTGTAATTTCTTCAACTAACGCTATGAACTGTGGCGTGCTCAATTTGACAGCTGAAGTGATCAATAAACCATTAAATAACGTAACTCACGTAACTCAACGCAGGTAGTCACCGAACAGCGGTAACGTTTTATAAACTTATTTTATTTAGACATATTTTTTGTACACACATGTAGAAAATTTGAAACACGAAATAAAAACAAAGTGCCTGTGTCTGTTGCCTCAAATTAAACAATTGCCACTGCGATTACCTTAATTTACCATGATTACACAAGAGTAGAGACAAGATTTATTCATTCAGGGTATATCAGTAGTATAGCTGATTTCATTGTTTTAATTTCGTTCGTCAAAGCCCTTTACATGTCAAAGTTTATTTACATTTCTGTTTTTGTTTACAATACTAATTTTGACGTTTGAACAGCTGATTTAATTTTGTTCATGTAATTTTCGCTTCAGTTGTCAAACTCATATATATTATGGGTGGTATTCTATAAGTCGTGAATCAGTCACTTCGCGTTACTTTTGTCGTTTTGGTAGTTTATAAAACGTTACAGCTGTTCGGTGACTACTTGCGTTGAGCTACGTTAGCTGTCAAATTGAACGCGCCAAAACAACAGGATTTTTGACATAAACCCATAATACTCACAAACTCTGTTAATCTAAGAAACCGGATTTCGGTTGATTCAAAAAAATTAATCTTTAAAAACCGGATTCCACAGATTTTTTTGAAGGAAACTCCAGTTTCCACCGGTTTTATATCACGACATTTTATCATGATAATGTGATTATCATTCTACGGCAAAAAGGTGTTTACATAAATTTTTACTCGATTTAGTTCAAGGCTGCTTGAAAAGGTAGAAGCAATAATACTACAAAAATTACAACAAGGCAATAACAAGCGGCATTCACCTTTTGTTTGGTGCGTAGTTTATGTCAATATCAACGTACTACGAACAACGTACACAAAACAAAGGTAAAAAGCAAAAAACAAATCAGCTGTTCTTATAACACAACCTTCTTAAGCAGCATTGATTTAGTTCTGATCATAGATAAAGGAATTAAATAGATATCGCACAGGCGTTGTCATAGACTAATACATACCTAGATAAACTTATTCTCTCATCTGACGTTTCATTTCACACTCTCATCGTAGGTTTGTGGAAATGAGAGCAATTAAATTTAAAATTATCTTACACCAGGTGGAGTTACAAAATATGTTCACTTAACTTTTTCCTGTCGTTTTGGTGTAGAACTGAAAAATTTAAATATATTTTTCACTTTTTTATTGACTTTTATGACTTTTATTTATCGTATTGTATTTAACACAACTAGTTTGCCACAAAAACACGAAATTCGGTTGTTGTTCCTATGTTGATCGCTGTATACTATTGCCACTATCTGGTATTATTGAACCCATATTTCTACCATCCAATGTTTACTTTCCATCGTACCTATGACGTTTAATTTATTGAGCGAATAAAACCTTCTATGGTATGTGTTATTCTATGGGCGTTGTCAAGTACTACCACTAAGTGCTGTGTTGTCGTTTTGTAACTTTCATTGACGTTTCTCATAACATTCACTGACGTTTATTCAACAGTGTGGGACATTTTTCCAATACAAAAATAGAATCATTTTCCATGTTGTGCTGATGTTGCCTACCACACCTATTGTTAGCACCTGTTCTAAATACATCTTGCAAGGTATGGTTTGTTTGGGATCAAACGTTGCAATTATTGCATTCAGCTCCATCTAGAAAATATCCCATTGAACAAGAAATTTTCCATGGCATGTGCGATATCTAGTTAATTGTTCTGATCATATATAAAGGAAATAAGTAGATATATCACAGGCGTTGTCAAGTACTGCCACTAGGTGCTGTGTTGTCGTTTTGTAACTCTCATTGACGTTTCTCATAAAGGTCCAAGTAGTCTCGACGGCTGACGGTTGACGTTCTACTTAATATTGCGCGGTTAGTCATGACGGTTGGACGGTAGAAAGACAAAACAAAACAAAAAAACTGATCGAAGAGCATTTCTACAAAATATAATTTGCATGCATGAGTTTTGTGTTAAAAAGTGATTGTGTCAAATAAAAAAATGAAAAATAAAAAGAAAATTGTGGTTGCCGTGTAATTGTGCATTGCCGCGCACAAAATGTCGAAGTAAAAGCAATAACAATAACAGCTGATCGGTCTTGACGGCTGACGGTTAATTCTGCAACCTGCAGAAGTCTACCGTCGTAAACCGTCAATTTTAGTTGTCTCTCTCTAACACTCGCTAAATGCAACCCCAACTCAAACAGCTGATCGCTTACCGTCAACCGTCAAGACTAATTGGACCTTAACATTCACTGACGTTTATTCAACAGTGTCGGACATTTTTTCAATACAAAAATATAATCATTTTCCAGGTTGTGCTATTCGAACAACTAATTTAGTTTTTTTCATGTCGTTGTGTTCCCCACTTTCAAATTCAAATGTATTTTGGTTATGTGCTTTTTTGGTTTACTGTTCTTGTTGGTATTCGGTTGTGTTGACTTCTACAGTATCGACCCACTAAATAAAACAAAATGCCTGCTGATGTTGCCTACAACACCTACTGCTATCACCTGTTCTAAATACATCTCGCAAGGTATATTTTATTTGGGATCAAATGTTATAATTATTGCCTTCAGCTCCATCTTGAAAATATCCCATTGAACAAGAAATTTCCCAAGGCATGTGCGATATCTAGTTATTTCCTTTATCTATGGTTTTGATATTTTTGTACATAGATAAGGTAAACTAATAGAGGAAGCACAAGTGTTGGGAAAATTTTAGTATAATGGGTAATTTTCTAGATGTCGTTGAAAGCAATAAATGGGACTTTTTTTTGTTCCCAAAAAAATATGACATTAAAATTCTAAAATTTTATATCAAAAGAAAAAATAATTTTCAACAAAAAAATCACTTCGAAACAAGAATACAACACGTTACTTAAAGTAGAATATCTGATGGCCATATAATTGGAAAGCCATGTCACCCCCATCGATTTCCTAATAAATTGGTTCTTCCTCCGGTTCAGTTACCATTCCTTGTTGAGAGTCCTCAGATACTCTAACGGTTTTGGCAACTGGTACCACAGAAGTTGCTACAGTTTTTGGGCGGGGAAGGTTTCAGATTAAAAAGGCGCTCCGGCATCTTCATCTTTGGACGGTCTTACGAGTTTTCTGCTATTGATATCCCACCACCTGCCTCATGGCTTTGAAATAGTGTTTTATATAAGAAACAAATGGCATTATGTACAATCATTTAAATTTTGTCACATTTTTCCTTGTTTAAATTACTTTACTTATGGGAAATTTCAATGAAAGTGACAGTAGTACAGGACAGCACCTAGTGAACAAAGTTGATAATGGTCGCGCTATATATATTATTTCCTTTATCTATGTTTTTGTATTTCATGATGCAATTATGGAATTATACCAGGTGATTGCAGGATGATTTGTATGTATTACTTATAGCTTTTTATGTAATTAAGGATATTTTTATGTGGAATTTATTTCGAATTTTGCTAGTATTTAGCAAATAAAGAAGTAGGCAATATCAGCTGCCCTTATAATACTACCTCTGATATTAATCATGCTTTATGTGTTGTCATTAATGTACATGTTCAGTGAAGTAAAGTTCCTTCACTTTTCCATTTCCATTACCTGTTCACATCATACTGAAAGTGCATATACAACTCTGCGGTTGAACTGATTTGTGTCATAATAATAACATTATCGAGATATAAAAATGTATGAGATATCACATGATAATGAAGTGAGTTGTCGATTATTGAGTCGATCCGCAAGATCGAGTGCATGTAAACGGCCTATAATAGTGTATTTGTAGGAGTTAAAGACTTGAATGTTTGCTTTAAGAGGGAGAATTTGGTCAATAATTTGATTCACAGACATTACTGTTGAGGCATAAACCGTTGAGGTGAGGGATTATCTACAACCACTTTCCGTAACTCTTGATTTTTATTTATGGAAACTCTATCGAATATGGCCTCACTGTATGCATTTATGCTGATGATTTTATGCTGATGTAGCAAAAGGGACATCTCTGTAAGTGGGCTACTAGTTTTAATACTGAAGCAACTGGGATAGCGAAAGGCGTAAATCTAACACATAATATGTCTATAAAAAATGTATGACTCCAAATACCAAATTATGGCATTTTTAAGTTCAGGGTTGGTCTTTTATAGTAGAGTGGAAGAGAAATCAAAATGTTTTGATTTGGCTATCTACTTTCCAATAAAGTGATAACTACTTTGCTATAACTTTAAAAATATGGCATAAATTTACATTAGCACCAACTCTCTGGTCTACATGAAAATTTCACCACCATTCAAAGCTTGAGATATAGGTCTTTAAAGCTCGAATATTTAATCGCTCATATCTCAGGTATTTATGTTTCGATCTGATTGAAATGGGTAGCATTACAAAAGTCGTTCTAAACTCTATAAACCTGTGTATAAACATATTTATTTGTATTAACCTATTGGTGGGCTAATAAAAAAAATAACGATCTTTAACCTCACTTTTTTGATAAAAATTTATTTATTTAAAAAAAAAGTTCCATTATACTTATTTTTTGCTAGATTCCGATAATAGACAAGACTTTTGCATTTTGTAAGGTACAATTCTAACCAAAAACCCTTCAAAGACTGGAGATAAGTTTTGAAATACATTTGGCGCTTTTTTCACCAAAATTAAAAACATATTTCTAAATAGTCGTACGATATAACATAAAAATACTGTGTCGACGCCGGAGTTGGACCTACCAGAAAATCCGTAAGCCCGGCCGGTCACGCAGACAGCTTTATTACACAAAAATACTATGCCGAAGCTGATGTTGGACCCACCCCGGAGGAGAAAATTATTAATACCGGCCCAAGGCCGTTCACCTAGAAAGCTTTATAACACAAAATGCTATTTCAACTAGATCGGATAAAACCCAAAGCCCGGCCGAAGGCCTGCCTCGCAGAAAGCTTTAAAACAAAAATATTATGTCAAAGCCGGTGTCGGACCCTCACCAGAAGAGACAATCCCTAAGTCCAGACGTAGGTCGATCACGCAGAAAGCTTTATAACACAAAAATACTAAAGTTTTTAACCACATAATATGCGGAAGCCGGTGTTGGACCCACCCCAGAAAAAAAGGTTTATAACACAAAAATGCTATAAACTTTAATTTTAACTTTAATATCTCCGATCTTTGAAGGGTTATTGGTGATATTATAAGTATCGCAGGAAAAAAAGCCTAGTGTAATATTCATGGTCTGATATCAGCCAATGCACTGGGCAACATAGGGTCATCAATTTAAGTGGGCAATATTACCAATACATGTAGGCAGTTTTACTTTCACCAACAATATGAAAATTTGCCTTGCATATTTTTAGATTTACACAATGCATGATTTATACAATGCAATGTACAGAATTTATTGGAGGTGAATTAAATGAATTTCAATGTGCAATCTTACCAAATGTTCAGCTCATTTTTTTCATATTTACAGAAACAAATTTTGTTAAATTAAAGAAGTATGTATTTATTGCATTACTTACTTACTTATCCGGTCTCGGACAACCCCGGGGGGTCAGAGACCTTACAAAACGAAGATAACATATTTCGCCAACCAGTTCGATCTTTTGATTTATCTCTCCAGTTGGCAATACCAAGTGTACGCAGGGATTCGTCAACCTGATCCCTCCAGCGGAGTCTTGGTCTTCCTATTTTTCGTCTTCCTTCGAGTTCGGTTTCGACACCCCTTCGCGCTGGTTCATCTTCATCCATTCTACTGACATGGCCTACCCAGCGCAATCGCGTTATCTTGATCCGCTTAACTATGCCAATGTCAGGATAAAGCTCATACAGCTCATGATTCATGCGTCGCCGATACTCGCCGTTGTGCACTATAGGGCCATACATTTTTCGGAGTATTTTTCTCTCGAAGACTCCTACAGATGTTTCGTCTGCTTGCGATATGACCCAGGATTCTGCGCCATAAAGCAAGACAGGTTGAATGAGAGTCTGGTACAGCTGGACTTTTGTTACTCGAGAGAGGGCTTTATCTCTAAAGTGTCTTGCTTAGCCCAAAATAACATCTATTCGCAAGCACAATTCTCCGCTTGATCTCAAGGCTGACGTTGTTGTTTTTGTTCACGGCAGATCCGAGGTATATAAATTCGTCCACTACCTCGAAGTTATAACGGTTATCAACGTTCACGCTTTGGTCTAATCGCGTGGACGCCCTGTTCGTTGAAACCATTAATTTTGTCTTGTCCTCATTTACCGTCAGACCCACTTTTGCATGTTGACTGCAGCTTTTCTCATAATGATCTCCATTAAGATGTTAAAGAGATCGCACGATAGGGTGTCGCCTTGCCTGAGGCCTCGCTTAGTTTCGAAAGGTTCGGTAAGATCCTTACCAACTTTCACTGCGATTTGGTGTTCGTCAAGGTCATCCTGCAAAGGCGTATGAGTTTTGCAGGAATACCAAGCTCAGACATTGCTTCATAGAGTTTCTGCCGTATCGGACTATCGAAGGCCGCTTTATAATCGATAAATAGATGATAGGTGTCGATTTGTTTTTCGTGTGTCTTCTCCAGGATTTGGCGTAGCGTGAATATCTGGTCAGTTGTCGATTTTCCAGGCCTAAAGCCACACTGGTATGGTCCAATCAGGTCATCGATAATTGGTTTTAGTCTTTCGCACATTATACTTGATAGAACCTTATATGCTATGGATAAAGGGCTTATTTCACGGTAGTTGGCACAGATACTCGGGTCACCTTTTTTAAATTTGGGACATAGTACACTGAGACTCCAATCGCCGGGCATGCATTCATCTAACCAAATTTTGCTAATGAGCTGATGCATGCACCTTATCAGCTCATCGCCGCCAGCCTTAAACAGCTCCGCCGGTAATCCATCGGCTCATGCGGCTTTGTTGTTCTTAAGCCGGGCAATAGCTGTTCTGACCTCGTCTTGGTTAGGAGGGGGCAATCGACGTCGTCGTCCATATTGTGATCGATTGGCCCATCGTCATCGGATAACTCAGGTACTAGTAGCGCGGAGAAATGCTCTCTCCATATTCCCAACATGCTCTGCACATCTGCGACGAGATTTCCGTCCTTGTCTTTACAGAAGGGGGGCCCAGAACCATGTCCATTTGTTCCGTTTTTAAGTTTTTGGTAGAATTTTCGGGCTTCGTTCTTCCTTCTGTATGTCTCAATTTTCTCACTCTCGCTCTTTCTCCACTGCCGCTTCTTACGCCTAAAGAGACGGTTTAACTCCTTTCTCTTCTCCCTATACCGCTCAGTTGCAGCTCGCGTTGCAATTGACTGAAGCATTACCATACGTGCAGCGTTCTTTTCGTCATTTGCTATGCGACACTCTTCATCATACCACGGTTTATCGCGAAGCGGTTTTTCGAAACCGAGTACGGTTGTTGCGGCAATTTTTATAGAGTCGGAAATGGGTTTCCACTGCGCATCAGGATCGTCATCGGGAGGGGGTGGGTTCTGTGCCAAAAGTTGCGAGAGCTACCTTGAGTAGGCTGTGACTACCTCTGGTAATTGCAGCTTTCCTATGTCCAGCTTCCCCTGCGTCTGGTTTGGTACGATTTTCGCTCTACTTAATCTTGTGCGAACCTTTGCTGCTACCAGGTAGTGATCAGAATCGATGTTAGCTCCTCTGATCACTCGTACGTCCATTACACTGGATGAGTGCCTTCCATCAATTACCACGTAATCAATTTGGTTCTTAGTTCTTTGATCATGGGATACCCAAGTAGCCGTGTGGATGTCTTTATGCTGGAATCTTGTACCACTAATGACCATGTTTTTTGCCGCGGCAAAGTCAATCAGTCTCATACCGCTGTCGGAACTGTCAGCATGTAGACTGAAATTGCCAATAGTTGGATTAAACACATTCTCCCTTCCTACTTTGGCATTAAAATCCCCTAGTACAATCTTAATGTCACGGCCAGGGCAGCGGTCATATGTTTCCTCTAGGAGCTCATAGAATATGTCTTTGGCATCATCATCTTTCTCTTCTGTCGGGGCATGCACACAAATTAGGGAAATATAAAAATATTTCGCTTTTATGCGGATTGTGGCTATTCGTTCACTCACAGGATTGAACCTAGAGACTAGATGTCGCAGTCTTTTGCCAACTACAAATCCGCAACCAAATTCATGTTTTTTTTCATGGCAACTGTAGTATATATCGCAGTTTCTTTTTCTTGTGCAGCCATGTTCTGTCCATCGCATTTCCTGGATAGCGGTAATGTCAGCCTTATAACTTTCGAGGACATCTGCCAGTTGGATACTTGCACCGGATCTATATAGAGTTCTTACATTCCAAGTGCATATCCGTAAATCGTGGTCCTTATAACGTTTGCGGGGGTCGTCAACAAATAGGGGTTGTTTATGTTTTTTGTTTCGTTTTTGTATTTTCACTGCCATTATGAACGGTGGCGGGAGGCAAACACAGTCCACCGGGTTTTTGCATTTTACCTACTGCCAGGATATTTGATTGCAGCCGCCCATTATGGATCAGACGCTGACCAGGATGCGATATGTTGAACCTGGATTTTCTTCTATTAGTTTCTATCTGCCGTTGGCCCGTATTTTTGGCTCATCCGCCTTCTAAGGACAAAAGAATATGCCCGATTGTTTGATGAGCTTCAGTGACATCAGTTACCTACTAAACCTGATTTGATGCTCATTTGTTTCGCCTTCTCACTCTAGCTAGTTAACGGAGGTTTCCGAAAAGCCATTGCCCAGGACATACTGCGTGGAAGTAGTGAGCTGCTTGGACTGCCCAATGAAGGAATCATTTCTGGCCACTCCCAAGTGAATGACAATCAGGAACTTTCCACCTCCACGGACAGTCCCATGTCCCACAATAGTAACATTTAAATAAATGATATTATAATCACGAATTACCAGAATCCTCAAATGTAGTAGCACTTATCGTTTGTCACTGCCGAATACTCCAGTCCCGTTCCCTGTGAAGAAATTTATTAATGATTAGATAAAAGTATCAAACTCTTGGGTATCAAATTTGTTCGTTTCTACAAAGGATACACATTTCAAATCACTAAGAGATGTACATTTTCTTGTTGCTTATTAAAACATGTTCGACACTTTTTCACTGATCAATATATACACAGAAAAAAACCTACTGTAATATTACCCACATTCATTGTCTGATATCAGCCAATGCACTGGGCAACATAGGGCCAGCTATTTAATAGGGCAATATTACCAATAAACGTAGGCAAGTTCATGTTGTCAAACCATACAGAAATTTGCCTTGCATGTTTGTAGATTTATCCAATGCAAAAAGGAAACGAACAAAATGTACTATGGGTGATTTAAAATGTGAATTTGTGCAAAACGTACAGTGCATTTTTGAGTATATTGATTGATAAAATATTTTTTATTTTTTTTTTTATTATTTTATTTATTTGTTTATATTTTATACATATATTTTTTTTATTTTATACATAGGTATACTTTATATTGCTGTTAAGCTTATAATCACAACGTAAAAGACAAAACTTTTGAAATAAAAACTTATTTAAATCAAATAATCATCAACTTGTCGAAAACTACATCAACGTTTGATGTCTTCTAAAGTTTGAGGATCAAAACGTACTAATTACCCACTTAATTGTAATGAGGCTAAAACACTTTGGTTGATGCTGTTTGCTACTCGGAGGAAAGGTCTGGTAGTACTTTGTTTTATTCGATCTTCGGCAAAACAGACAACTTCTATCCAATTCTCATCTTGTTTGGGCTCTTGTTTGATACGCGTACATGTTGTTCAGCTTTGCTGTTTCACGGGTATAAGGCTTGTCACCGCCATAATGGACGAGGTAACACCCGTGTACGGATTTTTCTGCACACTACGCTGTTACTGTTGAGGTTGTTGCGGAATATTGTCAATTGCCACAATACATATTTGTTGCTGTGGCTGTATTTCAGAACGACCTGCTACACTGACAGCAGCGCCGGCTTGTAGGCTGCAGAAAACCGAATGGGAAAAGGGTTTACTCTCTCGACATAGAAAATCTCCTCGATTACATTACTTACCATTACAATTTTCTGTGATTGTATTTCCATTCTACCAATATGGGCTTGGAAAAATTTTAATAGAACAATCATACTCTGCATTTAGATGCCCGACATATTGATGGCATCGTTTACTACCTCACATTTCTGTTCCAAATCACTAAAATATTCGCTTAAATCGCAATAGTCCGTTTTATGAAGATGTTCTGTAGTTTCTGACGAAAAAAACTCTGCAGTTGTGGTATTTATTTCTTTATTCTGTTCACATTCTAATTACAAAAAGTAGAGTTAACAACATGCATATGTAAATTCAGCATTGCCGTTAGTAGTATGTTTTGCATTTTTGGCAAAGTTTCCAATTTTTCTTGTCCTTATACAAAAAAAATCACCAAACCCAAACTAGGCGATATTACCTCTAGTTATTTTTTATGTGTAGAAATGTATTCTCTGTTAAAAACATATGCAGATTATATTTTTACTTACATTTCTTTATGAAATTTTTAAATTCACACTTTTTTTAAGAAATTTTTTGTTTAAGAAACTTTGACAAAATTATTGTTTTGTTTTTCTTTTCACAAATTAATGGTTACGTACTTACACAACGACACATTAGCTACTCAAATTCTCTGCGTTTTATATTCGTCTCGCTCTAACGCATTCAAATATGAAACAGGGAATTTGCCAACATTCATATGCAAATTCAGCATTGCTGTTGATAGTGTGTTTTGCACTTTTGATTTAGGCAATAATGCCACCTTTTCATGTCTTCATAGAAAAAAATAACCAAACCCAAATTGGGCAATATTACCGATACTTACTTTCCTGTGTATGTAATAGCAGGTTTTCGATTCACAAGACTTACATATTATATTGTACAATAGGTTTATCTTGGTCCACATATTTCGGACAAGAAAAATAAATACACCATTTAATTCTTGAAATCATAGAATAACACATACATAGATATACTTATTTTCTCATCTGACGTTTCATTTCACACTCTTCATCGTAGGTTTGTGGAAATGAGAGCAATTAAATTTAAAATTAACTTACACCAGGTGGAGTTACAAAATATGTTCACTTAACTTTTTCATGTCGTTTTGGTGTAGAACTGAAAAATTTAAATTTATTTTGCACTTTTTTGTTGACTTTTATCGTTGGTATACATTTGTATTGTATTTAACACAACTAGTTTTCCACAAAAACACGAAATTCGGTTGTTGTTCCTTTGTTGATCGCTGTATACTATTGCCACTATCTGGTATTATTGAACCCATATTTTCCTCCATCCAATGTTTACTTTCCATCGTACCTATGACGTTTAATTTATTGAGCGAATAAAAACTACTATGGTTTGTGTTATTCTATGCCTGAAATGAAAACCTTTCATTTGAGTACCCGAACTTTCCTACTTGTAGATACCCCTCATGGGTCCGACCGCCAGGAATTTCTTTAATTTTTCGGGTTCTCATATTATACTCTAATTTTGGTTTTTTTATCATGAACGCTTGGAAGTCGGCAATTTTGTCAAAAATATGACATTTGGTACTAAAGGAAATTTGCTCTGCTTCAAATTTGATCTGTGGTTATTCATCGCGCCAGAGAGGAAACCCAATATTTCAAAATACAAAAATTATTTCTAGCAAAAGATCAGTTTGGTCTAACTGTTTTTGTGTAGTACATGAAAAACACGGTCAATATTGCCTTTAGTGTTGGAAAGTTGTAGAAAGTTTGAAAAAGTGATACGAAAACTGTATAACATTTATTTGGTATTCCAGTTACAAATGCCAAAACTCATATTGTCAGATTTTCTATCAGTGCTTCTGGTGAAAAAGTGGAAAAAGTATTTGGAAACAATTTTTGTTTTTATTTACTAAGTTCATATTATTACAAAACAAAAATAAAATATTTGCATGAAAATGCAAAATGTATAACTAGCAATTGTAGCTAAAGGCAAGAAAAGAGTGTGTCCATACGAATTGGAAAAGCAAAGCGACAAGCCATCAATCAACTGCAGCGTTCACAAGCCATCGAGAAGGGAGAACATAACACAAACTGCTATAGACGTTAAAAAGGAAAAGTGAAAAAACACCTAGGAAGTCCGTAGAGTAGCAATAACAGAAAACTGAATTCTGCAAAGTTCTTCATCAACATTGGGCAATAGAACGTAATGCCATCTAAAAAGAAAAAGTACAATGCACGTTTTCCTGCGGTAAGTTTTGTTTTTTTCCAATATAGAGAACACGTACGAATTATTAAAACAAACAAAAGCAAAGAATATTAATAAAAAGGGATGATAAACAGATGAATATAACATTCTCAGAGTAATGGATTCCAATAATTTACTTCAGAAAACTGTTATATTTATATTAACAGAGCTCTGCTGGTTGCTTCTGTTCGTTTAGCGACGAGAGTTACCACCCTACTTATATATTTCACTCAGTTATACTTTTTAGGAAACGTTATTTGACCAAATGTTCATGTTACCCTTAATTTGGAAAGGACGAGAACAAGTCTATTTTACGTCTTACACCCAAAAAAACAACAATTTTTGGCAAAAATTCAGGACCAGGGACAGGCAAAAAAAAATTGTCGACGGGCATATGGGGCCCACAGAGTCAAAAAAATGGCCTCAAAGTATGTAGGTGAATAAAACAATTTTTTTTAATGCGTTGTAAATTAAATAAGTTTTTTCGATAACTACCCCAGTTATCGAACGATAAATTTTTTAAAAATTGTTTATTTACCGCGTTAGATAGTAAATGTGAAAATAAGACGAAAAACTTAAGAAAATTTTTTCGATAACTCGATAATAGTTATCAAACGATAAAATTTGTTTGTTTAACGCGTTTTATAATAAATGTCAAAGTAACACGAAAAGTGAAGTAGTTTTTATCGCCCAAAAATATTATTTTAATTGGGTTTTTAATGTTTCCCTGCAAAGTGTGTAAATACCTTAGTTATCGAGTTCTCGACCGATAAAATGAGAAAAAATAAATAAAAAATTTCGTACAAGGAGTGTATTTATATCGGGCGATTTTTTTAAAAAAAAATTATTTTTCTGGATGGTTATCATACCAAGCACAATATTTTTAAAAAAATGTTTATTTTTCTGGATGGTTATCATAACCAATCGCATGGGAACTGTACGTACAAAAGTGGACTTCTATGG
Organism: Phaonia tiefii; assembly: GCA_963931995.1. Classification (NCBI taxonomy): domain Eukaryota; kingdom Metazoa; phylum Arthropoda; class Insecta; order Diptera; family Muscidae; genus Phaonia; species Phaonia tiefii. Next base: position 11,481,344 of record OZ008371.1, read on the forward strand.
GCTTACAGACATCCCACGAAAAAAAATTACACCGCCGAATTCGAGACATGAATACCTTACGTTGAAGTACCCACACTAATCCATACCCAAATGGTCCTGGGTGTATCGGATTTTTGGAACCTGTGGGGCCCATAGGTCCCTCCGATGTCGAGTTTTCCTTTTTCTCACATTCTTTAATTTTTCTTTAATTTTGGTTTTTTTTAAAAAAAATTGTTTGCTTGCCCCTGGTCCTTAACTTCAGTTCAACTTTAAAAGAGAACAAGAACTTTTAAAGTTGCTTTTTAAAATGTGAGCATTTATACGGTGCATTTTTGTATGCAATACGCTTGAAATTTTTTGACATATTCAAAATACGATTTTTTCAACAGCTTCTATACTGATATCCTTATTTATTTGTTTCAATTCTTCGCATATTTTAAACAAAGAATTTGACCGCATAAAATACTTGGTATTTTACAAGTAAAAGCTCCACTAGTTCTTTTTCCATAACCTTCAGATACATACATATAATATTCACAATTTTTCAGAAAATGAATTATATATATTTCAATTATTGTTACAGAATTCTGTCGAAATAACATTTGATTTTCAATTTCACTTTTGCTTTTTATATTCACATGTTATGATTATTCTTTGACACGTGCATACTATGACATATTAATATGTTGAGTATTGAAATCGCCTTAAAGGACATTAAATTGTCTGCTAGACTTACATACTATTTCTCACAAAAGTTTGGAAACACCTTAGAATTTTTTAAATACAGACTTCAATAAAAAACAAATTTATGAAAGAAAACTAAAAATAGTTTTTTTTATTTCAGCTGTCGGTAGTATTGTTAATAATATAATCCAAAAAAAAAACAAACAAAAATCTTTCCTAGCCGCTAGGAGCAGAGATAAAAAAATTACACATTTTATAGTAACAAAAGTTTGGAAACAAAGATCATATTTTGTACACTGCTTAAAATTATTTAAAGATATTATGTTTTTAGTGTTTAATATTTGGTTTGGTAGCCCTTGGCGTCAATGAGCGCTTTGAGCCAGTTTTTCATACTGAGGACCAACTTTTCCAGTTCCTGGGTGGTAATCCTATTCCACTCTTCAAAAATATCCTGTTTAAGGGTATCCTTTGACGAAATTTCGTGGGTCCTGACCCTTTTCTCAAGCAGATCCCATACATATTCAATAGGATTGAGATCTGGTGACTGAGGAGGCGAATGTAGTTGGTGTGGAACTCGATGTAAGAGTCATTCCATCACTAACTTACTCTTGTGTTTGGGGTCGTTGTCCTGTTGAAAATAATATGTGTTGTGGCCAAGCCCCATTTTTTCAACACTTCGGAAAGTTTTCCCTCAAAATATTGAGAAAGGCATTCTTATCCATGACGACATCAATAAACTTTAGTTCCCCAACTCCAGCCGCTGAAATGCACCCCCAAACCATGACATTGCCGCCGCCATGCTTAATAGTCTCACCATTTTTTTTTTTTTTTTTTTGAAATGCCGTATTTGGTTTTTTCCATACCACACGACGTCCATCTGATCCAAACAAGTTATATTTGGTTATATACTCGTCTGTAAATACCACGTTTTTCCAGAACTCGTCAGGCTCGTCAATATGCTTTTGGGAAAATTCCAAGCGTTTAATCGCATTGCGTTTGCAAATAAACGGTTTCTTGCGCATTGATCTGCCGTGGTATCCAGCTCGATACAAGGTTCTATTAGATATTTTGTGCTGTTTGCATTTATTTTAGGAGCTGATATGTGAGGGTTGTTCTTTACTTCTGAAACAACGGCACGTTCTTGGCGCGATGTCAGTACTTTAGGTCGGCCGGAACGCGGTTTTGCTTCCAATAATCCCGTATTAATATATTTTTTTTTTATTATTTTATAAACCGATAAATTTTCCCATTTCTCCAACACTCTTGTTTCCCAAATGCAGTTTCAATATAATTTTGCGCACTTCGAGCGTAATTTCCGCGTCGGATCCCATTTTCGTTTCTAGAGGTCTTATTTTGCGTGTGCACAGGAATCAAAACACTTTTAAAATATCATTCACGTTGTAAATGTAAACAAAAATTGGCAAAACAGTTTGGAGTCCCGTTAGGTTTTTATAGTATACAAAAAAAAATATATTTTTTTTTGCCGGTTTCTTTCTTTAGTTTCTTTAGAAAATCTGGTTTGTTTCCAAACTTTTGTTACTATAAAATGTGTAATTTTTGTTATCCTTACTCCTAGCGGCGAGGAAAGATTTTTGTTTGTTTTTTTTTTGCATTATATTATTAACTATGTATACTACCGACAGCTGAAATAAAAAAAAATATTTTTATTTTTCATTCATAAATTAGTTTTTTTATTCAATTGTGAGTAACAGTATGTGGTATGTAACACATCCGCAGTAAGTGGTAGAGTTGTTGTGAAACCTGCTATATTTTAATATTATATTAACTGAGAGTATTATATTCACTTTCTCGATTTCTTCGATTAACCGGTATAAATTACTCGGTTAATTTATCATCAGGACTTTTACAGTACTCGAGTAAAATTTTGATCCAAATTAATCGATTAATCGAACAATGGTTATTAAATTGGATACCCTACAAAATATAAATCATTTGACTGTCTGTCTTTAACAATGGCAAGGCATAATGTTGACCATATACAGTGGTGCACACGAACTTAGCACATTTACTACCTGTATGATTCTAACGCTTAAATTTCGACCTGTTATAGATTTTGTTCAACATTTTTTGTTCTTTACTGTAGTATACGATGTATTGATCATACGGGATTATTGGAAGCAAAACACTTGTTTAATTTCAAGAATACCAAAATTTGGATGGTCACGAATTTAGCGGAATTCTAAAATATTCATAATTTATATTTGCGCAACACTAAAATAATTGGAGAGATTTTGAGATATTAAGTCAATGATAACAAAATTTAAAAAAAATCGATAAGTGCAGTGTGGAAAACAACTCGCAAAGTCTCTCATTCATAAAGCCTCACTGAAAACCCCATTTAAGAGCTCAAGTGCGATTAAAAGAGATGTGTTATCAGAATTTAGTATCCATACGCATAGCCCAACGCAAACCACTTGTGTAAACAAAAATTACGGGCCTATTTTTAGTTTTCTTTCGGGTCGGTGTGATAGAGAGATGTTTGACGAAAAGTGACATGCACCATGTCGAATTACAATAACTTCTGACTTTATTTTTTATGTCGTTTTGGAGAAAAACTGAAATTTAAATGTGTTTTACACTTTTTTATTGACTGTTATTGTTAGAATACATTTGTGTTGTATTTAACACGTGAAACGAAATACCGTTGTTGCCGCCATATGGTATTATTGAAGTAATTCTATTCAACATCCAACGGTCATATCACACCAGGCCAAATCAATTTTTCTTTGTTTTCTTGCTCCACTTTGCCATTTTATTAATTTTTTTTTTAATTTTTAAACAAAAAATTATACATTTTGTTTTGGCGCTGTAAAATACAACGAATGATTATTAAAACAGTATGCCAAAATCAATATTCAGCGAACTTCACTTAAGAAGAGTGTTTCCGGGTATTGGCAACACCGTACCCCTCTTACTTCTTCCCTCCCTCTCCCGCGAAGTCGAGTCTCCGGCAACAAAAGTTTCCGTGTGTAGATTGGGACATTGACTTTGCACATAAACATTTAGAAAAGCCCATAACTTTTTGGAAAAATGTGGTCTGGAGTGACAAGTCAAAATTTTCTCGGTTCGAAACTGATGGTAAAAAGTATGTATGGCGTCCCCCAAACATGGAGAAAGCTGCGTTTTCTTGGCACGGAGTTGGACCAATACATAAAATTGGCTCGCAAATGGATCAACACGTTTACAAAAATGTCATTTGCAGATAACAATATGACCCTTATGTGGCGATTCATGCATGATAATGATCCGAAACTCATTTCACCCATAGTTGCTTATTGCTAATTTGTTGCTTATTGAAGAGTGGATTTCAGGGTTTGAAGTGGCCAGCCCATTAACAGGATCTCAATCCTATTGAGAACCTTTGGAATGATGCTGAGCAACATATTCAAGTAGTCAAACCTAAAAATATGGCTGAATTGTGGGCAGAAATTTAAAGATATTGTTAATAATTTAGTTCAGTGCGTTTCGATTTTGTTACTTAGTTTTGTCTGTTACATAAAATTTGTATTTTTGTTTCTATCTTTTTTCCCCATGAGAACGTGGGTTCGATCTCTGCTCTGACCACCTTAGAGTTCTTTCGACGGTGGTCACCTCGCTAGGTGATGGCGACACTATCGAGTATTTAGCCTTGAAAAAGTTTCTCAAAATACCATTCGGAACTGGTGAAAAACTGTAGGTCCCAAGCAGTGAGTGTAAAATTAGAACGCACACAGGGGACTGGTTGTGAGAAGCTCTCCCTAATCCCTTCATGAGATGTCATGTAAAACAAGGAAGGAAGAGCACAATGAAATTAAATGAGCATAATAACCCCTCTATACGTAACATTATAGAAAGAAAAATATATGATCGATATATAAACCTGCAGGAAATATAAACGTATCTGAGTTTCCTATACAGTGTGTGCTAAATGCGTGGCCACCACTGTAAATACATATGATTTCTTTGCCATATTTTTTTAAAATTACGATCTACACGGCATACTGATTGCCGTTAGCAATGCATATCATAGATAAAGGAAATAATAGATATGTATAGCGCGACCATTGTCAAATTTGTTCACTACGTGCTGTCCTCATAGAATAATACATACATAGATAAACTTATTATTTCATCTGACGTTTCATTTCACACTCTTCACCGTAGGTTTGTGGGTATGAGAGCAATTAAATTTAAAATTACCTTACACCAGGTGGAGTTACAAAATATGTTCACTTAACTTTTTCCTGTCGTTTTGGTGTAGAACTGAAAAATTTAAATATATTTTGCACTTTTTGTTGACTTTTATTGTTGGTATACATTTGTATTGTATTTAGCACAACTAGTTTGCCACAAAAACACGAAATTCGGTTGTTCTTCCCATGTTTATCGCTGTATACTATTGCCACTATCTGGTATTATTGAACCCATATTTTCCACCTGCCAATGTTTATACTCAATCGTACCTATGACGTTTAATTTATTGAGCGAATAACAGCTTCTATGGTATGTATTATTCTATGGCTGTCCTGTACTACTGTCACTTTCACTGAAGTTTCCCATAATTCTCATTGACATTTATTCTAAATTTTGGGAAATTTTTATGAAAGTAATTTATACAATGGAAAATGTGACAAAAATTTATGTGATTTTACATAAACTGTTAGAGTGTCTGAGGACTCTCAACAAGGAATGGTAGCTGAACCGGAGGAAGAACCAATTTATTAGGACAGAGACGGTGATGACATGGCTTTGCAATTCGATGACCAAGTAACGTCTTGTATACTTGATATTTTTGTTGAAAATTATTTTTACTTTTGATATGAAATTTTAGAGTTTTATTGTAATATTTTTTGACTTTTTTTTGGGAACAAAAAATATCCCATTTATTGCTTTCAACGACATCTAGAAAATTACCCATTACACTAAAATTTTCCCAACACTTGTGCTTCGTCTATTTGTTTTCTTTATCTATGATGCATATTAGAAAATGTTTATTCGTAAAAATTTTCATTCGACCGATTTTTAGCTGTAATACATTGGTCGAAATTAGTTTTTTAAGATCCCAGAGCCATTCATATCTCCATCTCTGATTATTCGTCCGGAGCGAGATATACATGCATACAGTGGTGGCCATTGAATTAGAAACGCCACTTAGAATTTGTATTGTATAACAGAATTACTTCCATAAAACGAAAATTAAAAAAGAAAATATCCAGTATTGTCACTCACTTATTGCTGCTATACTTTCTAGAAATATTTCTATAACTACATGCTACATATATTCCTGGAAAGTGGAAAGAAGTGCATGAACTTTTTTGCAACATATTTGTACTGAATTGAATTGGTAATTAGTAAAATGTTGTTAAAACAAAAAAACTTACGTTGAAAATAAATTAAACTTCCAGTGTTCACGAATGTGGTTCTAATTATATGTGCACTTTCAGAAACACGTGTGAGAAATTTCCAAAAGTTATTGTGTGTGTTATTTTGTGGCCGTCGGTGGTGCAATGGCAGCGTGCGCGGATCTTGTACATGAGTATGTGGGTTCGAATCCTGCTTAGACCACCTAACATATCTTCTGACGCCGGTCAACAATTCCGTTCGGAACCGCTGTAAAACTGTAGGTCCAAATCAGTGTGAAACTAGAACGCGCACAGCTCACTGGTTCTGGGAAGCTCTCCCCAATCGCTTTGTGGACTGTAATGGGAAACCATTATATTTTGTTTATTGATGCTGTTTAGACATCCAACAATATATTGAACTAGAGTCAGAATATAGCGGGAGTTACCAAAAAGAGAGACACTTTATAAGAAAGTTGTGAAAATAAATGTTACTTTGAATATATCGTTTCTAATTGTATGACCACCACTGTATATACATGCTATATATATCGTCTTGAAATGTGCTTCAAATACTTTTTGGTTCTTTTAATCTATTATTGTTAATATAATATTTAGAATAGTATACACGAAGGGAAATCGGAAACAATATTGTGCTCAAGCTTTTTTTGACCATAATAATCACCAACTCATTTATGTTTCTGAATATCTGATTATCTTTTACATTTTGTGTGGCATTAATTATTCAGAAATTATACACTTTTACGAGACAAGAGTTCGCAAAAATAAACAAATGTTTTTCATTTAAACACAAAACAAAGAAAACCGCGTATATTAGGTACTTTTTCAGTAGAAACTACTAATCCTAATGACTTCCTCCCTTTTTTTTCAGGGACGTATCAAAAAAATCATGCAAAGTGATGAGGAAGTGGGAAAAGTGGCCCAAGCTGTACCGATTATCATCTATATCCTTTTCAAACAAACATAAAAAAATATTTTTTTTTTAACATTTGCCTCTCAAAATATCTGTTTTCCCTAACTTTTTGTTTATTCGGGCTCTGCATTTGTGGGTCCATTTCTTAATTTTTCGCATGCTTACCTAGGACATTGGAATTGTTTGTAGAATCGCTTTTGACAAAGACGCTTAAGATTACCAACTCTCGAAATGCCAAAACACTGTCCACTTCTCACATGAAACAATGCATAATGTCAGAACAACGCTTTGATTTTCTAAGTGAACTGGTAAGAAATATACCTGATATAAGTGTGGCAGAAGAAGCGGCCAACTACAATGAGGAGGACAATCAGAGTTCGCCAGAGGAGCAATTCGCGGATTCAGATACCCCATATGATTTGAGTATGCCCTCCACCTCGGTAAAGGCCACGGCCACAACCAATGCTCGTCACTTGCAACATCATCATCAACAGACGTATCAATATCATCATCATCATCACCAGCAACAGCATGCAACAAATGGTCAAAATGGTGGTGGCAACGATTATCACAGAACGTATTTGAAGAGATCTATGAGTTCTGTCATTATGCATACTACGTCATTGGCAAGTGCCGGCAGTGGTTACAGCTCTACAGAGTATTTGCCAGCGAAGTTATCGCGTTCCGAATCAAATCCAGTTCCTCCTCAGCTGTCAAGAGCCGCCGCTGTGCATCCGCCCCGACTGAAACATCAATCATACTCAATGCCATCGAATAACATTGATTTGAGCAACAACAGCAACAAACCAAATATCCCTCCAAAATCGTTACGAACACCCTCGCAACAGACTGCCGCCATACCTGCGCCTATCGTTAACATTGACTATTACAGCAAACCTGTGGTAAAGATAGACTATAGTAATTTGCCCTTGACTGCAGCTGCTTCTACCGCGCCCTTAAGTGCTCCTGCCCACATAGCTAGCATGTCTGGAAACAATAACGCTTTTAACTTCAATGCGGAACCAGTTATAAGTATCGATCTTTCCAATATAGTGGCCGCCGCCAATGTAACCAACGCCTCGGTGTCAGTTCATCATGCCCCTGCGGCGGTGGCCACCATTAGTATTGGTAATCCCCTAAGCAACACTCAACAATCTTTTAATTCCAAAGCATCAACAATGGCAGAGCCATCATACAATTCTCTTTCGTTCAATACTATGACGAAAGCAACCCAAGTACCAACAACCATGATGGCGCCGTCGATCGCAATAAACAGCGGCTGCGGTGATGCTTCGCTGGAACTCGATGAAGATTATGACAATATATAATAAGGCAAACACGAAAACATTCATAACAAAATATCTTCTTTCCTTTATATTTAAATTCTTAAATACTTTTTAGTTCCGTCCCTTTGGTTTGCCACTCACATGCACACTGTGAAGGGAGGATATACATAAGACTCTTGTATGTTATTTAAACATTTGTAAAATAAACAGACATGAAAATTCAATAACTAATAAAATTTTCTTCCTCCGATGATATCAGATTGCGGGAAATTCTAAAGTAATTTATTTATCTTCTGGCAATACTTTTAATGTAACTGAGAGCGAAGCTTATATATCTGGACCAATTAAAACAAAATCACTAAATATGTAATTAATTTTGATACGCACAAAACGACGAATATTTGAAATATACATACATATACAATTTCATCAGAATGATGAAGTCCCCGTTTTAATGTCGAAAAGACAGCTTTTCGTTGTGTATTTAATTTGTCTAAATTTCGATGTGGTTATAACGGGTTTTTCAATAAGAGCGCTACAAAAGTTTTTTTTAAATAAAATAAAACCGGTTTTAGATACCAATGAAATTCTTGATTCCTGTGAAAGTAAGTTCTATGCCATTAGGTATGGAACTCGATTTCTTTTGCATGGCCACCACGGGCACGCTTGCAGAAGTCCAGACGCTGAACCCAATTTTCGACGGTTTTCAAGCATAAATCATCATTGAACGGTAGCGATTTGCATTCACAGTAATGTGCCGGTCTTGATCATCACGGAAGATATATGATGACTCATGGATTACGTGTGTATTGCTGTCTGGCCAATAACGCATATTTTGCTTATTGACGAAGCCATTCAGCCAGAAATCCGCCTCATCGCTGATTGTTGAGACCTCTTAAAGTTGAGGCCACTGACTCCAAATTTCGGTAGTAAATTTTAATAATTTCGACTCGTTGGCTCGTATATTTTTCCATGATGAAATGGCAAACCTTACTGAAGAGAAATGTCAAAAGAGCGGGAAAAAATATGGCGTCGTTTGCTGTCCCTATCGATTTACTTTTGTAGCGTCTCTGTTGAAAAACCCTTTAATTGAACACAACCGAGTTATACACCCATAGACTAATAAATATTTATAGTAGACTTATAGTTCTCTCAGCAAAATTTATGACATTTGGCCTGGTGTGATATGAACGCTGGATGTCGAAAAAAATTCCTTCAATAATACCAGATAGAGGCAATGGTTCAAAACAACCAACAAAATAACAACAATGGTATTTCGTTTTGTGTGTTAAAATTATTGTGTTAAATACAACACAAATGTATGCTAACAATAACATTCAATAAAAAAAAGTGTAAAAATATTTAAATTTCACAGTGTATGCCACTTTTTGTCAAACATCTCTCTATCACACCGACCGCATCACGAAGAGTGTGAAAGGAAACGTCAGATGAGTCAAATATTCTCTCTAGTAAGACTTACTCTATGTATACACCCATTTACCAGTTACTTATATGTTTACAAATCTTGGAAGAGATTAAAAACACAACCTTAGGAATTTGTAGATTTATTGTATGCTTTTTTTTAATATTTTCCCCCAAAAATATTTTCTTTTATTTTAATGTATTGCATGTTTTTTTCGGATTTGATTATTTTTACATAAATATATTGGTTTGTGTTCACCTTTACACACGTTTTCCTTAAAAACATATTGAGCAAATTTTATATTAAAAATCAGACATTTGTCTGGTGATTGTTGGTATCAAAATAAAACATAAAAGTCCAGTCCATGCACAACAAATGTCTAAAACAAAATACATTGATTTGATTTCGTGTTTGTAAAATCGTGTTTAGTTATAGTTCTAAAATGTGTCTACGCGTCATTTAAAATGGAATAACAATTTATGTGTTTGCTCAAGATTCGGTTCGGTTCAGTGTCTGTTTGTACTTTGTTGAAGAGAAATTTATATCTGTTTTCGACGGGTATTTTCTTTGTTTCCTATCTTAATTTTATTAGTTAAATGCTAAAATGTGTTGTTGATGATGCGTTAAAGGGGATTTTAATCTTCTGGTACTTTCCACTGCAGTTGCTTGCCCCGATCATATAGATTCTTTAAAGCAGCACTGAATTGCTTTTCCGCCTGTAGTTGCAAATAATGTTTGTACAACTGCAATGTAGTTCGAGCGTCTTCGACGGAATCATGAGTTTCTGATTGTATTTTTGTGCCCAAAAAGTGCCAAGCCAAAAATCTCAAAGAGACCATGCGATGATGTGGTAAATGGAATAGATGCACCGTATCGATAATTTGCTCAGAGGGGACAAAGATATTTATAACGCTGAAATGCAAAAGAACACACATTAAATAGAAATCATTAACATATTTCATGAATAAACTCACCGAAAATCATTTTTCAACCCATGGCCTACGAACAGGACTCCAACATCAACCAAATATTTAAGTTTTTGATATGAATACTTGAGAGCTGTCAAACGTTTGCTGCTAAAGTTTGCATCTAAGTCGCCTGGTTTTATTCCAGAAAATTGAGTTAAATAATCTACTACCTTTTCTTGAGTTGATATGTAATCATCCATGAAGGGAATACCCTCATCAGGGCCTTGTCTAAAAATTAAAGTGAAAAGAAATTTGTCAATATTAATATGAAGCCAATACAAATACACAGGTCGACAGTGTCAGTGAGATCATATCTTGTAGCTACATAGATTTAACATTCTTGATTCTAAATGTATTTTCCAACACATGCTACAATTATAATCGCGATAAAAACAGTATAAAATCTTTTTTTTAACTGTGACAATAAAAGTTTAGCACAACATTTCCGGCATCAACACTTTTTAAAATTTTTATTTCAGCCATATTAAGTAAAATATTGCCGTATTTGGATTTAAACAGATTTAGAAGTGGCGTAAAAAACTTTAAACCTAGGCCATATCGTAAAATGTTGTTAATGTTGGATTTTGTTGTCGACCAGTGTTACCATAAAATCATCTTGCCAAGTTTCAATTGTACTAAGAACTCCTGTTTTGCGTGTCTGTGCACAAGAACTTCTTTCGCTTACCCACGTATACATGAAATACGCGCAACGCTCATGTGACATGGTTTTATGGTTGCTGTTTTGCCATCAGGACGTATTTCATTCTCTTCGGGATTTAAAGTGACAAACTCAGCATCCATAGCTACCAAATCACCGTCTTGCGGCATTTCATTTGATTGCAGTGGTTTAAACAGTGGATCGCCAGGATTATTTGCATGATTGACAATATCCTAAAAATGTAAGGAAATTGTAAATATATAACTTCAATAATCACCAGAAACTTGCATACTTTAATGAAAGGGTTGAATAATGGTTGTGGCTCATTACGTGGAATTTCGATATGGCTGGAGGATGTTAAGCCACAAAATTCATTTTTATCCATACTAGTACTGCTATAAAATAATACACAAGGCACTTTCCAATCCAAAGTAAACCATACAGACTCTTGATTTGAGACAGGGGAAATGCTGCAAAAAGGTATATAAGTGATTAGTTCATATAAATTCTACCCATATATTGTTATTAGGGATCCTAGACGGAAGTTTAGTAGACAATCAAGGTGAATACTGAGCGTTGTAGACATAAGAATCCATCAAAACTATCCGAAACCCAGGTATTTTTTCTTTGATCTTTGAAAGCGATATATTTCTAGGATGTGAAAGTGGATAGATAATTCCTGGATCCGCATATGAATAAAATAATTTTCATGAAGAAAAAAAATCAGAAACTGCGCTTGTCAGCTCTACGGCTGAAGAGGCTTTAAACAAATTATACAAAGGAAAACTTAAGAACAGTTTTAGCGCATGTAAAGTTATGGAGATGAGATATTAGATGTGCTTCGTTTAAATGTGATTAAAAATAAAAATAAATGGTTTCCCATTACATCCCATGAAGGGACTGGGGAGAACTTCTCACAATCACTGAGCTGTGCGCTTTCCAGTTTTCACTCACTGATTGCGACCTACAGTTTTACACCGATTCCGAACGGTATTTTGAGAAGCTTTTTCATGGCTAGATACTCCATAGTGTCGCCGTCACTATGCGAGGTGACCGCCGCCGAAAGAAAATTTGAAGGTGGTCAGAGCCGGGTTCGAACCCAGGATCTCATGTACAAGAGCCGCGCACACTAACCATTGCACCACCGACGGCCACAAATGTGATTGCTTTGTATGATAATTTCATACATATCTTTTTATTATAAATCTTTTTACCATTGCAATCTAAAGAACATTTTGGCGTTTGCTCTTAAGGATACAAAGCTGAAGGTTCTAACCCACATACTCTTAAATTCAAACCCATAAAAATTAATAAACAGCTAGTTGCGAAACTCTTTAAGGATAATCCTCAAGTTAGGGTGGAAAAATAATACTAAAACGTAAGTTACGACCTACTTGAAATAATGCATGTTATAGAAAAATAAAAAGCTGCTGTTCTAACATTTGAAAGAATACAATCATGGAATTATCAAAAAATAAAAATTCTGTTCGGAACGGTGCTAAAAAGTTTAATGTAAGTCATATGACGATCCAGAGAATAAAACGGAAGAAAAATAATAAACGGAAGACAAGTGTAATTGTCAACTGCTCCTGGGGCGCCCAGGAGCAGTTGACAATTACACTTGTCATCATTTGGCAAAATTAGTGGAAAGTGGCAATGCAATTATCCCAGCTGCGGCACTAACAACTTTAAATATTGACACCAGTGAGTGGACTGCTCGTCGAAGTCTCAAAAGATTGGGTGTTAAGGCTGCAGAGAAGAAAAAGAAACCATTTTTGCCACAAAATAATATAAAGTAATTTGAGTCTGATGGCCGTGCTTGCTACTGGACCAAAGATCCAAATCCTACTAACCCGAATGCAGTAAAACAAACCTCGAAAGATGGTGGTGTATCCATAATGGTGTGGGGATGTATTACGAAGAATTGAGTACTGGTTAAAATTTAAGGTATTATGAAAAAAGAACAATATCTTTCAATTCTGCAAAATCATCTGCTATAGAAAAAACGGGTTTTGCTACTGAAAGAGTGATTTTTGAGCATGACAACGACCCAAAACCTTCGGCCAAAATCGTTAAAAATTGGTTAAACAAGCGGAGTCACTGAACTTAAATCCGATCGAAACATTTTGAGTTACATAAAAAGTCAGCTGGCTCAAACTTTGGATGCGATTCCAGCATAAATGACGGCATAATTTTGCAACAGCATCTATCGCCGTATACAAACTCTTAAACAAGCCAAAGGCTACTGGCCAAACTATTGAATTAGAAAACTAATAAATTAACATACAACCAGAGTGCAAAATTGTAACATTTGTATAAGTTTACAATATTTACTATTCACTTTGTATATATCAACATAGAATTAAAATTGTTTACGTTTTTATTCATGAGAGAACAATGAATTCATTTAGTTAATTTTTTAATCAAATATTTAAAATATACAAATTTATTTTAAAACTGTGTCAACCCTGTTACAATTTTGCTCGTCACTGTATGCTTGATTGTGAGAACAATTATAAAACGAGAGTGATGCAAGAGATGCTTTAGTGCATCATTACACTAACCACCCCTTCAGTTTTTGATGTTTAATCGGCTGATCTCCATCATCCGTACATTCGTAAAAATATGCAATAGTGGTCTATTCTAATTAAATGTAACAAAAAATGAAATTCTCTATTTGAATTCGTTGTCTTATATTTGTAAAAATTTTAAAAGTGGTTTGTTATCAGTTCATTTATTAAAATTTAATTAGTTGTACCCATCGATTACACCTTTTCATTTCGACATGAGAATTAATATGAAACAAAATGGGATAAATTCGAAAGCGAAGAGAGAGAAACGTCAAAACTCCCCACAATATTGTCAATTGCAGTGAATCCATAGTCTAATAATATAAGTCGACGCGTGGCGTGTTGTTGTAATATGAAACGATTTTGACAGAATTTTGTTGTACTATTGTTATGACAATACACTCGATATGTCAAAATCATTTTATATACGAAGAGAGGCAAAGGAAAAACGCCAAAGTAAATAATTACATGCATAGAATTACATGTATTAAAAAAAAGTAATAGGCAGAAAGTTGGAACGCATTTAAGATCCAAATTGGTAAGTATCCATCAGTAAGTCCATACATATGTATGTAGGTAATTTTAGTTACTTCTTCTATATATTTTTAGCCATCAAAAAAACTACAGGCGGTGAAACGACCAGCGTAAGCAAAGAGGGCAAGGAAGATTCAAAACAAATGATGCGACAAGTTTGACACTTCGAGTGTATTACGTAAACAAAGAATGATAAAAAGAAACAACCCGATAACAAAATGCCTGATCAGCTGGGCTTATGCTTCCACTTATATTATTACACTATGAGTGAATCTCTGATAGGTTATCACAATCTGCTTTGTAGTTTATTCGTTGTGATGTTGGTGTATTCATAATAGGTTTGTTTCTTTACTTTTTGTGTAAAGTTTGGGTAAATGAGAGTAAAAGCAAAATTCGCTGTCATATACTCAAATTTACTCTCATTTACCCAAAACTAAAGAATCGCAAAAAACCACTTTTCTTACACGCAAACAAATGTCAAAACACAAAACATATGGTTGACATTTGTTTATGTTTGAACATTCATCGTAAAATTGTGTGAAGTGATATTTTGTGTTATATAAAAATGGATGGAAATAAACTGAATGAACTGAAACTGAATCAAAAATAATTTTAACTTCACAAACTAATTACAACACGATTAACAACACGATCAAATTACAAAACACTTTTACTTCACAAACAAAATTGTATTTTTTTATTTTGACAATTCGAACAGCTGATTGTTCACTACTTTACACAAACTTACCCGAAGAAAAAGTCTGTGTAAATTTGGGTAAAAGAGAAACGCAGTTTGACGTTGAGAGAAAAAAAAATCTCTCTCATTTACACAATTTTGGAGTAAAGAAACGCTTTTGTGTAAGTTTGTGTAACTTTGTGTAAAATTGTGCAAGTAAAGAAAGACCTAATGAAAAGCGTAGAGTAATTATTATAACTAGAGAGAATCTTTGACTCATCTGACGTTTCCTTTCACACTCTTCGTGGTGCAGTCGGTGTGATAGAGAGATGTTTGACGAAAAGTGACTTACACCAGGTGGAATTACAAGAACTTCTGACTTTAATTTTTCATGTCGTTTTGCTGAAAAACTGAAATTTAAATGTGTTTTAAACTTTTTTTATTGACTGTTATAGTTAGCATACATTTGTGTTGTACTTAACACAATAATTTTAACACACATATATAATTTATATTATTCGTTGCTTTGAACCATTGTCTCTATCTGGTATTAGTAAAGCAATTCTTTTCAACATCCAACGTTCATATCACGCTACGCCAAATGACAGAAATTTGCTGAGCAAAAGAAAAGCTCTAGTTATAAAATTTACTCTGTTAACGCAGTTAAATACACAAAATGGCCTCTAAGTTTAATGCGTATAGAACATGTATTTATGTATGTATGTGCACTCCACGAAATAAATATAGCATACAAAATTTTTTTTGGTATTATTTTTATCAGTCATGTATCGGGTTTTTCAACAAGAGCGCTACAAAAGTTTTTTTAAATAAAACAAAACCGGTTTTAGATACCAATGAAATTCTTTATTCCTGTGAAAGTACGTTCGATGCCATTATGTATGGAACACGATTTCTTTTGCATGGCCACCACGGGCACGCTTGCAGAAGTCCAGACGCTGAACCCAATTTTCGACGGTTTTCAAGCATAAATCGGCCGATACTGCTGCAATTTCACGTTCGATATTCGTACGAAGTTCATCAATCGTCGCTGGCTTGTTGGCATAGACCAGACTTGACGTAGCCCCACAGGAAATAATCTAACGGCGTCAAATCGCACGACCGAGGCGGCCAATCGACTGGGCCATTTCGTGAGATAACACGTTCACCAAACTTGGTTTCCAATAAATTGATTGTGGCATTCGCTGTGTGGCTTGTGGCGCCGTCCTGTTGGAACCACATGTCCTCCAAGTCCATATTATCCAATTGGGGCCAAAAATATTCGGTTATAATTGAACGGTAGCGATTCGCATTCACAGTAATGTGCCGGTCTTGATCATCACGGAAGAAGTACGGCCCAATGACGCCGCCGGCCCATAAACCGCACCAAACCGTAATTTTTTCGGGATGCAAGGATGACTCATGGATTACGTGTGGATTGCTGTCTGACCAATAACGCATATTCTGCTTATTGACGAAGCCATTCAGCTAGAAATGACTTTCCGATGAATTCCGCTCTTAAAGTTGAGGCCACTGACTCCAAGTTTCGGTAGTAAATTTTAATAATTTCGACTCGTTGTTGGCTCGTATATCTTTCCATGATGAAATGGCAAACCTTACTGAAGAAAAATGTCAAAAGAACGGGAAAAAATATGGCGTCGTTTGCTGTCCCTATCGATTTACTTTTGTAGCGTCTCTGTTGAAAAACCCTTAATTTCTCCTCTCTTCCATTACACGGTTCATGGAAGAAGAGTGTACTAGTTGATTCCATATATCATTTTTCAACCTATCCCGTCAAATAGTATTCGTACAAAATTACAAGATTTTCTGTCGTCACCAGCCAAAATGGACCTGCCAATCAGGAAAACAACCTGCAATGAAATAAAAATGTTGATAAAAAATCTACCAAATAGGAAAAAGGCACCAGGCTTTGATCTGATCACGTCGAAAACCCTCAAGGAACTCCCAAATATAGCCATTACACACTTCAGAAATATTGTAAATTCTATATTCAGAGTTGGATACTTTTCGGTGCAGCTTAAAGTGGCTGAAGTAATAATGGTTCCGAAGATAGGAAAACCGCTAGAAGATGTGCAATCGTACAGACCAATAAGTCTACTACCAGTGATGGGCAAACTAATTGAAAAAATTTTACTTCTTCGGCTAAAACCAATACTGTATTCAAAACATCTTATTCCAGACCATCAATTTGGCTTCAGAGACAGTCATGCAACGATAGAACAGGTGAACAGGACTGTCAAGACAATAAGAACTGCCTTCGAAGAAATAAAATATTGCTCAGCGGTATTCTTTGATATTAGCCAAGCTTTTGACGAAGTATGGCATACTTACTATACAAGATTAAAAAGAACCTTCCGTATCCGTCTTCGAAATAATTAAATCTTACTTAGAATGCAGATACTTCTTTGTGAAAGTTAACGGAACCCAAACGGACCTACATGAAATTAAATCTGGCATACCACAGGGTAGTGTTCTCGGACCATTGCTGCACACTCTGTTTACTGTGGACCTACCAACATGCGAAAATACTGTAACAGCTACATTCGCAGACGACACAGCACTGTTATCATCGCACCAGGACCCAATAATAGCATCGGTAAATGTGCAAAGTCACATACACAAAATCCAGGAGTGGTGCCAGTCATGGAGACTCAAAGTCAATGCCAATAAGTCAGCGCATGTAACTTTTACATTGAGAGCCGAAACATGTCCACGTGTAAAAATCAACAACGCAGAAATACCACAAGCCGACAGTGCAAAATATCTTGGCATACACCTGGACAGACGTCTAACTTGGCAGAAGCATATTATAACGAAAAGGAAACAACTTGGTCTTAAACTAACATCTATGTACTGTCTTATGGGCCGAAACTCTAAGTTATTGTTAGATAACAAGTTACTGCTGTAAAATCAAACATTCAACTCATACAGAGGTTCCAATCCAAATGCCTACGTCTTATCGCAGATGCACCGAACTACGTAAGAAACGAAACCCTACACAGAGACTTCCGACTAAATACAGTTCAACAGGAGATCAACAGAATCAACGAACGTTATGCTTTGAGGCCGTCTTCACATACTAACATCTTGGCACGCAGACTTCTAGAAGTAGCTACACATGACAGAAGATTAAGAAGATTTAAACTTACGCACCTAGTAAGCACTCGGTGAAATGCACACTAACCACAATGAGAACCAGCAGTGGTTGTTTCTCTTCAGGCGAAGACTGAGATGAATTTTAAATTTGTTTGAATATTTTATACAAGTTGCCTATTGTCAAATATCTGATCGATTGCAAAATAAAGAAGGAGAACAAAAATATAATTTCAAATATCATAATATCATAAATACAGAGTGAAGTAAGTAAAGCGTACAAATATGATAATTTATGTTGGCAGTGGTATTTAACATTTCGTTTGGGTTGAACCCAATTTTGAAGTTGGTTAATTGTTGGATGTTTTCTAAAATAACTAGGTTTATGAAATATAGTGTTAATATCGGTTTTATTGTAAAGGAAATGCCGCATGGAATCCATCTATCAATTGAAGTGCGTACAAGAATTAAATATTTACGAGAATGTGGCACAACTACTTATAAGGGAGATTGCAAGAAGAATGCAAAAGAATACAAACACCATCTTCTCTTTTTTAAAAATCCCGACAATTATGGAACTTCTAAAAGAACAGGACGCATGCCTCTTGTATGTGAAAGGACTAAGCGGTATATAAAGCGTTTAGCTATAGATACACACGTCTCACCGTCGAGTATCAAATATGTTAAACTTGTGCCCCAATCTAGGCTACAAAAACGGCATAAAAACGATCGATTGCTGTTTGCGGAAAATAACAAGTTCTGGAGAAGATGAGTGGGATCTGTGGCATTTAGCGACGAGAAACAATTTAATCTAGATGGTCCTGATGGACACAAAAATATTGGGCTGATATTCGGCGCGAACAAGAATCGCGTTTCAGAAGAAATTTTCAAGGCGGTTCGCTTACGATATGGGCTGCTTTTGGCTACCGTGAACCTACTCGGATATGTTTCATTAATCATAAAATGAATGCAGAATTGTATATTGAGCTTTTAGACAGCGATTTAATTGATTATTCCGAAAAATCCATGGATTTTTCAACATAATAACTCAGCCATACAAAATGCCAAAGGATTTAAGAGATTTTTTTCCGACAGAAACATAAATGTGATGGAATGGCCCGCCATCAGTCCTGACGTAAATCCAATAGAAAATATTTAGGCAATACTATCCCGAGTTTACGCTAACGGACTTAATTTGAGACTGTAAAGCATTTAAGGACATGCATTGAGCATGAATGAAAAAATATTCCTCTCATCACAATCCGTTCTCTGATCGAATCAATGCCGAGGCGCATTAATGCAATAATTATATCGAAATGTGGTACACTAAATTAATAGACTTAACATATACAGTTATTGTCAAAATAATAGCATCACCTAAAGGTTCTGATTTTGTTTTGAGACTTGAGACTTCTGCAATCATATTTTTCGCAGTCCCTTTAACTGATGTCTGCTCTCTTATGCGATAGATTACTTTCAGTATTAATATTGTGTATACTCTTACAATATATATTTGTAAAATAAAATGCCGAGAGAGCACCATTTGAAGCGATTGTATAAAAAAATTAAAGCGGGTATGAAATATTAGTATATAATAGTTTAAGGTGGTTAATGGTGATTTGATACACATAATAAAAATTTAAAAAGCTAACATAAGTTTTATTTTGTTTGCAATGGGACGTGCTAAACATTGTTCAAACGAGAAACGTGATCTCATAAAAAAATTCATTTCCGAGGGCAAAACTTATTCTCAAATTAGAGAAATTTTAAGTTGTTCGAATAAGATGGTTCGGAACGCGTTAAACACGTGAAACACGTGGTCGTAAAACGTCCACGTCGCCACTTACGGTCAATAGACTAGTGCGGCAGATCAAAAAATATCCCTTTATTTCGGCATCAGAAGTAAAAACACAATTGAATTTGACAGTAAGCACTGAAACCATATGCTGTAGGTTAAGGGAATATAACCTAAAAACTCACAGCCCAAGAAAAGTGGTGCTTTTGATAGAGGCATGTGACTAAAAGGTTGCAATTTGCAAAAAGTCATCTAAACTGGCCAATTGAAAAGTGGCGAAATATTCTTTGGACAGATGAATCCAAAATTGTTTTATATGATGGAAAGGGATCTCGATCGTAAGTTCGGAGGCCACCAAATTCAGAGTTTAACTCAAAATATACTTCAAAGACGATCAAACATGGAGGTTCCAGCATCATGGTCTGGGATGCTTTTCTTATGGCGTTGGCCCGATTCATTGTATAAATACCATCATGGACGCTTCCGTATATATTCAAATCCTTGCGGAAGTGATGCTTCCGTATGTATCTGAAGCAATGCCACTCATTTGGGTTATGCAGCAGGACAATGACCCTAAACACAGGCCGCATTATAATATCAAAAGTTGAATGCACATAGGTGGTTGGAAGAAGTGCCGAGGATCTAGATGACCAGTTTGTGTTTAATAAACTGGTCCCTAACAGCTCACTCCGCCGCCAGGGCACGAGTCGTTAGTAACGTGTTGGACAGTATTACTGTTTACTGGCATACCCGTGGGACTTACGATGAACGCCAATGACAAAACACAAAAAACCAATACGAAAACACTTCAACTTGATAACGACACTGCAAACAATACTGGCTTACGATTGACTGATACCAATGACCTTTGAGACGGATCCCATGCGTATCCACGACAGCATAGTGCAACAGCAACGTGAGACACTTCAATTGGTCAACCTGTGAGGTTGGCGGTACTGCCGATCTCATGGGAAACTGTGAACTAATTAGCGATGATGGTACTGTATCCCCCCTCTCTGACGAGAATGGTGATACTATCATCGTCGCTGTACAGCATACTAATTTGGAGTCAGTATCTATCTGTACCTACTCTTGCTAGACTAGATGCGGAGGTTGGCAAAGGGGAAAGGGAATCCCGTTTGTCCGAAATGTAGGGAATACGACGATTTCTGGTCCCACTCCAAACATCCGAATCCAGGCCCCAGATTTGCCGGCTCCACAGTCCGCAAACAGGGCTGCTTGCTCTTCGAGAGTGGCGATTGAGGGATCGCCCAGTAATCGGGGTCCCTCGAGAGAATTAAAGCTCGTGAGGGAAATATGCTTTTTGGTCTTGGAACCGTCAAGTTCCACCATTCCAACTTCTCTGTAAGGAGATAGACGAAGGCGGCTTCGCGTAGCGCAGATCAATCTGCAGCACTGCGAGGTTGCCTCCGCCAATCTTCTACTCTCCCTCACGAACCATGAGATTGGCATTGCCCTAGTACAGGAGCCCTGGATAGACCGTGAGAACAATGTGAAAGGTCTGGGAAATGTCAAAGTGAACATCTTAGCGGTCAGAACATCTGGCAAGGTAAGAGCTGGAATAGTAGCTACAAGACTTAAAACTTATCCTTTCTTCTAACTTTAGTACGGGCGACGTGGCAACGGTGTCCATGGATGTTGAGACTGGATCAAATTTTATACTTGAGTCTGTGTACTTGCCGTATGAAGAGTGAAATCCGCTTGGTAGGACAGTTCTTGAATTGGTACAACAAGCATATACTAAAGGGCGACGGCTTATTATGGGATGTGATGCAAATGCTCACCATACAGTGGGGCAGCGCTGCGATATATAATAGAGGTGAGTCTGTCTTTGATTTTATTAATCAATCCTTTCGTAATAAATTGAGTGAGAGTGTCATTGACATAACCATATATTCTGAGGAATTCCTTGTAAAGGATTAGAGGGTGTCGGATGACTACTCCTTTTCCGACCATAGTACAATTCTCTTCACTATTGACTTCGTTGCGTGATCGCAAGGTCCTTTTAGGAATCCTAGGAGAACTTACGGTTAAATTTCATGAACTTGTCAGTAGGTTGTCTGGGTTGGACTCGAATCCAATTTGAAGTTTGGAGATTTCACTTTGGGTGCCTTCTTGGATATAAAAGGTGCTTTTAACAATGTATCATCTAGCGCTATCAGGGAATCTCTGGAATCCGCCGAGAAGCCTGCACTTCTTGTCGAATAGATTGCGAACATCGCATCGCAATGTAAATTCGAAACATGGGGTGAGCTCATTTCGGAAGCTGACTACAAGGGGCACGCCGCAGGGTGGAGAGTTATTAACTCTGCTGTGGCTTTTAGTGGTTAACAGCATTCTTAGGGACTTTGAGCTGAGAGGACGTAGAATTGTTACCTATGCGAATGTTATTCTTGTTGGTGGAAATGCTTTGCCTACGATCAGTGACCTCAGGCAGGATGCCCTGGGTGAGTTGTCAGATTGGGCCAGGCACTGTGGTCTGGGCGTTAACCCGGCAAAGACGGAGCTGGTTCTTTTTACGCGTAGGCGAAATATTGAATTCTTTAGGAAACCAAGGTTGGAGGGCGTGGAGTTATCTTTATCTTCTGACGCGAAATATCTCGGTATCGTTCTTGATCAGAAACTGAACTGGAAGCGAAATACTGAAGAGCGAATGAAGAAAGGATTGAACGTGCTCTATGCAAGTAGAAATTCGATTGGCAAAAGCTGGGGTCTTTGTCCGAAAATCGTGCATTGGCTTTTTTCGGCTATCGTGCGCTTAATTATAACCATGGCTGCGTAGTCTGGTGGAACGTATTGGGGAACAGCTACCAGTTGAAAATGCTCACTGCGTCGATGTGTATCAGTGGGACGAGGAGAAGGCGGCGATGGATATGATCCTGAATTTGACTACTCTTGACGTCCTAGCGAGACAGTGTGATGTCACAAGCGCCCTTCGCATGAGAGATTTTGTTACCTGAAGACATGCCCCTGAGGGACGTTCCAACATTCTTCAGGAGTTGATCACCCGGACTTCTGCCGACTGTAGAATTATGGTATTGCCCAGAGATCATGATGCCAGATAGGAGTGACTGGGTGGGGGTATACCTTCCTGACTCTGGTCATCTGATCTTTACAGATGGCTCCAAAATGTAATCGGGCACAGGAGCGGGGATGTTCAGTGAGGACCTTCAACTCGGGCTTTCGATGAGAACTGCAGTATCTTCCAAGCGGAAATCATAGCGATTATGAGCTACAACTGAGATAATGGACTCGTGCTTGTATCCATCGCATGAATTCGTCATCTGCGTTGATAGCAAGCCAGCCCTCAGTGCGATGTAAATCAAAATTGATTAGGGATTCCAAGCAGATCTTGAACAGTGTAGTATCCGGCAAGCTAAGATCCTGCTGGGTTTCGGGACATAGTGATGTCACAGGGAATGTGATTTGAGATATTGGAATGGCCTCGCAGTCGCTGGACTTAAATCTGATAGAGCACTTGTGGCGAATATTCAAAAAACAATTACTGGGTATTGTTATAACTGCACACGTTGAGCTCTATTCACAGACTGACAATTGATATTTATTATTCATCTTTCTTCTGTTTGACATTTATGTTATATTTTATTACATGTGTATATATGTTCAGATTACTGATAGCTAATATACGATAATTAACAAATATTAATTCGGTATATATGTATATGGCAGGTATAAACAAAAAATAAAGATTTGTAGGAAAAAGTGCAGGGTGCGTGGTATTCCATTGATCATTTAATTTCTATCAATCTTGTAAACTCCATTGTCGACAGTGCGACGAAGTTTTAAAACGTGATGGTGCCACAACCAAATATACATAAATTATTATTTGTAACATTCTTTTAGTTGATTTAAAGAGAAAAAGATTTTCTACGTTAGATTTAAGCGTTTTGTTTATATTATAATTTCCAAGTATGGCAAATGAAATGCCTTTTTTGCATGTAAACTGCGCAACAACTGTTTTTTACATCCGACTCATATATTAATTGGCATATAAAAGAAATATAATTTTAAAAATATAATGAATTAATAGATATATTTTTTAACCCAAAGCAAAAATTTAAGTCGTTTCTATTATTTTTTGCAACACTGTATATTTTTATTATTACAGAATTCCTGAAGATCTCCGTCGATGACGGACGAAATAATGAATAAATAAAATAGACTAAAATCAATTGCCGGAATCCCCGATTGGAGTCCCTAATTACAATCTTCCCCATATATGCTGAAAAAGTTACAATAAAGGTATTTCTAGAAATAAAAGCTTGGAAGAATCTGAAAGTAAGATGTTTTTTGATTTATAAAAGTCATTTACCATTACGTCCAATAACATATCGGAAATGTTTAAATAATGCTTAAGAAATGCATATAGAGAAAAATCCTATAGATTTGTTGGTTTTCTTTTGATTTATGATGTTGCGAATTGCGATTTTTTTAGTTTGGCCTTGTTAGATGTGGTACCGCTTTATATGATTATGAAAGCTCTTTACGATCCAACAAATAACTTACCTAAAATCGTTAAATATATACCACTGCTCTTGTTCATCTATAACGCCAACTTTCATTGTATGATATTTTTGGCTAACATTTACCAAAGACACCAAATTCTTCTGGCTGCCGTCGTCTATTTGACACACAACAGCATGCAGGGAATATTCACGGTATGAATCAGAGGCATCAGTTTGAACTGCAAAACATACACAAAAAACAATATGCTATCCACTATTAAATAGGAGGACTGAAGTATCAAATAATACCATTATTTATATTTTCTGTACTACTTTCACTCGACTTCGTCTCTATGATTTTCCCATCGTAAGTTTTCGTATTACAGTTTTCTGTTTGCACGCTCAGTTCATCGTTCTCACTGATGGCCATTGAAAAGGCAAGGGGAAACCATGAATTCTGTCGTCCACTCGGTGAAATATTTGAATTCTGTTGAGTAGAGGTTATAGAAGGAGATTTCCGATCCGGATGAACAAAATGGCAATCACTACGAGAGCAATTAGTGCCATAACGACAGGGTTTAGTGGTGTTCAATGTAGCGGGGCTCTCGGTCATGCTGGAATTATTGCGACTAAGGTGTTTTCTTAAGAAACTCAAATCTTTATCATTATTTAAGCCACAATTTACGGTTAGAAGTTGTGGCAAGCCGGTTACCTAAACAGTTACAAAAAAAATTAATATTACATTTTAAATGTTTGAGGCTCTTACCTTAACCATTTGTTTGCTAGGCGAAAATTTTTTGCAATTCTCGCAAAACGCTTGAATTCCCTTTTCGGAACTTAAAGAGCCTTTCAGAATAGACCCAAAACTAAAATACTCTGCCTCCTTGGTATGATGGGGATAGCTAAGATTACAAGTCAAGAGAATGCTATGTTTAGTCTTCTCCTCATTGCATTTTAGGCAACGATTGACGGTAGTTTGTTTTGTGCCGAACAGTCGGCTTATTTCGGTTTCCTCATTGATCTTACTACGTTCGCGCTCATCATCTTTTGAGGAATCATCTAGAAGAAATATTTTGTAGAAATTTGTTTGTAATTGTATAAATCTGTTATCATATTTTTACATATATCTTTTATTCAATTGTAATACAAAAATACAACATAGGCCAATTAAACTGAATTGCATAGCACGCAAACATTTCCTGTTTCACATTAAATTCGTAAATATTAAATTTTAAATTATCTGCCTCACATTATAAGTTACAAAAATAATGAGTTCCAGGCTAACAATATACAGGGTGTTTCTTTTAAACTGAGACGATCAAATATATCGAAAAATAGCCACTCTACGGAAAAAATGTCCATAATCAAAATTTAATCATACCCCGGGGGAAATACATTAGTGCAAAAAAATAGTCCCCCACCCACTGCTTTTAACTTTTAAACTAAGATAGGAAGCTATATTTTTTATTGCAGATTCTACGACTAAAAGTACGTATGATTTGAATGAAGTATTTTGTTCGGTTCATGGTATATGGCGTTGTAATCGACGAAATTAAATTTTTTCAATTTCTCCTTCTTAGAAAACACGCATTCGATTGTGCAATAAGTTTGAAATAAAAAACATCACGTAATCATTGGAAATGTGCTGAAATTCAACCAGACACACTTCTCAGTTGTGTAAAATATTTGAAATGCGGATTAATAAGTGCATTGAAGTCGCAGGCCATCATTTTGAACACTTATTTTAAGCTAAAATTATAGTATTCACCTACCATTTACATTAATAAACTGTTTTGATGACGAGTTTCGAGTATTTCCAATGATTACGTGATGTTTTTTATTCAAACGTATTGCACAATCGAATGCGTGTGTTCTAAGAAGGAGAAATTGAAAAAATTGAATTTCGTCGATTACAAATTTTTCAAACCCTGGTGTTGGGTTTTAGTTAGGTAAAACCGGGTTTAAAAAAAATGCTTACACTTTTTTGCAAAATCGTTGGGTTGACTGACTATCGATTTAAGTTTTATTCCGTTTCATAATTGATACACTAAACATTTGTTTTCTCTTTGTTATAACAGAGGTGTTTAATGAAAAGAGTATAAGAAAAAAATCGTCACCTCAGTATTGGAGTGATTTAAAAGCATACGATGCTAATTGCAAATGTATCACTCTAATACTGAGGTGACGAAATGGAAATATTGTTTGAATAGTATTACTCTTACACTCCGGTTCACTTATTTAAAGGCACTAAAAATTCCATATTCAACAGCCTATATCTTTTGCAATTTATAACCGATTGCAGAATTTTAAAATGGAAATGGAAGCTAGACATCTTGAGATATAAAAAATCGTTACAATAGTGGTTTCTTAACTACAGAACTTTTTTTGAGCCAAAAATTTGTTATTTTTTGGTTTTTTTGTTGTTGTTTATTTTGGATTATTTACGTATACAATGTGGGTACTATAAATAAACAAAAATATATTGTATAATATAATGGTATAATACATAGCTCTGTAATCGGGAACTCAAGTACATTTAATATACATATAATATTATAATTTTGCTTATCGTTTAAGTATCGGGATATGTTACATATGTAGGTCGTAGAGTTGTGTAATGAAAAAATTACAAAAAACATTACTTTATTATCTAAGGAAAATAAAAGCTAGTTTGGGTAAATAAAAATGGAAATTTGGTTTAACTGTTAATCCACCAATATATATTTTTATTTATTTTGCACCTTTCAATGAAATCTTTATTTGATACGCTAGTATCGAATCTTGTGTCGTTGTTCGTTAACAGGTCACTGTTGACAGCTTTCACATTCGCTCTTCTATATAAGTGATAACAAATGGGTATACCATTTTCATCTTGTAAAGGGTTTTTCAACAGAGACGCTACAAAAGTAAATCGATAGGGACAGCAAACGACGCCATATTTTTCCCCGCTCTTTTGACATTTCTCTTCAGTAAGGTTTGCCATTTCATCATGGAAAGATATACGAGCCAACAACGAGTCGAAATTATTAAAATT
The DNA here is from genome assembly GCA_963931995.1 of Phaonia tiefii. NCBI lineage: Eukaryota > Metazoa > Arthropoda > Insecta > Diptera > Muscidae > Phaonia > Phaonia tiefii. The sequence continues at coordinate 11,508,822 of OZ008371.1, forward strand.
TACTACCGAAATTTGGGGTCAGTGGCCTCAACTTTAAGAGCGCTACGTCCAATTTATGGTCGTCATAATCGTCCTACCAGATCAACAATTGAGCGTCTAGTGGAAAAATTTGAATCCACAGGCACAGTACAAAATGTTCCCGTGCCAGTGAGACAAAGAAGTGCCGTAGTGTCGAGAATATTGCTGCCGCTGAGGCTTCAGTTCAAGAAAGCCCAAATGTGTCTCTCACACGTCGTTGGGCATCTCTATGACGTGGTTGTGGCGAATTTTGCGAAAAGATCTTGGCCTACATCCTTACAAGATCAAATTGACGCAAGAACTGAAGCAGCTTGACCACCATAAGCGTCGTATGTTCGTGAATTGGGCTGAGCAACATCTTGAAAATGATTCGGATTTTCTTCGGAAAATCATCTTCAGCGATGAGGCATTTCTGGCTGAATGGCTTCGTCAATAAGCAAAATATGCGTTATTGGTCAGACAGCAATCCACACGTAATCCATGAGTCATCATTGCATCCCGAAAAAATTACGGTTTGGTGCGGTTTATGGGCCGGCGGCGTCATTGGGCCGTACTTCTTCCGTGATGATCAAGACCGGCACATTACTGTGAATGCGAATCGCTACCGTTCAATTATAACCGAATATTTTTGGCCCCAATTGGATAATATGGACTTGGAGGACATGTGGTTCCAACAGGACGGCGCCACAAGCCACACAGCGAATGCCACAATCAATTTATTGGAAACCAAGTTTGGTGAACGTGTTATCTCACGAAATGGCCCAGTCGATTGGCCGCCTCGGTCGTGCGATTTGACGCCGTTAGATTATTTCCTGTGGGGCTACGTCAAGTCTGGTCTATGCCAACAAGCCAGCGACGATTGATGAACTTCGTACGAATATCGAACGTGAAATTGCAGCAGTATCGGCCGATTTATGCTTGAAAACCGTCGAAAATTGGGTTCAGCATCTGGACTTCTGCAAGCGTGCCCGTAGTGGCCATGCAAAAGAAATCGAGTTCTCGGAAAAAACTAAAATCGATGTTTACCGTATCGATGTTCCCGCAATAGCTAAAAATTACATCAAGGACCCCGAGGGGTATGGAAAAATTTTAATGGAAGGGTTTCGTTGTATTTATCTACGTATGAGAAAAGAAAAATCATCAGAATTGCTTCTAATTCTGCCTTATCCTTGTCAAAAATGAGGCGTTTTTTGAACCGACATCACAGTCGAGAGGGCGGTGTTATGGCGTGGGTCTTGAATTTCAAAGTGCAAAAATGACTGGTGGAAGCTATAAAACCTTATTGGAATCGGCTTTTCCGAAGTTCAGTGAACTATTTGGTCACATATCTTGATATTGCAACAGGATAATGCCTCTATACACAACGCCAGAATAGTAAAGGAGTTCATTGCAAGCCAAAATGTTAATATTCTCGACTGGCCACCCCATTGGCCAGATCTAAACATTATCGAAAATGTCTGGGGTTGGTTATTCCGTAAGGTCTATGAAGGAGGTAGACAATTTGATGACAAGCACTCACTAATTCAGACCAATAAGGACGATTGGAATTAAATTTCGTTGGATTACATAAATTCTCTTTATCTGTCAATGAAAACCTGTATATTTGAAGTTATTAAAAACAAATGGGGTTATACCCTTTACTAATAGTTCTTAAATAAAGTAAAATAAATTTAAAAAAAAACAAGAACAACTGTTTTTCATTAAAATTAGTTAAAGTGCCTTTATTCAAGTGAACAAAAAAATAGCACATTTTTTGACTTTTTTTATAAATTGCTCAAATAAAGTTCTTTAGTAAAGAAACCACTAGTGTCATGATTTTTTTTATATCTCAAGATGTCTAGCTTCCATTTCCATTTTAAAAGTCTGTAATCGGTTACAAATTGCAAAAGATACAGGCTGCTGAATATGGAATTTTTAGTGCCTTTTAATAAGTGAACTGGAGTGTATGTACTATTTTCAATCATGAATTGCTTAACAGACTTATAATCTTTCCCTTTCGGGAAATGTATTATAATGGCATGGTTGTTTCTATACAGGTTAATTAAGACAGCTTTTGGGTTACAGTTCAACGCGGGTAGAGTATATACCGTCACTCCAAAAAATTAGTGCTCAGTTTCTCATTAAAAATGTATATAATCTTTTCACTTCACTCTTACTCTTTAAAAAAAACCTTTAACAATTGTTTTGTATTTAGTAGAATGTGTTCTTTGATATTGTGAGAAAATAAAACATATTCAGTTTTCAGAGTTTCTAAAATTACAACAAGTACCCTTTCTTAGCTCCAAAAAGTGAGGGCTCATTTATACATATGTTGAGGTAACAGGTGTGAAATAACGGGAAACTAAACTTAACATCAAGCAAACATTATGAAGTGATAGTTTTCCAAGCCTATCAGAAAGAGTTTGTCGGAGGACAAAGACATATTATAAAATATTGTCGATATGACTCCTAAACGTAAGGAAACATCGGAGGCCGAGCAAAAATGCATAATAAATTTACGAGAGATTTATAGTAAAAAAAATAATTAATAATTAATTAAGTACAATACGCCAAAAAAAAATTGAGAATAATCCACGATCTGGTCGACCAAAAGTTTTAACCAATTTTATTTCTGAAATTCATAATTGGGAGCTACACTTATGAAAGTTAGAGTTGGAAGTTTATTAACCTAAGATCACTAACGTTAGTGGTTTCGACTAACATCTCTTACACATTTGCACACAGTTTCTCAAAAGTAGTTTTGAAAAATTAAATTTTTTTTATACAAATTTGTTATTTGATTTACATTCAAAATTAGCCAAATATCATCCTTTATTAGATGTGCTGATAGTTCATATATAAATATCGAAAAAATCGGTTATATATATATGTTCGGCGATTCGAGTAATGATTAGTGTTAACGTATAAAATATAACGTTAGTGTTCTAGGGTTAATAGTTCTTAAGAAACGTTAAAATCTGTAGTGGTTAAACCTCCTAAGTCCGGAGGATATTTCTCAATATTCGAATTCGGGTCTGCGGAAATTAATTAGGGACGTTAAAGTCGTCGCGTTCCACTTATAACATAGACTTTAGCCACATAAAGTTATTTACAAATACACACCCCACAGTTTTCGTTGCTGTGCTAGAAACCCTGTTGACAACGATAAACTCTATGTTTGAAGTGTGTACTTCCTGTTGCGGTGTATCGCACCATTTCTCTGTCGTGAACACACTGTAGAATTCAATGCATCCAAATAATTTCTAAGGCTCCATATTAAATATGAATTATGTTTAAATTATTACTTGATGTTATTTTATTGTCAATTAATTATATTTCATATGATATTAAAGGTTAGTTTTGTAAAGAATATTATTTCTGTAGACTTAATTAAATAAATAAAAAATTAAGTTAAATTCCATAGGTGTATTATTTAATATGTTGACATATACTAGAAGACATGTTTTGTAAATTTAAAATAAATTAAAAATTACCTCCGTATTTATAACGAAAAGTTAGCCACCGGCAATTATCTGACAAATGATTTTTAATTCATAACACTTTCAACTAAACTACGTCCAACGAGTGACTACTATGGATGCTACCTTCTGGCCAACATCTGTCATTATACAATCAATAGTCATGGCTATCAGGGTTGCATTTGGCTTACAGACATGTTCATATTAGAGTTAAACTGTAGAGAGGAAAGTGTTATTAAACAACTCTTGACCAACGAGTTAATAAGTCCATAAACATTCTAGTTAGATACTTGTTGTACGGAGCGTGCAACCTGTGACTAAATTTTCGTTATGAGTACGGGGGTTATTTTTACATAAGAACTAGAAGTTTAGAATTTGAAATGTAGACTTACCATTTTTAACGTCAATGCCCTGAAAAATTTCCCCAGTTTGTTGAATTTCATCTGAGATGTCATCAGCTTGCTTTCCTGTTATAAGTATTATCACCGTTAATTAATTAAGAACTGCATATATTTTTGTCCCAAATTCACTAGCCGAGTGCCTCCATATTTGAGAGCCGGCATTTAGCTGAGAAATACCGCTGATTGAACTTTAGGTAATGGCTGAGAGCCATGCCTGAAAATTGTGTGCTCGGAACCAATTCAAACAAAAAAGCACAAAAGTATCAAATATCGCTAAAATTTACAAATTATACAAAAGTAATAATTGTAATTTTTATTTTTGGCTTTAAGATATTTTAGAAATTGTCGAGTATAAAATATTTAAAAAATAAATATCTCGAAAACGTTGAGTCTTCTTTCGAAAATATCATATTTTTTGAGGGTTCCTAACAAATTGGAGCTTCTAATAGGGTGACAATTTTTTTAATCGCCAGTTTAAAAAGTCGGTAATATATAAATATGGTGATCCAGGTCTAGTCACCGATTAGCTCAACAAGAAAAACACTATATCGTCGTTTTTTAGTTATTTAATTAAAGTTCTAGGGGTTTAATATTTAAAAGTTAATACACAATTTTAAAAAAGAGATATGTTAGAATTGTTATTAGAGAGTGTCGTCGAAGCACGTCTTTACAGTTTCGCGTCGGAGAGTGAACTACTTCGGTACGCAAGTTCGTTGCGTGTGGATACTCATTTTTTCGCTCCCACATCTCGGCCATCCTGCTAATCGTCTGCGTTGGTAATGTCATATCCAGGGTCATCGGGCCACGGTTTCATAAATTCAGCGCATGTAGTGGTATGTCGTGGGCCCTCGTTGTTTCCGTCTTTGACTACATCATAGGTGTCCTTTGGCTTCATTTTCACAATTCTGTAAGGTCCTAAATATTTGGCTTTTAGTTTGAGGCCACCTCCAAATTGAGTTCTCTTTATAGCTACAAGGTCGTTCATGCTGTATTGGTGTGCTAGTTTTCGCTTGCGATCGTAAGCTTTTTTGTTCTCGTTTTGTACGGTCAAAATCTGTTGTTTTGCTGCTAGGCGTATTTGATCTCGTTGTTCGTCGTAACATACGATCAGCTCCTGATCCAGTAATTCTTTTAGGTTTACGTCTTGTTTAGTTCTCATTCGCGTACCAATTAGTATTTCAAAAGGTGTGTGACTTACGCTAATCGCTCTTTGGACGTCTCCAACGTGTTTATACCATTTATCAGGTTCGTTGATACTCGTCTTCGACAATACGGAAATGATGACACTGTTGAGTCTTTCGATTTGTCCATTAGCACGCGGAAGTCCTGTGGTTATCTTGATGTGTTTTATCTTCTCGTTCTCGCAGTAGGTTTTGAAATCTTCACTAGTAAATGCAGAACCACGGTCGGATATTATTTGAACTGGGTTTCCAAAGGTCGTACTCTGCAATTCCAATCTTGAAATGGCATCATTAGCGGACGTTATCTTTGTTGGGTAAAGCCAGCAAAATTTGGTAAAGGCATCGATTACGGCAAATATGTGGTTGTACATTTTATTTGTTGATTCCAATGGTCCAAGATAGTCAATATGGTAGGTATGTAATGGTGTATCACCTTTTGGAAGAGGGTTTAGTTCTCCTTCTTGCTTGCCACGCTTTCTGTTTGTGATTACAGAAGAAACACAATTCATTATATGTCTATGGATCTTCTCTTCCAGTTTCGGAATGTAGTAATCTTTACAAATCAATTCTTTAGTTTTCTTAATCGAAAAGTGTCCTCTATCATGTGTCGTTCTTATTACCTCATTATGCATTCCATTTGGAACTACCAAAAGTTCGCAATCATTTTCAATTTTGTACAGGATGTCACCTTTAAGAAAATAGTCTTTATAGGTTGGTCTATCCTTTAAGATTTCTCGAATGGTGTTGAGATCTTCATCTAGAATTTGCAATCGTCTTATCTTTTGTACCAAACCATCTTCTTGAATAATCATCACTGGGTATCGGCTTAAGGCATCGACGAGTCGCATTTGTATTCCAGGTCGGTGTTCGACAATGTAATCGTATTCTTGTAAAAATAGAATCCAGCGGGCCACTCCTTTTTGTCCAACGTTTTGGTGAAAGCGTTGCAATCCGTAACCAATTTGAATCGTAGTCCAATAAGATATACTCGAAACTTTTTTAAAGCTTCAATAACTGCAAGTACTTCCAGCTCATAACTGGTGTATTTTCGTTCGGCGTCAGTGGTTTTTCGACTCATGTACTACACTGGATGTAAAAGATTGTCATCTGGACATTTTTGTCCAGAACTTTCTGAAGTATCCAGCGAGACCAAGAAAACTTTCAAGTTGCTTAAGATTTTGCGGTTGTGGATAGTTCATCATCGCTGCTGTTTTTTCTGGTGTTGGTGAAATCCTTCGATTCTCTATTATATTGCCAAGAAATTGTATCCTCCTCATCAGGAAATGACACTTTTTGAAATTAATGTCCAAGCCAAAGTCTTTGCATGTATCCAACACACGTTTCAAATTTGTTAAGGCTTCGTCGTAATTGCTTGCCGGTATTATGACGTCATCAACATAAGGTAAAGCAATACCTTCACGATTCAGGTCTCTAAATATGACATTTATGTGACATTGGAAAACTGCTGGTGAGTTAGAAAGACCAAAAGGGACTTTTCGGAATTGGTATTGTCCATTATGCGTTACAAAAGATGTGTACTTTCTACTCTCCTCATTGACTGGTACATGAAAGAATCCATTTCGTAGGTCTATTGTACTAAATACAACGGCATTTTGTAAACGGTCAAGCTGATCCTCGATCAATGGTAAGGGAAAATGATCCTTGACTATCGCCTTATTAATTCTCCTGTAATCCACACAAAGTCTTGATGTCGAGTCTCGCTTCTTAACCAAAACGATCGGGCTACAGAACTCGGATTCCGAAGGTTCAACAATACCTTCTGTCAGCCACTTATCAATTTGGTCTTCCACGATATGTCTTTCTACTAATGGAAGTCGTCGCGGATTACAAAATATCGGTGTTTCGTCCTTCATTACAATACGTAACTCCACGTTTGTCGTTTTGCATTTATTTGGTTTCTATGTCCGAATCCAATTCTTCACCTTTTTTACTGCATCTTCGCCAGCTGTCGTATCGATGTCTAACTCTGTTTCGTCGTCGTAACAAGCATCCATAGCCATAATACTGTGAATTTCATCAGAGGTTGCGTCCTTTATTTTCTTGATATTTAATCGATTTGGTGAAATGTTTATGTTGGCAATTGTACAAATTACATTTCCTAGAATCACCTCTACGTCAGTGCAGGTATTTGGAACAACATGAAAAGTTAAATCGTATTCTTCGCCATCGATTTCAACTTTAACATCAAAGTTACCCAAAGGCTTCACCTTATTCTCACTCGCATTCATGCCGAATCCAACCAGATGAAAATTCGACTTCGTAAGTCTTGGCTTTTCCAACAAATTTTACACGTTCTCGGAAACTACGTTGAATTTGCTGCCAGTGTCGAACAAAGCGAGCCAACAATGCTTTCCAAATTTTACAAATTTCTTCATGATGTCATCTGATCCCAGTTGTCGCACGTTTGCATAGATATGTCCAAAATCGTTACAGTTAAAACACTTTAATCCTCTTGCTTTGTCTTTACAAGCTTTTGAAGTGTGTCCCTTAGTACCACAGTTGAAACATGACATCTCTTTGTTACTGTTTTTGATGATCGGCTTACTTGAGTTGGTCATATTCTGTTTCATATCGCCTCCTTGCCTATACTTCATCCACATGGTCTCGTAACACTTCAACTTTGCCTTGAATTCTTTCATATTAGTTGCGCCGTAAAGAATAGTTTAATTCAATGTCGAGTCTTTGATGCCGTCTATGACATACTGAATTAAAGCACCGTCCTCAGACTTTTTAGCGAAGACATATTTTTGGAAGTCATCCCAGTACATAACAGCTGCCGTTTCTTCAAATTCCTCAATCCAAGATTTAATGGATAAGTTTCCATTGCCGTCAAACGATCTGATTGAGTCTTCAATGTCACGAAAGTTCATAGAAAATCTTGCCGCATTAATATGCGATGCGTTCCACTGTGCTGTTGTTGTATATTTTGTGTTTCGTCGTTTGTGTACATCACAATTTACTTCTTTGCCTCTGCTCATTACTCGTTCTTTAGTTGTTCGACGTTCGTCTTTCAATGCATACATTTGAGCGCCCACGTTAGCTTCATTATCGTCGTTACCATTATCATTGTCATAGTCGTCATGTTGGGAGGAATCTACACCAGTAGCATCATCATCGTCGTTAAATCGTTGTACTATTGTGAGATCCTTTGAGTCGTCTGTTGCTGAGGCTTTCTCATCATCATCGCCGTCGTCGGTCTCCTCATCGTCGTCGGTTTGACCATCGTCGTTTGAGTTTGCGGCCGTTAGCAGCATTTCTTTTTTCAAATTTGCGAAAATGTGTGGGAACAAGTCGTCGGCGTGGTATTCTATTCCCAACAAATTACAAATTGATACAAGATCTGCTGCGCTCAAGTTTAGTCGTACAAACTCCACCTTTTTCTTGAAGTCGTCTTCCGTCTCGTGGAACGAAAACCCTTCAAACCGCCGCAGTCGACTTCTGTTCTCTCTGTCGCCATCCACTTCGAAAATCAATCTATGCATTGCAACAACAACAGACCGTTTGGCTGTTGCTAAATTGTTGCGAATGACTGAGAAATCACCAAGCATAGACATTTTTTTCTTTCTTCTTTACGCGTTCCCGTTAGCGCTGTTGCCGATTTTCTTATTTTTCTAATTGATTGTCTATACACTCTCTTTTTTCCACACGACCGTTTTCACTTTTCTCTTTTTCCTTCTCTTTTCCCGGACGAGCCCCCAAATTTATGGTGATCCAGGTCTAGTCACCGATTAGCTCAACAAGAAAAACACTATATCGTCGTTTTTTAGTTATTTAATTAAAGTTCTAGGGGTTTAATATTTAAAAGTTAATACACAATTTTAAAAAAGAGATATGTTAGAATTGTTATTAGAGAGTGTCGTCGAAGCACGTCTTTACAGTTTCGCGTCGGAGAGTGAACTACTTCGGTACGCAAGTGCGTTACGTGTGTATACTCATTTTTTCGCTCCTACATATGTAAATATAGTCATAACTCGGAAACGATGCAGTACAAATAACATAATTTTTGACAATATATCACCAAAATTAAAATCGGCTAAAAAAGTATTATATAAGCCCATTTAGCTTTAAAAGAACAATAATTCAACACATCTCTCTACTCTAACAATAGTATTTACTCCTGCTATTTCACTATTATTCTTAACAAAAAAAATGGTTTCCCATTACATCCCATGAAGGGATTGGGAGAGCTTCTTAACAATATTTTTTCCTATTTTCATCATGCAGATTTTTTGGCAAAAATTTTCCTATACGAGACCGGTGGCCGTCGGTGGTGCAATGGTTAGTGTGCCTCTTGTACATAAGATCCTGGGTTCGATCCCTGTTCAGACCACCTTAAGTTTCTTTCGGCGGCTGTCACCTCGCATAGTGAAGGCGACACTATCGAGTATTTAGCCATGAAAAAGCTTCTCAAAATACTGTTCGGAACCTCGCATAGTGACGGCGACACTATCGAGTATTTAGCCATGAAAAAGCTTCTCAAAATACTGTTCGGAACCGGTGTAAAATTGTAGGTCCCAATCAGTGAGTATAAAACTAGAAAGAGGACTTGCCACTGGTTGTGAAAAGCTCCCCCCAATTCCTTCATGGGTTGTAATGAGAAACGGTAATGAGGACGGTTTTACCCTCAAAAAACTAATAATTCAGTTCGATTCCTCGTACCTGAATTAGTGTAAAACCGTCCTATCCCGGTTTGCCTCCAGTGTTATTAAGTATAATATCCTATATATATATGTATATATATCCTAAATATAAGTATAATTATACCCGTTGCAACTATTTTGAAAAAAAATGCAATATTATAGCATTCAGAAAAAGTCAACTAAATTACAGGCAACTAAATTTTTCTTTATCGACTTGTAATTTGAAGCCTAGTGGCTTCAAGCCTAGTGACCTTGGGTAAAGATTTTGTGGAGAATGAATGATAAAGTACACTTTTTTCCTTCTCCTGTACATTACCAATACAAACATGTATCACTACATGTTTTCACACGTTGCTCTATTGTTACAAACCACTCAAAATGTAATAAGTCAGTCATATAAACAATCTTAAACCAACAGGTTATGGGCCGCATGACGCGCAACCTTTAAACAAAAAGCAAAAAAAAAATTTTTGAGATCGGTCGTTTTTGTATCTTTTTTTGTGAAAAGTAATTTTCTTTTTTTGTCACGTATCAATAGCGAATATTCCTGGAGCATTTTCGTTGGAGGTATTACGAGGGCGGGAGAGCTTACGAGGGCGGGAAACTTTAGGCAAAGTCGTGTCTCAAAATAAAAAAAAATGGTGGTCAGTGGTGGAGAATGGTTTGCGACAGCTGGTGCTGCAGCAGCCAATGATGTTATTCGTCTTTTATACGATGACTTACGAACCTGGGATACGAGTCACGACTTACGATACTTCAAGGTAATGGGGGAAGAGAAGAAAGAGGGTAGCATAAGAGTCACGAAATGGAAATTCGGGGGTCATTTTGTTTTTTCTCTTTCACCTCTTTCGTGTTTTGACATGGCGGTAAAGCAACAGTATACAAAAAGTGGTGGAAAATTGTTTTGAAGCAATTTCTTAATAAATGAAAACAATACAATTGCAGTTTTATCAGCCATTGTTCATTAATTTTTTAAAATGTTGAATTTGGGATTATTACGAATAGAAAAAATAAAATTAACCGACAATACGTCACAAAGAGTCACGCATAGTTGTATACAGAGAGTCGTCTGAAAGCACATGAATTTACGAAGGGTTATCAAAAGATAATGAATATCCCAGGATCGGAAGTCATCCTATAATTAGTGTGGATCAACGGGCATTAGCGGAAATAACCCTAATGGTATACCCAAGTAACTATGGTCACATAGCAACAGCAACAACATCCAAGCAAGCATGGGACGCATTGATGAATGCCTACGAGGACACAGGATTGACAAGGAAGGTAGAATTGCTCAAGCAACTGGTAAATATGAAGTTGCAAAATTGCAGCTCCATACAGGACTAGGTCAATTATCTGGTCATAGTGGTATTAAAGGTGAAAAATGCTGGCCTCAACATAGACGATGATCTGACCGCTTCGTTAATGCTATCAGGATTGCCCGATGAATTTAAGCCCTTGGTTACTGGCAGTGGAAAATTCTAAAGAAAAATTAACCGTGGATACTGTAAAAAATCTTATTTTACAAGACGCCAAATTCAACCAAAAACCTGAAAGTGAAGCCGCTGCATTGTTTTCGAAAAAGAAAAGACAAATTCAATGCTAGAGTTGCAAATAATTTGGTCACATATCGAAATTTTGTCCAAATAGAAGCAAAAAGAACAACAGCGAGTTTAACAAAAAAAAAAAGGATAATGGCAACAAAAATGTTCAGCGACTCTGATTGCGACAACCGGCAAAAGTTTGCAAGTCGACAGCGCAACAAACACCATCTTTACACGATGCCATTTTTAGCCGCCATTTTTATCAATTCTCTTTTGAAATTGCAGCGTAAATCTTCGTGTCTTTACACGTTGCCATCTCATGATATTAGTGCTTGGCATTTTTTCTGACATTTCTCTTCAGTGAGTGTTCTTGTATGTGTTGTTCATTTTTGTAAGCGGTCAAATTTTGTTCTACATAATTTTAATAAATTGTTTTTTAAATAATTGTTTTTTATTTAACCTTCTTTTTCTTTTTTTAACTTCTGTTAAATTATTTCCCGTAATTTCCAACAATGTAACACAACACACGAAAAACTAGTAGGAAAGAAACAATAACATCAAATGTCAAAATTATAACAAATGCGGAAAGAGCACAAAGAGAATTGCAATAAAATTGCATGAAACCCAGTGCGGTGGGGCTTCGTGTCATTTTTTCCTCCACTTTTGCTTCTCTACACCCCTTACCAACAAACGCAAATTACATGGTTAAAAAATGGCATCGTGTAAAGGCTGTGAAACTCTATTTATTGGTACGTCGACAGGGGTGCCAGCGACCACATGATGAGCGATAGTAGTTATAAGTACAACAAACACACCGTAGAAGGCAAGAAAGTTCTTGTAGCGAACAACGGCGAACTTCATGTGGACTGCGCTGGTGACGTCGATCTTAAAATTTGCATGGCAAAAAAGATAAAATGATAACCGTCAAAAATGTCGAATATGTGCCAAACTTGTGTACAAATTTGTTGCCTGTAAGACAAATGGCGAAAGACGGCAAGGTAATTTTTGAAGAGGAAACTGTAAAATTCTCGACGCAAATAAACACCTCATTACGACTGCAACAGCCTATAATGAGCTTTATCGTTTGGATACTAAAGCACAGATGGCAAAGGAGAATGTTTTTGTTGTTGAAAGTTTTAATTTGTGGCATAGAAGAATGGACCATATATGCAATACAAAATTGGGTGAGGTAAAAAATGCAAATTTGGGAATTAATTTTGGCCAGGAAATTGTTTAAAGGGAAACAGACCAGAAGACCAAATAAAGAAACCGGTACGAGAGCTACGGAATTGCTGCAATTAGTCCATTCCGACGTTTTGGGTCCGCAAAACAAAAACTAATTGTCTGGAGCAAGGTTTTTGGTGACGTTTGTAGACGATTTCAGCAGAAAAGTTTTTGTTTACCCACTAAAGGCTAAATCAGATGTTTTCAAAACCTTTGTGCATTTTAAGGAGATGGCTGAAAATCAGTGTTCTGGAAAAAATTAAAATCTTACGCATTGATAATGCATGGGAGTATGTTGGGGATTTTCCTAATTGCTGTTTTGGTTTTATTTGCAAACGCAGATCTGGCAACCACACATGTCAATATGGAGAATACATTGTACGAAGAGCTGATCTCAAATATTTGCTCTCGCCTTCTAATGCATGTTGCTTTTGTACGTGTCTAATTTCGCTGTTTGCAAATTATGAATTTTGAAAATTAAAACTACATTTTCTTTTCTGGAGGATGAAAGGTACATGATAGTGGGGAAATGGGCGAGTCAACGGGGATCAAGTGATGTGATGGGGATAAACTGGCGCAAGGTTAATCCTTGCTGTTTTTTTTTTTTTTTTTTGGAATTGCTTTCAACGCGGCCTTTGCTCCAGGTGTCAGGTATGAATCCATTCATGCACATTCATCAAATGGATGCTGTAAGTGCATATTTGACCAGCTACTTAAAGGAGACGGTGTACATGGAGCAACCCTAAATGTTCGAAGATGGCACAAATAGAGTTTGCAAGCTTGTGAAGTCCATTTATGGCCTGAAGCAGTCCGGTGGAGTATGGAACGAAATCATCAACCACGAATTGCTCTAGATGGGCCTTGTGAGAGGTGAAGTAGAACAGTGCATATACCATAAAGTCGCCAATGCACACTGGGACAGATTTAAAAAATGACCGGACAAAATTAATAACGTCGTTGTTTTTGACTTTAGTCGTGTCCAATTCATTAGTCGGTAGGTTTTTGAGGGTGCTGAGCTCATTTCTGGCATTGCTTTTTCCATTGGTTGGAGGGGGTGGAGTTATATTGGGGGGTTTCATAGGTTTTTGGATGGCCCGATTTAATTTTTGGCAAACATTTTTCGATCAGGATTTCGATAACTAACCTAACGGAGGGAAGCGCATGTGTAATTTTACCTTTTCACATAAAATTTCGTGTCTTAACAAGGTTTAACGTTTTAAACTTTTCTACCAAATTTATTAGGAATTATAAAATAAATAAAAAGTTTGAGAACTTTGTTTCGTAACCATACAAGACTTATATGGGACCACAAAAAAAAAAAAAACTTCGTTTAAAAAAAATCTATATCATTACGTTCGACATTTTCATCATCGTCGTCCTCGGAACTTTCACAATTTTAGTATGAAATTTCGAAATTTTAGTTCGACATTTTATGGTATTGCCAGACCTAAATTCCGACAGAGTAATGTATTTAACTTTACACTAAAAAAAATTAATTCTTACAGAAGTATTTTATATTTAAATATGAAATCAAAAACTGGACCAGTTTAAAAAAAAAAATTTCTTCAGCAAATGGTAGTAAAGGGTAACGAAATAAAATCACTGACTTCGGTTAGGGTCTGAAGTGTTCAGAAGTAAAAATCGAGCGCTGATCCCAGTTGATCATAATTTTTGTCGGTCCACAAAAGATTAAAAAATTTAATATTTTTAGTCAATTACTTTCATTGCAATTGAACTAGAAACCTTAAGTAAATTAAATTAACTTAATATACAATATCGTAGCTCTCATAACACAAAATAAATAAAAAAAATAGTTTAAAACAACCAGAAACATAACCTTCATATAACACACATCTACTAAAAATAACCCAAAATTAGCCTGCATGCATGTATTGAAACAATACTCAACTTTGGGCCCCTTGGCTGATCAGCAACGTGCATGGAACCTTCAAAACAGTTAATTCTCGACCTCAGTGGTTAATTGGCAACTGCTTAAGTTACTTATTTTATCTGGATTACTGCTTCGATTTTTGGAATTTTGTCCGGTCATTTTTTAAATCTGTCCCAGTGTGCAATTGTCAGATGCTGTACGTGGCTATCTATGTGGGCGATGTCTTGAGATTCTCAAATAGTTTGAAGTCCATAAAATCTTTGAAGATGAAACTCTCATCGACTACAACCAGAAATTTTCTAAAAGCATGTGTCCTGAAGGAGACCAACAGAAATCGCAAATACCGTACATGCAGGCCATAGGATGTTTGTTATTTGCCGTACAGAACATATGTTATGCCGTGAACCTACTCAGCAGATATAGTTCAAACCCTGGTAAACCTCATTGGAAAGGTGTCAAACGTATAATGCGTTACTTGAAGGGTACAATGCAAAAAAGCATTGTATACAGAAAATAAATACAAGACGAAATAAAAAGCTACTGCGATGCTGATCGGGCCGGAGACGTACACGACCGAAAATCTACAACTGGGTATGATTTTATTGACCAATCCGGTCCTTTATCTGGGCAACTAGAAAGCAGAAAACCGTGGCATTGTCTTCGACGGAAGCCGAATTCACGTCAGTGACTGCAGCAATCAATAATCAGTTTAGCTGAAGCGTTTGGAAGGCGAACCAAACCCCGGATGTAGGGCGAACACTGTTTTGTATTGTGACTATTCAGGTGGCTTTAAATAACAACTATTCCTCAAGAACGAAGCATGTGGATATGAAGGCCAAGTTTATCCAGCAGAAGATTGAAGATAAAGAAGTCATTTTGCAATATCTTAGTACAGACGAGATGATCAATAATGTTTTTACCAAAGCCGTAACTCTTCAAAAACTAAAGTATTTTGCAGATCAATTTGGCCTACATTAACTAGTATTTTTTCATATTCTTATCGCATCACATTGTTGTTAAAAGATAATCAATTTAAGAATATTTTTTCGATTACTATATTTAGAGTTATGGTAATGTGCATGAGAAATGTTGATTCTTTATCATTGAAGATATATCATTCAGGGAGAGTGTTGAGAATGAATGATAAATAAGTACAATTTGTTCCTTCTCCTGTACATTACCAATACACGCATGTATCACTACATGTTTTCACTACTTCACTCCATTGTTGCAAACCACTCAAAATGTAAAAGTCAGTCTAATAAACAATCTTAAACCATCAGATTTGACTAGGCGTCAGAAATACGTTTATTTCCTAGTTATTACCATATTTTCATTTTAGCGACACATTAATATTGGGCATTTTATATAAAAAAAAATACACCTTAGGAGCCCACAAAAACTAGGTTATTTTCTCTTGCTTGCTACATTGAATCGGGTGAAAACTGGTACAACCAAATTTCACTTCAGTGATTTGAAAATTATAAGTGATTTGAAATTACAGCGAGTCAGAGAAGACGGACTATAAATTTTGTCCAATTTGTACATTTAGGCGTTTTTGAACTTTGTAAATATTCAATGTTTTTGATGTTTTTTCTCAGCTCTGGTACGGCTCTCAAATTTGGGAGCTGGCTCGAGAGCTGGGGGCCAAAGTTCAATCTAGCGGCTCTTGGCTCGTAAATTTGGGGGTTGTCTCGCGTGCCGCCAGAATCCATTAGGGATCTAAGGCGCCACGCTCGCGAATTAATATGCACTTTGATATTTTTTTAAAATAAAATTACCAGATATGGGTCCCATATGCCTGGCATTAAGATATTCCTTTTTGTGCGAGTCGAGCATCTCATAATGCATTTGATGCAATATAAAACGATTCCAATTCTAAATGGAAAAGCATTTTAAAACATACGAAATTTATGCAAGTTATTTTGAAATATATTAACTTGAATTTTTGAATAAAAATGTATCTTGCTTTACCTGTATTAAATTCATTAGATTTACATTAGATGATCTGTCCGATAGTATGAGACCCAACGCAGATGCTTCGGGAACTGTCCGGAAAGAACGCAAAAAATTGCTGGCCTGGCAGGGTGTAGAAGCTATACAACATATAAACACTTGGTGAACTATTTAAATGTAAAAACCCTTCACCTATTTAACATACCTGTAGATTTATCCAACATATAAAAGAGAAAGCCTAATTCACATGATAAGCAAAACTCTTTGGTACACTTGTGTTCCAAGAGCTTTAGACGTAAAGGTTCTATAAAATATAAAATCTGCAGCATGGCATTGCAATATGAATTTGGCAATGTGGCTTCTAAACCCGCAAAGTAGGTTTGATTGTGCTGTTCAAAATCGAAATCTTGCGTGCCCAACTTGGAATACTTCAATTCCACTTTGCGATAACGTCGTGGTATAATCTTTGCCCCCGATTCGGTAGACTTCACAGTGTTCGTGAGACCATTACCTACACCTATTAGGCTTCCATTGCTACTGTCTAAAATATAGGGTATTTGATTTCTTCTTTGTGTCCTTGGGTTCGGTGAGTATCCGATGGGGCCTTGCATTTTCATGTGATTTATAACTTCCTGTTCAATAGGTTTAGTCCTTCGGTATTGATAACGCATCAATTCCGCTGGCCAGTCTGAAAACCAACGAGATCCAGTCACTAAATGAGGCAAAACAATCGACGACAAAGGGAATGTTGTGTCTGTTATAGGTACGATAGGCAACTGAGGTACTGGATCTGCGAATTCAGTGTCTCTGGAGAAGCTATTAAACTGAGGCTGTGCTGTATTAACAGCTGTTATGATACTTATGTGGCCTGATTGGTCGCCAAATGCCATAACTTGCGAAGAAGAACTGACATCGAAACTTAGCAAACAAGGGTTGCCTGTAGTGTTTATCTGATACATCGAAACTCGAGGTTCACTTAATTCCACCGTATCTACCAATTGAACCTGGCCATAGCTGGAGACAACAGCCAAGCGGGAAGTTTGTGAAGGTAGAAATTTCAATAGTTGCGGATCGATTAAAACTTGTATAGGCGAAATCAATCGCAACATACGCAAATCGTAGACCATGAGGAAGCGATCAACTGCAAGAGTTCCTTGGCGGCCACTGTACCCACAGGATATTAAGTAGTTACCTTGCACATCAAAATCAGATAGGCTTCCCGTATGGGTTTTTATCGTGTGTTCGACGTGAAGAGAGCTTAAATCGCGCAATGTAACATTACCAAAAGGATCACCAGCAAAAAGAAACCTCGAATTTTGACGCAAAACGGTGCAACCAGCAGAACCTACATGTTCCTACAATATAAAAAGGAAATAAATATTCGAGAGTCCACAAAATGAAATGTCTATTAGTCCTACCAATTTAGTTTCTTGCAAGGTTCTCATATCAAAATCGATAATTTCATCCTGCAGTCCAGCCATTATCAAACGATGAGGCGACAACTGTTGCATGCACACCATCTCTGACATATATTTGGATTTGTGGGTAAACTTTGGTATGCCTCGTCTTAATTGATGCCTTAGCGATGTTTGTGTTAGCACCAAAATACCCGACTCTATGGTGGAAATTTGCCTCACTATATCCGAAGGATGTACTTGAAAAGATGTATATTTCTGCAAGTTGCCACTATAGTACGACGTCACATGTCCCTGTAATATTTATACAAATTAATAGACGAGTAAGAACAATATAAGAAAAAAATTACTCCTTGATTTCCCATCCAAAGTAGTTCCTCATAGTTGTCAAATGTAACGGCTGACACTCCAAAATTCTCTCCACCATCTGCTAATATTGGGACCATTTCCATATAATCTGGTTCACCAGAACTCAAATTAAATCCCGCAAAATTCGGAGAGTAGTGGGTGGCAGAACGTTGACCTCCACCGCCATCATAAACATCTGTATGAGTACACACAAAAGCAGGATTAAAAACACTTGTATAAATGCATTATAGCATGTCGTACATCATATACTCACTTAACATATCATCCGTAGAAGGACCTAAGGAATCTGCACCGCAATACACGTAATCCATTACGAATGAAGTAATGTGAAGCTGTTGCTAGTGCAGCTCGTGGTCAAGTATTGTATTTACTTGCAGCTTCACGAAAATGTTAGTTTTGGATTTTCATTGAGACGTCGTCGTTTCCTTTGTTGTTTGTTTCTTGTGTCACAATTTGTTTGGCTTTCTGCCTTAGAGTGCATTCGTAACTTTCCCTCTAGTGTTTTTTTTACCTTTCCACTGCCAATGCTGCAGTTTTGTTTTCTTTGTTTCCTCAACCTCAGAAGTTTAATTATATTTACTGATATTTTCGTCGCATTAAAGAGAAATTGCTGAATTGTTACTGTTTTCCGCGATTGTTAACTTTATTCCAATCCTTTGTTAAATAATAAATACGATTTCTATTTATTTGTATTGACGACGGACAATAAGTTGATAGATTTTCATCGGCACGGTGTTGCCAGCTTTAAAATATCTAGTTGATTAAATAGCGTATGCAGCATAGAATAGCTCTGTTTCTTTACTTGCACAATTTTACACAAAGTTACACAAATTTACACAAAGTTACACAAAAGCGTTTCTTTACTCCAAAATTGTGTAAATGAGAGAGATTTTTTTTTTCTCTTAACGTCAAAATGCGTTTCTCTTTTACCCAAATTTACACAGACTTTTTCTTCGGGTAAGTTTGTGTAAAGTGATAAACAATCAGCTGTTTGAAACGTCAAAATAAGAATATATGTTTTATTTGTGAAAAAAATAACACAAGTGAAAAAAAATTATTGAATTTACAATTTTATTAACTTGAAAAGTGATTGCTTTGAGTGTGCTTATTTAAAGAAGATGTTAAGTGTGCAAATGAACAGTGAACATTAACATGATATGCAAGATTTGTTGTCAAGCATATGTTTTGTGTTTTGACATTTGTTTGCGTGTAAGAAAAGTGGTTTTTTGCGTTTCTTTACTTTTGTGTAATTTTGAGCATTTGACAGTGAATTTTGCTTTTACTCTCATTTACACGCACTTTACACAAAAAGTAAAGAAACAGAGCTAATAACACATACCATAGCTTTTACTCGCTCAATAAATTAAACGTCATAGGTACGATGGAAAGTAAACATTGGATGGTGGAAAATACGGGTTCAATAATACCAGATAGTGGCAATAGTATACAGCGATCAACAAAGGAACAACAACCGAATTTCGTGTTTTTGTGGCAAACTAGTTGTGTTAAATACAACACAAATGTATACCAACGATAAAAGTCAACAAAAAAGTGCAAAATACATTTAAATTTTTCAGTTCTACACCAAAACGACATGAAAAAGTAAAGTGAACATATTTTGTAACTCCACCTGGTGTAAGTTAATTTTAAATTTAATTGCTCTCATTTCCACAAACCTACGATGAAGAGTGTGAAATGAAACGTCAGATGAGAGAATAAGTTTATCTATGTTGTGTTATTCTATGGTATGCAGTATTTAAACCATAGACTAATACATACATATATACATTTATTCTCTCATCTGACGTTTCATTTCACACTCTTCGTCGCATAGACTAATAAATAAATGCCTTTGAGTGAATTTGTAGCACTTTTTGGTTCTCTTTACCAGGGTTGCGAAATTGCGCTTTTGATTTATGCAATAATGCCACCTTTTCTTGTCTTCGTACAAAAAAAATCACCAAACCCAAACTGCGCAATATTACCGATTTGTGTGTACACCAGTACCTCGTTTCTGTAGTTCTCGAATCGAAAAAGTTTTCACATGAAACATGTGAATTGAAACAAAAACGCTAGGAATCGGTACAAAAAATCGCTTCTCACATGTAACTGTTTCTACAACGTTTGTTTTGCGAAAACTTTCTGTGAGGTACTGTTTTTTTCAATCTTATTGGAAAAATGCGAGAAAATCTTTTTCTAAAAAGTAGTGAGTCGAGAAAATTAAAATCTGAAACGTCAAAAATACTCACAAATTAAAACGGTGCGAGATTTTGATATTGTTTCTACAAAAAGGTTTTTTAAGAAATTAAAACTTGGAGAAGATAAGAACTATATCTTCTCTGTTATGTATTTCAATTAATTTTCCAAAACATTACAGAAAAATCAAGAAAGCAAAAATAAAATGCAGTTGAATACATGTCTATACTTCTTTTTGTTGTTCTTTTTCGCAATAGTTAATTTTGTTTGTTTATATTTTTTTCTTACTTGACAGCTTTCTTGGAATATTCCAATCAAAACTTCATCAGTGTTGCCTCTTTCCGCATTGATATACAGAAACACTTTTTACTCACAAATCGAGAAACGATGCAATTTTTTGTTTCATGCTTAATGTGAAAACTTTTTCGATTCGAGAACTACAGAAACGAGGTACAGTTAAAGATAAGAAATTTACTCAGTAGAAGCGTTCGCACCATAGACGAATACATACATAGATACATTTATTCTCTCAATAAATTAAACGTCATAGGTACGGTGGAAGTAAATATTGGATGTTGGAAAACATGGGTTCAATAATACCAGATAGAGGCAATAGTGAACAACGTCCAACAAAGGAACAACAACCGAATTTCGTGTTTTTGTGGCAAACTAGTTGTGTTAAATACAATACAAATGTATACCAACTATAAAAGTCAACAAAAAAGTGCAAAATACATTAAAATTTTCAGTTCTACACCAAAACGACATGAAAAAGTTAAGTGAACATATTTTGTAACATCACCTGGTGTAAGTTAATTTTAAATTTAATTTCTCTCATTTCCACAAACCTACGACGAAGAGTGCGAATTGAAACGTCAGATGAGAGAATAAATTTATCTATGTATGTATTAGTCTATGCTAACGAGGCTGCCGTGTGACAAACTTGGCGGAGGAACACAAAAATAGGGATCAAATATACGGAACTATCCTATTTTAGGTAGAGTATTAAAATAACCGGTCAATTCCAGAAACCGGGTTTTCGGTTTCTTCGATATCTAGGATTTTTGAAAGGTAAATTCCGGTTTTAACTGGTTTTTATATCCATAGTATGAGCAGTTTTCAAGTGGATGGTTAACTATCGGAATACTAAGGCCTAATTTTTGAATGGAAAATCATCTTTGATCAACGATCAAACATAATTTAAACTCTGAATTCACTTTTTAGGTTAATAGTTAATTGCTGTTTAAACAGCCAACGTTGAGCATTTAAACTATAATCAAGTGACCATATGATTTTGACAGAAATCAACAAGAAGAACAAACACAAAGCATCTTTAATTGTAATGTGAACAATTATAATCACCGTCCTAGTTGAAATAACAATAAAAACGTATCATTTAAATCGTAGTGCAGTTAGAACTTTATTTCTTCTCAAATATTCTCCAATTTGATTAAATATTTTGTAATTTATCCCTTCACTTTTGTTTTGCAAATGGCGTCAGTTTGATGCATCGTAACGATTAGCCTAGAAATGTATGAATGCCGGTTATTTTTCGAAGCATTTGCCACTGTTGCCACATGGTGGTAAGATTATTTGACAGAGCACTGAAACTCTTTTCGTATTTAAAGTCAGATCAAACACAAATCAAAATCAACTTATTACCAATTTAAATTACCAGTTAAAAGTTGGGCCTTAATCGTAAGTAAGAGGTAATTAGAGGTTAACTGTGCACTTTGTTTTTCAGTGGCGAGTTAATGTCAACACAGTCATATTGCTAACGGTTGCTATAGCAACCCTTGTATTCTGATTACAAAGAGGAACAACCAAATGGAATTATGTAAAATAAGAAATAAATTCGAGATAAAATCGAGGTCATTTTATAAAAAATGTGTAAAAACTATATTGCCGCAACAATTTGATGGTTTAGGCTCAAAGTATGTGTACAAATACTCAAATCAGAAACATGTATTTTATGCAATCTTACATTTCTCATTTTGACGGTCAGTAATATGATTGTAAAAATCATATGGTTGGTTAAATCATTGTAATTTTAATAATTAACTAAATGAATTAATTTAATTAACAATTTAACTAAGAACCGAAGATCACCACTGACTGAAAAACTGGTCACAAGAAATAAATGCATAAAATTGAAGTCATTTTAACAAAGACGAATAAAAAACTACAATTTAATGATCTAGGCTTAAAGTATGTGTACAAATAGTCAAAATCGAAATATGTATGTATTTTATACAACCTAACATTTCTCATTTTGACAATTGTCAAAATCATATGGGTCTGACTACAAGTTAAGCAACCAACATTGGGTGGTTAAATCATTGTCAAGCATTGACTGAAAAACACATTTCGAAGTTTAACCACAATTTAACTAAGAAACGACGGTGACCACTGATTGAAAAACTGGCCATAAGTAGAATCATAACTTTAAGAAACGGATTTTTTCATTAAAAAAAGTGGAACTGTTGCTAAAAAAACATGGTGCTACATTTACTTTAGCACCAACTCTCTGATCTACACCAAAATTTCACCACCGGCTATCGACCCAGCTTCTTGAGATATAGGCATTTAATATATAATCGGTCATATCTCAGGTATTTATTATCCAATCTGGTTGAAATGGGTACTCTTACAAAGTTCTTCCTAAAATCTTTCTAAATCTGTGTATAAACATATTTATGTGTATTACCCCATTGGGGGCTAATTTAAAAAAAAAATACATTTGTTAACCTCACGTTTTTGATACCCATTTCAAACAAATCGGATAATAAATTACTGACTTATATCCGATTATATATTCAACCTTTATAGGCCTATATTTCCGAAAATATGAAATTTTTATCGCAGCTTACTGCCCTATCAGACAAAAAACGAAAAAATAGGGCATTTGGTGGTAATACAGCATTCGCACTGGCATCGATTTTCTTGATTTTGTCACTTTTGTTGATTTCAAGCACAAATCAAGAAAAGTTGCTTGATTTCCCATACGTTTTGTCAGACGACAAATCGGGTATTTTTTCTTATTTGTCTAGGAATCAGGAAAAAAAGTGCTTGATTTGCTTTATGCAACGCTGTTTTATCTCACTTTTTGATCTCACACTACGAACGAATAGTACGTTTGTTTACAACCATTTCAATCACGGCCAAATCACGGCGCATCGATGTGGTGGTACCACTAGATTACCCGACTTATTAATTTATCGCATTTCTTAGGTATTTATTGTTCTCAAACATATTTTTTAGACATTTTTATTTACTTTTATTTCTGGAATACATTTGTACTGAATTTGATTGTGGAAAAATACCAGACAAAGCAAAATGCCTACTGTTGTCGGCTTGGTGTGTTTGTTGTAGTAATACTACCTCGTCAAAGCGTCTTGACATTCAATCAAATCAGGAAAAATCCCAAAGCGAACACTTCAGATTTGGTTAGGACATTTGATACGAAATCGGGAAAATATTTTGTAGTGCGAATGAGCTATAAAGAAAATTTTCTCTCAAACGAGAATTAATGTACATATACAAATTGGGAAAAAATTTTAGTTTTTTAATTGTTTCAAAAAATCTCTATACAAAAAAATGATTGCGAAATTTCAATGAAGATGATAAATGTGTCAATTCTCATTTAATTTTTCGAAAAATTTGATTTGGTTTCCTTAAAAACATGTTCAGAATACAAACCTTGATTTATTGCTGTAGTCCGGTATTCAGTTTTTATGAAATTTTCGGTACCATAAAAAGTACGTGTATAAAAAAACCAACCCGTAAAAAACAGTAAAAAACATACTATACCACCAACATTTTTTATTTTTGCGAGGGGCCTACAATACTCGTACGCATAAACCGAACAAGATGAACAATTTGGGAGTATTGTATTGTAGGCCTCTCGCAAAAATAAAAAATGTTGGTGGTAAGTATTTTTGTGCTTTACTGATATTTTTATGGCTAAAAAAATATTTTCGAAAAATTCCGTGATTTTTTTTTTATTTTTGTAACGAAAAATTGTTTAAAAAATCGCGCGATTTTTTAATGTAATTTTACTTTGTTCGATAACTGAGATATCGAAAAATTTTGTTTAATTTTATACGTTCAACACATGTTTGCGGAAAATGTAAAAAATATACTCGAAAACTTTTCAAAACTTCAACAGCTGATATTTCCATAACTCTGCGAGTTGTCGAAAATTTTAATTTATTTTTTTTGCTCTATTTTTATTTTGGATCGATAGTAGGAAAGCTCGTTGCGGTACCTTTAAAGTAACGTATATATTTTGTAGATCTGTTAACCAGTTACGAGTCGGCAAAATACAAAAGGATGCAATTGACGTTATTATGGCCATAGTGAAAGGACAGGACACCGGGATAATACTGCAAATTTTTACGAACATCACAATAGAATACATTTTACGCTGGAAATGGAGCGTAACAACTGCAAAAGTATTTACAACTGGTATGCAAAGAACATATAGCATCACGATGAATTATTAATTTCCACTCCACACAACCACTTAAACGGGAAATTAACACGGTCACCCTCATCGGTAAAGCTACGGATATAGGTGATGGACAATTTAAGGATTACCCTAATGGCTTAATTGGAAACTTGATTGACGGAAAAATACATGCAAATGCAAAATCCGAATCGACAACGGAACAATCTGACAACACAAGATATTCCCAATAGATATTCGCTGATTTTTTGCCAGTTTTGTATATATTTGGGATGTCTTTAAAATAACTTAACCGCTAAAATTGGATCAGTCTGTCAAATCGGCCCAGTCGATCAAATCGGGTCAGGTTTTAGTCCGATTAGAGCCAGTTATATCGGCGGCGGCGTAAGCTTCAATCATTTTATTGAGACAGACTTTGTACAACAAAACACGAAAATGTATTTACAAAATCTGTGATTAGCTGTTTAATTATTTGACCGTCAAATTGCCATACGACTTGAAAGGAAAAATTGATGTCAAGTCGTTGGTCAAGTTTTAAAATGTGAGTGCCATGGTAAAATAAGTTAGGTAAACGCGTAAAACATAATTTTAAGCAACAAAAACAATCATTTTGTTTTTGTTTGGTGTTCCTAATCTGTCAAATTTGCGTATGTAATGTAAAAGTAAACAAAATACATGTGAATTTGACATAAGAGAAACACCTAAGCAAGAAAAAGTTTTAACGATTTTATCTTGCTCATTTCACCATGCTGAAAGCGTTAGTAAAAAAGTGTGTGTGTATAGCAACTTGAAAAGCAAAAATTGAACGTGTAACACCCGTGTTATTCGAAAATGCACATTTTCATAAAACCGCTATCACCAATTATAAATACATCTTGCTTGTTGCTGAAAAGAGCGGCATTGACATCACTGGTCCGGCACAGTAAATTGAGTCATTTTGTTATTTGTAACTGTTTGGGAAAATGCCGTGCCTAGAAGAATCACCCAAGGAAGTGGATGTTGCTTTACAACTCCTGGATATAGTGACGCCTCGTCTAAACATTAATACGCCAGCAGTCGATTTACCAGCGGTGCGTGAAGTAACACAAACTGATCACCTGAACAAACGTTTGTTAACCACATTCCTGGAACGTATGAATGTAATGGATCTTCATGCCAATGCCAATGATAAAAACGAAGATGAGTCTACCGACGAGTTTGAAGAATGATCAGTGCTTTATTAATTAATATTAGTGTTATTACGATTTATATGAAAGTATCTTAACCTATTGGAAATAAAAAAACAAAGTAAAACGCTATGCAGAATGGCAGAAAATTTAATGGGAAAGCAGTCATGGTTTTATATACGTCTTCTCTTATTGCTCTGCACAGGCGGTGGTGTTGTTGATGGGCTATTTGATTCCAAAGATATTGAACCCCTTGTTCGCTTTGGTGTTCGCTTGGGACCATCCGATAACTTGGCAGCGATCTTTTTATCCAATTCCTTGACTGTGGGTATACCTACTGGTTTGTTTTGAGCGGAGGGTTTATCTGCAACGGAATATAAAACCATTTAGGGGATTTTTCTTAAATTTTAAAGCAAACTGCATCACATTGTTTCCATAGAAATAAATTCAACATGGGTAGAAGTCTTAATTTTTAATATGAGGAACTAAGAAGACAAATTTTCGGTAAGGTTAATATAAAATTTTGTATGTACGTTAGGGCGGGTTAATTTTTTTGATGAAAGCGTTTAGCAAAAACGTAATCTATAGGTGATTTTGAGAAATTTTGCTCAAGAGACCATAGCTCTAAGTCCGATTTGGAGCCCCCAAAATTTCAAAAAATATTTTTCCATATATACAAAGAATAATTTAATTAAATTCGTCATAAAATCGGATAGAATTATAGTAGATTTCTCAATGTGGGCTTGTTTCAAAGGTATTTTTATCACCTTTCAGAAATTTTTTTTATTTTAAAAGAGATAACTCATTATAGGGCTCTTTCAGAACAACTAAATGCGGTTCTTTTACCATAGTGGTATGAAATTTGTCATTAATTTCCTCTGTAGTTAATGAGTCATCTTTTCTACCATCGAAAGAGAATGCAATTATGGAAGAATTTGTATGTCGTGTACGATCTCTAGATTTAACTTTTTCTCTAGCCACTTTTGATGTATCCATAATAACAAGATTACCATGAACATCTCTAAAATTTAACCATGAACATCTCTAAAATGTATATCTTCGAATAAAGCTGTTGCTAAACAAGAAACGACTCTATCTGAAACACCGAATCTATCACACATCATAGCAACATTTAAGGCATCGTATCTTTGAGTATAATGACCTCGTCTCATTTGAACAGTTGCTTCTGGAACTTCTGTTGTTGCTTCATTTTCATCTTCATCCATGTGTAATTCAGGTGGTTGGTATGTTTGATCATCGGTACCAGTTGTAAGTGTTGGTATTGTTGTAGCTACTTCTTCAACGTCTTCCGTATATTCAGGTATTGTGAATTTTCTATCATTATGCTGGTCCATCATAAATTCTTTTAGATGTTCTGGAATCAATCCACACGAGCATTCTGTTGTTTTTAATTTGCAATTACATTTGCCAATATAAAATAATTCGTTTATTGAATCAACAAATGCTTTAAATTTATCTCTTTTGTTTCTATGTTTGATATGTTTCTGGTATTTATCAAGCAAACCAGTTAATTTTTTGAAAACACTCTTTCTATTAATGATTTCAATATTTAATTTACACCAAATTTGGATCAATTTATGAGTTACGTGAGGAGTAAAAGTTTTATACGAGAACATTTTGTTTTCAAATTTAGCACGATCACTTAAAAAATAATAATATTTTAAAATGTCACATTTAGTAGGCAAACTAAGATCATTTAAATCACTTGATAAACCAAAAACAACAATATCTTGATGAGGGATGTTAGTCAATCTAGACTCAAAACTTGTTGATGTTGCTTCCATTTGCGAAGACACCGCAGACGATGTTGATGGTTCTTGATTATCCATAATAACTTTGATATTATCACTGCACTCTTTGATCGAGTCACACTAAATTTAAAAATAAAAGAAAATATTGGTATTGTGATAACCGAGTTTTTATTTAAGTATTTTGGCAAACTGCTTGCGCATTGCACGATGAACGATTAAGGAAGAAGGAAAGAAAGTTTGGCAACGTTTAGCGTTGGTAAACGTCATTATTTTGTAACGTTATTATTCAGTGTTACAAAGTTGTTCAATTTAACAATGCTGCCATTGACGACTTATTCTACAGGTATCAATACAGATTCTGAAAGGTGATAAAAATACTTTTGGGGGCTCCAAATCCGACTTAGAGCTATGGTCTCTTGAGCTAAATTTCTCAGAATCACCTATAGATTACGTTTTTGCTATACGCTTCATCAAAAAAAATAGTTCGAAAAATGGTAGACGTCAACGTAGACTGTTGTGTTTTTTGTGAGTGCTCCGTTTGCAGTATATTCTCAAACACACGAAACGAAAACAAATAGATTCATATATGCTAATCTCAACTAATAAATAGTCGGGAATCAAAATATCAGCGAATGGACGCTTAAACAATAAAAAAAAAACAATTAGTGGAAATCAAATATTAAAACTTCTCAAAACAGTGTAAAGATGAGGGAGAAAAGTAGAAAAAAAAACAATAACAATAAGTGTATGAGCTCGGCGGAAAACGGCAGTAATGCCTACAGACACATAAGCAAGTCGACAGTCAAAATTTCTCTTCACTCAAATGCCAACAAACAAAACGAGTGAAACCCTAGTACTTCTCTACTTTCTCTCTTACTCTCTTCGTTGAATATTTCAATACACGAGCTGCTTTTTGATAGTGTTATTGTATATAACTACACAAATTCCAACCATGTTGAAGGAAAATTACATAAACTATGCAAAAAGTATGAAATAAGCAAGGTATGACGCGAGAGATACATGCGTTTGAGTGAACTCCTAGCACCTTTTGGTTCTAATTTACCAGGGTTGCCAAGTTGCGCACATCTTCTGGTCTAATTCTAAATCGGCTTTGCAGTGAAGGTATGGACCGCTACATTTTGGTTAAGCGGAAATCGAGCCCATTAAAGGGAAATAGTAATAAGGTCAGCAGAGTTAAAAATTAAGGTAAAAAGTCGAATCCGCTGTCTAAAAGTCGTTTCGCGGCGCTAAGTAGCGATGACAAGCCCAGCGGTTCTAACTCGGTTTCGAAGAATACCGTAAGGCCTCCATTCAGTGTCAAAATTGCCAGGAATACGGACATACTAGGAAATATTTTGTTTTACAGACAGTTTGTGTAGTCTGCGGTGACCTTCGCCAATCCCCTGAATGCACGGTAAAGACACAAGAGGAGAAAAAGTGTAGTAATTGTGGTGGAAACCACACAGCGAATTACAGAGGTTGCCCTATATATGAGGGTCTTAAGAAGAAACTTGATGAAAAGAGTTCATGCTTATGACTACGCAGCACCGACCCTAGAATTTCGTTCTGTCCCTGTACCGCAAGAGGACAACAATATTACAGTGCCTTTTGGAACAATGTCATACGCTAGCGTTCTTAAACCCACCCTCACAACAACCAGTTCGTGGCCTGGAATCAATGATTCAGAAACTTACTCAGAGTATGAACATGTTCATGTCGACAATGCAGTCGATGATGCAGGACTTTATGAAGAGTCAGAATCAACTGATTCACCTTAAAATCTGTGCATGGAACGCGAACGGTGTTATTAAACTCAGACTTGAAATAGTTAATTACCTTGTTGGGAAGATATGGATATAATGCTCTTATCGGAGACTCACCTTACAGATAGGTATAACTTCAGTATTCCCAATTACAGTTGATGGTAGGGCCATGGAGGTACAGGTATTCTTATACGCAACAGAATGAGGCATGATGTCCTGGAGGGCACCTCAGAACTATATATGCAGGCAACTACAATTCGTGTCCCAATTTCATATAGTCCAATGACAATAACATTTTTGAACTTTTTTCATAGTCTCGGACATACTTTTTTAGATGCCGGAGATTACAATGCGAAACATACTCATTGGGGCTCCCTCGACAAAACGGGCTCGATTACGTATCGCCCTACCAGCCTACGTACTGGCCGCATGATCGCAACAAACAGCCTGATCTAATTGATTTCGGTATAATTAGGGGAATTGCAAGGTCAAACGTCTCCGCGACTACGTGAATAGGACTGTCTTCGGACCATTCCCCAGTCATATTTCCAATTAATGGGCACCACGAGATAGAAGCCCCTAGGAGGCTAACATCCAAAAATACAAATTGGTTGAAATATAAAAAATTTATAAGCAGTCATGTCCCAGTTTTGAACAAAAGTATTGTCAATGAACTTGATATTGAAAGCCAAGTCACTAATTTTAATTCCTTGCTTGAGGAAGCAGCTTGCCACGCAACTCCATCTAAGGAGCGGCTAGGATATGTGTACACTCACACGAATAGGGAAATTGAACATCTGGTAAATGAGAAAAGAAAAGCTCGAAAAGAAGCAAAGATATATGTAGATCACCAGCTGCAAGTCTTCGACTTACCGTTGCAACGAACGGTCTACGAGTTGCCCTCAGAAAAGATGATGACCATCAACATGCCTGTTACGTTGAGGGGCTAACTACGACAAATGCGACCAATTTTGCCTTATGGGTGCTCATAAGAAATATAAGTAAGCCAGCTGAGTCTATTTTTCCCTTGCGGAATGAAAGTGGAGAGTGGGTGACAGCAGGTGAGGAAAAAGCCAACCTCTATGCGAATCATTTAAGTCTGGTCTTCCACCCCAACCCATGCACTAATAATTTTAATCTCTCGAACTTAGTTTGTATTAAGGAGTCCTCTACCATACCACTGGAGATAACGATTGAAGAAGTTGTTGCAATTATAAAGGAAACTGCTAACCCGAAAAAAGCACCAGGTTTCGATCTCATATCACAGAAAATGATGTCTGAACTCCCATCCGTGGGAGTAAAGTTTATCGTAAATGTGTTCAATCACATAATAAAACATAGTTACTTCCCTAAAGCGTGGAAAATTTCCTTAGTGAAAATGATATTGAATCCTGGAAAAGGTATTATTATTACCTTGCTTGTCAAAACTCTTTGAGAGAGTCTTTCTATTGAAGCTTAAAGGTTTTATATCGTCCCATAATTTCATCCCTGATCATCAATTTGGGTTTAGGGAGGGTCATAGTACACTACAACAAGTAAACCGTCTTACTAACGAGATTAGAAAAACTTTTGAAAAAAGGCAGTATTTCTGTGCGATATTTTTGGATGTTGCTCAAGCATTTGACAAGGTCTGGCACGAGGGCTTAATATATAAAATTAGGAAATACCTTCCTGCAAACACTCATTGCCTCCTTGAAAGCTACTTGAAAAATAGAAGTTTTATGGTCAAATATGGAGTGTATTTCAGATGAACGCGAAATAAATGCTGGGGTTCCGCAAGGAAGTGATCTAGGCCCTTTTCTTTATCTTATCTTTACAGCTGACATCCCAACTACTACGGGCTTGCTCACGTCCACTTTTGCAGATGATACTGCAATACTGAGCTGCAATAAAGATTCAGTTACATCCGTAAAAATTCTTAGCGACCATCCCCAAACAATAGAAACTTGGATTGCTAACTGGAGAATAAGAGTAAACGAAACAAAGAGTAAACAAGTTACGTTTACTCTAAACACAAAAACTTATCCACAAATAAAACTAAACGACATACCGATTCCCTTATGTGACGAAATTACTTACTTAGGTATACACCTTGGATGACGTGGAGAAGCTAAGAAAACTCAGATTAAATTGAAAACTCATCAACTTCATTGGCTACTCAATTTGAACTCGAAACTTAAACTGGACTACAAAGTTCAAATATACAACAGTGTAATTAAGCCAATTTGGGCATACGGCTCTCAACTATGGGGGCAATGCTAGTAAAAGTAACATCGAAGTTATACAAAGAGTTCAGTCAAAAATACTACGAGTAATTACCGGAGCACCATGGTATATGCGAAATGAGAATACACATAGAGATTTAAAAATACCTGTAATAAAGGACGAAATCCACCGCATCAAACAAATTCACCAACTAAAACTTTCACAACACACAAACGCTCTAGCAAGAAATCTACGAATAACAAGTTCATCCCGTCTACGTAGAGGGGATTTCCCAACAATGTAATTAACCAAGAAATCCCAAACGCAACGATACAGAGGCCCGCTTCAACATCAATCTAATTATTAATAATTGGATTAACCCCGTTTAGAATATAAGATTCAAATACTTATTGTTAGGCTCCTTTGGAGCAGATTCAATAAATCATAATAAAGTCTTAAAAAAAAAATAAATACAATTTGACCCGCCCTAATGTACGTGTAACTGAATTGTTATCTATTGTGGTGATTGTCACATTCAAGGGTATGAGGAATTGAGGTCGAAATATATTATGTATCAGGCCTGTCTCAGAATTTCGTCTTACCTTCTTCGGATACCGCCCGATTTTGTTAATTCCCAAAAGTGTGAACGTCCCTGGGTTTTCGGATATTTTTTAATTTAAAGAATTATATTAATGATTTGCACGAAAAAATTAGTTTACAAAATTATTTCATTTAGGAAAAAACTGAAGTCGTTTTCTTAGTATGTAGTAATAAAAATTAAGTAATATTGAGAATGTCTAATTTTTATCAATTCCAGTTAGAAAAAGTAGTTTTATTCCTAAAAAAATGTTCGTCCGATTTTCGATCACAATGGAATTCTGTCACCTGTTTAAAGATGCTTCATTTCAATACGTTTAGTACAGGGTAAATTTTTAACAATTCGTGGTTTACTTCTTTCACAAGTAAAACAGAAAATACGACAAAATTGCAGAATCTCAAAAAACCCGAAGTTAGAGAAAAATATAACAAAAAAAATGGCAAAACACTTAAGGGTGCTCAAATGAAATTCATTTTTTCTCACTTATTCACTGATGCTATTATATTGTATTATTTAATATAGGGAGATCTCGAGATTTGAAAAAACGGGTCTACATGCAGAACACTTAAGTGTGGGTAATCGAATAATTTCATTGCTACCATTTCTGTATACTTTGAAGAAAAACAAAATGTATTTAACCAAAAATACTTCTTTTACGTCCAGTAAACTACAATTACTTAAAGTAGTCGTATTTATATAAAATACTAGCTGACCCGGCAGACGTTATCCCGCAAATTTTGTTCAAATACCGTTAGCAGGAGCAGAAATAATGGATTTTTAATTTGTGGTTTGTATGGGAGGTACCACGCCCCTTTGTCCAATTGGACCGAATAGTAAATCTAAACCACCCAGGGCGCCACCCAAAACGCATACAAAAAAGTTTATTCAAATCGGTCCAGAAGTTTAGGAGGACTTCAGTCACAAACAAAAGTGCAGTAGAATTATATATATAAAGATTATCGACTTAGATTGACATATTTGGACCATACCTTTGGTGGTGTTATCCGTAACTATTGCTATAATTGATGGTGGTCCACTATCAAAACTCTGGCGACCAATACGCTCCTCACTAGCAGCACGTTTTTTCGATAACAAATATGAGAATTCAGCTTCGGGCAATGAAAATTCTCGTTCTTCATTTGGAAACGGCAAAGGCTCGACGC
Organism: Phaonia tiefii; assembly: GCA_963931995.1. Classification (NCBI taxonomy): domain Eukaryota; kingdom Metazoa; phylum Arthropoda; class Insecta; order Diptera; family Muscidae; genus Phaonia; species Phaonia tiefii. The sequence continues at coordinate 11,542,271 of OZ008371.1, forward strand.
CATCCAAAGCCTCAAGATTATACAATGTCCTCAAATGTACCCACACGCTTTCTGTAGTATAATCACGATTGAGACTCCTTGAAAGACGTTCCGCTATGCAGGCTATATAAAAATGTTTGTTGACACCAACCGGCTTTAGAGCGCCCATAGCGTAGAAAAGTTGTATTTCCTCTTCAGGAGTCCATTCGTGGCCTGTTGATGAAGCTAGTAAGCTTCTTTCTCTCGCCGTCATAGTCATGGATAAAGATGAGGAGTGTTCCCAGAAAATACAAAAGGAGCAAACGTTATGAACAAAAACACGCAAGGAAAAAAGGAAAACATGAGCCAGTGATGGTATACAAAACTGAAAATAATTTATCGATATATGTATGTACTGAATAAGGTGAGACCATGGTACAACGAAACGGTAGAAGCACTGGCCCAGCTGATTTGAACTTTTTTCTGGACTGAGTGTGAGTAAGTTTTTCTCTTATGTCAAAGTTTGTTTACATTTGTTTGTCTGCAACCCCCGTTCGCCAGCAACTTCGGTTTTTGAAATATTTCTCTGCAAAAATTACATAGAAACGTTTTAATTTTCATACTTAATCACTTTCAATATATCAAATAACACTCAATCATTTTCTAAATGGCACTTTTTGCAAATTTGTTTACATTTTCATCATTTTTCTATCAGCTGACTTGACACAACACAGACACTGAGCAAAAACAAAATGCCTGTTGTTTTTGGCTTGTTGGATTTGTTGTCGTACTGCATCTACCATTATATTTCTACCATGGGTGAGACCCAAGATTTTTTCATTCAGGGTATAATAGTAACACAGCTAAATTCCATTGTCTACATTTCTCGTACCCAGTCACAATGAGAAGAAAAAACCGGGGCAATTTGGAAATCCCTCGTAGAAGAGAACAAAAAACGTGTCATGGTAGAAATATAATGGTAGATGCAGTACGACAACAACTACAACAAGGCAAAAACAACAGCCATTGTGTTTTTGCTCAGTGTCTGTATTGTGTCAAAGTCAGCTGATTGAAAAATGTAAACAAAGTTGAAAAAGCTGATATTTATGGCGAGTTTTTCAGCCAGTGGTGATCTTCGTTTCTTAGTTAAATTCTGGTTAAACATCGAATTGTGTTTTTTAGTCTTTGTTTAACTATGATTTCACCACCCAATATTGGTTGGTTAACTTATAGTCAGAACCACATTTTTTTGACAATCAAATTACTGACTGTCAATGGGAGAAATTAAAATTGTATAAAATACATGTCTCAGATTTGCGTATTTGTACACATACGTTGAGTCTAGATCGTTAAATTGTTGCTCCTATATAGTTTTTAACACATTTTTGTTAAAATGACTTCGATTTTATGCATCTATTTCTTATTTTACATAATTTCATTTTGTTTGTTCACCTTTGTTATTTTGGTATTTATCACAAAACACGCGTTTTTTCAATAAGACTACAAGGGTTGCCACATTAGTTGACAATATGGCGACTTACATTAACTCACCACTGAAAAACAAAATGCAAAGTTAACCTCTATTTATCTTAGAATTAAGATTAAGTAATCCCATAGTTAACTACCCACTTAAAAACTGGCCATTAGAAAATGATTGTGTTTTAGTTTATATTTTGAAAGGGTTTAAGATTGAAAATTAGAACGTTTCTGTGTGATTTTTACAGAGAAAACATTTGAAAAACAGCAGTTGTTGGTGAACGCCGGTTGCAGAGGTAGGTAAATGTTTCGTTGTCATCGGTAGGTGTTAGTGGTAATAATATTTCTAAGTCATTCCAGCTACAGCTTGAAAGTGAAATCTGGCGGCATATTTCCGGCAATCGATGAAAATTACGTGGCTTTCGTGGTACAAGTCAATGTCATGCATACTCCACAAAGTGGTTTGTAACAGACGATGAAATAAATGTTGCAGATGCGGACACTATGATTTGGATCATATAGTCATGGGTGATTCCATGGATCCAGGTGATCCCGAATTGGAAAATTGTGTGCCATTACCGCGTCATATAAAAATTGGTTTCCTTTGTGATCACGTAAGTTTGAGGTGTTGAAGTAATCCTGATCAATTTAATAAATTCGTGTTGTTTTCCGTTTTTTGCAGGCCGAGCGAAACTTGGATAATTATCGGAATGTTTTTGAGAATGTTCTACAGTTGGAAAATATGAACAACGACTGCAATGATAAACGATCGGATATGGCATACCGCTGAACAGACAAAATTTCTATCCTATTTTCCTAAATTTTTGTAATACATATTTATTTATTTAATGTATGATAAGTTCATACTACAAGCGTACAAGGTAAATACATGTGTATATTTATTAAATTGAACATTAATAAAGTGGCAATAACTTTAGTACGGTTGTCGTTATTGAAATACAACTTGTTATAATATATACATACATACATATGTACTAGTGCAAAGTAGTAGTGGAGCTAAAAATTGGTACATACATATGTTTGAATGTTGTATTGACAACGGGGAGGAAGATCAATTAAAATCAGATTTTTGGTTCGCGGGCGGGGGCGTGGAAAAAGTATCAAAAACTTTGAAGCAAAAACTTCAAAAAAGGCACAGTACTGGACATTAACGAATCTCTTTTTGCTCCTCTTATAATGCCTGAGAACAAAAAGTGATCGGAACATATGCAAGCATTTGCTGACAACTGCATCCGGCAAATATCACTCCACTTTCTTCTCCTGCGTTCATCACTTGGAACTTTGAAGAACGGTCCAGCATTACGAATAAGCAGCAAGCTCGCATTTTTCCTATTTACATTTCAAAAACATAATTTAGCACAATTTTTGTAATTAATTCCGTTTTCATTCTCTCACACATTTAAAACACTTCAAATTATTTGAAATTTTCCAACCAAATAACGTAAACAAAAAATGTAAACAAACTTTGACATAAGAGAAATACTTACTCATACTCACTCAAGAAAAAACTTCAAAACAGCTGTGCTAGTGCTTCTACCATTTCATTTCATTTATTCATCATTGTAATACATAAAGCCCATAAGGCCAATTAAATTATATTACATAGTATTTATATTTAATATATAAATAAAATAAATGGTTTCCCATTACATCCCATGAAGGGACTGGGGAGAACTTCTCACAATCACTGACCTGTGCGCTTTCCAGTTTTCACTCACTGATTGGGACCTACAGTTTTACACCGATTCCGAACTGTAATTTGAGAAGCTTTTTCATGGCTAGATACTCGATAGTGTCGCCGTCACTATGCGAGGTGGCCGCCGCCGAAAGAAAATTTGAAGATGGTCAGAGCCGGGTTCGAACCCAGGGTCTCATGTACAAGAGCCGCGCACACTTACCATTGCACCACCGACGGCGATTTTTATATTTAATAGATACTTAAAATATAATAAATAGCACAAAATTTGTAAGCAATCATCATAATAAAGCCCCCCAGCCAATAAATTAAATTTAAAAGATGTATGCATATTTAATATATAATAATATAATAATTATGCCCAATTAACAATATAAGCTACTGCGCAAAAGTTCTATTTAACGAATGTTCCAAATATCTCTGTCGAAAAATAAAATTTGAAAGACTAAATGTGCGCAAATTTAAAGGAAGATTATTCTATATTCTATAAACTCTAACAAAATAAGAACGTTCGTAAATAGATGTAGCAATGAGCCGCGGAGATAACTGCGAGTTCCTTGTTGATCTACAAAATCTGAACCTCCTACGAAGAAGTGGTGGCGTGTTAGACACTATAAGCTTATAGAAAAAACATATTGCTCTAAGTTCAACAAATGTATTGAACGAAAATCCTAAAATTTTTTAACATACTCCGACACATGATCATATCGACGTAATCCATAAACATACCGTACTATAATATTAACAAGTCTTTCAATCCTATTTAAATTACGGACAGTAGTTCCTGATATCACCTCAAAACAACAATTAATATGAGAAAACAAGTCAGCAATCGCAACTCTTTGCTTTATGCCTGGAGGTAAATATATATTCGAACAGTACAACCGACGGAATACAAAGAAAACTTTTGAATATAACGAGTTAATATGATTACCAAAATCAAGTTTATTATCCAGTATCACTCCAAGGCACTTCATTTCATTTGGTCTTGTTGGAATTAATACAAAAATTATTGTTCCCTAACCAAACATTAATTTCCTCCAAAATTAAGTTAATGCTATCCTGCAAGGAAGACAGCAAGCTGCCTCTAAAGACAAGGTGAATATCATCCGCGTAAAGAAATGTGTCACAACTACTAAGACGATTATGACTTGCAATATCATTAACATATAAAATAAAAAGCAACGGCCCCAGCACCGAACCCTGTGGAACACCACAACCAACAGTAAGCAAGTCAGACTCAACACCATTGAGAGAAACAAATTGAGAGCGATCAGTCAAGTACGAAGAAATAAGGTTACATGCCGTAGTAGAGAATCGGAAAAAGTTCCGTAACTTAGAAATTAGGTTGAAATGGTCTACTCTATCAAAAGCTTTACTCAAATCTAATCCCACCAATACCGTCTTCTCGCCATCATTAAGAGCTTCTCTTATAGTGTCAGTTAAATCTAACAAGTGAGAAGCAGTACTGTAACCACGCCGAAAACCATACTGAGAGTCTGTAATCATATGATTATCATTTATAAAATCAAATATGAAGCTATGCATTATGTGCTCCAATGTTTTCGAAAATGCGGGTAAAAGTAGATGTTGTAAAAACAAAATTGAAAAAATTTAGAACAAATTGAATAATTATTTTCAAAAATGTTATTGGTATGCCGTCGACACCAACCGAAGTTGACTTAATACAATTTAAAGCTTGAACAATGTCACATTCGAAGACACAATTAAAAGAAAACGAATTGCCAGCATTTACATAATCAGTATCATTTAAGTACTGAGCAGGCCTTCCTCCACCTCCGCACAAAAAGAATTGATTAACACTATTAGCATTAACATCCAGCAAATTTCCATTATCATCATCCAAACAACACGCGCGAAGAGTTTTCCACATCTGCGAATTGTCCATACGGGCAAACATTCTGACCCCCTGCCTTTTCTTCTCTTTTCGCAAAGCAGATTTCGCCCTGTTCCTATAGAGACGACTGATCCTTAGATGTGAACGTGTGAAGCGCCTCGTTTCTCTGCTCTCTCTCTTACTCTCTTCGTTGAATATTTCAATCAGTGTTGCCAGAGACCGACTAAAAAATTATGCCAAATATCCTCAAAAAAAGTGACGTTTGCAAAACCATTATTTTAAAATTAGCTTTTAGTGTTTTTTCTAATTCTGAGTTCAAAACACATACAGTCCATCCAATAAATGGTTGCTCTTCTCGCCCTTAAAAAGTTAACCGTTTAACTTAAAAATAAGTATTCTGGTTTTAATTTGTTGTAGCCTGTATCTTAATTTCATAAAAAACACTAGCTTAACATATTTTAACAAATTCTACAGCAATAACGAAAGACAGACATTAAATAAAACTTTAAAAAAAGATTTTATTACTTTGTTTAACGTATATTATTTTTAACAATTTCTTTCAATCAGTTTAGAATAAAATTTCCCAAGTTTTGGAGAATTTCTTGTGGAATCCCTTCCACTTATCCCAGCGAACTGTGGTCAATTCGTCACTACTTCGAAATTTTCTTTGTCGGATATTTCTCTCATAATGAACACGGCGATTTACCCTGGAGTTTCGAGGAAGACCATTTTACAAAAGTCATGGCTTGATATTGGAGGAACTACTGTCGAATACGACTAATTTGAAGTTTGTCGTCCATATTTTTATTCCCTAATAATATAAGTAAATTTGTTAGGAATTTTGCCATTTATCTCTATATGGAATTTTTTAAATAGTCAACCCATGGTAAAATCAGTAAGGTAAACTCGTTAGAACAGCTGATTTGAACATTTTTCTTTCTTGTCAAATTCACATGTTTTTGTTTTTGTAAATTTTTGTTTACTTTTACAGTAGATACACACATGTATAAAATTTGACAGATTATGGGCACCAAACAAAAACAAAATGCCTGTTGTTGCAACCATTCCTACTGCGTTTACCTCACTTATTTTACCATGAGTCAACCTCCATGAGTCAACCTGTTTCTGATATTTCATGAATTAAGTTTTTGCTTTTAAGCCTGTGGAGTTGATTTGTTAGCCAGTAACATGGCAAAATAAGTAAGGAAGCAGTAGGAATTGACGGCATTTTGTTTTGTATTTCAGGAGCCGACTTTGTCAAATTCAGTCGATCGAAATTGTCAAGATGTATTTATTTCAGGTTATATCAGGAGGAATTGTTGTAATTTTCGGCAACAACCACATGGACAAGAATAAATTTTGTCTGATATTTTAACGCTACCACCTGTACTAGATACTTACTTACTTACTTACTTATCCGGTCTCGGACAACCCCGGGGGGTCAGGGACCTTACAAAACGAAGATAACATATTTCGCCAACCAGTTCGATCTTTTGCTTTATCTCTCCAGTTGGCAATACCAAGTGTACGCAGGGATTCGTCAACCTGATCCCTCCAGCGGAGTCTTGGTCTTCCTATTTTTCGTCTTCCTTCGAGGTCGGTTTCGAAAAGCCTTCGCGCTGGTTCATCTTCATCCATTCTACTGACATGGCCTAGCCAGCGCAATCGCGTTATCTGGATCCGCTTAACTATGTCAATGTCAGGATAAAGCTCATACAGCTAATGATTCATGCGTCGCCGATACTCGCCGTTGTGCACTATAGGGCCATACATTTTTCGGAGTATTTTTCTCTCGAAGACTCCTACAGATGTTTCGTCTGCTTGCGATAGGACTCAGGATTCTGCGCCATAAAGCAAGACAGGTTGAATGAGAGTCTGGTACAGCTGGACTTTTGTTACTCGAGAGAGGGCTTTATCTCTAAAGTGCTTGCTTAGCCCAAAATAACATCTACTCGCAAGCACAATTCTCCGTTTGATCTCAAGGCTGACGTTGTTGTTTTTGTTCACGGCAGATCCGAGGTATATAAATTCGTCCACTACCTCGAAGTTATAACGGTTATCAACGTTCACGCTTTGGTCTAATCGCGTGGAGGCCCTGTTCGTTGAAACCATTAATTTTGTCTTGTCCTCATTCACCGTCAGACCCACTTTTGCTGACTCCTTCTCAATTCTCGAAAAAACCGCAGTAACTTCTCTAATTGTGCGCCCAATGATATCTATATCATCAGAATACGCGAGCAGCATGTGACTTTTGCTGCTGATGGTTTTATTCATATTGACTGCAGCTTTTCTCATAATGATCTCCATTAAGATGTTAAAGAGATCGCACGATAGGGTGTCGCCTTGCCTGAGGCCTCGCTTAGTTTCGAAAGGTTCGGTAAGATCCTTACCAACTTTCACTGCGGATTTGGTGTTCGTCAAGGTCATCCTGCAAATGCTATGAGTTTTGCAGGAATACCAAGCTCAGACATTGCTTCATAGAGTTTCTCCCGTATCGGACTATCGAAGGCTGCTTTATAATCGATAAATAGATGATAGGTGTCGATTTGTTTTCTTCTCCAGGATTTGGCGTAGCGTGAAAATCTGGTCAGTTGTCGATTTTCCAGGCCTAAAGCCACACTGGTATGGTCCAATCAGGTCAGCGATAATTGGTTTTAGTCTTTCGCACATTATACTTGATAGAACCTTATATGCTATGGATAAAAGGCGTATTCCACGGTAGTTGGCACAAATACTCGGGTCACCGTTTTTAAATATGGGACATAGTACACTGAGACTTCAATCGCCGGGCATGCATTCATCTTACCAAATTTTGCTAATGAGCTGATGCATGCACCTTATCAGCTCATCGCCGCCAGCCCTAAACAGCTCCGCTGGTAATCCATCGGCTCCTGCGGCTTTGTTGTTCTTAAGCCGGGCAATAGCTGTTCTGACCTCGTCTTGGTTAGGAGGGGGGCAGTCGACGTCGTCGTCCATATTGTGATCGATTGTCCCATCGTCATCGGATATCTCAGGTACTAGTAGCGCGGAGAACTGCTCTCTCCATATTCCCAACATGCTCTGCACATCTGCGACGAGATTTCCGTCCTTGTCTTTACAGAAGGGGGGCCCTGAACCATGTCCATTAGTTCCGTTTTTAACTTTTTGGTAGAATTTTCGGGCTTCGTTCTTCCTTCTGTATGTCTCAATTTTCTCACTCTCGCGTTTTCTCCACTGCCGTTTCTTACGCCTAAAGAGACGGTTTACCTCCTTTCTCTTCTCCCTATACCGCTCAGTTGCAGCTCACGTTGCAATTGACTGAAGCATTACCATACGTGCAGCGTTCTTTTCGTCATTTGCTATGCGACACTCTTCATCGTACCACGGTTTATTGCGAAGCGGTTTTTCGAAACCAAGTAGTTGCCAAAAGTTGCGAGAGCTTCCTTGAATAGGCTGTGGCTACCTCTGGTAATTGCAGCTTTCCGATGTCCAGCTTCCTCTGCGTCTGGTTTCGTACGATTTTCGCTCTACTTAATATTGTGCGAACCTTTGCTGCTACCAGGTAGTGATCAGAATCGATGTTAGCTCCTCTGATCACTCGTACGTCCATTACACTGGATGAGTGCCTTCCATCAATTACCACGTGATCAATTTGGTTCTTAGTTCTTTGATCAGGGGATACCCAAGTAGCCTTGTGGATGTCTTTATGCTGGAATCTTGTGCCACTAATGACCATGTTTTTTGCCGCGGCAAAGTCAATCATTCTCATACCGTTGTCGGAACTGTCAGCATGAAGACTGAAATTGCCAATAGTTGGATTAAACACATTCTCCCTTCCTACTTTGGCATTAAAATCTCCTAGTACAATCTTAATGTCATGGCCAGGGCAGCGGTTGTTTATGTTTTCTGTTTCGTTTTTGTATTTTCACTGCCATTATGAACGGTGGCGGGAGGCAAACCCAGCCCACCGGGTTTTTGCATTTTACCTACTGCCAGGATATTTGATTGCAGCCGCCCATTATGGATCAGACGCTGACCAGTATGCGATATGTTGAACCTGGATTTTCTTCTTTTAGTTTCTATCCGCCGTTGGCCCGTATGTTTGGCTCATCCGCCTTCTAAGGACAAAAGAATATGCCCGATTGTTTGATGAGCTTCAGTGACATCAGTCACCTACTAAACCTGATTTGATGCTCATTTGTTTCGCCTTCTCACTCTAGCTAGCTAACGGAGGTTTCCGAAGAGCCATTGCCCAGGACATACTACGTGGAAGTAGTGAGCTGCTTGGACTGTCCAATGAAGGAATCGTTTCTGGCCACTCCCAAGTGAATGGCAATCAGAAACTTTTCACCTCCACGGACAGTCCCATGTACTAGATACATCTTGAAATTTGTATAAACAACATTTGACAATGTCCGACCATAACAACAAGAAAAAATTTAAATCAGCTGTTCTAACGCTTCCACCTGTAATAGATACATCTTGGCCAGTAACCTAAACATTTTATATTGTACCTTCTATACCGATAAATAGGATGTAATATTTTCAGATAAATTAAAGGGAGAAACTTTCAGTTCGAAAAATTGTACCGTCTGCAAAAAGATTGTGCTAAAAAATAGCACAAATATTAAAAAATTGGGAAAATGTTGAGGAAATTGTGCCAAATGGACCTTGGCATACTTTTTCAAAAAACAAGTGCCAAAACCAAAAAAATTATGCCAAAACGGCACAAATTATGTCAACATGGTATCACTGATTTCAATACACTAGCGGTTGTTTAAATAAAATTACATAAAGTATGTAAAAAGTATGAAATAATCAAGTTATGACGCGAGAGAGAAATGTGCTTGAGTGAATCGTGTCGAATTTTTTTTGCGCCGACTTTTTCTTCTCTACTTGTACTGGTAGAATTATCTATTAGGTAGTCGCATTACAATTCCGTGGTTAAGCTGTCAGAATTAGATAAATAATGAAATACGTACGCAAAATGTGAAAAATTTAATAATATAATATAAATAGTATACACACGGAAAATATGAAAAAACTACAAATCAGCTGGACTGATATATTTACCCGATAGATAATTCTACCATGATTTAATCTATCTATTTATGCTCACAATTATACATATATGTGCAACATTTTTATCAGCTGATTTTGACAATAAATCGGTACGAAAATTACAACAATGCTAATGCTACTATCTTGTATTTGTAACATGAGCAAAACCTTTGAATCTGATGCGTTGTTTCCACAACAGAATTATTCGTAATTCGCTCTCTCATTCCTAATTCAAACTACAATTACAAACCGAATTACGTAATTCACCATACAAATTTTTGAGAATTACGAACAAATCATTGCCTTCTCTAATTTTTATCGAAAGTTCATCGTAACAGCTGTCAACATCAAACAAAAGCAAAGAAAAAAACATTTAACAATATACAATGGCTGCAAAAAAGTAAATTATAAAAAAAACTTGTTATGTCCAGGAGATTATTGGCCACTGCGAAGTTAATGGAGGAGGCGGAATTAAATACAGAAATGTTGTTGGATATCCAGAAATATTTGTGTTCAATATTTACGCACTTTTAGTTGTTTCCATTCTCAAAATTATTGAAACAAAACAAATAAAAAGGTAAACAACTGTCAGATCGAATTATGTATGTGTAGTGGAAACAGGGTAATTCAGAATAGTAATTCAAAGAGCGAATTACGTAATTAGTGCTGTAGTGGGAACATGGCATAAGTTGCCAATCTATACACGTAAGTATACCAGAAACACAGGAATACACAAAAGTACAAAAACAAAGTACATATGAGTTTGACAGCTGAAACGATCAACCACAATGAAAAAATTTAAAGCAGTTTACCTTCCTCATTTTACCATGCTACCACCCATAGACGAATATAGTATAGACATATTTATTCTCTCATCTGACGTTTCATTTCACACTCTTCGTCGTAGGTTTATGGAAATGAGAGAAATTAAATTTAGAATATCAGGTGGAGTTACAAAATATGTTCACTTAACTTTTTCATGTCGTTTTGGTGTAGAACTGAAAAATTTAAATGTATTTTGCACTTTTTTTCTTGACTTTTATCATTGGTATAAATTTTGTATTGTATTTAACACAACTAGTTTGCCACAAAAACACGAAATTCGTTTGTTGTTCCTTTGTTCGACGTTGTTTACTATTGCCTCTATCTGGTATTATTGTACCCATGTTTTCCACCATCCAATGTTTACTTGCAACCATACCTATGACGTTTAATTTATTGAGAAAATAAATGTGTCTATACTATATTCGTCTATGCTACCACCTAAAGCCCCGTATTCAGTCCTTGCGAAATTTTCGTAAGAAATTTTGTCATTTACCTCTATAAGGAAAATCACCGGCCTTTTTTTTGTCATTTATCTATCTCTCTGTCATAAATCACCGGGCTTTTTTATGACATTTTCGTTGCCCTGGAGTATGTATACAAAATAACGAAAATTTCATGAGACGAAGATTTCGCTCACTTTTCACTTGCTTGGTACTCCGCTTTTTTGAAAATTTTGTAGGCAAAATCAAGTACAGGGTTGTTACGCCAAAGTTATTTCATACTAAAATTTCCACTATTTTAGTAAAGAAAAGTAATACGACATGCGTTAAAAATAAAATCGAGTGCGAAGATGAATTATTAACAAAATATTTGCAAGGTAAATCAGAGATATGTGGTAACTCTCTACAATAAAAATTTCCGATTAGAGATAAATGACATTTCTTACGAAAATTTCGCAAGAACGTCCCTACAAGAACAGTGACAGTCATTTGACCGGTCAATTGACTGTCATTGTTGATGGGTATATCCATCAAAATTTCTATCACATTCTTAAAGCCGAAATGAAAAAGTTGATGGAAACTTTTGTGTACGTGTGATTTTGTATCTCCCTCGAACTTATGAGTTCGGTTGCCTTTAAAATATATATATGTGCTGCTCACTCTAGTACTGTTCCCTAATCAAAGATTATATGAGTATTAGTCACAGTTGATAGATATATCCATCACAGTTGACTAATCATACTTGATAGATATACCCATCACAGTTGACTAATCAAATTTGATGGATATATCAGTCAAAGATGATGGGTATAGCTTTTATAAAAAAAAGACAGAAATGTTATTAATTCTTTTATGGTATATTTTTATTATTTTTATATATTTTTAATATCTAATTGTATAATAAATGGCAATGAATGATTCTTAGTCAAGAATGGGAGTGAATGAATAAGAATAATCGATTCAAAATGAATAAAGTAGTAACTGGGCAAAATAAAATACTTATTTACAATTTGTTTTTAATAAATCTTCTGCTTCATCCTATGGTGGCTTCGTTCAATTGTCTTTTAGCACATCTAAAATTTGAAAAGGAGATATATAAATATATGTATTAATAATAATAAGTATATATGAATGTATATACATTAATAATTATTTAATCATTTATAGACAAAAATATGTATGTACACACCACGCAGTCTTGTTGAACCACATAAGCTTCCCTATCGTATGCTTTTCCAACCTCCCATCCCAATTGTATACATATATCAAGCAGGTTATCCGTGAACATTGGGGGGCAGACTCTGCGGACATCCTCTGACGCCTCTTTCAGTATATTTTCTGTGAAGAAGTATGTATAAATATCAAAATATTAAAATATCGAACCATAAATTTTAGTTTGTTGATATTGCTTGAGCAAAATCTGGGGTTCCCAATTTCTGCTCTAACTCTTGCACCGCTGTAATGGTCAGGAAAGGGAGCATGCTGCCGACTTCATTAATGATTTTGTCCTGAGTTTGGCCAGGCATGCCAGACAGAATCTTCCACTACTTTTTGATGGCTTTTAAATGCCTAATTTTTCATAATCATTATCTTTGTTTTTGGATCACATAAGTTTATTCTTTTCCACTGTTTATTTTTATTCCACGATATTTAACGATAATGAAACTTTTGTCGTTGCACTTTGCCGAGGATTCACAAATTTTACTTTTTAAACGTCAACAAATACAAGTTTCCATCAACACTGACAGTCGAATGACCGAAACTATTCTTGTAGGGTTGTTTCACTCTTGCAAATGGAACTCAGTATAAAATAGTTGCAAGTGTATCAGTGCAAAAATATTGTGTGTGTTAGTTTCCATTATTCATTTCTTGTAGGGGTAATACGGGACTTTAAGACCCACAAAAAAAAGACACCATTAAATTTGGAATAAAACTACCATTCGTACCCAAAAAAAAAATATATTTTTAGTGTTTTATATTTTTCTGTAATTTTGGTTTTTTTAGTCAAGTTTTGAGTTGCGCCCGAACTCAGGTTATCCAGCTAAATTTTCGCAAAGAACTGAGTACAAGCAAATGATCTTCAATTTACCATGTAAATATTTAATTTATAATTCCTCTACGCACTCCATTTAAGTTTTAACGCCTGTGTTTTTACTTTTGGTTGTTAAAATAATCGATGTCGATATAATCGTGCGAAATAACTTTGATGTAGCAACCCTGAAATTGATTTTGCCTACGAAATTTGGCAGAGCTGAGTACCAAAGAAATAAAAAGTGATCGAAATTTTCGTTATAATTTATACACGTACATCTTATGGCAACGAAAATTTTGAATACCGGGCTTTATGCCTTGTTTCCACTACAGAATTATTCGTATTATTCTATCTTTCATTCGTAATTCAATCACCAATTATTCTATCTCTCATTCGTAATTCAATCACCAATTACAAACCGAATTACGTAATTCACCATACAAAAATTTGAGAGCGAATTACCTTTGTTTGTAGGTAATTCAGTTTGAATTACCTTATGAATTACGAACAAATCATTGCCTTCACTAATTTTTATCGAAAGTTATCGAAACAACGGTCAAAAAAAATAAAAGCCAAGAAAAAACCACTTAACAATATACAATGGATGCAAAATAGTAAATTATAAAAAAAAGTTGTGATGACCAGAAAACTATTGCCGAATTAAGTAATTGGCGCTGTAGTGGGAACATGGCACTAAACACCAAAAAAAAAATTTTAATTAGTTGTTCAACTGAGTTTACCTTCTCCTTCTACCATGTGTTTTAACTTGTAAATTCGATGGTAAACATATCGTTTTTAAAACGCACAATCGATTACAACTAAAATCGATTTTGTAGTCTCTATTTTGATTTGTTTCGGGTTAATAAAGAGATGGCGTACGGCGGACAGCACGTGTTGGGGTTTTCTCCCGATGGTAAACTATTTGCCCTGATAGATGATCAAGGCGTATTACGAATATGGGACACCGATACCAACGACTTGAAGCAGGAATATACACCAAATCTTCATTTGGCTGGTCCATGTTCAGTTTTGGTGTGGATAGCTGCCTCATTAAGCACCAGCGCAAAAGATAAAAAAGTAGGTAAACAACACATGTTTTAAAACCAGAATTAAAAATATAAAACTTAATTTTCAGAGTAAAAAGGCTCGGAAATCATCCGAAAGAAAAGAATCTTTGTATATTGCTTTAGGTACCTCAAAAGGACAAGTTTCTATGTATTCATATTCAGAAGGCATGGTAAGCACTCCGAGATTCAATTAATCACTTGGTGGTATTCACTAATCCCTCCATTATCAACCCCTTTTAGATCGAACGTAATCTAAAAGGAGAGGGTCACAAAGGCAAAATTACTTCAATTATCAAAGATACTGAGGGACAACTATATACCTGTGGGGAAGATTGTCAAGTTATTGTGTGGTCATTGACTGGAGAAAAACAATTATCTTGCTGGAATGTTGGACCTGAAAAGCCTTACAGTATATCGTTCACACCCCTATCTAATAATTTGGTTGTGGCTTCAAGATCTCTAAAAGTCTACTCAGTGGAATCACAAGAATTGGTACAAACTTTCACCGGTCACACATCTGAAATCAATTATATGGAATATGTGGTGGACAATAAAACAACAGAATACGTATTAACTACATCTCGAATGGAACGTATTATTTGTTTATGGAAAATTGGTAAAAAAGGTCGGAATAAGTCTGCATCATGTACTCTTTTAATGGAAGACATTGCCCACTGTCTGGCAACTCAAGTGTATGAGGATAACACTCTACGCGTTGCCAGTGTTACCCGTAGTGGTGTAATACATGTGTACGTTTTGGAATTTGATAGGTAAGAATGAAAAATATAAACCTTGTGTTCGTTATTTGTATACTATAAGTAAATAGACTACAGCATCTATTTGCCAATAGTATTATTTTTTCCGCATTATTACTTTTTATAACCAAATTTTAAATTGGGAATATGTGCGTCTACATTTTAGCATTAAAGCCGATAAACCCGTCAAACCTAAAGTAACCATTCGTATAGCTTCGGATAGTGCAACCGTAATAGAGCCGATAGCGGCTGTGGCGACTTCCTTACAGCATGCTGCAAAGCCCGGTGACTTGCTGTTTGCATACGGTGATAAAAATTGTATAATATTCGAACAACTAAAACCAAATTTCTCCGAAAAAATGCAAGTATTAGTGCGTACGGAACCACGTAAACTAATCAAACTGAAACTTATGGGCGAACGTAATGGAAAGCCGGGAGCTGCTCTTAAAATATTAACACCCATTATTAATGATACAGACGTGGACTACAAGTCTTCGATAACTGTGTCAAAGAAAAAACTTAACTCCATGGATTTACCTATGGAAGCACGACTGCAAAACTTGCATCTGAATACAGCAGATGTTAAAGTGAAACCACAGTCTCAAAGCAAGGTGCAATTATTGGTTCAATCATTGCATAGCAAAGACGAAGCGTATGTGAAAATATTTATCTTTAAAGCTTACTATATTTACAAAAACGTATTTTTTATGTATAGATTACTACGATCTGTTTTGTGTACAAAGGACTCCAAAACTATTCATTTAACTTTACGTAAATTACCCGTTCAATACGTGGGCACATTAGTCAACGAATTGACTTTATTAATGCAACAAAGACACGCGAAGTAAGTAAAGAAAAACACTTCTACTTTTGATTTTGTCCTAATCCATTCAATTCTAACAGTGTGGAATTTGCTATGAATTGGCTTAAGATTTTGGCACAAACACACTCTAGCCAACTTATGGCATTGGGTGCTGATGATTTGCTTACCAAATTTGGACCTTGTATTGGAATTATCGAACATCGGGCCAATTGCCTTAGAGAGTTATCAAAGTAAGTATTGCTTTATATTGCTTGCAAATTGAGTTAAAAGTATGATTTGTTTTTTATATTGTTCTCCAGACTTAATGGACGTTTGCAATTGCTGGTCAGTCAAATAAAACGTAACGGCGAACAAGACCAAGATAAT
This sequence comes from Phaonia tiefii, assembly GCA_963931995.1. Classification (NCBI taxonomy): domain Eukaryota; kingdom Metazoa; phylum Arthropoda; class Insecta; order Diptera; family Muscidae; genus Phaonia; species Phaonia tiefii. The sequence continues at coordinate 11,558,628 of OZ008371.1, forward strand.
CTTAAAACCGAGAATGCTTTGGTGCTTGAAGATAATGATGGTAAGTAAAAAAATACAAAATATTTTAATCAATAACATGAATCTGAGTATACATCTGTTGACTTTTGGCGAAACAACATATTCCAGACGGGCAATTTTGTCAACAGGAATTGATTCGTCCTCCATTAATCGCCTTATGCTTATAAATATACACATCGTTTATCTGTATTAATAATTCTGAACAAAAAAGATTACTTTTATTATAGATGAGTCTGCAATGTGTTTGAAATCTTGTTCATTGAAAGAAATTTAATTTTAAAGGAAAATCTGGACGATGAATCTTATTGGTATTTTATTTGTTTTTGCTTGTTTTAAGATTCTTCGAATTCTGACATAGACATTAATAAATCATCATCTGATGATGAATGGGAGGAAGGGGAAGACGCAAACAAAAATAATGGTGATGAGAAAATGGAACAATCAGATGATGACGAAGACGATATGGAATTTTAGATACTATTACTTTAATACTTCCTACATAAAAATATATAGTCTCTTGATTTAAGTTAACGTGCGTGTATATTTTGTAAGTAGATTTGTCATTTGCTAATGGATACAAAAATACACGCCTAGAGCATAGATAATGAAAATACGTGTTGTACTTTTTTTAGACATCTAACAAATACGTTTTGTTTTTATTTATTTCTAATGTGTATACACTCACTTGCTTTTGGGGATGGAGTACATAAGGTATGACAATAATTTATTCTTTCAACAATCAATAAATGTATTTTATTTATAAATGAATGAGACAACAATGCAGCCAATAAGTTATTTTTCTTTTAATTTTAAACCTAAAAACATCTCTAAAAGACTTTCTATATATAGTTGTATGTAAAAGCAACATATAAAATAAATTTGTGAGGGTGTGATTGGAAATCAGAGATTTAGGACAATATCCTTATAAATTGCACGCGGCCGATAACAATAACTTTAAATTTCATTTCATTTACAAAGTGTGCTTCTCTTATCAAGGATATGTTTAAACTAAATGAGTATAAGTAGCAGTATAATAGGGCATGTGTACGTTTATCTTCCTTGTACGATTTGGAAAAGGACTTGTCGTTTACCAATTCGATTTGATGAAGTTGATAAGACCATTGGTCGAGGCATCATGGGATGAAATATTGTCCTTATTGGCCAATTCGGGTTCAATGGCCTTGGCCAATTGTTTTCCCAATTCAACACCCCATTGATCAAAGGAATTAATGTCCCAAATGATACCTTGAGCAAAGATTTTATGCTCATACATGGCTGGAAGTGTAATAAGAGATTGTCATATACAGATCTTGATACTAAATACAAGATTATACTTACCAATTATCGAACCCAAGATGAAAGGTGTTAGCTTCTTAAAAACGATGGAATTGGTGGGACGGTTACCGATAAACACCTTGTGTGGTAGAAGTTGTCCCAGTTTTTCACCTGACATTCCAGCTTTTTCCAGTTCAGCCTTAGCTTGTTCCGTTGTTTTTCCGGACATCAAGGCTTCAGTTTGTGCCAAGAAATTCGCCAGCAAAATCTTGTGATGGACCCCGCCAGCAATGGGATTATGGGTTTGGGCGGGTGCAATAAAGTCGCATGGAATCAAACGAGTGCCCTGATGGATGAGCTGATAAAAAGCATGCTGACCATTGGTACCAGGTTCACCCCAAACAATTGGTCCAGTATTGTAGTCCACAACTTTAGAACCTGATTTAGTAACGAATTTACCATTGCTCTCCATGTCACCTTGTTGGAAATAAGCGGCAAAACGATGCAAATATTGATCGTATGGCAACAAGGCGTGAGTTTCAGCATTGTAAAAGTTGGAATACCATATGCCCAACGAGGCCAAAATAACTGGAGCCTAAAAAGACACATTTTGTTTTAAAGAAGTCTTTAGTCTCTGTTTTCAACACTGCTAGCTACTTGTTTTAAATAATTCCTGTAACAACAACTTACGTTTTTCTCAAACGGAGCTGTCTTAAAGTGCTTGTCCATAAAGTGGGCTCCCTCCAAGAGTTGTTCGAAATTCTCAAAACCAATTGACAGGCAAATGGACAAACCAATAGCCGACCACAACGAATAACGTCCACCGACCCAATCCCAGAAGCCGAACATATTCTTGCTATCAATACCGAATTCAGTAACCTTCTCCTTATTAGTGGATAGGGCTACGAAATGTTTAGCTACGGCAGAAGACTACAATAACAATTAACATTAGTTATAATATCCATTTTTTTGTTCTCTCTGTACATAAGTTTGGTGATATACTTACGTCTTTTGTTTGTTCCAGTAGCCAGGACTTAGCAGATGTTGCATTTGTAATTGTTTCTTGAGTAGTAAATGTCTTTGAGGCAATAATGAACAGAGTCGTTTCATAGTTAACCTTCTTTAACACCTCGGCCATGTGTGTGCCATCAATGTTAGACACAAAATGCGAACGCAGACCCTTGCAATATGGCTTAAGAGCCTCGGTAACCATTAGAGGACCTAAATCAGAGCCACCAATGCCAATGTTTACCACATCGGTTATTTGCTTTCCTGTAAATCCACGCCAAACTCCAGCAATAACTTGGTTGGTAAATTCTTTCATATGCGTCAGTTCAGCTCGAACATCGGGCATAACGTTCTTGCCGTCAACCATGATAGCGTCATCGGAACGATTACGCAAAGCAACGTGCAATACAGCACGATTTTCAGTGATGTTAATAGCTTGACCAGACATCATGGCATCACGGGCCTCAGCAACGCGTCTTGTCTTCGCTAGTTCCAAGAGAAGATTCCAAGCCTCAGAAGTCACACGATTTTTGGAATAATCAATCAGAATATCGCCATCATTAGGAGTGGGAATGCGCAAGCTATAGACAAATAAAAAGGCATTGTAGAACAAATATTAAACATCGACCTCTGAATTAATTCAATTTATAATCGTTTAATTGTTTCAATACATATTTGACTCATTGTCATAACAAGGGCAAACATTTTTTATAGAAAATTAAATAATTTAATATGAAGAGTCCATTAAAGTGTTTTACAAAATATTATTTGAAAATATTTTTTTTGAGACACTTGTCTGTAGCCAGTGTAAGTAAAAATTGTAAAAGAGGACACATTTATCATGCGATGTATTGTCTAACGGGATTTTGCCATTAAAAATGGACGAATTCGTCACGGTACCACCCGGCCGGCACCTACTATACAAATGAGCTTTATTTATTTCGAACAAATTGGAAACACCAAACCAAAAGTGTGTAGTTTTGGGAGTGTGGGATTGGGGAGAGCTTCTTCGCTTGTCTGTAATGTGGTCAGAGCAGGGATCGAACGCACGTTCTCATGTACAATAGCCGTGCACACTAACAATTCCACCACGGACGGCCACCGAATAAATAAATATGTGTACCTAGTCTTATATCATTCATTCAATGTTCATTCTTAAAACAGAAAACCTGTTCTCCTTCGTTTGCGATGGGTTTTGTCAGCTTAACAATATTGCTGCCCAACAACTCGCATATGCAAATTGCACCACATTACTCGCAGGTACATATCAATCAATATAAAAGTGAATTATTAGGTATTGAAGTATTGGTTGTTCATGTGAGCACGAGAAAAAGACATGCATAGTTAGTTCTCTTTCCTCTGCATCAATGTATTAAAGTTTAACATGACCTTGACATTAACCCCTAAACTATCTTTTATTACAAGCCACGAAGTTAAATATTGATAACAAACTTAAATGTTTAGGAGACATATCATAACAATAGAAAGTATATGTATTGTGGTTATATATTATCACAATACATATGTACACCGGTTAGGCAATGGATGACGGGCGCGATGTTGGGTGCGAATAGAATATATGTATAACCCATCTGTTTGATATACATACCTGAATTTGTTGAAGCGGTCGGCATCTTTTTCGAATAATTGCTTAATATTAATCTTTTCACCATTTTCCTTGTAATAATCTTGCAATTTCTTGTAGACAGATTCAGTGGTTAAAAGAGGAAGTGGACCAGCCATTTCTATAACTTTTGTAGATGTATGGAAAATATGAAAACCACAACACAAACTCCGAAAAGATGATGTTAATAATAAAGCGCGTTGCAATAAGAAGCGTTCAGCCGTCAAATACGCCTAAAATGAACTGGATTTAAAAATTTTGTGTTTAAATTTCGAATAACTCCAGCGAATTAATGCATTAATATCGTCAATGTCAAATGAAAAACAAATTCTCTACTTTTTTTTTTGCTTTCGCAAGTTTCCAACACTAATCGTTAACAAAATGTAAATTGTGTTATTTAGCACTGAAACCAATCTAAAAAACAGAACTGTAATACAGTAAAACCTCGATAGTTAACTTATCACTCGTGATTTTTTAAAGATCGAATTGTGTTTATTAGTCCCAGTTTTTGAGTGGAAATTCATCTTTGGTCAACGGTCAAACATATTTTAAACTTTGAAGTAATTTTTGAGGTTATTAGTTGATTGCTATTTAAACAGTCAAATTTGGCCATTTAAAGTATGAACAAGTGACCATATGATTTTGACAGAAAACAAGAGAAGAAGAAACAAAGTTTCTTTATTTATTTTATACAGTTCAATAACTGAGCTAATAAGACCTTATTTGGTTATAAAATTTCTGCAACACAATTCCACTCAAATAAAAATTGAATAAAATTAAAAATAAAGTTAATGTATATAAACTAACACAACAAATATGAATAATAAAAACTAACAATAAGTGTGTTTTTTACCCCGCTAAAGTTATTTATAGCTTAATTTATATGGAACAGCTACGCGATATTAAGTGGCATTTCAGTTTCCCACTTAAATTCCAACTTGAGCGATGACAATGTTGCCACATGTTCAATTTCAAGAAATGGCAGCAAAAAGTTATCTTACCTGGCGTTTACACGGGACAGTTTGGTTCCGACAGTAGCAACACATTCACACTATTTTACTACCACACTTACACTTCTATCACTTGCCTCGCCACTCTCTCTGATTTTTCGACGACAGTAACTTCGTCAAGCGATTTGACGTAATTGGCCAGATCGGTGACATTTCGTGGTAATTTGTGAAAAACAAAGCAAAACATCGCATACATACATATAAACATGTATACATTTGAAATTTGCAGAGTACATCGAGTACATCAGCTTCATTGCAATCTGGAGAAATAAGGCAAAACACAATAGCAAACATTCTTAGAAATTGTGAAAATTTATTTTTATTTGGTAATTTGGAGTTTTATTGGAACATTAGTTGGCAACACATACTACATATAAACATGTATAAATAATATATGTAGCAATTTTCTTTTAGTAAATTAAGATTTCAAGCAAATGTGAACAAAAGCAAATCAAAATCAGAGCACGAAATTTACAAGAAACGACACTATCGACGGTTGTTTAAATCTGTTCTGTCTTTATAACTGGCTAGACACATACGTAACACAACAATTTTTTCTGTTTTTGACAACTAATATATATTCTCAACTGCCCTGTCTTTAACTGTCCCGTGTAAACGCAACGTTAGATATCTTAGATTTTGTTATCATTTCTTGAAAATGAAAATTTTATGTCTCAAAAAGAAGAAATTTGTAAAATGGCTTACACATTTTAAGTTCATTAAAATTATTTTATTTAATGGAAGACTACGTATACCATAGAATAACACATACCATAGAAGGTTTTATTCGCTCAATAACCTGGCGTTTACACGGGACAGGTTTGCTCCGACAGTAGAAATACATTCACACATTTTTACTACCATACTTACACTTCTCTCACTTGCCTCGCCACTGTCTCTGATTTTTCAACGACAGTAACTTCGGCAAGAGATTTGACATAAGCGGCCAGATCATGGCTGAACTAGTAAAGGTTGGCGCAATAGAACAACTGATTTTGCTTTCTTATGACTCCATCTGTTAAATTCAGTGTATTTTGTTGTTGTACTTTTTTGTTTATTGTGTTTGTTCATATGGATCTGTGTTGAATTTGACGGTTAGAGTCATGTAACAAAAACTAAATGCCTGATGTTGGTTCACACAATTACAACAAATCCTACTGCGTCAACATCTACTATTTCAGCCATCGGCCAAATCGGTGACGTTTCGTAGTAATTTGAGAAAAAAGCAAAACATCGCAAACGACTTTACAAATTGGGAAATATATTTGTATTTGAAAATTTTGCTAATTTTTATTGAAATATTGTTTAACAATACAAACATATAAACATGAATACATGTCTAATTTTGCAGAGTACATCAGTTCCATTGTAATTTGGAGAAGTAAGACAAAACACAATGGCAAAAGAGCGAAGAAAAAAAATCAGAGCACCAAATTTAACGAAACGACACTGTAGGCGGTTGCTTAAAACTGTACTGTCTTTATAACTGGCTGGACGCGTACGTCATACAAACAATTTTTCTCTTTGTGACAAGTAATACATATTCTCAACTATCTTGTCTCAAACTGTCCCGTGTAAACGCACCGTAAATTACACGTCGTAGGTACGATGGAAAGTAAACATTGGATGGTAGAAATATGGGTTCAATAATACCAGATAGTGGCAATAGTATACAGCGATCAACATAGGAACAACAACCGAATTTCGTGTTTTTGTGACAGACTAGTTGTGTTAAATATAATACAAATGTATACCAACGGTAAACGTCAACAAAAATGTGCAAAATATATTTAAATTTTTCAGTTCTACACCAAAACGACATGAAAAAGTTAAGTGAACACATTTTGTAACTCCACCTGGGGTAAGGTAATTTTAAATTGAATTGCTCTCATTTCCACAAACCTACGATGAGAGTGTGAAATGAAACGTCAGATGAGAGAATAAGTTTATCTATGTATGTATTATTCTATGGAATAAACCTTTATCTTAGATAAAATTTGATATCAATTCCTCTGAATGAAAACGTTAATAACAAGGATAGACTCAAACAAAGACGATCAACAATTAGACGAACCGCGTCATATCTTGATTATTTAGTACTTTTTGCATAGTTTATATTATTTTATTTGAACATGGTTGGAATTTGTATAGTTATATACAATAACACTATCAAAAAGCTGCTCATGTATTGAAATATTCAATGGAGAGAGTAAGAGAGAGCAGAGAATTGTTAAGGTTTTACTCGTTTTGTTTGTTTGTAAATTAGCAGCAATTTTGACCATTGATACCAACCCTACAACAAATGAATGATGGAAACGAACACACACACTAGCGGCATTCATGCAAACGTGAAAGCCGAGAACAAATGACCGTCATTGTTCTTGTAGGGAATGCAGCTTGAAAAGGTACATGGTAGAAATATAATGGTAGATGCAGTACGACAACAACTACAACAAGGCAAAAACAACAGGCATTTTGTTTTTGCTCAGTGTCTGTATTGTGTCAAAGTCAGCTGATTGAAAAATGTAAACAAAGTGGAAAAAGCTGATATTTAGAAAATGATTGTGTTTTAGTTTATATTTTGAAAGTGTTTAAGATTTGTGTGATTTTTACAGAGAAAAAACAGGAGTTGTAGGTGAACGCCGGTTGCAAAGGAAGGTAAATGCTTCGTTGTCATCGGTAGGTGTTAGTGGTAATAATATTTCAAAGTCATTCCAGCAACAGCTTGAAAGTGAAATCTGGAGGCATATTTCCGGCAATCGATGAAAATTACGTGGCTTTCGTGGTACAAGTCAATGTCATGCATACTCCACAAAGTGGTTTGTAAGAGACGATGAAATAAATGTTGCAGATGCGGACACTATGATTTGGATCATATAGTCATGAGTGATTCCATAGGTGATCCCGAAATGGAATATTGTGTGCCATAACCGCGTCATATAAAAATTGGTTTCCTTTGTGATCACGTAAGTTTGAGGTGTTGAAGTAATCCTGACCAATTTAATAAATTCGTGATGTTTTCCGTTTTTTGCAGGCCGAACGAAACTTGGATAATTATCGGAATGTTTTTGATATTGTTGTTATCGATGGTCAAACTATGAATGTCCTACAGTTGGAAAAAGTGGCAAAAACTTTCAGGCAAAAACTTCAAAAAAGGTACAGCACTGGGAATTAACGAATCTCTTTCTGCTCCTCTTATGCTGCCCTCATACGTACCAACAGTTGATTCAACCTGTCATAAGTTGAATAAACTGTTGGTACGTTTGAGGGCTAGTTGAAATTAGTTGGTCGTCAGTTGAATGAAAAATCAAAATTTTTTGATAATTTGGTGGAGTTGAACCAACTTTTGGTACGTGTGAGGGCAAGCTGTTCAACTTCAGTGTTTTTCTTCATTTTTTCTTGACGTTGATCAAGCAACACATACGTTGTGAGCGCAAGAACGTTAACCGCAAGAAAAAAAAAATGAATAATAAGAAATAAATAAATAATAAGAAATAAATAAATAATAAGAAATAAATAATAATAAATAAATAATAAGAAATAAATAATAAGAAATAATGATATTAAATAAATAATCATTGAATGTTTCGTCTGACATTCGCTTATAATTTGTATAATCGTTTGCCTAACTGTGTGTGTGTGTAATGTATTTCAATTTATTTCTTTAGTGTTTTATTTTTCTGTAATTATCTCTTCTTCTTCCTCTAAAATTACATCAATTGTTAGTAACGCAAGGACATCCAAATTCATGTAGACGCTTCAAAAATAATTTTTAAATGAAGTTGAATGAAAAGTTGAAACGTGTGAGGAGAACGACCAACTTTCTTATTCAACTCAAACGTCAAAAGTTGTATCAACTGTTAGTACGTCTGAGGGCAGCATTATAATGCCTGAGAACAAAAAGTTATCGGCACATATGCAAGCATTTGCTGACAACTGCATCCGACAAATATCACTCCATTTGCTTCTCCTGCGTTCATCACTTGGAACTTTGAAGAACGGTCCAGCATTACGAATAAGCAGCAAGCTCGCATTTTTCCTATTTATATTTCAAAAACATAAACATAAAAAATTTTTGTAATTAATTCCGTTTAAATTCTCTCACACTTTTAAAACACTATTCAAATTATTTGAAATTTTCCAACCAAATAACGTAAACAAAAAATGTAAACAAACTTTGACATAAGTGAAATACTTACTCATACTCACTCAAGAAAAAACTGCAAATCAGCTGTGCTAGTGCTTCTACCATTTCTTTGTCCCATGAAAAGGTAGAAGCAATACTACAAAAATTACAACAAGGCAACAACAACCAGCATTTTGTTTTTGTTTGGTGTGTGGTTTATGTCAATATCAACATACTACGATCAATGGACACAAAACACCATTTGACAGCTTGTGTGCACCACTTTAGCACATACAAATCAAATCAGCTTTTCATATACCACAACCTTCTTGAGCAGCCTTGATTGATACCATGGTACAATAATAGCTCTGTTCGAGTACTCGAAAATTTGTGCAAATTTGTAAAAATTTTTACTGAACTCTGTTCGTTTACTCCAAAAGTCCAGTAAATGAGAGCCAGAGAGCGAAAATTTTGACAGTTCGATGTTAGAGATTTTGCAAATTTTGGTTGGAGATATTTTAGCCAACATAAAATTGCAAGATAGAACAGCTGTTTGAAATCAGCTGTTTTATGTAAAGAAACAAAACACAAAAATAAATTAACAACGACAGAGGTAAGTACAAATTATTTTGTTTAATATTTTATTCAATATATTTGTGAAATTTAGAAACAAAATGGAAAACAATAATGTGCAGTGGCATTCAGGAAATTCTGGTGAACCGGCGACGTCATTATTGGACAACTGTGGCAGTAGCAAAGGTATGGAAATACATGCCAGAATGTATGTATGTATGTGGCGAAGGATAAAATTTCTTTCAATTCTATTGGAACTTGTGGTAACTTCCAAAAATGTATTTGTTGGAAGAATAAAAATTAATAAATTAATAAAAATTTCTTCCAAATAAAAATTACAGCTTTTGTTTAATGAAATGCAAACAGAAAAATCAGCTGTTTCCTTGCACACATAAACATCAGCTGTTTCATTGCAAATTATTACTGGAAGTCGTTCGCGTACTTTATTTGCAAATTTTCATAAAGAGAGTAAAATTGTTGTTTCGCTCTCAAAAGTAGATTCTTGCAAATTTTTACTGGGAAAGTACTCGAACAGAGCTAATATCTACAAGGTAATTGTAGGCAGCAACAACAGGCCTTTTGTTTTTGTTATATTCGCTTCAGTTGTCAAACCCTAAACAAATACATACCAACAAAACAAGAATGCAAAAGAGTACAAAAACAAAATACATATGAGTTTGACAACTGAAGAGAAAAAACACATGAAAAAAATACAACATATGTTCAAACGACTTTACCATGTACATATTAATGTACCATGATTGATACTATTCATGGTACAATAATATATACATAGTAAAGTCGTTTGAACAGCTGATTTAACCTTTTTTATGTGATATTTCGCTTCAGTTGTAAAACTTATATAGAATAGAACATAAACAAAATGTCTGTTGTTGCTGCCTACAACTACAACAACGCATGCTGATATTACCATGTAGATATTATTGTTCCATGATACTGCTGAATAATTTTGCTATTGCCATTCAATGTTTAAAAACCTGAAATAAAAATAATAAACACAAAAAGGAACGTAAAATCGAATTGAACTGTATTTTTGGCTTTATAATAGATGATATTTTTAGAAAAATTAATCGAGCAGTACTAAAACCTGATATTCACTTCTTAAGTATTTCAAACAAGATCAGATGTTGAGTACTGAGTACTCACGTAACCAACAATTTGTTCACAGCTCTAAAAGCAAGATGGCGGCGCGTAATGTGTGTAATTAAGAAGTCGAAAATCAAGTAAAAAAATTCTTCAACTCTTGTTTCCAGTTACTACTTTTATTTTTACATTTTTACAAATAAAATTAGTTTTTTAAACGAAGCTAATAGAGGAAAATGTGCAGCGCAGTGAAACATAATGCAGTTCTCCTATAAAAATAATGATTTTTATAGAAAAACACAAATCTATTCCTGTGGGTAGTGGATATCGAGAAATCAAAAACCAAAACAGTGAATGTATTTATCAACACATAAAGGTAAATAAAAATGTAAATAATGGATAAATTAAACAAAATGCACTATGAATGGAATGAAATATAACTAAAATCGAGTGGGAAAAAGTCTAAGAAATAAATTGCTACCTTATTGAAACTCCGCCTAAGCAAAATGCACACGTAACCTTGTGAATGCGTAGCACAGTAGCCCTTTTGTCCAATGGCATCATATTGTATACAGTAACTAAAGATGCTTCTTCTATACAATCGTCGTTTGCTAGAGTTGCTGATGATGAAGATGTTCAGTAGCGAGGCGTTTTTTTTTTTTTAAATTGGACCATATTTGGATACGAGCATAATTTAGGTCTCTGAAAAATTTGAATTTGAATTGTTGATTGTATCCAATATTTACTTAATTTATAATTGATATATTTGGTAGATCTAGCTAATGAACGTCTTACGCTCATTTCCTTTTATTCATTTATACGTTACCCAATTTAGTTTGAACAATAGCTATTCGTCGGACGATAACCAAGTAACTTCTTAATAAGAATCAATGACAGATTTATATAATTTACACAATTCTTTTTCTTTTAGTTAAACTGTGAAGTATAAACAAGGCAGGATAAAGTGTAATAAGACGTCAGGAACGTCTCTTCGCTTTTTTGAAGTTATGTCTTCACCTCAAGATATTAACCATCGTGGAGACGTCAACTTTGTCGTCACAGCTGGAATGTCTTCCTCAACACATAATTCCAATAGCAACAACAACAATGTAAATACGGCATCCCTCAACACTTCGTCAGGCGGACTAATAAACAATAATGGTCACAATACGGAACAGCCTCAGACGAAAAGACAAAAAATTGAGAAAATCAGAACGCCTATGTCAAACGGCACCAGCCACGTTTCCCTCAGTTCCGTTGTTGTGGGGACAGCTTCGGCTTGTCCACCTCCAGATATCATCGATACGGTGGATTTAAAACCTCCTCTATGTTCTTCTTTATCATCATCTGCACACTCTTTAACAACACCGTGTTCATCAAGCAATTCGCCCTCTTCAACACCGTCTAATTCAAGAGCTGATTCACTAACACAACTGTTAAATGTTCAAAGCATAGCCAACAACTTGCCCGCAAACAAGGGAGAACACTCCGCAGTTTCACATAACGACCATAGTACGATACCTAGTGCCTCCAGTGGATGCAGCAGCATTGCTTGCAGTTCAAACGAACATTCATCGGACGAAGTGGATCGTGTTACACTTCCTGATTTGTTGCCCTTAACCTCATCATACAATAACTCCAATAACCATATGCACCTGAATAGTTTAAATCATTCCTGTCATTCTGTACCCGTTCTTTTGTCAACAACAACACAACAATTGGATGAGCTAACTGCTGCGCAAGATATGCGTGAATTTGAGGAATCACTGAACAAACAGTGCTTGTGTGGAGTTTCGGAGCGTATGCTTAGAAAACCATTCCAATCTCACTACTCTCTGGATGCCAATGGCCAGAAACGTGTTGCCAACCTGAGTGAATGGCCCACAAATAAGTTACTACAATTTCTCTCGAATCTACAATTACTCTTTGATATCTACCTAAAACAGAACTCGAAGGGGTTTATTTGCGCACGCATAATGGATGTTTGTGACGCCCTGATACGAAATGATCACAATCTGATAGATGAGATAATTGTCTTAGCGGGCTATAGTAACAATTATGTACAATTTTTGGCCGGACGTGTACTTGCAGCATTTCTGGTAATAGCCAAACAGGAAATGGACGATGATTGGTTGAAAAAGTTAGTGGACAATCTGTTTAACTTTGATCGTCTAGACCATGTAGCCGTCCAAAAGATACACTTTAGTTTGGAGATCATCAAGCGCATTGTAGACTGGAAGGATATCGACTTGCATCCTTTGGAAGAGGAAATTGCAGAAACGCATACAATACCAGAACCGTCAACGTCTTCTTTGGGTGAAAATCATCCGGGTTATCTACACTTTCAAGCACAACAACCGTCGCTAGAAAGCAACTACTTTGCCATTCACTATCGTTCTGCAGAAAACCTTGACAATACCTCCAGTGGTAGTAATTCGTCTATATTTTCACATGGAAGTCCAGCTTTGCATAATGCAGTCGGTCATCATTATAACGGCTTGCACAGCTCGCATATCATTCCTCAACATGCTACCTTGCAACAGACTTGTCACTTGGTTACGCTTACGGATTCGGAGAGCTTTGACACAACTCACCTAAAGTGCGTTACCATAAAAATACTCGAAAACAAATGGCCAGCTTTAGTTAAAAACATGTCTTCACTAATTGCCAACCATTTGGATGTGGAGAATGCAGAAAATTGTATTTTAAATTTCTTGCAACTGTGGGAGAACATCATTTCGGTGAAGGCCAATCTTTCTATAGTGGAAACGCTGCCATTTTACGCTCAACTGGATAAATTTGAGTTGCTTCTTAATCAGAATCTATCCTGTACGGTGTACAAACAAATGTTATGCCTTTTTAATGAGGCACTATGCTATGGTTCTACGTTAGCTTTACAAGATATGCTGCCCGACGAGACATGTATGCTGGCCCATCAAATTGTTAGGCATGTTAAGGACTTTCGGATATTAGAATCTCTGCCTCGGCGACAACCAGAAAATATTGTTGGTTTGATTGGTTTCAAAAGGAAACCGGTATTATTTGCGCTAGACTCCATGCATCATCACTATGGTAATGATGTCGCTTCGAGTGCTTTAAATGCAGGAGATGTTATTGAAATGGACAAAACAATTTTGCAGAAAATCGTTTTACTTGTACTCAAATCAATAGCGGTCACAGTAAAGGAAATACGCAGTGATTCTTCGGATTCCTCTATTGATTCCACTGACTATGATGCCTTCCAAGATATGGTTTTAATCGAAAGATCGATAAGAGATGTTTTGCGTAAACTGGAATCTTTTATCAAGAACACTCTGGAATTTCATCCTGAATGTCATTTTAGCAAAATTTTAATACACTTATTTGATGACCAAGACGATCATTTGATCGAGGCCATGGTGTGTACGCTGGACGTCACTGCTGGCATTTCCTTTCGCAATAATGCTTTTCCAGAACTGGTGTCTATGCTAAATCCGGTATACACATTTCTAGAGTTCCTCAAAATGATATCGAACAGTTCGGACTTGCTTCTTGATTTGCTGGTTAGCAACGAGACCTGTTTTCTGTTATATTTGTTGAGATTTCTCAAATATATACGCATGAATTGGTCCATGTTTGTACAAAGCTGCCATGACTTTGGTATGGGTACTACGACTCTGGACGAAGCTATGAGTGTTCTCATAAGGTTAAGATTACAAATATCCCGTTTGGTGTCTAGACAATTGTATCCATATGATATATCGCCGGTATTGCGTTTACTGGAAAGTTGTGAAAGTCTTTATGAGGGTAACGAACTTAGTTAGCCGCATACCATTCATTTGTAAAGAGTGTTAGAGGTATAGTAATCAATCTATTTGTAACGAATGTCTTCCAATTGCGGAGTTAAGTTTCACAAAAATCAAAACAGTTATTCCTAACCTTTTAAAGGAGGCTTTGAAAAGAGGGATGACACAAGCATTACAATTATCAAGATTAAATTTAATAAAATGTGGTAATGCGCAAAACTTACATATTTCTCTCTACTATTTTGTGTTAAAATATCTTGATAACTTTGTTCACTTTTTGATTGACTTGTACTAGGGAAATTTTCTGGTTTATCAGAAAGGTAATGGTTACAGTGCGTGACTATAGCACGTAATAACGTTGCGTTCGTACCCTATACCGACACTATCAAATTATCATCCATTAAATATAGAGATTCTATAGATTAGTCGATTCAAATAATTTGTGTTTTTAGGGTAAAAAGTATACTCTTTTTGATTTTACGATTAGTTCATTTTCCTTTTAAAAGAGAAAGTGTTGTAATACCTTAGAGAGAAAGATATCAGTTATACATATTAATTGAGTACCTCAGAGACTGGCCAACCACACACCCAATCATCCCTTTCACGAACCGACAACCACAATATAGATACATAACATTTTAATAATTAATTGTTCAAATATCTTGCCTTTTAGAAAGTAGTGCTCTTAATTTTTATTATTTAATTAAGGTTTAGTTTTGAATACACAATGTACATTTGTTTAAATTTGTAGTATATAAAAGTTTAACACACAAACTAATAAGTATGATTGATAATTGCCTCAAGATATATGATAAGTGTTTATTAAAAAATATTATATTATTATTAAATATATATTTATTCTAACACTGACATATATATTTACATAATATTATGTATCAGAAGAGAAAGTAAAATATGTATTCTTCTGTAGCTGAACTATTTTTAAGGTTTTATTTATATATCATAATAGTTGTAAATAATACCATACCACAAAATACATTTATTATATTTGAGTTAATAAAATATATGAAATATGATTAATTGTTAGGATCCTTAACATAAACCACACCTGCTTCTCTACTGTAACTACAAGAAATAATAATAATTACACAAATACATTTAAGTTTACACCTACATGTAATGCTATACCACACATTAACAATAATTAACAAATAAAGATGATATACATATTTTGTAAAATTGTTTCATAAACAACAATTGTCTTTCCCATTCGTATGTATAAGTAATATAATATTTGAATAGACGATGATATGACTTTGTTTTATTTACTTTTTTTTTATTTTTAAGACATACATATACGGTAGAAAAGGAGATTGTCTAGTGAAATATAGATGGATAGTCTTTGGTTTTGAGGAAAATATCCCAGTGTCGAGTCATCTTAACAGAAGTGCTTAATGTCTGTTAATCATACGAACTCTACGTTTTATTTCAGTAGTGGCCAATCCATCTATATGATCCAGGGGCATTGAAATAGATGTACGCCTATTTGGTATAGGATCGTTGCTATGTATAATACCTAAGGGTAAGGAAGAGGGTATTTTTTGTCTTTGCTGGTAATTCAATGCAACTGGTACAGAACAACGTCTATTTCTGATGGCGGTAAATTCTTGAGTAGGAAATGCGGCATCTATTAATTATTGAGGGTAATGAAATGAAAAGGAATGTATTAATTGAAACAGAACATCGAATTTTCATAGCTGTAAATTTACAAAAAAATTTAATATTAAAATGTAAACACGACTGTTTTTTATATACAACAATAAACAACTTCGCATTGTATTCTAACAGTCCAACCAATCATTACGGTCGATCCTAGAACGAGAAGCAAACGGACTCGCGACTTTAAGTTGATTACTTAGCTTAATCCATTAACGTCCAGTCAAATATTTTTTTTTTCGAGTTTGAAGAAGATGGTGTGTTTGAAAATTAAAATCCGAAGTAAGAAATTTTTTTTTAAAAATGCGCTGAAGTTTTGAAAGTAATCTATTTATAGAACATATCTATTTATATTTTTGTAAGTGTACTGAGTTTTTGATCGGGCTCTACCACATGATTTTCATTATATATGATTCGATTTTAAATTACTTCTTAGAAGAATATTCCTAATTTCTTTTTGAGGTAAACAGATCAAGGCTTTTTTCGTAGCGATTTACAAAAGAAGATATACTCTAACACGTAAACTCTTCATTTTGGATAATACGAAGAACTACAGCAGCTCGAACACCAATTTGCTTATAATAGTTGTCTGAGGATGCAGCATAGGGCATGCAATTATAGAGGTAGCCGGCAGATAAGCAGACACCATAATTTGAGGCCAAAAATAAGGGAACGACAAAAATTTAATTAAAATGCTAGGGCCTGTTCGTAAATGCATCATTGCACTGAATCTGGCATCACTGATGCCAATACTTTGGAAATGTTCGAAAATATATTGTTGCAGAGCATTACCATTAATTAACAAATCAAGAAGTGTGTGAAATTCGAGAAATAAATTAATTCTAACAAAATTTAGAAAATGTTATTTCACATGAAAGCTATGACAGGTAACATTCACTTTTGTGAAATTAAAGAGGAAAGTAAAACAAAATGAAAGTTCGGTATGGAACGGTGTCTTCGAAAAGACAACAGCATAATGTATAAGCTTCTCAATATATTTAAATACATAGTTAAATCACATGTTAATATATATTTAAGTATATATCGTCACCTAAAATGCAAAAGGCCGTAACTACACTATAGGAGAAGGAATAAACGTTATAAATCAAAGACTACTTAAAACTTAATATCCAAATTTTAGATCCAAGCTTAGAAAACAGACGGATTTGTTTCTAGAAAACAAATTAATGGAAAAAATTTAGTTTTTAAGAAATATTTATAACGTTTATTTCGTCTCCTGTAAAAAACTAAAAAGTGTAGTTACGGCTTCTTGCATTTTAGGTGACGATATATTTGAAATCAATATGAAGTTCTACTCGACAACAAATTATTTATTGCCAATGAAGAATGAATTTTGAATGTGGTGGGTAGGAGTTTTTGGCCGCTATAAGTCAACTTTAATGCAGCAACTGCCCTACTTCGCACCTGTACATTTGTTTCCTAATGTATCCCTAAATTTTATCAAGCAGAATATTCGACATATTTTTCGTCATGTATGTTCTTTTTGGGTTGTTGACAGAAACTTAATAATAGACACTAACTTTTTTCATTTTGAAGATTTACACTTTTGTAGCAATGAAATAGCGTTACAACTATTCTGTTATAGACTTCCTTTATGTCACTTACCTGATTTCGATGTATGACATGTTGATATATCCGAATTATCTACAGACTGTGTCATGTGTTGTCTTAACAGTTGCCAATTGTTTGGTGCGGCTGTACGAATGCGTAATGAAGGTTGTGTGGGTGGTGTTGGTGGCGTTGTCCTATTAGGAGAACACTCTAAATAACGGTGATAATGAATATGTTGTAGTGGCTGCTGTTGGGGTTGTTCAATAAAGATGGAGCGTGTAGAGCCGGCTAAAATTCGTTGTTGTTTTGGTTTTAAAGCCAATTCTGAAGCTTGTAGTTTTATTGGAAGGTATGTAAGTAATACAATTACTGATCAAATTTAAATAAGCCTTTGCACAAATGCACATCAATACATTTTAAAAATATCTGTGTACACTCAATAAAAATTCAACGAATTAGAGCAGAAGTGACAACAGTGGAGAAATGTGTAAGCAAAATAGACAAATAATTATTACAAAGTGACAGGCAGTTAAAAAAACACAGGAGAGAAAGAGTTATACGAGTATTTATTTGAAACATTTACAAGTTTACAAACATTTAGATTTGACTTTCACAACGATTAACAAGAGAAAAATAAGAAGTACTATACTAAAACAAATAGGTAGTATATACAAAGAAATATATTTGTTAAAAAATTACAGGAGTACAATACGTTTTGACAAAAAAAATCCCTCTAAACTCAATTTAAATACAAATGTATTACAAAAGATAGGGTTCTTTTAACAATGACTTAAGGACTACCTTAAATATGTCCG
Organism: Phaonia tiefii; assembly: GCA_963931995.1. NCBI lineage: Eukaryota > Metazoa > Arthropoda > Insecta > Diptera > Muscidae > Phaonia > Phaonia tiefii. The sequence goes on from OZ008371.1 coordinate 11,577,215, forward strand.
ACCCCAGGCCATTGTTAGTTTAATAGATAAAGGTATAAAAAGGGCTTTCCATAAATTATCGATCACATTTAAGTACACATTCAAAAGTTAACACTTAGAGACTACTATACTACATTTAAAATTGCACAAGTTTATAAAGTGTACATCAGAATATATGTAGGAGAATAAAATTCCACAGTTTATATATTATAAAGCTATAGTTGTTTAGATTTTCTTTTTGATATTAATCATAAATTTTTGGTCAAATTTTGATTTGAATCATTCTTATGTGTTTTTTAAATTAAATGCTTTTTTTATTTATTGACATTAAGAGTTGATTGTTTTAAATGCAATTTAAAATTTCGGCAAACTTTTTGCGGAAATACCTTTTGAAGCACGACGATCTGGTCTGTGGGTTTGGGCGTACGACTGTAACGAACATCTCCTCAAACGTTTGTCATTTTTATTTTGCTATGAAATGATACAAAATAGTATAATATACATAGTTAGATACAGAATTGATAAAGCATTTTTAAATATTTAAATAATTAAAAAAAAAAAACATTAGGCGAATGTCGACCAATAAACACATGGAATATGTACATGTATACACTACTATTGATGTCTTCTTCTTTCGTTTTATGCGATAGCACTTTTATTTTTTTTTAAGTTTTTTAATTTTAGATTTTTTTTAAGTTATTCAACTAACTGTTACTTTGGTTAAAAATTCATGTAAGATTTGCATTTCGTGCCATGTGTGCGGTAAAGTGGTGTTGTTCAAGAAAAAAGACAGCGTGACAGTTCAGGGTTATTTGAAATAGAGCTCTAACCCGTTTTCATTGTTGAGAAATATTTAAAAAATAATGAAGGTTTTTGAACAAACGCATCTTCAGCGATGAGGCTTATTTTTATCCTGAAGGCTTCGTTAATCGTTGTATTTGGAGTTCAGAATGACTGTTGGAAAACAAATGCATCAACAATGTGTGTGTCACTGTTTTGTGTAGATTTTGGGCTGGTACCATCATTGAACCATTTTTCTTCGAAAATGCGGCATCGGGCAATAACAGTTAATGGTGATTTGTCACTTAATTGCATAATATGAATGTGGACGATACGTGTTTTCATCGAAACATACCGAGAAACAATTCAATTATATTCAATCTGGCGTGAATTTTCGGGCACACTCTATTTGAAAAATTCAAAATATAATTATTATGCTCTAACCGTTACAACAATATACATATGCTCTAATAAAAATCATAAATAATCATTTCAAATTAAATTCCACTTTAACCGGTACTGAAAACTGTTTCCTTTAAAACTCGAATGATAACGATAATAAATATATTTTTTAGCAGTTACTATCGCTGGTCATTACCGCCTTATGGAATTTTAATATTAACGAAAGAAAGATCATAAACCGAGGCTTTAGAAAATGTTATGTCTTCAATATGGAAACAATTTTTAAAGGAACTTTTGATACACAACGATGTTTAACGGTTTAACACATAACAAGTGTCTGACAAAAATGTTTTCATATAGGAGAGTATTTACAGATGGTTATGAATACAACCGAATTAACTAACCAGTGTCTGTTGTATCGCCCTCGTTTAAACTTACCGATTTGTAATGTTGATTTATATCAGAAGCAGCCTTGAGTAGTAAATATACAAAAACCAATGCAAATAGATATATTATAGGCTCTGCTGGGGAACTCTTCTTGTTACTACTGATGTCCTTTTTATCCGTTTTCAAATTTTTAGCTTTTGTAGATTTATTGTGTTTGTGGAAACCATTTTTTCCATTAGTGGAAAGTTTTATTAAGTGTTTTGTTTTCTTATGTTTCTTACTATACGGTTTGGCACAATCTCCACTACCGCTACCACTGCCACTGCCTCCACCGCTAGCAACGCCCCCACCACTAGCACTGCTTAAGATACCTTTATCCTTTCCGTCATTACCGCCAACATTTCCATCGTCGTCGTGAGTGTAGTTGTCTATATTAATATCTTTAGTAAACACTTCCAAATCCTTACAGATATCCTTGTATTCCAATAGTCGTTCCAGAATATGCGATCGTTTCATGTTTTTCGAATAAATGTTATGTTCTTCAAACTCTGATTTCCTTTGTAAACCATCGGGGGTCTGATTTACGGAACAAGTGACAAAACACTTCTGTATACCGTTCATGCCCAAATAGATGGTAACCAAAACAATCAACACCCCAATTGGGACTACATGATGATTGTTATTTATTGTGGTATCCACAAAATTTTCATATTCACGAAGGGTTTCTTTAGAGCCAGGGGCTGTTGTACCACTTATTGTTGTTAATCTAATCTGGTCTATATTAATGTTACCCAAGGAATCTATAGAGTTTTTATTTTCAGCTGAATGAGAACATTGTCTTGTAACTAATATGTTTCTATTTATTTCATCGCTTTCCGCGTTTTCCATTTTTACAATAAAAACGTTTACGGTAATTCTGCTGTGTGTATCCTGTTCGGTTCTGCTTTACTTTTATATTGCAACCCCAAGATTGTGTTTTGTACCTGTTATACACTCTAACTGTTATATGTGAATAAGTTTTCCGTAAATAATCAATTTTTATTGGCACCATACTCGATAACATGATGTAACCCGTGTTATTAATTTCGGGTGCTATTCGTTGTGATTACATAAATAAATTATAAAACATTATAAACGGAAAATCGTTTAAATGTTTTATTATTCTAGCCTGTTTCCATAATTATTTAATGTACAGTACATTTCTAACAGTCATTTTCGTGTTAAAGAGGCAATATGGCAACCGATTACGAAATTGCCTATCTTATGCAGGGTACGTATTTCGCCATGGCTTTAACTAATGGGTGTCTTCAATATGACATCATTTTATATTTTAAAAAATCGCTAAATTAAAAATTTTTCAAATAAAAAATAATATCTCGGAAACGGAGCGTTTTTTTAGTTTTAGCGATTTGATTTAAAAAAGTGATGCCATATTGAAATCACCCATTGGTTAAAGCCTCTGTTGGAGGTAAAAATTTATTATTTTTGCGATTCGACGCATCGTTTCCGAGTTATAACCAATTTTTTAATATTAGGGATTTAGGGAATTCTTCCATAAGAATTGAACCAGTTTATTAAAAGCCCTTAGAAATCAGCAAAAATTGATTATTTTTCGTTTTTATTGATTTTTTGTTTGAAAAATTTTAGTTTTAGCGACTTTTTAAAAGTGACGCCATACACCCATTGGTTAAAGCCTCCTATGGAGGTAAAATTTTTATTATTTTTTCGTTTGGACGCACCGTTTCCGATTAAAGCGATTTTTTTATTTTAGCGATTTCCTTACTTTAGCGATTTTTCGAAATTTTCCATACGAATTGAACCATTATATGAAAAACCTTTAGAAACCCTCAAAAATTGGGTATAACCCATTACCCAACGTCGTGGGTAGCTACCCATTATTTTCCCCACCTCCCTGAAGGTAATGGGTAATCGTGAGGGGTAATTCCCATTTTCCGTGGGTAGCTACCCATTAGTTTCCCCATACCCTGTGGGTAATGGGTAAACGTTCATTACACATTCCCCACGACAATGTGTATAGTTTACACATGGGGGGTAAATACAAACTCTGATAGTATCCAGATCTCACAAAATTTGTCGTAAGAAATATCATCATTTATCTTACATGAAAATGTTTCTTGGAGAGAGTTACCTGTAGAGTATTCAAAAAACCGTTCAATTTAAAATACGTGGTTTTCGGTTGTTTTGTTTTGGATTTCATTTACAAGTCTTACGAATTTCATTTTAAAAGTTAGCCTCGTTTTTATAAAATACGATTAAAAACAAACTGGAGAATTAATGTACAAAAATTGCGAAATTCTAACTAGAATTCTAAACCAATAAAGTTCCAAACCAAATTAGTTGTGTAGTTAAAAAATACGTAGTTGATTTCTGAAAAACTATAATTAATTGCAATAATCATTTGTAATTGTTAGAAATCTAAAATAAATTGAAATGTCAAAATATGAAGAAAAAACAATTGTCATTAAATAATAAATAGTGACATAGAAAAGGACAAACTGTGCTAAATGACCTAAAAACACAACAAGTCTTGATGGAGATTAGCGGTCGATACCATCTAGTAACAAGCACGTGTAGACACTCAAACAAAAACTCATTTCCAAATGGGCGAAATATTCTCCATAAGTTGTACCCCTAAGTCCATTTAAGTAAATTTTGCTGCGCCTAGGGATGCAGCAAGCATGTTTTAAAGGTTACTGGATCAAATAAAATGCCAATAGGTAAGGAAATCTGTAAGTTCGCGAGGGCAGTATACATAGGTCATGCCTTCGAGGAAAGTAATATTTGAATATTTTTAGTACATATTGTTCCTGAGAGTGTAAATATAACTTTAATAAAACGTTTTAAAACTAACAAATTACACTTTTTATTAAGCAGTTCATTTCAATGAAGCATGTAGTTGAAATAGTGTTATTAACCAATGCACAAGTCAATTTCAAATCAAAAAAAAAATGGTGTCCCATAACATCCCATGAAGGGAATGAGGAGAGCTTCTCACAATCAGCGAGATGTGCGCTTTCTAGTTTTTACACTCACTGATAGGGACCTACAGTTTTACACCGGTTCCGAACGGTATTTTGAGAGCTTTTTCATGGCTAAGTACTCGATAGTGTTGCCATCACTAAGCGAGGTGACCGTCGTCGAAAGAAATGTAAGGTGGTCTGAGCAGGTATCGAACCCACGTTCTCATGTACAAGAGCCGCGCACACTACCATTGCACCACCGACGGCCAAATCAACTACGTTTAAATTATATGCTACCCACACTCTTGTTTAGATTGTTTATTTGGAAATATTTCTGTTATGATCAACTACATTATTGGCAACAACTGTCGGTTTAGTTAATAAGTTTATTTTTGATAAAAGTACTTATCATTAACCAATTTAAATCAAGTATACAATTATTAGAGGTATTTCACCTAAGACGTGGTTTAAATGTTGGATATGATAAACTACTGAATTTTTGGGCGCACTGTATTGCATGGAGTTTGTTTACAAGCCCGTATACCTGTCACATTTTTATAGAACCGACTAAATTTTGAATCAAACAAACTTAATTTTTCCTCATCATATTTTTTAAAATTAAATAATTTAAAAGAGTGTTTTGTATAAATTCCATTTTACTTATTTTATTGACTATTATACAACCTCATGAGATCAAATGCCTCGCGCCACCAAACCGATCCAAACACAAGTGCAATAACATAAATCATTAAGAACAACAACAACTGTAATCAGAACCAAATGCTCGTGACATCACACCGTTCCCAACGCAACATGTTCGATCACACGAAGGGCTCTATATGTCACTCCATCAGTGTGTTGCTGTAGTATCCTCCCCTCTCCCTCTCCTCTGCGGTATGGTATAAACGGTTCTTACTTGTGTTGTCTGTCCCTTCAATGTTCAAGGTATAATGCTGCCCACACACGATGCAACATTGTTTGCAACATGTGTTTGAAACCTGGTTTCATTTTTTACCACAGACGATGCAACCAAAATTGAAACCATGAATGAAACATCAGTCGGTGAGTTTTTCTGCTAAACAAACGTACGCGGAAGGAAAAAATATTAATATACTGCTGTTTTTTTAGTTTTATTTTTATAACTATCACATTTTACGTTCCGTAATTCTGGTAAATTCTTTTATAAAATTTCTTCAGTTTTCATTATTTCCAATTGTCGTCAGTTTTGTCTCTCTTCGTTTTCCTTTACTCCGCGAATTATAAAAAAAGAACCTCACAGCACAACTGCTCGCAACGAATGATAGAGCAAAAACAGTAAACATCGCCACACACGATGCAACATTGTGTTTGAAACACAGAAAATATCAAAAAATTTTGATATTTTTGCAACCAAAAATTAAACACGATTGTAAACATGAAACATTGCTACACACGATGCAACATGGTTTGAAACATGGCAATGTGATGGTGGGTAAATTATCTTTACACTTTTCGGACATACGAGGGCTTAGGGCGAATTTTTTCGCAGTATATGCTCATATTAAAATTCATCGGCCAAATATTTTAGCTCTTTCTGGGACCCAGGTTTGTGAAGATTCTGACCCCCATGATTTACATTCCTGGTTATCACATTCGTAAAATTCTTTTCTCACACAGAGGTCTTGTGGTATATGTACGTGAAGATGTTATGTTTCAGTCCATGCAACATTTGGACAGTACAGATCCTGAATTTACCTGCCTTTGGCTTAAATTTCGGGTTAATCAACACGTCACGCATTTCAGCTTCCTTTTATAGAAGCCCCAACCCAGAAAGGAAGGCTTTCTTTAATGGCGTCGATGCCCTTTCTGACTCAATAACCAACATCCATAATAATTCCTGGCTTACCCGTTCGAACCGTACAACTCCGAAGGGTCAATACGTAGAGCTTTTCGCTGCACCAGAATTTTGACATTTCTATAATTTTAAGAACCAAAAGTAACACCACGTACGTGGAAAATTAAAGGGAGTGCGTAGAGGAATTATAAATGAAATATTTGCAAGGTAGATAGGTGGTGACTCTCCCTAATAAAATCTTCCGTTTAGAGATAAATTATAAACTTTATTTCGAAAATTTCGCAAGAGCTGAATACGGGGCATAAGGTAATAATGCCCTTTTCTTATTTTCATACAAGTCACAAAATCCAATATTGACAGTGTTATTTCTTTCTGTGTATAAACAAGAAACCCGAGTTCGCGAATACCCTACTTATGACCGCTATCAGCGAATACAACACTGAAATTGGTGCGTCACTAGTGTTTACAATTTTTTTGGGCTACGTCATAAAGTTCACTACGTCATAAGAGATAAAGTCCAATTAGTGTTTTATATTTTCTTATTTTGTTATCGCGTTCGTCATTATTTTGTTGTTGTTATTATTTCTGTTTTGAAATATATGTAAACAAAAATCATCAATTGTTCAAATAATCAGAAAAACAAACATGCAAGAGGAATCAATATCATCAACTTCTCCGATGAACATCAAAGGCAGTTGTTCTTTGCCATCACCATCACACAACACTGCGGCCGGCAACACAGTTAGTTCCTCATCGAATTATACATCATTCAAAACGCACATACCCGACTGTTCATCGCCATACTTTGGCAACAGTCGCAATCATTTTTTGGCCAACACAATACGGAACGGTAGAAGTTGTGTTGTATTCAATAGCCATTCGATAAAGGCAAAGAAATTCAACAATTTGGACGTATTGCTGGACAAACGTTTAATAGTTTTATTAATCCTATTCGCTACTATCATAATACTTTACAAAATGGTTATTGTGTCAAGTGAGTATATTGTAACAAATAGGGGTGGGTTTATTGGTTAGTGAGGAAAAAAATTCAATTGGAATATTTAGTATTGGATTTTGAAATTCAGGTTCATTCCAAATTGTAATGATTCCAAATTACAAAAATATAGTTTCGAGACGATTCTTAAATTTGCGTTGAAAAACGTTTCCACATTACATACAACGTAAATTAGCCTTACTAGCTGCTGTAGATTTAAAGTGTGTAGTGTGTCTATTGATGATGATCTCACATTAGTGTTAGCTGTACGTTCACCACCTTCCACCATTTGTCTCTCCCTTTTGTAACTTTATGAAATATTTCTTTGTCTACGTCTGTATTTTTTCTCTTGGTATTGATTTTGTACTGGTTGTTCCTAAAACATCAATAATTAAGTCTTTTGTTTGGAATTTAAAGAAAACGGTTTTACTTTGAAATTTTTATGACTCCAAAACGTTTAAAAACGTTAACTTATTTTTAAAAGAAAAACGCCCTCACAGTAAATGGTAATAGTTGTGATTAAATCGTATTTAATTATATCGTTTACTTGTACGTTGCACATACAGCCGTAGAAGAATAATGTTTGTATATTTACATATCTATATACCGCACAGTTGCGGTTACAGATTCGAACCATTTATGGCAATATCGCTTTTGTATGGGAATTCGTTATAGATTGACTTCAAACGGTTCTGTGTATCTTATGTATGATACAAATGACATCTTGCCGAAAATGCGACAACGGCTTTGGGGTTTTGTTGTTACTCAACGATTTATGAAATTTGTTTTAACATAAAATTCGAATTTAGATTCGTGCTTAAAGACCACAAATTTCTAAAGTATTTAATTTGGCGAAACCGCATACACGGGAATCGCCGAATTCGCTGTTCCTTGCTTGGAACTATTAAACGTTTGCATATGAATTAATTTAGTTTTACATAAACCCAAAAACCATGTGATTAGATGTTCAGAATCTATCTTCGAAATGTCGACGAAATATTTCCATCAGTGTAGTTCTAAGCTGTAGGCAATGAACTATCCGCAACATTATAATACTTTTCAGAAAAATGTGACGCTGTCAATCAAGTTGTGTAATGAATTTATCAATGTTATCTCAACTCTCAAGGAGTTTCTAAAAAAAATGTTTGTGTAAGAAACAAAAGCGGGCAAATATAAGGTCTGTTTGAGAACTTTTCCAGTAAAAAATATCAAGTAACTTTTACTGGGAGAGTAAGGCTGATTTTACTCTCTAAGTAAAAAATATCGCAAAAAGTAAACGAACGACATCCAGTAAAAAGTATCAAGTAATCAACATTTGTTTGTAAACAGCTGATTCATGTTTTCTTTTTTGCTTTTCGTTTCATTGTTTTCCCTATGTTCAGAGTAATTTGTTGACTTGTTAACACTGCACTTTGTTGGGAATCTAGTTTATTAACAAATTCTATTAAAATGTTCCAACAAATGTATTTTCTTACTTACCTCTGCCATTGTTAAATTTCTTCTTTGTTTTCAAAGTTTTGTTTATTTAAATAAAACAGCTGTTTAAAAACATATGTTCGTACTTGATAATTCTTACTGGCAAAAATTTCTCCAGTAAAAACTTGCAAGTTCTCTATCATTCAACTGTCAAAAATATTCACTCTCTGGCTCTCTCGTTGTTGATTTTATCGAGTAAACGAACACTATCAAGTAAGAAATGTGATAAATTGTACAAATTATCACGTTCTCAAACAGACCTATAGTCGACAATACTAAATTTATGTTGCTGGTCAATTTCACAGCGAAACAAATTTATGTTGCTCAAGCAAACCATAAACTTGTCATTCAGCAGAATGTAAATCAGCTATAGCTGATGTTTATTATCGGTTTACCGCTTTTTGGTTTTGTTTGTATGGAAGAAAAATTCTGTCAAATTCGACATAAATGCATAACAATAAAAGAAAACAAAAAAGTATAAAATACGTTTGTCTAATAAAGTGGGCATAATGCGAAATCTTGCAAGAAAGAAAAATAATTTATCTGAAATATTTAGCTCCTTATTTTAATTTGGCATTATTTTTTGATCTTTCACTTTTTTTGACAACGTCTGACAGCACTGGTATTCAGCCCGTATTCAGTGCATACTCAGTGTGCCGTATGAATCCGTTACGAATTCGAGACGGATCCGTTTCTTCGTATATTTTGTCCGAAATGGACATCTGTTACCCTTTTGTTGTAGTTTTTCGAATCCGTCTCGCACTCGCAGCGGACTTCATATTCGAATCCGTTTCAGTTGTTTTTTTTTCAAATAAAATGAGACGGATCCACTTTTATAAATTTCTGCGGATTTGAAACGTGTTCTTTCTGATATTTAAAAGATATTTAAAATTAAAATAGGTTATTAACTATATTTTCTACCTCTAATCAGTCCACTGTTGTTTTTCACATGCATTATATCTTAATTTGTACACAGAAAAAAAATCGTTGGCAGCTAAATTTAAATCGTTTTAGAATTTTTTAAGTTTTTGTGTTGTATCAACTCATATAAGAATCTGCGGCGATAAATATTTCACTAATTTACTTTATTATGGTTTTTACGGACTCGTGACGGGTTCGAGAAGGATCCGCGGAATCTCAATTTCACCGATTCCCTTGTTTATGTTTTTACGGTCTCATAACGGGTTCGAGAATTCACAATTCGCTTTTTTATGATTTTAGGGATCTGTAACGGGTTCGAAACTGATCCGCATCCGTTCTTGTGTACATTGAGTATGAAATTTTCATTCCCATAAGATTTAGGTGTATAAATAACCAGTACGCCAATTTCAGTCGGGTCGGATGAACGTGGGTCCGATTTTCGTAAAAAATTTATACATTCACTCTTCCATTACACTTGGCGTGGAAAATTCCATATTCAAGTATACAGTACGGACAATATGGGAGGTACAACAATGGGCATAGCGAAGATGTTCATTTGTAGCTACACAGTAGCTTTTGACAAAACATTGCCCAGTACCAATTTTAATTAAGATCGTGCCGATCAACTATTGTAGGGGAGGTACCAGAATGGGCGGGGCAACGCCACTCATTTCACATAAAAAAGTGTCATTTGACTAAATATTGTCTAATACCAAATTTCATAAAGATTGGTTTGGTTTTGCCGTGGTTATATTGTGGAACAACCAACTTTTGTATGGGAGGCACCAAAATGGGTGTGGCAAAATCACCCTTGATTTATTAGGTGGCTGTTGTGTGCGTATATAAAGCCTGATGCCTAATTTTATCAAGATCGGAAGTGTCAACCAAGCTTTTATGTACGCAAGTTTTATATACGCAAGGATGCACGAAATTTTACAAAACTCCATTCATGTTGTGTTGTATGTACTATGTTGTTCGCACGAATCATCAGCAACATGTATCGAGTAACATTATATTGTTTCTAAGAAAAATGTAACGATCAATCAAAATAAAAATTTTGTGTAGTGGTCAAGATAAGGCGGGCAATTGCGCTTAATTTATCTTTTCTCTCCATACAAAATTGGTAACCTAAGCAAGTGGTGTAGCCAGAACATGTACAAACACACATTTAATTTATTTTCCTCAAATAAACTATCATACCGATTATATTTGTAAAATAGTATTATTTTTATAACCAACACGGTGGTCGGTGAGTTAGCGGGATTCCAAGTCAAACGATTTCAATTCCTCTGATAGAATTTGCGTGCTGCTTCAACTTAAAACTATATATGTGTATATATTACTATGGTGTACTTTAATTTAATACCAAAATGTAATTTAAACCATTTTTGGAATTACTACAACAACAACCCCCAAAATAGGGCTGACTTTCTGTTGCATTTACTATCATATTTTTTTAAATAAAAATTTAAAAAAAAATAAAAATTTAACATTTTGTTACGAGTTATTGTTTTTTTTATAATTTTTTTAAAAATTCTTGGAAAAGAATTTTCCAAGCTTTGACAAATTTGTTTGTGATCCACAATATCAATAACTAAGTAAATCAGGATTCTTTGTTTTACAACAAAAAACGTAAATAAATAAATAAAAGAATATGATGACATAACAGTCAATCATCCTATCTGATTGATTGCATCAATCAAAATCACAATGTTTCAGGAGATCAAAAAAATTATACGTATGTATGTATTTTCTTAAATTCTAAAAATATTACAAATACTCAGTATAGTTCTTAGCATTTTTTTAATAATAGCTTTGTATATAGTTTTACCCATAGATTAATGACGTATAGAGACGTCAACTCTATCAGTAAAATGATGGCATTTGGCGCTTTGCAGGTGGGTGGTTGGATGCTGGGAAGTATTGCTTTAATAATATCAGAGAGAGGCAATGGCTCAAACCATTCAACAATAAATCAGCAACAGCATTTCGATCTGTGCGTTAAAATTTTTGTGTAAATACACCACAAATATATACTAACAATAAAATATACCTCAAATTTAGTTGTTTTTAGATCCTCGTCATATTCAAAGTTGTAATTTCCTTTTTTTTAAGGCTAAGGGATCATATTTTCTCCGGTTAGTGAAAAAAATGTAAATGCCGCGGGTGGGATCCGAACTCACATTCGCTGTAAAAAAAAAAAATATATCAAAAAAAGTCCAAATTACGTTTAAATTTCACATTTTTTCATCAAAACGTCATGAAAATTTTAAGTCAACAATTTTTTTAATTCCGCCTGATGTAAGCCAATTTACGTCAAATAACTCTATCGCACCACGAATAGTGTTAAAGGAAATGTCAGTTGAGAACAATGGCAGCTCCATATGTCATTACTCTATGCACAAACCGCCTTATTCAAGATATGTGACTTGCTCCAAGAAAAGGGACCAGTAGAAGCAGTAGATTTTGTTGCTGTTGTAGGTTTTTGCTTTAGATTCATAAGTTGTCAATATCAGCTGATTAAAACACATACTCATTGAATGGATATTGCTTATCATCATGTATGTAAGGAACAGCATTGGGCATCAGATGATTCCTTTTTGCTCCTATGATAATGTCTGAGGGGGAGAAATGGTCCTCACATATAAGAGCGTATTTTGAGAAATTCATTCCGCAAATCTCGCTCCATTTGTTTCTTTTCCGCTTGTCTGTTGGAGTCCTGTGGAACGACCCATCTTCAACTACCTTTTTCTTGCAAAGGACACAGACTCACATTTTTCTTTTTTCTATAAATTTTGAAAATAAACTCGCTTATTTCTTTGAATCAAAACAGTGCAAACAACAATAAGTAAACAACTTTTGACAACTTAGTTAACCGTAAAAATATAAACAAAGCAAATGAGCTGTGAACTGCGCTCACCTTTATTAATACATCTTGGCCTTATTCATAAAAAGTTATGAGACATTTGAGAGGCGTTTTTTGTATGATAAATCGTCTCTCAAATCTCACAACTTTTTATGAATAAGGTTATAAGTGTTTACATGCCAAATTTTCATGATTCTCACGCTAATAGTTCGACACATGGTTTGGTTTGGTTTTTGGTTTTTTTTTTTTTACAATGTTCCTTGGATTTTTTTTTATATTTTATTTTTGCCTTTGGAAATTTTTGATTCATTCAACTGATTAAATAATGTATACACTATTTTCAATAGAGCTTGTGTTTGTAGTTTTCTTTTTGAAAACACCTTTGGGAACTCTGAATTATTATTAGTCATGAATTATATAATCTCTAATTTAACTTTGTTATCAACTAGTTTTTTGATCTTGCTATTTAATTAAAGGATATAATTGTTATGTAATTTCTTATTTAATGAAAACATATAATGTGTTATAAATGGAGTAGTTCTTTTGTAATTTATTTGAATTGGCCGAGAGGCTTAAAATTACAAGTGTGAATAAATAAATAAATAAATAAAAATAAATAAATGGTAGAAGCAATAGCCCAGCTGATTTGAACTTTTTTCTGGAGTGAGTGTGAGTAAGTTTTCCTCTTATGTCAAAGTTTGTTTACATTTGGTTGTCTGCAACCCCCGTTCGCCTGCAACTCCTGTTTTTGAAAAGTTTTCTCTGTAAAAATCACATAAAAACGTTTTAATTTTCACACTTAAGCACTTTCAGAATATCAAATAAAACACAATCGTTTTCTAAATGGCACTTTTTCCAATTTTGTCAACAATTTCAGTATTTTTCTATCAGCTGACTTGACACAATACAGACACTGAGCTAAAACAAAATGCCTGTTGTTTTTGGCTTGTTGTATTTGTTGTCGTACTGCATCTACCATTATATTTCTACCATGGTACTGATCGTGCATCGTTAGTTTTTTTCTAGTTCCTTCATTCCCTTCACTTTCTATTAATGTTTAATTGCAAGAATAACCAATTTTGGCTGGTCACGAATTTAGCGCAATTCCAAAATATTCATAATTTCGGTTTTATATTTCCGCAACATTAAAATAATTGGGGAGATTTGGAAATATTAAATCAATGATAACAAAATTTAAAAACAAAATCAATAATTAGATGTGACTAGAGGAAGGTGGTGTACGGAGCACAGCTTTAGTAATTCAGCAAATGAAAGACAGTGGATTTTCGTTGGTTAGATTGGAAATATATTAAAGTGTTCCAGAAATATGGTGTATAACACCTTAAACCATATATCAAAATATGGGAGCTCCAAGAAAGTTCAGGAGTGCCCCAGAGCAAGAAAACTAACTCCCAAAAAGGAATCTCATTCATAAAGCCTCACTAAAAAACCCATTTAAGAGCTCAAGCACGATTAAAAGAGATGTGTTATCAAAATTTGGTATCGACGTTTCTTCAAGAACAATGGGAAGAAATCATTTAGAAAAGCCCATAACTTTTTGGAAAATTATGGTCTGGAGGGGCGAGTCAAAATTTTTGTTGGTTTGAATCTGATGGTAAGAAGCATGTATGGTATCCCCCAAACATAGATCACAATCCCAAGTACACAGTTAATGCAGTGAAACACGGGGGTGGCGGTGTGATGGTGTGAGCTACGTTTTCTTGGCACGGAGTTGGACCAATACATATAATTGGCACAAGAATGGATCAACACGTTTACAAAAATGTCATTTGCAGATAACAATATGCCACTTATTTGACGATGCATGCATTCAAAAAACCTTTCACGCGTAGTGAAGAGTTGCTTATTGGAGAATGGAATTCAGCGTTTTAAGTGACCAGCCATTAACCGGATCTCAACTCTACTGAGAACCTTCGAAATGATGTTGAGCAATATATTCAAGTAGTCAAACCTAAAAATATCGCCGAATTGTGGGCAGAAATTGAAAGTTCTTGATATACAATTCCAAATGAACGTTGCATGACCCTTGTAGAGACTACCGGGGAGATGTGCCGCTGTCAATAAAAACCAGGGATATCCGACTAAATATTAATTTATTTCAGTAGCGTTTCATTTTCGTTACTTAGTTTTATTTGATACATAAAATTTGTATTTTTGTTTCTGTTTTTTTCGCTGACAATAAATATAATAACTGAGCATAATAACCACTCTATAGGTAACATTATAGATAGACAAAAATATGATCGATGTATAAAACTACAGGTGATATAAACGTATCTGAGTTTCTTATACCGTGTGTACTGTACATATCGTTGCCTTAATTTAGAAAGGGCGTCAATACAATTTTTTTGAAATAGGCTTTTTTCATATCCGTATAGAAAAACATAAAATACATCGTTACTGAAAAAATTTGTCTCCACTTTTTAATTCAAAATGCATTAAAACATTTTTAAAATTTCTGAAATTATGACATTTAGTTTTTTCCTCCTGTAAAATTTTTAAAATGTTAGTTACGTATTTTCTAAATTAAAGTAACGACATGTACATGCATACATAGGTAAATTAAAAAACTTAAAAATATGGTGATGGAATGTAGTTTTTGATTGTAATTAATGTAATACGCGGGCGTTATATCAAAGACGACACTGCCATCAAAAACTGATTTCAGTTAAAAATGGCGGATATTGTAATACTAATTTTTATTGTTATCTAATTTTCTGATATTTTTGTAATTTGTTTAAAGTGCCGTATGCCAATACGGATAGCGTTATTAACTTGAAAAGTTTCGCTGAAAGCAGTTACCGAAATGCTGTCGAATGGGCAAATGAACATCAAGTATCTGGTAGTATTTTGAAGCCATTACTGTGTGGATTGGCTATTGCGATAGTGGGTTACACCTTAGTTTATTTAGACAGTAATGTACCTGGTGTTAACCCACCCTCGCCATTTTCACCGCGAAAAAAACTGCAGTAAGTATACAATGAATTAATGATGCATCATCGGTGTGAATATTAATGGTGTGCCCGTTCGTTTCTTGCAGCTATTACCAACAAAGGAGCAGTATTCATTTGGGTTATTTAACTGCCATTGCTGCTGGTATTGTTATAACAGTTCTCATGTATTTAGATATTTAAATGCAGTCATATGAAGAGCTGCTTGCAATACATTAGTTTAGGGTTAATACATACATTTCATTTCTTTATTTATTAACTGAAGTGGTTCACCAGCACAAACATAACAATGAAATCAAGTTCTTATATCTTAAGTACAAAGTATTATATAGTTTTCTTCATGTAGATATTAAATTAAACCATAAAAAACAAATTATTGTTTTAAAATTCCTTAAAAGTGATTAGTAAATAAATTTATAAACATTTCATATCAATACATAATGTAGGATGTTTCTTGTCAATTAAAGTTAGTTTATTTTTGTGAATTAAATCTTATTTAATGTCCTTGCAGAGTAGATGGATATTTGATTTGGAATTAAATCTTATTTAGAATCGTTGGCCGTTCTATTTTGCAACAAGACAAAAGAATTGACATTCTGTATACGTATAAAATTTGAAATTATTAATGGCCTATTTAAAACTTGTATTTTAAACGTTCGCAGACAATTGAAACCCATTATATTACCAACCAAGCGGACATTTGAACCTTAAATGATAGATACATTTTTTAACTGCTAATAATTGTTTTTTGAAATTGCATATTTACCAATCACAATTGACTCTAATGTTTTGTTAAAATCAAAATAGCTACATTGCAATATAGGTCCAGAACCATCCATATTGCGCACCAGAAGTTGGTGTTCATAACGATGTTTACCCTTTGAAATCCGTATGATTTTGCCTAAAACGGTAAGAGCGTAAATTAATAAAGACAATGACAGAGTTGTCTACACCCTCAAACATAAATCAAGCCATGCCAAAGTTTCTTGCGAAAATGGATTGATTTTGTAGCAGATAATTCGTTAAGGTTTACTTTTCCTTCTCCAGCTTTCGCACGTTCTTTTTTTAACATATGGAGAATCTAAGAAATAAAAACTGTCTCACCATGAGGCTTTACAAACTCTGTGTATTATAACAAGACCTATAACGACAAAACAGAACTGACAGCTGTCAGTTCAAGTTTATTAAGAATGGATCTCTAAATGAAAGAACATTGCCATTGTTCGCAAATATTTTATAATAAAGGTTTTTCGAATAAAATCATCTTCAGCGATGGGGCAAGCGAAGCTATCAATCGTTAATGGGGTTTAGAAAATACACGAGTGATTTTTGAGAAACACGTCTCACTGTTTGGTGCAGATTTTTGGCTGGGTCCATCATCGAATCTTTTTTTTCGAAAAAGCGTCTGGTTTGAATATAACAGTTAATGGTTCTCTGTCCCGACATAACAATCATGTTTTGAAGGGACCACATACCATATGTTCCGAGATAAATGCATTTATAATTCGGTCTTGCGTGAATTTTGGATAATCTGGTTGTATCGTCATATTATCCATTACAATCAACGAAGTACTAATTAAATTTGCTTGATTTCCTTTTATGTTCTTACAAATAACAAAAATATTGTCAGAAATTTTGCTTAAAGTATCTACCCAACACTCCAGTTCGGCTGGTGGTTATTTTCCCGTTTTCGCCATTCATTTCGATCCTCTTTAAGGGATAGAAAATTCACTAGCCACTAGTTATGCAGTGACAGACCACCTCGTCCATTTGTTTGAGAGTAAAAGAGCAGAAAACTGTTTTTACGCACAATTGTTCTGAACAAACAAAAGTGCGCATCATCAAACCAATATCGGATTCTTTATCAAAATTTCATCATATTTTACTTAAGTACAACGGCCTGTTCTTAAATGCATCATTGCTCTGCAGCTGATGTCCGTCAGGTAATTCACTTTTTTTTAAACTGCTTTTCTATCCGAAAGCATGTTATAAACAATATTTCTAATGCCGCAATAAAGCCTCAACCAAAATGCTCACATTAGCGCAATTTAGGAATTTGCCTCTGCGTAAATTTTGGTAGCTTTGTATGAAACACATACAACAAAAACATTCCGTGCAGGTGACAAGTGCGGATTTTGGTTGAAACTTTTGTACTGCGTCCTGTTTACACTCACGATTAGAATAATAATAACATTTGTAAATTGAAATCATACCATAAACATCCCATAATGTGTTTAATTTTGGATATGACTTGACCATTTGCACCACAAATCCCACGTTTCCCACAAATACTTTCATGTTCCGTTGTGCTTGATCTAAAGGGTCAGCATTCGATGCTACCTGTCCTTCAATCTCTTTACTCGAAACGGGTTCCTTGCTTAGCTTTGGTGGGTTTTCCAAAATTTCTCCGCCACATACAGTATTATTCAATTTCACTTTCTCATGTATGCCCTTTGGTTTTGGCATGGGCATAAGAAAAAGTTCGGTCTTCGTTTCCAACTGTTCGGCTGTAGTAAATGAACAACTTGGCGAGTCCAACGATCTTTTGAGTGAACGCCTTACGCAGATTTGAGTTTGCTTCAAATTTGGTTTTCTGGCTAGTGCACTTTGAGCGGAATCAAAACTTTTATTGAAAAGTTTATCTTCGCTTTTGGACAGTTGACTCACAAATCTATTCCCCGAGTTTCCGTCACGGAAAACTTGGGCTAGAGGCTTCTTTCTACCTGCCAATCGAAAAAATTATTAACTTTTATTTGTGTTTTGTGTAGAAGGGGCATGCAGTTCCGGCTGTCCTCACCTAAAATGAAAAACGTTTTTACATACAAAAATAACATAAAAACCAATTATTTTTTTCTAAGTATACCCCCAAAATATTTCTCAATACTGAGCTGGATCGATTCAACATAACCTTGCATAACCTCTAAAAATTATGTTTTTCTCAAAAAGGCGATGTGTTAAATTTTTGATCAAGCAAGACGGTGCGTTAAAAAGTTTGATTCTGCATCCACAGTGCCGAAGTTCTTCATTGAAGGCAAAAAACAATTTTTATTTAATAATGAAATCGAGTAATAAAATATGGAAATGCATTAAAATATACAATTTGTATACAAATTTGCATTGAATATACATAAAAACATTTGTATTATATGTTGATACAATATTTTAAAATCGTTCAAATTAATTAACCTATTTTTATTTGATCGGAGACTTACGCAAGTTTTTGAGATGCATCTAGTTCAGTATTGACAATTGATGTAGTCCAAATATTATACAAAATATTTAAAAATAAAATTTTAATTTTAGGTGAATATAAGAAACTTACTTTTTCAAGTCGCCTTAATTTGGATACATAAATACATACATTTAACGATTAGTTAATTTACCTGAGAAAAACATGTCGTAAACTTATGCTGTCATATATCCTTCACTTCTTTTTCAATTTATAACGGTTAAAATACAACTAGCTGAAATCATGAAATCTCAGAGGCATCGTAGTTGCCAGATTATTGGTTTGTGTCTATTTAAAGAAACGCATTTTGCAAGCGCCTAATAATAAGTGTGTTGGTTTTACCGCGCTAAAGTTAATTATGGCTTAATTTTTGCGGGGGAGCTAAGCGATATTAGTGCATGAACACAATCGGAGCGATAAGGTAGGCGTTGACAATTTTTACTTGTATTCTTATGGAAGAAGAATAAGAGCTGGCGTTTGACGTCGGTTCTGGCGTAGACGGTAAAAATTAGAATTCTTTGTATTTCCCTGGCGTCAAGACGGGAGATTGTTGCCAGCTTAATACAAAAATTATTATATGTATGTTGCAAAATGTTATTCTATTTTTCTGACAATAAAAATTAAATTATTTCAAATTTCTTAAACAAGTGTGAACTGGAATAGTAAATGAATATTCTATAGGGTAAACAAGAAAAATCGATGCAGTTTTTGTCCTTCCGTCCTGTAGAACTAATTTAAGAATAATTGCTGAGATTGGTAAACCAGGGTGACAAATTTTTGACGCCAAGTGATTGTGTTTACTGATTGTCGCTCTATAGTGAAACGTAATTTCAATATACCACTTAAATTCAGACTTCAGCAACGACAATTTTGCCACATGTTCAAGTTAAAAAAAAATGGCAAAAAACATAAATATAAAATTAAATATACACACATTTTGTTACCATTTCTTGTGAATGAAAATGTTATCAATAATAGGCGTGTTTTCGTTACAAGCTAGCGATCATCCTTCGCTTGCTAGTAACCAAAACGCCAAACTAGCGATAATTTATTATAATATATATAATAGTCTTGCTCTAATACATTAGCGGCATTCATGCAAACGTGAAAGCCGAGAACTTTTGCTCAGCGCAAGTTTCCCTCGCACCTTTGCATGAGGCACCAGGTAAAGTTGCTCAGCGTAGTTGTGCTCAAAACCATATCAGCTGACCAAGATGGCTACATAAGGTGGTAGCAGTAGCAATTGCATGTATTATGTATGTGTACTTTTTCTACTGTTCTAGTGCTATCACCTTATTTATCCATCCTAGTCAGATGACAACAAAATGTCAAAAGTTTACACGTTTCTCCATCCCACGTTTGCGCAGCAAATCTGACTTGAAGACTTTCCACTTTTGTGCAAGTCGCTTTGTATGGGAAATTTCTTTGTTTTGACGTATGCCGCGTAAGTTTGCGAGGTTTACGCGATTACGAGGCTCTTTCGAGTTTGCATGAGGACTACTAATGACGTTATCTAAAACTGTTTTTCTGATTTTTTCAAACAGGCAACTTTCTGGATTTTTCAACCGGAAATACATATGTATAATCGTCTAGCTCTAACGCATGGTTTCTAGTTATACTTGTAAATGTGTATATTGTTATCCTTAACGATAAAGATATCCAACACAGTTTTTCTCATTTTTTTTCAGACTGATAACTTTATGCCTACTTAGAACTGAAATGGAAGCGGTAAATTTAAGAGCCGCTTAATATCTCTTAGGTCTCCATACAAAATATGTGATAATCTAGCAACCAAAACACGCGTAATGAGAGACTAAAAAACATAAATTTGCAAAATAGCTTACAGATGGTAAGATCATTTAAGTTATTTCATTTTATTTTCGTTACACGAACTTTATGTATTGATATACTCTAACCTGTGCATGGTTTGTGTATGTTCCGATCTAACCATACGTGACCACTGATGTATGCGAACGCAACCAAGCATTAAACGAACAAAGATGATCAAGAATTATACGACCAGAAGATGTGAGCAATTTGGCAACACTAGTAAAAGAGAACCAAAAAGTAGTAGTAATTCACTCAAACGCATTTCTCTCGCATTATATCTTGATTATTTCATACTTTTTGCATAGTTTATGTAATGTTACTTCAATATGGTTGGAAATTGCATAGTTATATACAATAACACTATCAAAAAGCTGCTCGTGTATTGAAATATTTAATGAAGAGTGTAAGAGAAAGAGCAGAGAATTGTGGAGGTTTCACTCGTTTTCTTTGTTGGCATTCGAGTGAAGATAAGATACTTGTACATAATTTTTGGTTATATACGTCAAAAACGTGTATAGAGAGTAAGAGAGAGAGAGAGAGAAATGTAACGCTTCACTCGTTTTCTTTGTTGGCATTCGATTGGATAGAAATTCAAACGCATCTTTCTTCATTCCGCGTCATAAATTGATTATTTCATACTTTTTACATACTTTATGTAATTTTATTTAAATATGGTTGGAATTTCTATAGTTAGATACTATAACATCATCAGCAAACTGCTCGTGTATTGAAATATTCAACGAAGAGAGTAAGAGAGAGCAGAGAATGACTAGGGTTTCACTCGTGTTTGTTGGCATTTGGATCGTTTTTGTTCTTGCGGTAGCTATCAGAGATAAAATAACTGATAGATGAGCACATGTATTGGGAATATTTTAGTGTAATGGGTGGACGAAACAATATTTTCATTACTTGTCAACAAAATTTTATTTTTTGGATGAGGTTTACAATTTTGTAGAGATATTTAGTTTTGATAATTGGAAATACATATGTATATATGCATTAAAATCATTTATAAAATTACGGTTAGAGAAAAATCGTCGATTTATAAAAAACTTAATTTATTGCATCTTTTTACTTAAGTTGATGTCGATTAAAAAATTTGCATCACGATGTCAGTACTCGATGGAAAAATGATTATCTCAAGGAATTGCAGAAACGTCATTAATGGAAAAATGCCCAGGAGAACATGAAGAATGATTTGGTCGTTATTACGGATGATTTGCTCCAGGCCGTGGGCGGAAGCAAATCTCTGTCATCGATCAGTGAGAGAGAGAGCCGTTACAATCCTTTGGAACTGCTATCAAGGGTGCCCCTCTAAGAAAGTGACCTAGCGTCCTGGGCTACTGATTTGAAAAATGAGTTGTACTCTAATCGTAGAGATCTTTCCGTACCTTCGAAATTTGTGCCATTGTCGGACATGATGCGACTTGGGAGACCTCTGCGGCCTACAAATCTTGTAAATGCTGCAAGAAACGCATCTCTTGAGAGATCAGTGCACAGTTCTAGATGTATTGCCTTTGTCGAGAAACAAGTATGAAATAATCAAGTTGTGACGCGTGAGAGAAATGCGTTTGAGTGAATTCTGCAAGGGGTACCGATGAGACAGCTCATCAAGTAAGTACTTGGAGAAGTTATAGAAAAGATGCTATCAAAGAAGAAAGAAGAGAAGAGGGTTGCGTTGTGCGATTTTCATAATTTTGCAACCGCGTGCCAAGCCAAAAGTACAAATCACATCAACTGAGAGTAAATTATGCAATTAAATCGATTAAAAAAAGATATTTAGTGGAAAAACCAAGATGTAATTAAGTGTTAAAGAAAATTATTTCTGTAAATCCTAATTAATACACAAATTGATAAAATTACAGATTTCTCTCATTCACTATATGTTTTCCAAGTCTTCCGTGGACATTCTTAGAACATAAAACAGCTGTTGAATACTCTTGTTAATACTAGGCAGTCAAAATTTCTCTTCACTCAAATGCCAACAATCAAAAAGAGTGAGGCCTTAACCATTCTCTGCTCTCTTCATTGAATATTTCAATACACGAGCAGCTTTTTGGTAGTGTTATTGTATATAACTATACAAATTCCAACCATGTTGAAGTAAAATTACATAAACTATACAAAAATTTTGAAATAATTAAGATATGTCAAAAAACTATGTACAAGTACCCTGTCAAAATTTCTCTTCACTCGAATGTAAACAAACCAAACAAATGAAACCTTAACCATTCTCTGCTCTCTCTCTTACTCTCTTCATTGAATATTTCAATACACGAGCCGATTTTTGATAGTGTTATTGCATATAACTACAAATTCCAACACATTGAACTAAAATTACATAGACTATGCAAAAAGTATGAGAAAGAGAAATGCGTTTGAGTATGTTTGACAATGTTATATGTGGACAAATGCAAGAACAGTATATATATTGGAAAAAATGTGCCCGGGTTGAGCAAACACAAAAAAGTGGAGTGAAGACTTATGCAAAGGCAACAGGCTTGCATTTTTCTTTTTCCCACAATTTGAAAATTAACTTTGTTCCTTGAAACCGCGTTGCTTTATTTCTTTGAATCAAAACAATGCAAACAATAAGTAAACAACTTTTGTCAACTTATATTAACCGTAATTTCTACGAAAACAATAGTTGGGATCATAGAATAATACATACCATAGAAGCTTTTATTCGCTCAATAAATTAAACGTCATAGGTACGATGGAAAGTAAACATTGGATGGTGGAAAATATGGGTTCAATAATACCAGGTAGTGGCAATAGTATACAACGATCAACAAAGGAACAACAACCGAATTTCATGTTTTTGTGGCAAAATAGTTGTGTTAAATACAATACAAATGTATAAAATAAAATAAATGGTTCTCACAACCAGTGAGCTGTGCGCTTTCTAGATTTATACTCACTGATTGGGACCTACAGTTTTACACCGGTACCGAACGGTATTTTTGAGAAGCATTTTCATGGCTAAATACTCGATAGTGTCGCCGTCACTATGCGAGGTGACCGCCGTCGAACGAAATTTTTAAGGTGGTCAGAGCAGGGATCGAACCCAGGATCTCAAGCACAAGAGGCGCGCACACTACCCATTGCACCACCGACGGCCAAATACAAATGTATACCAACGATAAAAGTCAACAAAAAAGTACTAAATACATTTAAATTTTTCTGTTCTACACCAAAAAGACATGAAAAAGTTAAGTGAACATATTTTGTAACTCCACCTGGTGTAAGGTAATTTTAAATTTAAATAAACCTACGATGAGGAGTCTGAAATGAAACGTCAGATAAGAGAATATTTATGGTTGGGATCGATTAATATATCAAACAAAAGTAACACCAACCAAATCCGTTAAAATTAGAATAAGTATGGAGATAACTTATTTATAAAATATTATCAACATAAATCAGAGAAATGTCGCAACTCTGCAGAACAAATTTCCGTGAAGAGATAATTGACAAAAATTCTTACCAAACTCGAAAAAACGACAATTTCTTAGACACACCACGCTTCACTAGAGTTCTTTTGTGGCAGTCCACTCAAGAGCATTTTTTCCGTCTACGTAGTGAATGGTTTTTGAACAATCCTCTCATCCAGTGTTGCCAGTTCAGCATAATTAATGCTTTTTTAGCATAATTTTTTTTTGGCGCCAGCTTAATTTTTTTTGAAACATGATGCTAAATGCTTAAAAACCAAAATTTTTGAAGCAAAACAGGTTTTTTATTTTAATGTTTTTGTGGAATTTTTTCTATCAAAAATACACATCTCTGATTTCAAAATGTGTTTTTCTTTGCTTATAAAAATTATACGAATTTGTGAATAAAAATCATGCTTAAAAACGCTATAGTAGGTACTAAATAATACACACAGAGGCAAATACATAAACAGTTAACTTTTTTAATTTTATAGCTCATTCGCACTACAAAATATTTTCCCGATTTCGTATCAAATGTCTTAACAAAATTCGAAGTGTTTGCATTGTGATTTTTTCTTGATTTGTTTGAAAGTCACGGCGCATTGACGAGGTAGTATTACTACGACAACAAACACACCAAGCCGACAACAATAGGAATTTTGCTTTATCTGGTATTTTTCCACTATCAAATTCAGCACAAATGCATTCCAGGAATAAAAGTAAACAAAAAAGTATAAAAAATATGTTTGAGAAACAATAAATACCTAAGAAATAAATGAGTCGGGTATTCCAGTTGTACCACCACATCGATGAGCCGTTACAAAACGGCGTTGCATAAAGAAAACAAAAACGATGTACAAGTAGACAGTCAAAATTTCTCTTCACTCAAATGCCAACAAACAAAACGAGTGAAACCCTAGTACTTCTCTACTCTCTCTCTTACTCTCTTCATTGAATATTTCAATACACGAGCAGCTTTTTGATAGTGTTATTGTATATAACTATACAAATTCCAACCACGTTGAAGTAAAACTACATAAACTATGCTAAAAGTATGAAATAAGCAAGATATGACGCGAGAGAGAAATGCGTTCAAGCATTTTTTTCCTGATTCCTATACAAATAAGAAAAATTGCCCGATTTGTCGTCTGTCAAAACGTATGGGAAATCAAGTAAAATTTCGTGATCTCCGCTTGAAATCAACAAAAGTGCCAAAATCAAGAAAATCGATGCCAGTGCGAATGCTGTATTAACATAATGTTTTTGTATTTTGCACAATATTTTTTGGTGTTTTTAGCATAATTTCTTTCCATTTTACACAAATTTTTCGGCCATTTAGCATAATATTTTTGACGGCTTCTGGCAACACTGGTGTCATCGTTGTTTTACAGAAACATAGTTGTTTGCACAAACATCCTTGACGAAATTGTAAACACATCTGACATTTCTGGTGTTTTCTCTTTGTGCTTTGACATTCGTGTGTTGTGGTATTTTGTCCACGCGAGTTACTTCGTACTCTGGGTTGCAGTTTTTGTCAATTAAAATAAATATAAATTGAATTTGTTGGCAAAAGTGTTGAAGATTTCTCGGCACGATGAGTACAATTCTGGAGAAAATTGCCGCCATAGAAGGCGAGGCAAGTAGCCATCATATGTTTCTACTAGGGAACAAATATAAATTGACCTAACCTGAATTTTGTGTCTTGCATACATTCCACCGGTAGATGGCACGTACCCAAAAAAATAAAGCAACCTCGGCCCATTTAGGTCTGCTTAAGGCAAAATTGGCTAAACTAAGAAGAGAATTGATTTCCCCCAAAGGTGGTGGCGGTGGTGCAGGAGAACAGGGTACGTTTATTATTTACTCCACAATTAGTTAATCTATGATAACGACATCTTCATAGGCTTTGAGGTGGCGAAAACTGGTGATGCCCGAGTAGGGTTTGTGGGGTTCCCCTCCGTCGGCAAATCAACATTACTGTCCAATTTAGCCGGCGTTTACTCGGAAGTGGCTGCCTATGAATTCACAACTCTTACCACAGTCCCCGGTTGTATTAAGTATAAAGGAGCTAAAATACAGTTGCTAGATTTGCCTGGTATCATTGAGGGCGCCAAGGATGGTAAAGGTCGTGGTCGTCAGGTTATTGCAGTGGCACGCACTTGCAACTTGATTTTCATGGTACTTGATTGCCTTA
The DNA here is from genome assembly GCA_963931995.1 of Phaonia tiefii. Lineage (NCBI taxonomy): Eukaryota > Metazoa > Arthropoda > Insecta > Diptera > Muscidae > Phaonia > Phaonia tiefii. Next base: position 11,603,491 of record OZ008371.1, read on the forward strand.
AGCCTCTGGGTCACAAGAAACTGCTGGAGCATGAGTTGGAAGGTTTTGGCATACGTCTTAACAAAAAGCCACCAAATATCTATTACAAGCGCAAGGACAAAGGTGGTGTCAATTTCAATTCCATGGTGCCCCAAAATGAGTTGGATGCAGATTTGGTTAAGACCATTCTGTCGGAATATAAAATACACAACGCCGATATAACTTTGCGTCAGGATGCTACCAGTGATGATCTAATCGATGTCATCGAAGGCAATCGTATCTATATACCCTGCATTTATCTGTTGAATAAAATTGATCAGATTTCTATAGAAGAATTGGACGTCATATATAAGATACCCCATTGCGTGCCCATATCAGCACATCACCGTTGGAATTTTGATGATTTATTGGAATTGATGTGGGAATATTTGAGATTAGTCAGAATGTGAGTAACATTTTAATCGGATGTTTTTAAAAAGAAAAGTTTAAATTGTTTGCCTTTTTCGAATTTAGTTACACAAAACCTAAAGGACAACTGCCTGACTACAATTCGCCGATTGTTTTGCATAATGAACGCACCTCCATAGAAGATTTTTGTAATAAATTGCATCGATCTATAGCGAAGGAGTTTAAATAGTAAGTCCCTAATATATTTTCCATACTTTTCAAGGTCTGACTTTCTTTTTAATTTTAGTGCTTTGGTCTGGGGTTCTTCGGTCAAACATCAACCGCAAAAGGTAGGCATTGAGCATATACTCAACGATGAAGATGTTGTACAAATTGTTAAAAAGGTTTAATCCTTTGCACATACAGTTCTAAACTGCAAGAAACGAATTATGCATGTATGTCTATCAGTGAACTGACTATAAACTATAACTAACCCGCTGAAAGAAACGTAACAAAAAAAATAAAGTATAAAAACAACAGTGAATATTTTTGTTTAATGTTTTCTTTATTTCCTTTCTTAGTATTGAAAAACAATAGATTTTGTTGTTGCTGTTTTATATGTATATCTATGCATATAAGTTGATGTCGTCGTTTTGATTGGTCTTATTTATTAGTAAGTTTCTAATTATTTGTTTCTATAAGTATTTCTGATGTATAGTACCTATACAAATCTTAGGGTTTTTCCTGTACGGGCGAGCGACTGAATAAAATACCATTCCTTTCTCTATTACTCTCCTCCTCACATAAGACTTAACCGCCCTTAACTTGCAACTTATTTTAGATAATAGAAAAGTGCAACTTATCTCTCACTTACAAATAACTTAAATGATAATACAAAATGTAATATGTAAAAAGCATTTTGAATATCCGGAAGATACTAGCTTTAATTGATCGTGAAAATCATAATTAAACAAAACAGTTTTCTGGGAAACATTCTTTTTTCGTGCTTTGCGGTTTTGTAGCGACTGTTGTCGTTATTTATTCATAACCTTGTTAACAGGTTAAGACACATTTTTATTTTGAAAATATTTAAGATTCCTGACTTTACTAGTAAGTAAAACTTTCGACATTACAATTGTTCAGTACACACCATTTGTCTTAACGATTTGAAGAAAAAATTGCTTCCTGTTAACCATTATACATTGAGTTTTAAAACTTCTTCCAATCAAAATAAATTAACAAACACCTCTCAAATGCTGTGGAATTCTTTTTAGCCAAATCGGTAAATAAACAAAAAAAACTTTACAATTTGTTACAAGAACATAAAAATTACGGTTAAAAATATGAAATTTAAACTGACATTTCTTGTCGCATTATGTTTTTCATAAAAATGTATAATCATTAAATAACATTTTGTGTTTCTTTATATTTGTATTTTTTGTTGATGTTGGCAAAAGAGCTCTGCTTGTTGAAAAGCTTCTTATAAATAATACCGTAGCATAATCTAGAAGTTTCTGTAAATTATATTATAGACCACGGATAAAGGCATCATTAATCATGAATCCATTTTCTGGGAAACGACACTTTGTGTTGTAAGTAAAATATAAACGAAACAAAAACTGTTCTTTACACAACTTTTGTTTTGGGTTGTAACTATATATATATATATATAAAAAAAGACTGGATCTACCAAGAATCTTATGTGTTAAACTATCGGAAGTGGTAACACAAACTATTTACGTTCTTCCGCTACGCAGAACGCTGCGGACCTTTTTGGTAACAGGTTCCAAGGGCTCATCTTTGCCACCATCCAAAAGAGAGGCATGCTCCTAAAAAAGTATGTATTGAGTAAACAGAGTTAAGGAATTCGATTTTTTGTTGAACATACCAAAGAGTTTTGATCTATAGATGTCAGGTGATCAGAGGCTGGACGTTTTTCTGCAGTTTTTATTGTAGATTGACCACTTGTTGTTGGTTTCAAGGCATTTGTTGTTTTCTTATGTGTCCCTAAAGTTGTTATCAAAGAATAGGTATCAAAAGGTATATAAATTTCAGTATTTGGAAATCCATCGGCTTCCGGCGGAGGTTCTTGGAAATACAGAGGTGGTAATGTGATGGGAACATTGAATGTTTTGTTTGGCGTTAAATCACATTGTCCCATTTTAGAGCAAATAATATAATTAGCGAGATCACAACAGGCCCACATTTTCTAAAATAAAAACCAATGATAAACAATTTTGTTAACATTTAGAATATTTATTTACACTCACCAAATTGTAGGCATTACTGTCCTCATGTGGTGTAACCACATAATGGTCCTTCATATATTCTATTAGGTTTTTATAGAAACTATAGGAAAATGACTCGGGTTTGTCCATTAATGGATCGATTACAAAACGTAAACATTTTTCAATGTGTTTTAACTGGGCATGATCTTCATGATCGGTAAATTTGGGATCGTGAACCAGAATTGGTATGGCAAAAGCCAATATAAAATCAGGTATAATATGTAAACGTTGCTCGGCTGAAATTTCAGGATCTAAAAATAAACAACAAAACAAAAAACAGTTTGAAATCTGAAACCCGTATTCATAGCAGTTTGTTTTAATGGTTGCATGGGCTCAATAATACCAGATAGAGGCATTAGTAGAGAACATCATCAAAAAAACTGCTCGTGTATTGAAATATTCGACGAAGAGAGTAAGAGAGAGAGCAGAGAAACGAGGCGCTTCACTAGTTTCTTTGGTCGACCTCCTTCTGTAAATTTGATACACGAGAGAATGTGAAAGAGAGTGAACAATCGGCACTTACGACTCTTAAAATAACTTTATACGCAATGATTTAGTTTTGATTTGAAGAATACAATTTTCATTAATTTTTACTTGTATTACATGATTACATTCACATTCTGGCAGAAAAAACCCGTATCAACCATCAAAACTGTCTTAGCCCAGCAACTTTCGACGGGAATTTGATGGAACTGAAACAACAATGGTTCTCTTTGGTATTTTTCCTCGGTTCCGTCTTACAGTTAAAACAGTTCATTGGAAACTGTTACGACTAAACTCTTTGATTAACCGGTGACAGTCTAAACAAGATTTTAGTAATACACTCGCACGGCACGCACATAGTGAGTAACGTTTCGTTATGAATACGGGGGAAAGATACTACCTTTACCTTTGCACTTACTTGTTGCTTGTATGGTTTTAAGATATTCACGCCTACGATTTATATCGGCTTCCAAAAATTGACGTTTTAATTCCATAAGTCTAAAAAAATTTTCAAATGTTACTGATACTTTAATCCGCATTTAATTGACCTACTTTTTGTCTGTTTCATGACCAGCTAATGCGTACAATCCCATGAAATCTAAAGGCAAACAATTGCTGGGTAGTCCTTTGTTTAAACCCTTGTGAAGTTTACGGGCAAACCTTTCTCTCACCTGAGCCACTGGATCAAACTTAAAACACAAAATGTTTAAACAATTCTCAAATTCATTTGCCTGAAATTAGTTGAACTCACCATTAGTTGCGATAAGCTGTAATACTGCTCGGCAGTGTATTGGTCTCCAACACCTTTCTGTTCGCATATTTTTAACATAGCACAGCCAGCGGCCAGTCGTAGCCACGATGATTCTGCCGCAAACATACGTTTGTTATTGAGCAAATCACCGCCATGATGTATAAAGGCAATCAACATACGAAATGTCTTCTTGGCTGAAGTTTCGTCGTCGCGCAAACCCAAGAGCCAACGTGCCATTGTCTTGAGGCCATCCAGCTTGCAGAGCGTATCTGTGGGCAAATCGTCTTGATCACACCAATCACCTTCAATTTTTGTACACATCCTATCCTCAGGTACTGGCTGTATTAACAATTCCTTAACAATGCGTCTAGCGATCATATTCTTGATTCTCTCCGAAAAAGCTTTGGGCATATTAAAAGAAATGTGACCCAGAGTAACCACTTTCGTTCGCTGACGGGGGCAATTGGGTTTCAAGGTGGAACGCAAATTATCCATGATCTCGTTGAAAATCGGATGTACCGTTTTGGGTGTATCTACGTGATCGATACCGCCATTCAATTCGGCTTGGGTGTTGACAAATATGCAACGCACCGCATGTTTGGCTTGCTTCGGAGTTCCCTCGCAAGCAAAATCTTTACAAACGGGAGCCAATTCCTCCAAAATTGAAGAATCTATCGCAATCAGGGGCTTATAGCGGCCCAAGTGAGTTAGTGATTTCAAAATTAAAGGTGCCGCATAATCTTGATCATAACTCAAAAGAGAGATCATATGACGTAAAGTTTTGACAGTAAAAAAGTGAGGAGAAAAGAGATAAGATAAAGCCTAGAGCAAAACAATAACAAAAAAAAAACAAAAGTTTGGGTTTTAAACATATTTTAGGGAAACGAAGTAGTTGCAAACATACAGTTAACAGTTTTAAACCTTGCTCGCCAGCATCATTCTCGGGAAGGCTAATTTCCCTGATGGTGTCTCCACCACGCATGCAATCTTCAATTAATCTAAGGAGCGTAAAATGTAAGCTTTAAAATTTAGCAGACAATGAAACGTGTTAGTTAGTTTTACCCTATCAAAATTCCCACGGCGTCCTTATCGACCATTACCGAGGCAATACGTTCTATTAACATTTTAACTGTCTGATAGTAGAGATTGCTCATTATGGGGGTTCCAAGTTTCTTGAGTAGCAAAGACATTGTGTCAGCACATTCCTTGCACGAAACATCACGTTTCAATATGATTTCCATGTATCGCAATAGGGTAGGATCTTTGCGCATATTTGTGCTAAATTTACCCAGAAATTCAGAGGCTTTGATTGGATCGGCCAATAGTTTACATATGAGAGTTTGTTTGATATTCAGTTGGCTTTGCATTGACGGTGTCATATCCTTGGTCTTATGAAGTTTTACCCATTCCAGCACGGTCTTACGGGTCTTCATTTGATTCTTTTGCAATTCTATAAATGCTTTCGTAGCGTTGTCGTCAAACGTGCCCATCAGATGATACAATTGTTTCATTCGTTCAACAGGTGGTAATTTATAGGGAACCAAAGATGTAATCAACAATCGCTCGACTTGCAAACGATCCTCCAGCGTAGGCATATAATAGCCGTGCATGATTTTATTCTTAATCCATTCAATATTCTTTACCACATCGGGCGAAAGATCATTCGATTCGCACACAGCTTTCTTATAGATAAACGCCAATCCCCACATGGCTTCTTTACGTATTTTAAATTTCTTATCCAATGTCCGTTCTCGTACAATGTCTAGTAGATCTTCCGATTCGCAAACAATGGCGAATTCCCGTTTGGCTGTTTCAACGATTGACATCACTACCTCGTAGCGGACCGTCTCATCAGAATCATGTTGACGAGCTCGCAAACATGCAATGATGTCTTCTCGTAGGTGGGCTTGATTGAGCAGAAAGTGCATTGAGGACTGGACACACTTCACGCGTATCGAAACTGATATGTCACAGAAACGTCCCAAAAACATTCGCAACAAAGTTGTATGTTTTTTGGATATTTGAGAATCCTTTTCGGAAAACATACGTGCCAATAGAGCAACAGCCCCTGTAAAATGTTCGAAAAGGAATGATACAGGCACTATAGTAATAACTGGTTATAGAATTCAAAGGGTTTGAGCTTACTTAAACGTTCTTGATCATTCGACGACTTCAATTTGCACTCCAACTGCGGTAACACTGAACACAACACATTTGGACAAATTAGGTGTAATTCGTAAATTAAATCATAGATTTTGTGACATATCTCGAATTTTGTGTCGATTTTGTCCAGAACTAGGACTTGATTGAAGAACTGAGGAGATAACAAGAAATATTTTCAATGATAGTTACTTTCCTGTATTTTTAATTTTTGTTAAGATATATGAAACGGATGTAAAGGATAAAGTTCAACGCCGCTTCGGCTTACCATTTTGATTATAGTCTGTAAAGAATCAGCAGTTTTAATGATTAATTGTTCGGCTAATTGATAGGCATATTTATTTTGGGATTTTTTAGGCTCTACGACATTAATTAGAATCAAATCTAAAATGTCGGTGGTAAAGTTGTCAGCCTCATTTATCAAAGGGCTCATGATGTCGATCATAAAGTTCTTTACTTTGGTGCTATGTTCCTCACTGTATAAAGAAAATTAATAAAGCAACATATTACACTGACAAGTGAGTAAGTAGTGTGATGGACAATCAAACCTACTTGACTATTTTAAACATCATGCCAAATAATTGGCAAAAGATTTCCGCACTATCTTCCAATTCGAAACACATATTAAATGATTTAACGTAAGCCAAGTTTTCCAACAAATAGAAATACCGTTTAAACGAAGGATCCTTGGGATCTTTGAGGCCGTACAATTGTTTGATAAAGAAAAGAAATATCGTCTTGATCTGTTCCTGGTCCTTGTATGGAGCCTCGGGAGCATACACACGCAATACATCGGCAATGCAACAGGCTATCAGTAGTTGGACATCTCGTGAGGGATGATGCATAAAATTATCCTCGGCCAAGAGTAAAGATAATGGAACATATTTTTGATTGAAACCGTCATCCTGACCCATCGCTTGCAAATAATTTGCAAGTGTCTAAAGGAAATGAAATAATCCTCAGTTAAGAATTGTAAAACTTATTTCAGATCACGTGTCTGACATAAGCGATATGAAACTTAGCGTACCTTTAATCTTCTTATCAGTTCATCAGTACCTAGATCTTCAGTCAACGGCCTGCATCCTGCAGGATATATAATATCCGTCATAATGTTTTACCTTTTATTCCAAACAGATTTATTTTTGTTACTCCCCTAGATCCCTAAGCAAAAGATCTGCAAAAACACAACAGACAACAACAATATGGAATCAGAGAGCAATAAAAACTTTGAAATCCTTGTGAGACGGAGAGCCGTGTGTTTTTGAGATGCTCCGAACTTTTGGTAAATCCCTGGCCAGTACTTGTGTTCCGTGTGCCTATATTGTTCAGCGGCCAAGCTTCTTAATATTTGTATGTGTGAGTGTTCGTTCACTAGCGATTTTGTAAGTTGACACCGCCGCTTATGCTTCACAATTGCGTTGATAACGAACTGAAGGAATTTTTGCGTGCCTTTTCCTCTACCGTTCCAGTTTATGCCAAATACTTTTGCAAATCATAATTATGATAATTTACATCTGCGACTCCTCTTTAGTACTTCTTTCTTCTTTTAGTTTTTTTTTCTTCTAATAAATTATATTTTCACTTCGTGGCTGCTGCTGCAGCTCGAAATATTTGCAACCTATGTTTGAGTTAATTGTTATCGCTTTCAAGGTGGTGGATCGTTTTAATTGTTGGTGTCTTATATTTACATTGTAATATTTGGTTGCACAAACAAAGATTCCGCCATAGAAGTTGAGTAAAATTCACTTTAAATTGATTTTCTATTCCCCGAGTTATTTTACACGATTGTTTAGGCTATCAAAGAAATTCTACGCCGTCAAGCCTTCTGCAGAGAACGAAGTTGGTTAAATATTAGTCCGAGCGCCGCCTTTTAATGCATAATTCGACGCCGGCACACGATTCGCTTCAACTCTGATTAAATAAGAACACATAGCATGTAAACAAAGAGACAAAAATTAAATATAAATGTTCTTTGTTGCATTTTAGTTACAACATTTTTCGGCTATGTCTATTGTACGGCTTACCCCACAAAATTAAAAAAATTTGTTTCGTCGGGTAGAACATGTTTTGGCTTATATCTAGAATAGCCCCACCTCTCGTATCAGCCTCAAACTTTTTCCACACATAGAACTAGTCGTTTAGAGAAAAGATATATATTTTTTTTTGGCGGTCGCCAATATTTCTCGGATTACGGGTCCCCGAACCTTGAATATATGTATATTCCCCTTATATGCTTAACATTTGTTGGAAAGCTTAGGAAGATTTCTCGGAAACTGCATGCAAAAATTCCATAAACATACCAAAAAATTAAAATTATTTTTAAAAAATCGCGCGATTTTCCGTTGTGTCATTCTTTTTTTCGTGGGATGTCTGTAAGTCCATATAGTAAGTCCACTTTTGTGCGTACAGAAACCATGAGATTGGTTATGGTAACCATCCAGAAAAATAATTTTTTTTAAAAGTATCGAGTGATTTTTCCGAGTTTGCCACACATCGACTTAAGGTACAGAGGGCATTTTAACCCCCCTGCCGGACGGCCGGGCGACTTAGTGCAATATAAATTTAACGATTTTCTAAAAGTTCTACCACACGGTACGAGCAACATAAGTCCCTGCGACGGCTACTTTTCCATTTTCTCATATTTTTTACCTTTTCTTTAATTTTGGTTTATTTAAAAAATTTTTTTTGTTGCCTGCCAAATGTTCTGAATTTTTGCTGCCCTTTCACAATTTCACAAAGAAATCTTGCGATTTTTGTGACACTAAATAGCTGACCCTATGTTGCCAAGTGCCATTGGCTGATATCAAACCATGAATGTGGGTAATATTACACTAGGATTTTTTTCTGTGTAGAAAGTCTGTAGCTTCCTTACAAGAACAGTAGTGGTCCTCATGCAAACTCGAAAGAGCCTCGTAAACGCGTAAACCTCGCAAACTTACGCGGCAAACGTCAAAACAAAGAAATTTCCCATACAAAGCCAATTGCACAAAAGTGGAAAGTCTTCAAGTCAGATTTGTTGCGCAAACGTGGGATGGAGAAACGTGTAAACTTTTGACATTTCGTTGTCATCTGACTACGATGGATAAATAAGGTAATAGCACCAGAACAGTAGAAAAAGTACACATACATACTACATGCAATTGCTACTGCTACCACCTTATGTATCCATCTTGGTCAGCTGATATGGTTTTGAGCATAACTACGCTGAGCAACTTTACTTGGTGCCTCATACAACGGTGCGAGGGAAACTTGCGCTGAGCAAAAGTTCTCGGCTTTCACGTTTGCATGAATGCCGCTAGTGACAGTCATTTGACCGGTCAATTGACTGTCATTGTTGATGGGTATATCCATCAAAGTTTCTATCACATTCTTAAAGCCGAAATGAAAAAGTTGATGGAAGCTTTTGTGTACGTGTGATTTTGTATCTCCCTCGAACTTATGAATTCGGTCGCCTATAAAACATATGTATATCTGAGCTGCTCACTCTTGTGCTGTTTACTAATCAAAGATTATATGAGTATTAATCACAGTTGATAGATATATCCATCACAGTTGACTAATCATACTTGATGGATATACCCATCACAGTTGACTAATCAAATTTGATGGATATATGTATCAGTCAAAGGTGATGGGTATACCTTTTATAATAAAAGACGATGTTAGTAATGATTTTATGGTATGTTTTTATTAGTGGTCCTCATGTAAACTCGAAAGAGCCTCGTAAACGCGTAAACCTCGCAAACTTACGCGGTAAACGTCAAAACAAAGAAATTTCCCATACAAAGCGAATTGCACAAAAGTGGAAAGTCTTCAAGTCAGATTTGCTGCGCAAACGTGGGATGGAGAAACGTGTAAACTTTTGGCATTTCGTTGTCATCTGACTAGGATGGATAAATAAGGTGATAGCACTAGAACAGTAGAAAAATTACACATACATAATACATGCAATTGCTACTACTACCACCTTATGTATCCATCTTGGTCAGCTGATATGGTTTTGAGCACAAATACGCTGAGCAACTTTACTTGGTGCCTCATGCAACGGTGCGAGGGAAACTTGCGCTGAGCAAAAGTTCTCGGCTTTCACGTTTGCATGAATTCCGCTACTATTTTTATATATTTTTAATATCTAATTGTATAATAAATGAATGAAGTACAAACAATGAATGACTAAGAATGAAAGAATGAGAATGAATGAATAAGAATAATCGATTCAAAATTAATAAAGTAGTAACTGGGCAGAATAAAATACTTATTTACAATTTGTTTTTAATAAATCTTCTGCTTCATCCTATGGTGGCTTCGTTCAATTGTCTTTTCGCACATCTAAAATTTGAAAAGGAGATATATAAATATATTAATAATAATAAGTATATATGAATGTATATAAATTAATAATTATGTACATACCACGCAGTCTTGTTGAAACACATAAGCTTCCCTATCGCATGCTTTTCCCACCTCTCAACCCAATTGTATATATCAAGCAGGTTATCCGTGAACATTGGGGGGCAGACACTGCTGACATCCTATGTATGTATAAATATCAAAATATTAATATATCGAACCATAAGTTTTAGTTTGTTGATATTGCTTGAGCAAAATCTGGGGTTCCCAATTTCAGCTCTACCTCTTGCACCGCTGTAATGGTCAGGAATGGGAGCATACTGCCGACTTCATTAATGATTTTGTTCTGAGTTTGCCCAGGTATGCCAGACAGAATCTTCCACTACTTTTTGATGGCTTTTAAATTCATTATTTTTCATAATCATTATCTTCGTTTTTTTGGATCACATAAGTTTATTCTTTTCCACTGTTTATTTTTATTCCACGATATTTAACGATAATGAATTTGTAACGAAACTTTTGTCGTTGCACTTTGTCGAGGATTCACAAATTTTACTTTTTCAGATGGAATTCAAGATTCCATCAACACTGACGGTCGAATGACCGAAACTATTCTTGTAGGGTTGTTTCACTCCTGCAAATGGAACTCAGTATAAAATAGTTGTAAGGGTATCAGTGCAAAAATATTGTGTGTTAGTTTCCATCATTAATTTTTGTTGAATGATGGGAAACCCTACAAGAAATGAATGATGGAAACTAACACACAATATTTTCCCGCGGTAAAGTAAAGAAACAAACCTTATATTTTAACATTTTTCAACTTCCATAACTCGGTAACTAAGCAAGTAATCGATTTTTTAAATTTAATATTTTATACTTATTTCGACCCTGTTTACATAAAACAACTGCCAGGTCAGCTCCTACAATTAGTTGGGATCATAAAATCACTCCATATGCCTAAACTTCGACGGCCCGTAACTCCCAAAATAGGGCTCGGCGCCAATTTTTTTATTAAACATTTTTTGTTCACAATAATGTGTTCTACACCCCTTTTTTTCTTTTTCTTTTTGGGAGGGTGGGTCTATAATAGATAAGCTCCCATGTTTTTTTTTGCAAAAAAGTAAAATAGCAAAATCGGGGAACATGCATAGTTTCGGAGTTATGGGTCCCGAAATTTCGGGTATGTGAGAGTTTTATGGCGTTAAAGTACCGTGTAAAGCCTTTGATATAATTACTATAATTACGGATGTTAACATTTTAAAATATTGAATATTTTTTTTACTTTCTCAAACAAAAATTATTTTTAAAAAATCGCGTGATTTACACACACAAATTTCGCGAAGTTGTGTTGGGTTTGGTTGGCTTAGCTAAACATTTTTTCTATAAAAGTAAAAAACTATATGCCTATGCTGTTAGGCAATCCTCATTCATACTGGCTTGGTAAAATTTTCATTTGAAAATAGGTAACTCTTTTCAAAATTTATTTGATTTCGAAATGTCAGAATAGAAAATCATTCTGAAAGACAATACAATCAGGAATACGGAAACAGATTTTATTTTATTGAAAAAAAGTTAATTAATAATTTAGTAATGTATGCTGATATTAATGATTATTGAACCTATCATTATAGCCCAGTTTTTTCTTGAAATTCGATCAAGTTTATCTCTCGAAGACCACTTATTGGGAAGAAGATGGTTCGTCTAACCTCCAGAGTTGTTGATGCTACAAAGGGGTTCGGCAATGGTTGTTGGGTTGGAAACCATCGCGATTCTGAACAATTGATGGAAACTATATCGATTTGAAAATTTGTGATTATAATAGGATGATGCTGGTCCTATTTTTCGCCCCTTGGTGGTTGTAACAAATGGTATATTCTACGGCTTTCAAGAGGACTTTGATACATTGAAAAAAGAAACAGGGATTGTAAAATGTAGTTCACTATAATGTTCCATATATGGTGCTGCCTTTATTCTATTCCCTGATCACAATCAGTCACCTCGTTGCACCAATCAAAGAGGTGTGGATTATGTAACCTTCTTTAGTAGAAATATAGTTTCCCTTTAAATATGTTTCACAAATAAAGATGTTTAAATATAATTTATTGTGTAATTGTCCATTAAACTATTGGGAGTGTCTGAAATTATTCAAATACAGAATATTTAATTTATTAGAAAATATAATACGAAAAATTTACCAAAAAATGTGTGTGTACAATTACTTATTTCGCGAAGTTAAATTTACAAAATCAAAAATTTAAATCACCTAAAATTTTAACTGAAATTTCGAACATTAAAAAATGCCTCAGTTGATTGTTCGTATTGCCGCAGAACATAGCAAACAATAACCGTGTTTTGTGCCCCGCTAAAGTTAATTAAAGCTTAAATTGACATTTATTTTACATATCGCATGTCACTTTTTGACCTATGTGTTTTTCGTATGCCAATCAAAATAATTAAAAAAACACGGCTCTTAATTTGTCGTGTTTAAACGTTCACGTGTAAACCATATGGCATAACTTATGATAGTCATTAACAGCTGATGTTGTCATGTCACAAAACATAATTTTATACATTTGGTGAAATGGATTCAAGAAGAACAACTATAATTACAGTGTGCAGCGTTATTATTTAATTTTACCACTCCTTGAAATTGTTCTCTTTCCACTATAGCTTTGTTGTTTATCAAAAAACAGCTGATGCGATACGGTTTTACATACAAAAATAGAACACGCCCCATTTCAAAAATTGCCATATGTATTGCATGATGCATTGGTCATATGGCATACTTGACAGCGTTCACACGACATGCATACATTTTTCATCTGCAAAAGTGACATGCGATATATAAAATACATGCCGTGTAAAAGATGCTTAAGCTGCTTAATATATGGTGGCATTAATATTAAGTGGCATTTCAATTTCCTACTTAATTCCGACTTGAGCTATGACAATGTTGCCACATGTTAAATTTCAAGAAATGGCAACAAAAATGTTATAATTTTTTCCGAATAAAAATGTTATCAGGGAGAGACTCAAAAGCAGAATTTTGCAAAATGGCTTACACATGGTCAGTTCATTTAAATTATTTTATTTAATGGAAGACTACGTATACTTTTAAATCTCTAAATTTGAAGGATGAATTTTTATTTCCGATTGAAAATAAAATTGGAATTAAATTGTTCACAACGAGTGGTAAATGTTATACGTATTGATCATGGTATAACAATCAGGTATAGTCGATTAAACATGTGATTAAATTTTTTCCATGACATTTTTCGTTTCACTTGTTAAAATCATATGTATTTTGTTTTCATACTTTTTTGTATTCTTGTATTTTATTTTTATATTCTTGTAAATGAACGAAATTAATATGTCTGTTGTTGCTGCTTACAACAACAACAACATTTGCTGCTACCATGTATTTGTTGGCACTTCGTACAAACGTGTTGCCGATCGCATTTTTTTCATCCATTACACAAATGCCAAAAACGATGTACATGTAGACAATCAAAATTTCTCTTCACTTAAATGCCAACAAACAAAACGAGTGAAACTCTAGTACTTATCTGCCCTCTCTCTTACTCTCTTCATTGAATATTTGAATACACAAGCGGCTTTTTGATAGTGTTATTGTATATAACTATACAAATTCCAACCATGTTGATGTAAAATTACATAAACTATGCAAAAAGTATGAAATAAGCAAGATATGACGCGGGAGAGAAATGCGTTTGAGTGAACTCCTAGTACTTTTTGGTTACCTTTTACCAGGGTTGCCAAGTTGCGCACATCTTCTGATCGTCTAATTGTAAATCGTCTTTGCAAATGCTGCCACATTACGTATTATTAAGCATAGACAAAAAGGATGTACAAGTAGAGTAGAAAAAAAACCCCCGCAATTTGGCAACCCTAGTAGAAGAGAACCAAAAAAGTCGACGCGACAAAAACGATGTACAAATAGACAGTCAAAATTTCTCTTCACTCAAATGCCAACAAACAAAACGAGTGAAACGCTAGCACTTCTCTGCTCTCTCTCTTACTCTCTTCATTGAATATTTGAATACACAATCACCTTTTTGATAGTTTTATTGTATATAACTATACAAATTCCAACCGTGTTGAAATAAATTACATAAACTATGCAAAAAGTATGAAATAATCAAGATATGACACGAGAGAGAAATGCGTTTGAGCGAATATCTGGCACATTTTGGTTCCCTTTTACCAGGGTTGCCAAATTGCACACATCTTCTGGGTGTCTAATTCTTGATCGTCTTTGGACGCGATTCACTTAAACGCATTTCTTTCCCGTGTCATAACTTGATTATTTCATACTTTTTACATTCTTTATGAAATTTTATTTAAATATGGTTGGAATTTCTATAGTTAGATAGAATAACATCATCAGAAAACTGCTCGTGTATTGAAATATTCCACGAAGAGAGTAAGAGAGCAAGCAGAGAAACGACACTCCAAATTCTTGCAAATTGTTACTGGATCCTGTTTGTTTACTCCTAAAGTCCAGTAAATGAGAGCGGGAGAATGCAAATTTTGACAGTTCGATGTTAGAGAGCTTGCAAATTTTGGTTGGATAAATTTTTCCCAACCAAAATTTGCAAGATTGAACAGCTGTTTAAAATCAGTTGTTTTATGTAAACAAAGAAAAGCGAAACATAAATTAGCAGCGATACAAGTAAGTAAACTCGTAATTTTTTATTGTTTTATTTAATATTTGTTTTATTTATCATAGGAATTTGGAACTAAAATGGAGAAAAATGATGTGAATGGAGAAAAGGGTGATTCCGCAAATTGTGGTGAGCCGACGACTTCGTCAATGGTCAAATGTGGCAGTAGCAATGGTATGTACATATGCTTTCTTGCAAATTTTTACTGGATGTCGTTTGTTTACTTTTTCTGCAAATTTGCACAAAGAGAGTAAAATCGTTTTTACTCTCTCAAACTAATCTTGCAAATTATGACTGGGAAGTAAACAAACACAGCTAATATTTTTAGACAATTTTACCACGATTTTTTTTCTGTGCATGAAAGAGCAGTGTTCTTAGCAGTTCTTAGGTTCTTACATAGAATAACACATACTATAGAAGAACTTATTCTCTCATCTGACGTTTCATTTCACACTCTCTCGGTAGGTCTTTGGAAATGAGAGCAAATTAAATTTAAAATTTACATACACCAGGTGGAGTTACAAAATATGTTCACTTAACTATTTCCTGTCGTTTTGGTGTAGAACTGAAAAATTTAAATGTATTTTGCACTTTTTTGTTGACTTTTAACGTTGGTATTCATTTGTATTGTATTTAACACAACTAGTTTGCCACAAAAACACGAAATTCGGGTGTAGTTCCTTTGCGGATCGCTGTATACTATTGCCACCATCTGGTATTATTGAACCCATATTTTCCACCCTCGACTGTGTAATTTCCATCGTACCTATGACGTTTAATTTATTGAGCGAATAAAAACTTCTATAGTATGTGTTATTCTATGGGTTCTTAGCAGTTAGTACCATAGAATAATACATACATAGATAAACTTATTCTCACATCTGACGTTTCATTTCACACTCTTCATCGTAGGTTTGTGGAAATGAGAGCAATTAAATTTAAAATTACCTTACACCAGGTGGAGTTACACAATATGTTCACTTAACTTTTTCATGTCGTTTTGGTATAGAACTGAAAAATTTAAATATATTTTACACTTTTTTGTTGACTTTTATCGTTGGTATACATTTGTATTATATTTAACACAACTAGATTGCCACAAAAACACGAAATTCGGTTGTTGATCGCTGTATACTATTGCCACTATCTGGTATTATTGAACCCATATTTTCCACCATCCAATGTTTACTTTCCATCGTACCTATGACGTTTAATTAATTGAGCGAATAAAAGCTTCTATGGTATGTATTATTCTATGGTTAGTACCTTCCAAGGTGTGATCGCCAACGACATTAATACAAGCATGCAGCGTACAACTTTGTGTAAAGTGCTTACTCAATATTTTAGAGGAAAGGTTGTGCCAAACATGGATACTTTTATAGATGACAGAAGCGGAAATACATAAAAGCCTCAAAACTGAATTTTTATGAAAAATTTTAAAATCCTGGCTTTATTGGATCAATTGATGGTACCCATGTAAGGCTTTTAAATCCTTCGCCCGATTCTGAACTTTACTATTGTCGAACAATAATAATTTATCACTTTTGCATAAAATTGAGGAAGCGTAACAACGAACTTGTCGTTCGCTTAAGGGGCCCTTAGACCTGTGGATAAGTTGCCCGACTTCAAGCTGACATCAACTTTAGTTTCTTGTCAGATGTCGAAATGAAAAACACAATTTTTATTTTCTTTAGATATTTATAAATAACTCTACCTATCATATTTATTTACTTTATATATTTCCGATAGCACTTAGGTGAAGTTATACAATATTTTAGGCAATATTAAATATTATTACGCCAAACAGCGGCCTATGCACCAGAGTAATGATTATGAAACGTTAAAAATGTGGATGTAGATCAAAGTCAATACAGAGTCGAGATATATCGAAAAACGGATTTCGGAATCAGCAAGAGCATACTTTAATTTTATATAATCAATACCTAACTCCATTTTCCTAAAAATTGATTTTAGGCCTAAATAATTCTCAGCTGACGAGCTGCCATTCTTCACATCTGATATTTCCTTTCACATAACTGGTGGTGCGGTCGGTGCGATAGAGAGTTATTTGAAGTAAATTGACTTACACCAGTACCTCGTTTCTGTAGTTCTCGAATCGAAAAAGATTTCACATTACGCATGAAACAAAAAATTCCATCGTTTCTCGATTTGTGAGTAAAAAGTGTTTCTGTATATCAATGCGAAAAGAGGCAACATTGATGAAGTTTTCATTGGAATATTCCAAGAAAGCTGTCAAGTAAGAAAAAAATATAAACAAACAAAATAAACTAGTCCGAAAAAGAACAACAAAAAGAAGTATAGACATGTATTCAACTGCATTTTATTTTTGCTTTCTTGATTTTTCTGTAATATTTTGGAAAAATTAATTGAAATACATAACAGAATAGATATCGTTCTTATCTTCTCCACTTAAAAAATAAGTTTTAATTTCTTAAAAAACCTTTTTGTAGAAACAATATCAAAATCTCGCACCGTTTTAACTTGTGAGTATTTTTGACGTTTCACATTTTAATTTTCTCGACTCACTATTTTTTAGAAACAGATTTTCTCGCATTTTTCCAATAAGAATGAAAAAAGCAGTACGTCACAGAAAGTTTTCGCAAAACAAACGTTGTAGAAACAGTCACATGTGAGAAGCGATTTTTTGTACCGATTCCTAGCGTTTTTGTTTCAATTCACATGTTTCATGTGAAAACTTTTTCGATTCGAGAACTACAGAAACGAGGTACTGGTTGCCGAAATATGTTATCTTTGTTTTGTAAGGTCCGTGATGACCCCCAGGGTTGTCCTAGACCGGCTAAGTTGGCTACTCTATACGTCATTACTCTATGGTAAAAAAAAATAAAAAGGCTAGTGTTGAAAATAGTGAAGTATAATACTGCTGACCATAGACTAATACATACATAGATACATTCATTTCACACTCTTCATCGTAGGTTTGTGGAAATGAGAGCAATTAAATTTAAAATTACCTTACACCAGGTGAAGTTACAAAATATGTTCACTTAACTTTTTCATGTCGTTTTGGTGTAGAACTGAAAAATTTAAATATATTGTGCACTTTTTTTGTTGACTTTTATCGTTGGTATACATTTGTATTGTATTTAACACAACTAGTTTGCCACAAACACACGAAATTCGGTTGTTGTTCCCTTGTTGATCGCTGTATATATACTATTGCCACTATCCGGTATTATTGAACCCATATTTTCCACCATCCAATGTTTACTTTCCATCGTACCTATGACGTTTAATTTATTGAGCGAATAAAAGCTCCTATGGTATGTATTATTCTATGAGTCGGATAGATAATTGTCAAATTGACTATTTAAAAGAAAACAATTTAGGAGTATATATTTTTCTTGTTACAAATAATTCGGAACCACTATTGTTTGTTGATATACATATGTCCCTAACCCATTTACATATCGATCCCTTTTGCAATATAAAAGTTTTTATTAAATGAAAAAGTAAGATAAGAATTATCAAAGGTAATTGGAGTTAAATTTTTCTCATCCTTAACGAGCGTAAATTGTTAAAATTTATAAAGCTGTGTTTTGTTATTTTCAAATTCTGAGGTATTTATTAGTTTTTTTTTTAAATAAAAGTAGGTATACCGCGAATTCGACGTTTACGAGATTTCAACCAACCAAACATGTTTTTCTGTACAATAATCAGTTGTTTATTGAAATTAAATCCCGAAATCCTCGAAGTCGTGGTATATCTGAACATGATGCCTTTATAAGGTGAGACAAAAATAGAATGTTGAATAAATGATTATAGTAGTGGTTAAGATTAAGAGGGAGATTCTACTTAAAATTCCGGTATTCCATCCGAAATGCGCTGGTACTTCGCTTGAAGTTTGGAAATTTTACGAAATGGACATCGATTCATCATACGAAAGACACAATGTATACAAAATGCAAACATAAGCCAAAAGGCATACAAAAGTAAGTACACAAAACGATTTGGTAGCCAAAGTACAGTATAACGGAGATCATAGTTTTCTAAAAGAATTACAAATCAAAAGAAATTATAATGTTTTCAGGCGAATAACATACTACCTACCAAGCACAGCATAACCTATGCCAATATTAGTTTTACCCATTCGATATGAAGATGTAGGCACCATTATTTCCAAAAAGTTATGATGTTGTTCTTTTAACTGCTTGAGATTATATTGTTTTGTCGCTGTTTCATAAAAGTTTATAACTTTTGTGGAAGGATGTAAAAATATACGAGATTCATGCCAGTGTCCCGAGAATATAACATGTGGATCCAATTCGTTAAGTACTGAGCGCAAAAGAGGCCCGCCGCCGATAAGAATGGGAGCGTGAGACAAACCAATACGCAATTTCTGTCGATTACGTGCTCTATCTGGATTGGTAAAATCCAACATCATGCGATTTATTTTAAAGAAACGCAAATACGGATCGTAGTCGAAGATATCGCGTTGTGTGAAGGCCTCCTCAAAGCGTTGCATATTTAAATTTGATATATATTCACCATTTTCGCCGCCAATATCATTATCACCTGGTACGTGTACAAGCTGATAAAATGGAGAAATCATTTGGAACTTTATTATAAATGCATTAGATAAATAAATTTAGTATGATTTTATAGAAAACTCGAAAGACTTACTCTTATATCATCCTCTGTTTTATAGATATGCCTAAATCGTTGTATATAAGTTTGAAACTCTTCTGGTGAGGCCACATTGCCCTCGTCCAGCAAATCACCCAAAAAACAGATTATGTGAGGCTGTGTAAACTGCAAAGCTTGCTTAAAGGTACTGTGGAGGTATCTGAAAAAATTTAAGATATGTTATACGAAGAATAAAATGAGAAGGAACACGAATAATAAGCTGGAAATACAGAGAGTAAAATGATAGAAAAGTCTAAGGGATGCATCCATATAATAAATAGTTTTATGGGAACTCTGCATAGAATTATTTTGAAAATAAGGCTCTCTTTTGAGAATAAAAATCTTTTCTGTTCAGAAGGCAGCAATTGATGACAGAAGCTATTCGGTTTTTGCTATTCGTATTTGAGAAATAACAGTCTTAAATTTAGTCTATTCTAATCTAGGCGGTTGAAATAAAACTAACAATTTATAATTATGTTATTTATATTTGAGAGACGTCTCTCAAAGCTCTCTTTTTAAGTGAAAGTGAGCCAAACATACATTTGGATTGAAACTGTTCTGGTGGTATCAGATAAAATAATTATATGTAAGTTACAATTAAAATGTGCATGCAATATCATTTCATCATCCATCCAACAATTCCAAATGACCTGCTTTATACACAAACTATTTTTAAAATGTCAATATTATAAAAACGTGACAAAATTACGATTAAGTTTTTTATTAGGAATGTGCGATTAATTGATTGATCAGGCAACCTGATTAATCGAATAATTGATTATTCATACATTTTGATTAATAATATTTACGATTAATCTTCATTTTGAATAATCAATATTCGTGAATGACTGACTAATCTAGATAAACTTATTCTCTCATCTGACGTTTCATTTCAGACTCTTCATCGTAGGTTTGTGGAAATGAGAGCAATTAAATTTAAAATTAACTTACACCAGGTGGAGTTACAAAATATGTTATTCTATGATCTAAACCATAGAATAATACATACCATAGAAACTTTTATTCGCTCAATAAATTAAACGTCATAGGTACGGTGGAAAGTAAACATTGGATTGCGCAAAACATGGGTTCAAAAATACCAGATAGTGGCAATAGTATACAACGATCCACAAAGGTACAACAACCGAATTTCGTGTTTTTGTGGCAAACTAGTTGTGTTAAATACAATGCAAATGTATACCAACGATAAAACTCAACAAAAAAGTGCAAAATATATTTAAATTTTTCAGTTCTACACCAAAACGACAGGAAAAAGTTAAGTGAACATATTTTGTAACTCCACCTGGTGTAAGTTAATTTTAAATTGAATTGCTCTCATTTCCACAAACCTACGACGAAGAGTGTGAAGTGAAACGTCAGATGAGAGAATAAATGTATCTATGTATGTATTAGTCTATGATCTAAACAATGATTAATCAAAAATTCGAATTGTACAATTCACATTTTTAGGATTTTTCAATAACCTTTACTCAAAATGTTCAAATGTTTACTTTTGTTTGTATCATACGGTAATGTCATATAGAGTTGCCATTCTTCTCATCTGACATTTAGTTTCACAATTCGTGATGCGGACGGTGTGATAGAATAGGAATTAGATAGGAATTACGAAAATTGTTGACATAAATTTTTCATGTCGTTCTGATGAAAAACTATGAAATTTAAACGTATTTTGTTATATTTTATTGTTAGTATAATTTTAACCCACAAAACGAAATGCCGTTGCTGTTTTCTTGTTGGTTGGTTGGAGTCATTGTCCCCATCTGGTATTATTAAAGCAATACTTTCCAATATGCAACGTCCATATGCAACCACACCACACTTCGTACATTTACTGAGACAAAACGCTACTCTATACATCATTACTCTATGGTTTGTATAGTATGTATTTGTATGTATGTTTTCCAATAATTATTTGAATGATGAATACAATTATTCAAATATGATTAATCGATACTCAAATCAATTGATTAAACATAGTTTTGATTAATTCGATTTACTGATTACTCACGATTTTTTAATTAATCATTTAATCGCACATCCCCAGATTTTATTCTAAATTTATACCTGTTTTAAATTATTAATTTAGACGTATAATTAATGAATCATCATTCCAACATACCTATCCGAATCAAATCGTGCTAGACCACTATAAATAGATTTATCGTAGGTTACACCTAAAAGTTGTGGATCTGCTATTAATAAAATGCGCGTGCAATTGTCTGCAAAAAAGGCAACATTTATATATTTCCTTATGTACATATGTATGTAGCAGCTATGTAGCAAAGCGCCTACCAATCCACTTGACCAACTTACCAAAGTGACAATCGATTTGTTGCCATGTACCCCGATTGAAATGATACACGAGAATTTCATTGTAGCAACATAATAAGAGAGTAAATAGCAACAGAGTCCTGGTAACCCATCTAATAGTACATACGTTATTATTAAATATTGATAATGTTGTATTAACTTACCTGTAGGCAAAGCGTATAGGCATTTTTGTTAGCAAAATAAATAAAAAGCTTTAGCGTATGAAATTATATTATTATTTAGGACATCTGGTTCCTTGCTTTCCTCATAAGTCACTTTCACATCATTCCTCCTCTGCAACTTTATGAAATGTCATAATTTGTGTGTCCACCAGTGATAGGGGTTATGTCAACATTAATTGAATTAGTGGATTGTTGACATTTTCATTGTTGTTGCTACTACTTTTGATGCTAGTTGCCGTTGTTTCTGGCGGGGAATGCGAAGTCATCATAAAGCTGTTGCCGCCATATGGCCAAGAGACTCTCTTGAAGAGAGAGTGATAACCCCCGGTACTGTTTCTGAAAAATGTTGAATTTCTTAGGTATCACTTTATTTGGTTATATGTACATGTGGAAATAGTTAAATTATTGCAATTTATTCATAGCCGTAAATCATTTAAATAAAAAAAGGCAGCTCGAATGAAGACAAAAAATCACAACGATATTACGTTGTGTTTACAACTGGCTAAACAGATGGTTTGCTACCAAATTGTTCTGAGGAAACAGCTGAAGTTGACGTTGCCAGATGTGCACATTTGCTGGAAAGAGGAAGGAACGCTTTGGGACGACAGGAAACCACAAAACTGATGATATATAGTTATTAGAGTTCAACGGCCTTATTCATAAAAAATTGTCATAGGTTTGTTAAAGGTTTAAGAAGGTAAAGCCCAAAAATTGTATTGCTAATCGAAAAATTCGCATTAATACACAAAAGAAATATTTTTTTTACATTTCACGCGTGCCATACTTAAATATGTATGCGATATAAATATGTGGATTTATTTTTTGGTATATTTGCAGCTTTTATATGCCACATTACCCTTCCAAGCCACCAAATAGTTGTGTTCCAATTGTTAACAAATTGAACTTTTGTTTACATAGTGATGTATATAAAATCAAAACATTGAATCTACAACCTATTATCCCGTTTTATTTTCAACCACCCAAAAATGAAATTCAATTCAATATGAAAAAATTTTAATTCCGTCTACCGGTTATTGTTTATTTTTATATATTTTACATCACAAGTACTGTGAGAATACATTAAACAGGCTTGTCAGTCAATTATCTCTTCCCTAGTTAAAATACTTATTATGAATACGGTACTAATGAAACCTTCGCAAAATAAAAGTATTTAAAAAAATTGGAACTCATCTACTTTTCGGACATATATGTACATGTAGCTCCAACTTTATTTATTTATATTTTTGAGAATAACTAGATGAACTAGATATATCACGAGTTATGAGCCTAAAAAGTTGGGATATATACATATTGTTACGAATTTCCTTATTCGTCCTTTTTGCGTTGTTTTATTCCCAATAATAAAACAAGGTTCGTTTTCAATTACGATGATTACTTCCTTTTATTTTACTTATATAGTACAACAGTTTACTTTATTTACACCACTTTAAGAAGTCTTATATTTTACTATCAAATCGCGTTGCTTACTTTACGGCGAGTAATCACAAACTGAACTCTCCATTCCAAAGACCTCCGCTATTTATACCAACTCACCATACTCAAATGAAGTTATATCTAGCGAATTCAAGAACCTTCTAGTCCTTGTTGTTGTTGCTTATCTTTGTAGAATCATCTCGAATGGTGGAGCATTATCGTAACTGAGGTGAATTCATGCTACTGGTTTAGCACCATACTCAAATGAAGTTATATCTAGCGAATTCAAGAACCTTCTAGTCCTTGTTGTTGTTGCTTATCTTTGTAGAATCATCTCGAATGGTGGAGCATTATCGTAACTGAGGTGAATTCATGCTACTGGTTTAGCGAGCTGGTACGTTGTTACAATGCATACTTTCAGGCGCAGCACTAACCGCCTCACTGTGTTGCGGCTAGTGGAAAAGTAACTTTTTCCGATTATTTTTTTCAGTGTTTTTAATGATGCAATTTTGTCACAGACATTCCAAGTAAACAAAAAACACATAAAGCTTATTTTTATGTTGGCCCGTTGATTTTTAATTGATTTTAGAAGTCAAATATACAAAATTTTCACGAAAAGAGGGGATTTCTGGGCTGTATTCAAAATGATCTCATTTGATTTTGGTGACAGATATTTTGATTCGGAAAAAAAATCTGCCTTCGGACAAGTATCTTCTGTAAAAAACAGGAATGTTGTTTGAGACATTTTCATATGCACCTTTTTTAGAGCGAAAACCCGACTAAAGGTCCATTTTTCCTTTAAATTTGGGTTAGGTAAGCAATATCTAAAAAGTCCCAGAGAGTCCCAGTTCCAAACCACTACAGAAATGTTACATAATTTGTTTTCAACGAACTGTGAAAAAATCAGCTGCCCATACCTGCCCTCCTGGGAGTTATAGCGATTTTAGTATATCACTCTCAGTATTTATTCCATAGAAATAGAACGGAAATTCTCGGAATCACTTATTGAATAATTTAATCATATTGGTTTTCGGGTGACTTTCCGTCATCCCACGTCAAATTTTTATTATTTTCAGACCGGTTTCGGCTAATCGCCATCTTCAGTGTTTTCTTTTTTGTCACTAATTAGTCCGCATGTGTGTCCGTCTTTATATAGTGTTTTCTTTTAGCTTGTGGTGGTACCCTTCTCTCTCTCTGTTGTTTTACTATTTTATTCTCTCTCTTTCGCTCTCTCTCTCTCCCCCTTTGTTTTTACGTCTAGGTAGGTGGGTGAAATAATCCGTTATTGCGCGCTTAAGTTCTCTAAGTACGGAAAAGAAACTGCTGGTCTCTGTGTAAAGAAATATTCGTGGCATTATATGCCAACAACTGTCCACAAGGTTCTTATTCATGGAGCTGAAATAATTCGTTCATTTTTGGTCCCCATTGGCCAACTATCAGAAGAAGTATTGGAAGCAGGAAACAAGGACTTCAGAAACACAAGGCTTTACCATGCGACGAAAACATCAAGAAAAGACAATTGTGAAGACATATTACATTATCTGCTCGCCAATTCTGATCCCGCAATCACAAGTAGGAGAATACTGAAGGAGAAGAAACACCTGGAATTATCAGAGGAAGCAATGAACTTATTGGTAGATGACTGATAATTTGTAATTTTTCTGTAGAATGCAATAAAATATGCCTGTGTTATAAAATAGTATCTTCAAATTTTTTTTTTATTCTACATCTATTCTAGCACTCCACAAAAATGAGCATAACTCTCTTAAAACTGAAGCTATTGACTTCAAACCGGTATCAAATTAAAGCTTTTATTGCCACCTTTCAAATAAGAAATGAAATAGATATCGAAAAATCATGAAATTTTGACGTTTATAATTCTTGTTCGGACCACCCTATAGTTTATTTAAAAAACTAATCATAGGGTATTTATCAGAAATAAAAGAACAATTAAAATAAATTTTTTTTTGTAAATTTTGCGAACAATTTTTTTTTTTTGACTTTTGTTGAAAATTTGACCCAACAATTTTTTTCGGTGTAAATTTTTTTTTCACTCATTCTGTTTGGGATTTCATTCTGACCAATCTGTAGAAGTTTCTCATCGATACAATTAAAATTACAGTTTAGGCAATATGATTTCCAAAAAATTCCGGTTTCGCAACACTGTGCGCCTGTTATTTACATAATGTTAGTAGAGTCATTAAGAGCAAGCAAAAGCTTTTACTTATTCGTAACAATATGTATGTATATTTTCCTATTTTAAAATTTTGATATCAGATCGATATATAGCTCGTTGAAAAGCTCGTTACAATACCTTTCAAATGGCACACATATTTTGTAGACTAATATCCAAGACTTCAGACTTTCATTTGATGCATCGGTTGGACCAATAATCCTTTGAACACAGGAGATTTTAAATATCAAAATTGAATTTACTTTTATTTCATATGTGTGGTTACAGGTAAGACAATGATATTTAAAAACTTCTCGATCTAGAAAACTTTTTTGATGTGTTAACATCTATAGGCACGGGTAGGGACCAATCTCACAAAGTGAACACATCCAAACACAGTTTGTCCGACTGCGATCACAGATTGTTTGGCGTTAAACACCTCTGAAACGGCTGGACCGATTTGTATGAAAAATATCGGGTAGGTCTCAGAATCGGCCAACATCTATTTTTCATACCCCTAAATGATAAGGGTGACCCACGCCAATATAGAACAAAGATTTGTCCGACTGCGAAACACAGATTGTCAGGCTGCGAAAACAACACACACTGATGTAGCGGCAACGAATAGTTGTCTTGTGTGGGTGCTGAGCACTCTCAGAGCAGAGAGAATAATGATGTATTTATACGTATATAAAAACCAGTACATAAATTTCAGTCGGGTGAACCGACTTAATCATACCCTCACCCTAAGTCCAAAAGTGACCATATTCAATAGCAGATTGACGACATTGCGCTAAATATTATCGAATACCCAAATTAGTTAGTTTCCTCCCAATATTTATATGCGAGGTACAAAAATGGGCATGGCAAGTTGTTGCCAAAATTTGGAAACGGCTGGACCGATTTGTATGAAAAATATCGGGTAGGTCTTAGAATCGGCCAACATCTATTTTTCATACCCCTAAATGATAAGGGTGACCCACCACAATATAGAACAAAGATTTGTCCGACTGCGAAACACAGATTGTCAGACTGCGAAAACAACACACACTGATGTAGCGGCAACGAATAGTTGTCTTGTGTGGGTGCGGAGCACTCTCAGAGCAGAGAGAATAATGATGTATTTATACGTATGTATATAAAAACCAGTACATAAGTTTCAGTCGGGTGAACCGACTTAATCATACCCTCACCCTAAGTCATCCATTACATGGGAGTTCTGTTAAAAAACGCCCATACTCAAAAGTGACCATACTCAATTGCAGGTTGACATTGCGCTAAATATTATTGAATACCCAAATTAGTTAGTTTCCCTCCGAATATTTATATGCGTGGTACAAAACTGGGCAGGGCAAGTTGTTGCCAAAATTTTGATCGGTACCAAATTTTATTAAGATCGGTTGTGATATATTGGAGATATCAAATCGGCACACTGCAATTACGTCCAACTTTTGTATGGGAGGTGCGAAACTGGGCGTGGCACAATAGTCAGATTTGAATTACACAGTAGCTTTCGGCAAAATATTGCCAAGTACCGAATTTTATTAAGATCGGTTGTAGTTTACGAGAGTTCTCGTGTCGATCAACCGGTCATCCGCCCAACTTTTATATGGGAGCTACCAGAATGGGCGTGGCAAAACAGCTCATTTTCTATAGGAGAATTTTATTTGACTAAATATTGACCAGTACAAACTTTCATAAAGATTGGTTCGGTTTTGCGGGACTTCTCGTGCCGAACAACCAGACGGCCAAACAACTTTTGTATGGGAGGTACCACAATGGGCGTTGCAAAATCACCCTTGTTTTATTCGGTGATTGGCGTTTGATAACGTGAAGCCTTATACCTAATTTCATTAAGGTCGGAAGTGTTTCACGCGATTTATCGGATTGACAACCCGAACGAACATCCTGTTTTGTATGGGAGGTACCAGAATGGGCGTGACAATCTCGCCCATTTCCTCCAGCAACTAATAGTCACTCACAAAATTTCATTGTGATCTGTAAAGATTTACGGCAGTTATCGTGTTGACCAGCCAGCCAGTCAGACAGACGGACATGGCTCAAACGTCTTAAAAAGTCCTAAAAAGAATTTCGTTCAAAGATACTAAGGGTCTAATATGGCTCCTTCTATGTGTTACATTTGTTTACACATTAAATGATATATACCCCCATCCCTATGGGTGAGGGTATAATGAGGCAGCAAGAGAGCAACGAAAATTGTGTGAACTTGAGTAGCGTATGTGCGAACATAACAATGTATGTATGGACATGTGTCTGTTGCTTTGCATTCTCTGTTTTTTTTGTGGGAATAAAATAAAAAGTATTAAGCAAGAAAATAATGACACTTGTCTTTAAATATTTTTAACAGCCTGTTTCTCTATCTCGAACGAAAGTTTTCGAACATGTTCTATACGAAAGAAAGTTGGTTCGGGTTTCACAATCTTGTCGTTTCAAGTCGAACGAAAACATACAATTCTTCAGTACAAATTTTGATTTCTCTATTTCGAATGTGCTGTCACTTAGGAACGAACATGAAGTCAGGCGATCTAAAAATTCGACTTAGAGAAACCAAATTTGAGTCGAATGTGAGTGATTGATTTTCGTTCGCTTAGCTATTCGTTCGACATAGAGAAACAGGCTGTTACAAGTATTAATATTAATATTATAATAATATAATTGGCCGTCGGTGGTGCAATGGTTAGTGTGCGCGGCTCTTGTACATGAGATTCTGGGTTCGAACCCGGCTCTGACCACCTTCAAAAAAAAAATTCTTTCGGCGGCGGTCACCTCGCATAGTGACGGCGACACTATCGAGTATCTAGCCATGAAAAATCTTCTCAAATTACCGTTCGGAATCGGTGTAAAACTGTAGGTCCCCATCAGTGAGTGAAAACTGGAAAGCGCACAGCTCAGTGATTGTGAGAAGTTCTCCCCAGTCCCTTCATGGGATGTAATGGGAAACCATTTATTTATTTTATTTATAATTAAGTATTAATATTATTTAAATGAAACGTCATCATATGATTGAACGCCTTTTTTATTATTGTAAGTAGTAGGATAAACTTAGAGCGCCCAACAGGTCGAACTTAGCGGCTTAAGTGTATGTCTTACTGACATGGGAAGGTTTAGAGTGCTCCTTCTGAACACTCAACACCACGCCCCTCTTTTCGAACTAACTAACTAACTAACTAAGTCAAATAAAATATGGGTGCGGAGCACTCTCAGAGCAAAGAGAATAATGACGTAGTTATACGTATATAAAAATGAGATAGCAAGAGAGCAACGAAAATTGTGTGAACTTGTGTAATGTATGTATGTGTCTGTTGCTTTGCATTGTCGTTGTATTTTGTGGGAATAAAACAAAATGTATTAAGCAAGAAAATAATGGCACATGTGCTTGCACTGGTCTGTAAATAATTTTAAGTATATAATTATTTAAATGTAAATTGAATGCTGTTTTTTATTTTTCAATGTAACATTTACTAATGTGTTCATAGAAATCTAACAGGCACCGTGTAACAAAAAGGTGTTAACACATCACCCGTGAGTTCGAACACTCATTGGATTTTTTTTAAAACAACTATACTACTGATTCTGGAATCTAGAAACAGGGTGGCGAGAAGCATAACTCGTACGAAATAGCCGAGGTTTTTTGGCATTATGAGTTAGTCTGTAATTAAACGCCGGAACGTAAGCAAGTCTTATTGACTTGTTGTAAAGTGTTGTCTTTAAAACTGTATAAGTTAAATAAAACGAAATTAAACTGTTGTACCTATTCTAATTTAAAAACGAACCTTGACTTATTAACGGGAATAAAACTGCGCTAAAAAGGACGATTTAAGGAAATTCGTAATTCGTCTTGGGAGATGATGTACTGAGGAAACCTTTTGTGGTGTTAGTTGAAAATATTATTTTTATAAAAGGTGGTTCAGTCACGACTGGACAAATTTCACCAGCGTATTCCAGCGTATTCCTTACTATTTCATGAAAATATGTCCATCTACGACCATCCCCGAAAACCCAAGGGGCCGAAATGGCAGCGGTTTGAAAATTTTCGGATTGGTGGTCGGAGGGTACTAGGATAAAATTGCTAAATTCTGAACCAGTGGCCGGAATTTTTATAACTTAGATAACAGATAACTTATGATAACTTATAACTTTCTCTTAAAAAATAGCCCTACCTCTTACCTTTCCAAAATTACCTAAACGGAGCCGAGAGGTCTTACCGTTCCAAAGTTATGACTATTTGACTGAAATGCAAAAATTTTGTTTTGGGAAGCAAAATAACAGCATATTTCTGGGTTTAGAAAAAATGCAAAGGGTGGGAAGAAGTCCTGAACATCACCTTGATGTCCCATAATAGCCTCTTTGACATAGTGAATTGGACATATTGAATTGTACATCGAAAGTCTTTCGTAACCTGAGGAAGCCCAACTGGGATAAATTTGCGAGAACTGCTCACTCATAGACTTGGATTGATAATGACAAATTCTGAATTGGACAACGCAGCAGAACTTTTTGGAGACGCTCATGACAGAAAGTCCAGTCAGTAGAAAGACCGTCCCCCATGGTGGAATACATAATTAATTGAGGTGACGAAACAGAAAATAAGTAATTTAATCAATGTTACATCATCAAGGACTGGAAGCCCTTCAATAACTGCGAGAGCTTAAGACTGCCATAAGAAAGACCAGGGGGAGAGCATGCAAATCTTATTTTGAGTCGATATATAGCCTCAAGGAATCCTGCAGATTGACCGAGATGCTATCCAACGATCAATCGACCATCCCTCAAACGGAGCCAATAGAGCAAGCCCAAATGTTACTGCCGAATAAACACTTCCCGTATAGTGGTGTAGGGAATAGTGGTAAATCATCGACAGTGGAGGTGGGAGACGATGATACTGCAGATACACTGATCAATATCGACAAAACTGTGTGGGGCATGAGTAGTTTTTCGCCATACAAATCGTCAGGCCCTGATGGAATACTTTCGATTATTTTACAGATAGTAATAAGGTTAGTTTCTCCTTGGCTCAGGGCATTATACACGGCGAGTCCACAAGGCTGGGAAGAGCGACCACAAATCTGTAAAGGATTTTAGACCAATAAATCCCATCATTTATACTCATGACCCTACAAAGCATCTTGGGTGAACATATCAGAACACTAGTGACCAATAGCGGTCTATCAAACAGCCAGCATTCATATATAAAGGGAAAGTCGACGGAGACAGCACTACACGAAGTAGTAAGTACAGCCGAAATGGGGATTTTCTATAAACAATATAATTACAATGGCAGCCTGGTCAAGAGAGAGTTTTTAACAATGTTCAAACTGAAAGTATTGTTAGGATTATTTAAAACTTTTACTTACTCTTAATGACATTTGTAACAACATACTAGCTCGCTAAACCAGTAGCATAAATTCGCCTTAGTTAAGATAATTCTTCACTAGTCGAGATGATTCCAGAGGTGGATTCATAAATTAGTAGAAAGATAACTAACAACAACCACTAGAAGGTTCTTGAATTCGCTAGAGATAACTACATTTGAGTATGGTGAGTTCGTAAAAATACCTGAGGTCTTTGGAACGGAGAGTTCAGTTTATGATTTACCGCCGGAAAGTAAGCAACGCGATTTGATAGTAAAACATAAGTGTTATTGTATAGTGGTGTAAATAAATTGAACTGTTGTACTATATAAGTAAAATAAAAGGAGGTTATACTGTTGTAATTACCGCAATTTAAAACGAACCTTGTTTTATTATTGGGAATAAAATAGCGCAAAAAGGACGAATAAAGAAATTCATAAGTGGGATTACGAATTAAGGACAACGATGAAGTTTGAAGAACTCAAACCGACAGCTGGTAATAAGGTAGAGCTGCAGAGGCGATTAATAGAAGAATTCAAGCGCCGAAACATTGACAAATACCAGTTTGAGTGCAAAGAAGAAAAGGAGGTATCTGCAAAGGAAGCAACTGGTAATATGGATGTTTCGACGATGTTTGCAGCCATGATGGAAAAATTTAACGAAAATTTAAGTATTAATGCGAAACTGGACGATAATTGTAGAATTATGGACGAGAAACTTGAAAAGAAATTTGGCGAGAATTCTAGAATTATGGATGAGAAACTTGAAACGAAATTTGGCGAGAATTGTAGAATTATGGACGAGAAATTTGGTGAAAATTCTAGAATTATTCAGGAAACATCAAATGCCGCAAATGAGAAGCTGCAAGAAATCTCGGAAGTTGTGAGCACCATGTAGATTCAAGTGAACCACCAGTTTGGGAAGGTCGAACAGAAGTTCGAAGAAGTTGAACAGAAGATCGAACAAGTGGAGCATAAGTTTGAGAAAGTCGAAAATGATGTAAGCGAATTGAAAAGGACAATGAATGATTGAAAACTCCCAGTTTCGATCTATACGCCATTCGACGTTTTTAAATTTCAACTCGAAATGGTCGCAATTAAGAACCTGTGAAACAGCAACAACAAAGCCATAGAGCTGATTTTGGCACAGAAAGGCAGCGCAGCAGAAGCCCTTCAGAGCATTCCCATCGGTGCCAGAAACAACAACGAGGATATACTGGCTGGTGATCACAAGAAAGATTTATATCTCATGGAATTAAGAGGCCGAGTGCAAAAGAATAATGAAACGCTACAAGATTTCGCAACGGATGTGGAACGCTTGATGTTCATTGAATATCCTAGACAACCCCAAACTTTCTTAGAGAAATTTAAGATAGAGGCATTTGTTAGGGGCATTAACGATCCTGACGTTAGATATGCGGTATTTGCCTCACAAAAAGCTACATTTCTGGAAACAGTTTCATTTGCTCTGGTGGATGAGACGGCGAGGGTTGTTTCCAGTCAACAGACACATCATGTGCGAAGGGTAGAAAAGGAAGTCAAATCAAAAGATTTGAAAGGCGCCGTTAGCGAAATTAGAAAAATGATTCGGATTCTCACGAAAGCGCTATCGCAAGCAACAAAATTGAAAGGTGGCAATCGTGGCCATATAGGGCGGGACTGTAGAGACTCGCGAAAACAGTTAAGATCTCCAGCGATAATACCCGATACCGGACTAGTAAATCCACATGTAATCGAGCGAAAGCATGGATTCTAAGGCTGAGATAAAAGAGGAAATTATTGACGTCCCACCCTTGGGAATTGAATCGGACGACGAGTGGCTCACGGAAGTGAAGTGATCCAGTATTGGCAAAAATTATTTTTGCAAAGGAAGAGGATAGACAGTTAACGCGGAATGATATCTCTTAAGAAAGCCCCGTTTTTAAATCATATTGGGCCAAGTGGAATAGCCTGAGATTGCTAGATGGCTGTTTATACCGTTTATGGGAAAGTGAAGATGGTAAAACGGAGACAAAATCTAATTGTGGTAGATGAATTGCAAGTGAAAGAGATAACTGAGGAATGTCTTAATGGTCCGAGTGGTAGACACCTAGTCAACGTGAACTAAGTGAACGTTTCTATTGGGTTGGTCACCAAAAGGCTGTAACCGAGCGGATTGCAGGCTGCACTCAGTGCTTGACAACTAAAGGACCAACGCGGAGGAGATGCGAACAGAGACATCAGGAAAGCCCAAGTGCTCCCTGCTGGTCCATTTCCAACAAGTAGCTCTGGGAACCAATATGTCCTAGTCGTTATGGGCTACTTCAGTAAATGGCCGGAGGTTACGCTATTCCGAATTAAAAACCAAAAAAAAATACGCAAAGCTATCGTGGACAACTGGATAAGTTGTTTTGGAGTGCCTTTAGAACTGCATTCGGAGCAGGGTAGGAATTTTGAATCTGCCATCTTGAAGGAAATATGCGAGAGGAATGGAATTCGTGGTAGAGAGATTTAGTGAGGCTCTTGAGGAATATTTGAGAAACGTCGTCAGTAAGAATGGAAAAGACTGGGACGAGCGCATACCAAAATCCCTTCTAGCATACCGGTCGGCCACCCAGAATACTACTAGCCGAACACCAGCTAGTGTCGTCTTCGGGACAGAGTTAAAGCTCCCTAGACATCTGGAGTTTGGCAACTGGCTAACATCCGACAGTGGGGAGAATGATGGTATCCCAGGAAAGCTTAGCGAATTTCACGACTTTGTTCGCAGCAGAATGAAGATGGTCAGTAATAAGATGAAAGCCACGTACGACCAAGTGGCAAATTCCGAAGGATTCCTTGAGGGTCAGCTAGTTTTACTGTTCAACCCACAGCGCAAGAAAGGTTTATCTTCAAAATTGCAGACTCACTGTGAAGGGCCTTACAAGGTTGTCAAACGAATAAATGACATGGTTTATAGAATCCAGGAAAAGTGGGGGGCAGTGTTACGATTAAGTAAAAGCTTTTACTTTCTCTTAATGACCAGACTAACATTATGTAGGGCGATTAATGCTGCGCCTGAAAGTATGCATTGTAACAAAATACCAGCTCGCTAAACCTCAGTTAATATAATTAGTCGAGATGATTCCACATGATTCCAGAGGTGGATTCATAAATTAGTAGAAAGATAACTAACAACAATGACTAGAAGGTTCTTGAATTCGCTAGAGATAACTACATTTGAGTATGGTGAGTATAAATACCTGAGGTCTTTGGAACGGAGAGTTCAGTTTGTGATTAACCGCTGGAAAGTAAGCAACGCGATTTGATAGTAAAACATAAGTGTTATTGTATAGTGGTGTAAATAAATTGAACTGTTGTACTATATAAGTAAAATAAGAGGAAGTGTAAAACGAACCTTGTTTTATTATTGGGAATAAAACAGCGCAAAAAGGACGAATAAAGAAATTCGTAACAGTGTGATATCGCCACTACTATGGCTAGCAGTTATGAAAACTCTAATGGTGGTTATGAATAAAAGAAAGGTAAGGGTAGTCGCATATTTGAATGTTGCCATGGTGACCGTAACGGCTCCCTTTGTCTCCGTGGTAGGTGAAGTCATGGGGAATATCTTGGAAGCGAGGTTGTGGTCTAGATATAAATCCGGATTAAACTTATCTGCTACTGTTCACGAGTAGGCGAGTTATTCCACAATATCGGCTACCCCACTCAATGGTAAATCACTGGAGTTGTCGGATAGTGCGAAGTATCTGGGTGTGATTTTGGATTCGAATCTCAGCTGGAAACTTAACATTGAACATAGAGTTTAGAAGGAACAAGGGTCCTTCTACGCTTGTAAGAAATCATTTGGCAGAACATGGGATCTAAACCCAAGACTGGTATTAACGATGTACACAGCGGTGGTTAGACCTGTTCTGACCTACATATATAGTATAGGTGTGGTGAACGGCTATAGAGGAAGATAGAAAACTGTCAAAAGTTCAGAGAACAGGATGCGTTTGCGTTTCGGGGGCAATACGAGCGTGCCCCTCTGTTTCTCTCAATACGGTGCTGAATGTACTTCCGATTGAACAATTTTTTAAGAATGTAGCGGCCAAAAATACTGTGCGTCTTAGTGAGCTGAAATTATGGACCTAACGACACTATGGACAGATTGCATTTAGACTAGTAGGGTATACTTGAAGCAACAGATTATGCTAATCTAATCTATTATGATAAGTTGAACTTCCGGAAAACTACAAATCAATCACACCCCATAGAAAAGAGTGGAGGTACCACACACCGTTGAAAGATTTTGACATAGATATTTTTATGGATGGATCTAAGATGGATAGTGAAATGGGACATAGGGTCACAATCTATCGATCTCCCTGTTTTTGATAGTTTATTTCAATCTGAGGTGTGTCCTATCAGCTACGAAATCTCGCAATAAAAGTGTAAAAATCTTCTCAGACAGCCAAACGGCCATAAGGGCTGTAATCTCATTGGAGAATCGGTCGATACTATTTTAGGTATGCAGGAGTCTTCTAGACGAGATCGGCGGCACGACAAGACTTTCCCTAGTGTGGGTTCCGGGTCATACGGAAATAGTCGGAAACCAAGTCGCTAATGACCTAGCCATGAAATATTCTAGTGGAAATGCGATTGATCGCCACTTCCACCGCGAAGCATATAAAAACTAGAGACAACTCACAACTTGCGCATATCACGAAGTATTTATTTTGCCTAGATATGACGGTAGAAGAAACGAGTTCTTGTTGGCTCCTAACAGGAATACAATAGCCAAAATGACAACTGGACAGTTGGAGGGATCAAGTTGACGAATCCCTGGGTACACTTGGTATCACCAACGGGAGAGAGAAAGCAAAAGATCGAACTGGTTGGCAAAATATGTTATTTTCGTTTTGTAAGGTCCCAGACCCCCCGGGGTTGTTCGAGGCCGGATAAGTAAGTAAGATTTGTGTATGTAGTAGTTAGCTTGATTTATGTAACTATTTTGCTAAACATTATTTATGACATATCTTTTCAGTTTACATCTCACTTTTTTTTCTTTGAAAATGTTATCAATTCCATAACCTAACAAATTTTGTAGGCAAAATCAAGTACAGGGTTGGTACGCTGAAGTGATTTCGTACGAAAAGAATTGTATGATAATTGTTTGGGACCGGAATTTCGACATTTCGATATTTTGGTAAACAAAAGCAATACCACATGCGTTAAAAATAGAATGGAGAGTGCAAATATGAAATAATTGCAAGGTAAATCAGAGATATGCGGTAACTCTCCGTAACAAAATTTTCCGTTTAGAGATAAATGACAAAATTTCTTACGAAAATTTCGCAAGAACTGAATACGGGGCTTAACGAAAAAAAGAACCAGTGCCTGGTGTAAACAACTCTGTAATAGGCAGGAAATCTTAAAAATTTCGTTTGTGTTTCTTTTCAGCTGCGTACTACCAAACCGAAAGTCACCAGAAAATTTCCGAACCTGAAATTCAGGTTATTATTTTTATATAGAGTTTGTATGGCAACACTAAATTCAGGTTCAGCTCCGTACTACGCTTAATCAGGCTATTAAAAACGACATCACTGCTACTTGGGTGAGCTTCCATGGGAGGAACTTTTAGTCACTCTAACCTAACCTACATAACTAACTCATTTATAACAACTGCGCAATAATCGCAGGAATTTCAAATACGACATGGTTGAAATTTTAGTTAATATCAACTATTCAATTATTTGGGTGTAGTATTCGTAGTAATACCGCCTTTAAAACACCCTCTTTGTAATATAAAGTTAATCTATTTTGCATTTGAGCGACTCAAATATAAATTGATCATATAGATTCGAAGTTAATTTTAAAATTGTAACATCTCTTTTTATTCTTTGCCTAAAAGTAATAACTATAATGAAAGGATGAGCCGCCAGTAATACAAACAATTGCATATGCATATAAATATTGACAGATATAGTGAGCGTAGAGACAGTTATTGTAGAAATGTACTCGTATTGTATCCACTGGTATTTAAACATTTGACATATGTCTATAAAATCGAAAATTTAGAGCCAGAGCAGATGGAAAAGAGAGGCAGGTGCTGGGTTATGTGTTTGCTTAATCATCTATTCACGCTTCAAATGCTATTTTTCATCAAGTCACTGGGAGTAGTCACTCAAAAGGTTTACCAATCATCATCCACAGGAATCCAATATAGAAAGAAGGATGGATGACTGGCTCCGTAGTCATAACAAAAACAACATATCCATAACAATATGAATGAACTTAGAACATCCGAATGGGGAACTCGCGTTTTGGGTGTATGATAGATACAAGGAATGGAGTTACTATCCCACATACATTTATACACGGACACATGTAAATAGAAAGGAACAACGTTTCAAATTCATCAAATAAATTGTTTTGTTTGGTCTCAGTGTCCAGTGTTATTCCATTGCGCCAATTTGTTTACAGGGTGTGATTGTGTGTGTGTACGTTGGGTTCCCAAATATTTCCGGGTCCATGCATTTCACCTGGTGTCATCCACATCAGCATGTGTGTTGGTGTGTTTTCTTTTATTGAGTCCCAATACTGCCAGTCTATATGCTTGAGAGGCATTCATGTGCGATGTGAGAGTGTTTATACTTGCATTTGGCCTCCTATATTGTGTTTGTCCGTCAAATAGGAAAAAGGCCAGATCCACAAAACCGTTTCTAAATGGGCGTACAAAATACAAATGAAACATTTTCTATTAAGTTCACGTTCAACATTTATTATTTGTTGTTGCAGAAATCAAAAGATAAAAAACTTTGGTATTAAATTCAAAATTTATAAATTCGATATTCGTTTAAACTTGTTTTTTCTTTTGTATGGATGTGTATCAAAGTAACAGATGTGGATTAAAAAAAAATATGTTTGACAGTAATGAAGATTGGAATATGCAGTGATAAATCTATCTAAAGGACAATAAAAAATGCGTGTAAAGCTAAATTATGTTCAGGTATACCACGAATTCGCAGTTGTCGGGGTTTCATGTCCATACACAGCTGATTGTTGTACGACAAAACATATGTTTGGTGAGTTGACATCTAAAACGCGGCATACCTGAACGCCACTAAAGGGCAAGAATAATTGAATCATTTTGTAAAACGCAAATACGTTGATGAGTGAACATGCGTTTAACGCCAACGCAATGCTGAAAACATCGCGTTTTTATTATGATGTTGATTCTTGACCTTTTATTTTAGCTGTGATGAATTAGTTTGGCTTGAGATCAAAAATTGAAAATACCAGCGGCTTTGACTATTTTTTCATGATTTATTTAGCCCTGTTCTGCATACAGAATCATTTTGAATCAGAATTTTCTTTCAAAATAAGAAGCCTACAATTTTGATGTTCTTAAAACATGAAAT
Source organism: Phaonia tiefii (assembly GCA_963931995.1). Taxonomy (NCBI): domain Eukaryota; kingdom Metazoa; phylum Arthropoda; class Insecta; order Diptera; family Muscidae; genus Phaonia; species Phaonia tiefii. The sequence goes on from OZ008371.1 coordinate 11,642,115, forward strand.
ATTTTTCTAATTCAAAACTGATGTTTTTCTTCTGAATTGTTTTGCAGAAATCCAAATATTCTGAAACGTTTTATGTTTGTCTCGATTCTGTTTACAGAACATGGCCGATTAAATATTCCCAATATTTTGATTAGCATCGCTAAGCATCTTCAGGGTTCTTTATACAAAAATATCACAAAACGATTGACAATAATTACATGTATTATAAATCATAAACAAATTAGTCGTATGCAGTGTGCAAGCTTTCGTCAAGTTTGATTTCCCTGTGTTTTCTTATTGTGTGTCGATGTATTTGAGCGTAGCGGTCAATGTTGGTCTTGTAATTGAGTCTTTTCTCTGAGGAAACATCAAGTATCTGCAGCATTTCCAGAGTAAAACGTCGCGAGTAATTGATTTTCTTCGCTAAAATGTCAACGTCGTCAAAGTTAGGTTTATGACCCGTCGTTGCACAGTGAACTGCTAATGCAGTTTCCTTCTCGATAGGTTTATAAGTGGCCATTAAATCTTATTTGTGGGAAGACAGTCGTCACTTCAATTACATCATCGTAGTGCCAACCGGCCTCTGTAACATATTCTCAAACACAATCGGCAGGAACCATGTATATGTTTCGAACACAGTCCAAATAGTAATATATTCGCAAGTCCAAAAATCACTTATATTTAAATACAAATATTCTCATGTCTACTTGCGAAGATCTACATTTGTCCCACACATCCATATAGTTAAGTCGAAACATTCGTGCATATTCTAACTAAAACGCGACCCATCAGTCAACAATCCATTTAGACACGTATTCAGGAATATTTATGAACCACTGACTGAAAGAATAATCCAAAAAGATAGTTATAAACTTGCAATAACATTAACTTAGACTGAGAATAATCTCTCATTGCCCCTCTTTTATGATTAGCGAAAAAAAAACTGAAGTAAACTGTGCGCGACACACAGCTGTATTTGTATCATAAACAGAGCTATATTTGGATCACAAACACATAGATTATAACATATTAATTATTGTGTGACAAACATGTAATATTGAATAGCAAACCCAATGTGTCTTGGACACAAGTATGTATACAAACATTAAAAAAGTACAAATTTTTCAGCATGTACCTCTTGGTATACGTCAGTCATAGATATCGGAGTGCTTTAGCCTCTCGTAATAGCCAGGTATATAGGGCAGAGATTTGTACATTTTCGGCGGGTTTTCGTCTTGTCCTCTTTGTGTAAATTGTCCCTTATTCCTATTCCGATCCAGTAGGTCTTTTACACTTCTGCCCGAGAAATCATTTTTACGAAATATTTCCTATATTCTTCTTTTATTGTCCATATGAAACTTATTGTCGCTGATATCTATTTATGAAATTTGTCGCCGTGTAGATAATAATTCTTCTAGGGTGCTTAGAGTTGAAGTTAATTAATCTTCCGGAAGCGGTAGTCTTCTGATATCACTCAAGTTTGAGCAGGTTGTCTTGTCGAATTACTACCGCGTCCAGGTATGAGAATATGTTGTCCTTTTCCTCTTCAGTAGAGAATTTTATTTGCCCGTGGTATGTGTTAAGAGCCTTAAGGGTGTTATCCGCGTCATTCCTCTTTATCACAAAAAATAAATCGTCCGATATACTTTGTCAAGATTTTGGGTTTCACTTCCAACCTCATCAAAGTTTCGTCAAGTACTTCCCTCATTATTATGTCAGCTATCACTGGTGAAGCTAGTGATCCCATAGGCATACATTGTCGTTGCTCATAAAATTTGTCTTCTCATTTGAAATGTCTCGTCTTTTTTATGCAAAATTGCAGCAATTCAATGAATAAGTCTGGTGGTATTTGTGTGAATTTTTCCAGTATATTCCATTTCTTCTCTATCGTCTTAATGACCAAATGTATCGGCATACTTGGAAACAGGGACACCACGTCGACTGATATCAGTATTTCGTCATCATATATTCTTGGTTTATAGTCAATTGCATCTTTAACATTATATCTGGAGTCCTTCGTCAAATTATTAAGTATACTGATGATATATTTGCAAAGTCGGTAGCCTGGTGCATTAATTGCTGAGCATATTGGTCTAAGGGGGTTTGCATCATTTTGAATTTTGGGGATACCGTATATTCTAGGTGTGTTTTGCAATTCCCAACATAGTGTTTCAATTAGAGATGCCAAACGGGACAAGGGTTTGTAAATCCCCGAATTCGGGATTTTCAAATTTTCATTTCCGGGATTTTTTTTGGTAAATTTCGGAATTCGGGATTTTGATGGACTTATCGGGATTTTTCGTACTTTTTTTTTTATTAATGACTACACAAAAATAATTTAAAAACCGTTTGGTTTTGTACTCAACTTTAATAAAATGTAATATAAATTACCTAAGCCTTTTAGAAAATCAATTTGACAGCTTTATTTTTTTTAAATGTTTAAAATGTTGCCGAGTTTGTTTATTTGACTCATAGAATAATACATACATAGATAAACTTATTCTCTCATCTGACGTTTCGTTTCACACTCTTCATCGTAGGTTTGTGGAAATGAGAGCAATTAAATTTAAAATTACCTTACACCAGGTGGAGTTACAAAATATGTTCACTTAACTTTTTCATGTCGTTTTGGTGTAGAACTGAAAAATTTAAATATATTTTGCACTTTTTTGTTGACTTTTATCGTTGGTATACATTTGTATTGTATTTAACATAACTAGTTTGCCACAAAAACACGAAATTCGGTTGGTGATCGCTGTATACTATTGCCACTATCTGGTATTATTGAACCCATATTTTCCACCATCCAATGTTTACTTTCCATCGTACCTATAACGTTTAATTAATTGGGCGAATAAAAGCTTCTATGGTATGTATTATTCTATGATTAAACAATTTAAACGTCCGGGCGGAGTAACGCTTATGTCATCAAGTATTTATAATGCGTGTACTGCATAGAATAACACATACGTAGATAAATTTATTCTCTCATCTGAGGTTTCATTTCACACTCTACATCGTAGGTTTGTTTAAATGAGAGCAATTAAATTTAAAATTATCTTACACCAGGTGGAGTTACAACATATGTTCACTTAACTTTTTCCTGTCGTTTTGGTGTAGAACTGAAAAATTTAAATAAAGTTTGCACTTTTTTGTTAACTTTTATCGTTGGTATACATTTGTATTGTATTTAACACAACTAGTTTGTCACAAAAATAAGTAATTCGGTTGTTGTTCCTTTGTAGATCGCTGTATACTATTGCCACCAACTGGTATTATTGAACCTATATTTTCCACCATCCAATGTTTACTTTCCATCGTACCTTTGACGTTTAATTTATTGAGCGAATAAAATCTTCTATGGTATGTATTATTCTATGGTGTACTGTTTCCAAAAAACCATAGAATAACACATACTATAGAAGAACTTATTCTCCCATCTGACGTTTCATTTCACACTCTCTCGGTAGGTCTGTGGAAATGAGAGCAAATTAAATTTAAAATTTACATACACCAGGTGGAGTTACAAAATATGTTCACTTAACTATTTCCTGTCGTTTTGGTGTAGAACTGAAAAATTTAAATGTATTTTGCACTTTTTTGTTGACTTTTAACGTTGGTATTCATTTGTATTGTATTTAACACAACTAGTTTGCCACAAAAACACGAAATTCGGGTGTAGTTCCTTTGTGGATCGCTGTATACTATTGCCACCATCTGGTATTATTGAACCCATATTTTCCACCCTCCACTGTGTAATTTCCATCGTACCTATGACGTTTAATTTATTGAGCGAATAAAACCTTCTACGTATGTGTTATTCTATGCAAAAAACAAACAAGAAAGAAAATTAATCGTGTTGAAATTTTGAAAATTAAAAATTTATTTCGAATTAAATGTTGTCCACATGTTAAACAAAAAATTCAAGCAAGTGAATTCTAATGATTTATCCCGCATTACGCCCGTTTATGTGCGCCAGTTAATTCAAGAAAATTTCAAGCGTTAAACTGGCGGTTAAAACAAGGCGTTGGTTTGTATTGTTCCGTGGTGGAACAAGGATCTGCAAATCGTGAGAGTCTTTTTAATAGGGCAAACTCCTCAAGGATGGAGCGAGTCTGGAATGTGTACAAAATTAGACTTAAACAATGTAAGAAAACGTTAAGATCTTCAAAGAGGAGTCTTTGGAACAATTCCTGCGAAGGCATTGAAAACGCGTCTCAGACTTCCAGACTTTACAAAGTCCCCTTGACACACACTTTCTAAAAAACTGGTCCGAAGACATAAATTCGGACTCTCCGAACAACCACGTCATCTCGCACTTTGCGGAAAATATAGTGACAAGGAAACACTATAATGGACAGTAAGAACACGCTGAAAAATAACGGCCACAGTTCGGACTCTCCGAACAACCACGTCATCTCGCACTTTGCGGAAAATATAGTGACAAGGAAACACTATAATGGACAGTAAGAACACGCTGAAAAATAACGGCCCCCAGCAGCATACTGCAGGAACCATGTACATGTTTTCAGGCATTGTTTTCGTAAATTGAAGATCTGCTACTCTTTGTTTCTTTATTATCTGTCACGTTTTTGTTTTCAGCAGATTTCCACAAAGAAAGCTGAATTTGGGTCGCAAATGCGTATATTAGAACCTACCAATCATTGTGTCCCAAACTTGTTATATTGAATATCAATCACAATCTGTTTGGACACAAGTATACTATAGTTGCGATAAGCTACAAATACGTTATATTCGCATCCAAGCAACAAAAAAGACAACTTTTTCAGCGTGAAGCTCTGATCACCTGGTCCTTACGGCATAACACCAGTAGAGTTACAAAGTGAACTACAAATTTAGACTCCCCAGCATTTGAAACTCCACTTAATCCTCATAATCATTTCCAGCCGTAGACTTTGCAGCATAATTCTGCGCCTGCCCATAACGCTAAATCGGGCCAGACCTGGTTTCAAAAAAATTGCTAGCTTTCATTTCCTCTGAATAAAGGCCCTGATTTGAACCCACTGGATTACAAATTGTGGACAGTTTTAGACGACATACATAGTTTGCCACAGAAAATACCCCAACATTGACTAACTTACTTATAATATCTTGATTATCTGCTTTGATTCGTGCTGTGGCCACTTTTCCAATGGACGAAGGCGTGTGGCTATTAATGATTGGCCAGTGCAACGTAAGGCATGGGTGAAGTGGCATTATTGTTATTAGTGGTAAACGCGAAACTTGCGCATTAAACGTCAAAACAAAACAAAAATTGTCTTATGCAAAACGACTTGCACAAGGGTTCCAACTGGTGGAGAAAAGCTGAAGATCGTACCGGTTGGAGAAACATGTTATCCTAATTTTGACACCTCTGGGTTATATGTAGATAATTCGCCCACTACCTAAAATAGGTGTGGCCATTTTTCAATGACTTTGATGAGCATCACAGAGATCTACAAGAAATTATGAAAGTTTACCAGTTGTCGTAGACCTTTTATTATAGAAGCACTATAAGCGTCTTTTGGAAGTGGCCACGACACTGGCTGATCGGCTTCAAATTTTTACTGTGGACTTCGGAACTCCTCATAGCCATCTGTACGAAATTTTAGAGGCATAGCTGCTTCCTGGTATTTATTGCCTCAGAAACCGGTTATTGGGCCCATAGTGCAATCATTAGGAGCCATAGACTGATGATTCTCTACGTCAGGTAGAATAAACTAGGATACCCGTTGTTAAATTAAAATCATCCTCCTTTAGGAATCAATCAATATCAGTTATTTTCGCATTTATACAATCAATGATATCGAGATTTCGTCCATAGAGTTCAAACTCTAAAGTAGGAACGATACAGGAGCTAGTACATTTTGGAAATCTTTGCCCAAGAAGAGATTCTGAGCGAGACGTACAGTAATCCGACCATTTATGCTTTGAGAAGTTTATGCTAATTACTCGATAATTTCGACGTTCTTATATAAACGCACCGCGCACACTAACCATGGCGTGACAGAATGTCACATATGTACACGGTCTCCTTGTAAAATTCCAATTATCCTTGTATGAATACTGTTTATCTTACAATGCGTTGACCTTTCCTCACATCATGCAAATACTTATCGTATCATTCGCAGCAATTAAACCGAGGATTTCGCGCTAAATAAATCCAAAAGTGCCATATGATGATGGAATGCAATAAATATTTACAATATGAAATTGGTTGAGATTCATTCATTACCTTGTGTTCCCTGAAGGTTGATTATTTTGCAGTTAATTAGCATTGCAGTATATGGGGATGACATGATGACGTGACGATGATGATGATGGCACTGTGGTGAGTGTGTAATGAGGAACAGCAGGACCATCAGCCGGATTACAGGGTATGGGTATCTTGGCATTCTTCTTCTGCTTCGCTCCTCAAGCTGTTGTTGTTGTTGGCTGATTCTGCTGCTGATTCAGTTGTCAAGTATCTCATTCAAAATACATAATTTACATGATGTTTTGTTCAGGCATTCATGCAATTTGTTGCATTCACCAGATCCTTGCATTGTTCAAGTGGTTGGATGGATAGATAGATGGCAGGATGGTTGGATGAGTGGATATTTACTTGGATGCATGTTATTATTCGTTCTGACATTCCTGGAGTTCCTGATCCTATGCTCTTCATGGTGGCTGCCATTGTTATTGCTCTTGTCGAGAGAGATTTAATATGGCCTTTTTTCTGAGTTCAGTTTGTCATATTCGGGGGCTGTCTTCAGGATAATATAAAGGTAAACTGAACTTTCTTTTTGTTTACCCGTTGTAAGGACCTTTTTGTTTTGTATATTACTTTAATAGGCAACAACTTTCATTACATTCCACTCCAATCCATTCCCTTCATTCAGTGTATTTTGTATCTTGTGTTGGCTTTCATTCTTAACAGTTTTCAGTTTCTCCCGGAATCTTGATGAATACGTTGAATGATGGACACAAGAAGTGGATTTGGGAATGTCTGCAGGCTTACCCAACATCATGCTTGGGTCTGTGCATACGAGTAGGTAGTACGTACTTTCGTTTTGTATTTAAAATGTTATTTACATAGAACAAGTGTTAAATGATAAGATACCAATTACACCCATGTAAATAGTAGAAAATTATCACGTAAATAACATACATAGATAGTCAAGGCAAATATCTTCCTGCCATCACATCTCTCGTTGTTCCAAGTAAGCGTAGTAATAACCAACCAAAAAAGATTTGGCGTCAGTCGTTCCAGTTCCAGTTGATTGATGGTTCCTTCTCTACACTTTACTATTTTCTCGACCTGCTTCAGCGCTGCATTGTATCTCACAGAACACTATTGAACAAAATGTGGTGTACATTGTTGGAAAGTGGTGGGGGCACGTTACCAGAATATAAACAGAAAACGGAGAATGCTCAAGTTCATATTTGATTATAGCACATCCAGTAGTAATGGATATGCACTCACAGACGCACATGCAGCAGAACAGCATTTAGTTTGTTAAATATTTACGTTTTCTTAAAACTTGCACAGTGGGAGCAAAGTTTGCCAGCCAAAGCAGAAGGTTTTTTTTTTCAATGAGTTTTGAAAAATCCTAGATGTATTTATTTCAGGTTATAGCAGTGGGAGTTGTTGTTGTTGTAGTAGGCAACAAGAGCAGACATTTTCTTTTTATTTCTACCATAGTTCTTTCAAATTCAACACAAATGTTTACCAACAATAAAAGCAAACAAAAAAAGAACAATAATATAATGCCCGTACATTTGAATTTGACAGATATCGGAATAAAATACATGAAAATAATTAAAACAATTGTCCTTATGAAACAACCTGTAGTAGTTGAATCATGGTATAACCGTTGTGCAACCAAAATGGTACTCTGTTCTAAACCCCTGTAGTCCGAACTTGGTGAATTTTCGTAAGCAATTTTACCACTTATCTCTAATTTACCTTTCAATCATTTCAAAAAATGTTTTCATACGAAATAATTTTAGCATGGTAACACTGTAATTGACTATGTTCACGAATTTTTTGCAAAGAGTTGAATACAAAATGAAGAGCTGAATGAAAAGTGAGTGAAATTTTAGATAATTTTTATAAACGTACTTCTTATGGCAACGAAAATTTCACAAGAGCTGAATCCTTCTCCGTGACGGAAATATGTTAGAGTGAAGGTAACATCTCGTCCTTTACAATAGTAAAGTACAAATAGAACACAAACAAAAGTATAAAAGGTGTACACAAAAGTAAAAAAGTCTATAGAAAAGTTCAAAAACTACAAACATTGTACGCAAGAGTACAAAATGTATATGCAAAAGAAAAAAAATATATAAAAATAGAAAAATTGTACGCTAAAATTTAAAAAGAGAACACAAAAGTACAAACAGTGTACTCATAAGTACAAAACGTAAAACACACAAAAGTACAAAATGTGTACAGAAAACACAAAAGTACAACAAGTGTACACAACAGTACAAACCGTGTACACAAGAACACAAAAAGTGTAAACACAAGACAAAAGGTATGCACAAAAGTAGAAAAGAGTACATAATGAAAAGGCCGACAATAGAATTCATGCCATGAACATACTAAGACCAACACAAACAAAAGTATAAAAGGTGTACGCAAAAGTAAAAAAGTCTATAGAAAAGTTCAAAAACTACAAACATTGTACGCAAGAGTACAAAATGTATATGCAAAAGAAAAAAAATATATAAAAATAGAAAAATTGTACGCTAAAATTTAAAAAGAGAACACAAAAGTACAAACAGTGTACTCATAAGTACAAAACGTAAAACACACAAAAGTACAAAATGTGTACAGAAAACACAAAAGTACAACAAGTGTACACAACAGTACAAACCGTGTACACAAGAACACAAAAAGTGTAAACACAAGACAAAAGGTATGCACAAAAGTAGAAAAGAGTACATAATGAAAAGGCCGACAATAGAATTCATGCCATGAACATACTAAGACCATCCAGCAAGACCAAAGCGTATTTTTATTTTCCGCTAACCTAATTTTTCGACGACTTTGTATGGGGAGCCGCTTAATCGCTTAACAACCCATGCAAAGTGATCGAAAAATTAGTTTAGCAGAGAATAAAAAAACAGGCCTATATTTTCCCATTACATCCCACAAGGGGACTGGGAGCTATGAGCTTAATACACAGTGATTGGAATCTACAGCGTTACAACGGTTCCGAACGGTATTTGAGTAACTTTTCCATTGACGAGGTAACTGTCGTCGAAAGAAATGTTAAACAGGCGTCGCACTCACGCTCTCCATTACAAGAGCCAAGCGCACTAACAATTGCACCACCGACGACCCCACTCGAGTGTCGAGTGTGAGTAATCGCGGCACCCATCGCGCGTTTCCTTTTTTTATATACAAATATACATGTAAAATGTGATGTATCAGCTGTGTTAAGATGCCTATTGTCTCAGCCACCACCCGCAGTTTCATTCTCTGATGGTCCAATATCATTCCATACATTTTGTCGACGATTTCTGGCGTGACGATTCCTTTTCAATAAATCACTTTTTAACCATAGAAATTTGTAGTGTAGAGTCTTCATAGTATCGGGGTTCCCATAGTATCCCTACAAATAATTGCATGATATATATCCACAGCGATTTTGCGGAGATATCAAATTTGTATCGTCGTAAAAAGATAAAGCAGGCAGTATGTATCTTCCTTTTATCATTTCTTTTTCGACATTTGATAAATGAAAAATATTTTAACTAAATGGGTATTACAATGCTAGGGATTACAAATGAAAATTGGATCCCTTCAGAATGGCTTACAGACTTGAAAAAAGCGGACCTGTAGTATTCCATATCTCACTATTGTATACTTCCGGAAAGTTCAGAAAAGGAAATTCGCAAGCTATGCCACAGGGCAGTCCTTTAGGAAGCTTTATTAAACGCCAAGAAAGTTCAAAAAAGCGAAAAATATTGTGTGTGTTACACTAAGTTTGAATAAATTTATGCCGCCGCCGAGAAGACAGTGTTGGACCCACCACAGAGACGCAAATCCCTGGGCCAGAAACTGCAAAGCCTATTTGGATATACTCGAGGGGGAAATCTGAAAATAACCACGCAGAATTCCACGAAGAAAGCTAATTTTTTGTCCTTTTAATTTGTTATTATAAGTATTCATATTTTTCCATTGTACTTATACATTGTAATTTTTCTTGTAAAAATTACTAGTTTCCCATTGCATCCCATGAAGGAATTCGGGAGAGCTTCTCTCAACCAGTGAGCTGTGCGCTTTCTAGTTTTATACTCACTGATTGGGACCTACAGTTTTTACACCGATTCCGAACGGTATTTTGAGAAGCTTTTTCGTGGGTATATACTCCATAGTGTCGCCGTCAATATGCGATATGACCGCCGCCGAAAGAAATTTTAAAGTGGTCAGGTAGGGATCGAACCCAGGATCTCATGTACAAGAGGCGCGCACACTAACCATGCACCACCGACGGCCACGCTTTCACTTGTAATATTAAAAATTATAAGAAAATTAAAAATTGTTTTCTCATCTTCTGGGAGTTTATCTAGCGATATCTTCTTTCTATAAAATGGTCCTGCTTGTTTTTTTTTTACAGATAGTAGTCGGTGGTGCATTGGCTAGTGTGCGCGGCCAATGCGTAGTGACTGCGATGAAAAAGCTTCTCAAAATACCGTTGGGAAGTGGTGTAAGACTTTAGGACGCAATCACTGTGTGTACAACTAGAATGCTAGAAATGGGATCAAGTGTGAAACTATATATTTATTTGTTTAGTTGATAGTTGCAGTGTTGACTTTTAATTAACTACGAGGGAAGTTAAAAAGCCACGAGGCTTTCAAAACGCCTTCGTATATGCAACGCCAACAAAAATATGATTGTGACAAGTCTTTTCTTTTCAGCGTGAAATAAATATGTATTATTATTAAAATTTGGGTTTCCAACAACTAACAGGAACACATAAGTATCATATCAAGTAATAAATTTTAAAAGTTTTAGTTTGCGTAATTTTCTTTTGACACCCACTGTGCGCACACGTTCTCTTGCCTGTGTGTGGCAGGTACTTGTATTAGTGCTAACTAAAGAGTACACACACTTTGCGATGTTAGTATTGTAGTTGTTGCACTCACACACCTATGTGTGTAGTTGCCTATGTTTGTATGCACTGTGAAATTTACAATGTGTTTAGCACATGACGATGCATTCATACATACACTCAAACATATCTACATTCAAACATACATATCTACATACAAACACCCAGTGTGTGCTGCCGTATTACAAGGCGTAGTTGTTTATCCTAATGCACTTGTTAACGGATGAATTTCGTCTTTGTACAAAAATCGATTTGGATTTCGTCTTAATTTTTTTGATTTTTGTGGCTAATGTTGGGTGCTGTTGTTGTTGTTGGTCCTTTTGGCGTGTGCGAACATGAGAGTGTTGGTGTTTTTAGTATTTTTCTGTTGGGGGGGGGGGGGGGGGGGGAAGTAGAATTTTCGGCGGCATTATCAACGGTGATCAAAGAAAATTAGCTGCTGATGTGAATTTAATTATAGAAAATTTATTTTAAATTGATATGTATGTTGATTCACTCTCTACAAAAGGGCGAATGGGAAATTGGAAATTGAGAGGAATGGGAAAATTCACCGGTTCTTGTTTATTGTTGCAGTTAAATTGGGATGAATGTGAATTTTACCACATCATTTGTGGTGCTTCACAAAGTTATTTAGTATAAGATCTCCGATTAAATCTAATGCAGTTCTAAAGATACTTAAAGCTCTTATTCAGAAAAGGCAAACAAACATACAAAAAAATTTAAATTGATATATAAAAACTTGAAACGCATTTGAATTTCCAGAAATGAGAAGAAAAGAGGAAATCAAAAAACCAAAACCAAAAATAATTTTAGTATTATTATGTAAAATCTTAAATAGAGAACCGAGCCACACGCACAAATCTGCAAAAATATAATAAACTCTAGTGCACTAAACAAAACTTGAACAACTGTCCCGAGGTATAACGACTCGTTGGCTGCAGACTTTTCATAGATGAAGCGAAACGGTATTAATTAACCTTGCCATATACAATAGGATCAATGAACCCACTATCGTCACTTGGACCAGATAAACGATTTAAGATGCCTCCTTCCAACTCAGCACATTTTTCGAATGATCACGGAATGAAATAACATTGAGGGAGACTTCGTTCTCCGATCACAAATACAACGTATTTCGTTTGGATTCACTCAGACACTAATTGTTTGAAAAGAGTTTGTGGCAACAGTAAATTAGGCTGCTGCCAACGAATTCCGAATGCCACAGCCGAATTGAGGTTGTCACGACCGAACTTAGTCCCCACAACTGAAATTTGGTTGAAATTACCTAACTTCAGACTAGATTCGTTGTGTCAACTGAAACTCCAATTACATTCGTTCTGTCAACTAAATTTTCTATAATTTCGATTGCAACAACCGAATATGGAATCAATTTGGATGCAACAACCGAAATTGGTACCAAATTCGGTGGCAGCAACTGAATGTTTGAACCAATACAGGTATAGTAACCGAATTTGTTTTCAATTCGGTAGCATCTATAGAACTTGGTACAAATTCGGTCACAATAACTGAATTTTGGCCTTAAATCGTTTCATCGATCGAATTTGGTGTTAATTAGGTTGCTGTAAACGGATTTCTCACGAATTCTGTTGGTACAACTGAATGCATTTTCAATTCGGTTACCGAAACGTAATTCTATGTAGTAGTAGTAATTCTTTATTTCATAAATAACAATGAATTTTAAATAAATAAATTTTGCAATATATGTAAAAGAATTTAATTTCGACTTTGACTTATAGTCGTCAGTCAATTTTAGTATGAGTATGAATATATACGTGTTGTTTTAAAAATTGAATTCAAATATTAATTGTTTTCTGTAGTGTATGCATACTTTTATAAAATTTGCCAAGTCCTTCCATTTAACAATACGACCATTTAAAACATTTATAAGTTCCTCTTCTGTAAGTAAAACCTTATCAACTGAATTTTTTCTAAATTGTTTTAGTGCTACACAGCGGCCTAGAAAATGTTGCAGATTTTCTACTTCATTCATATTGCACATTGAACACAATGTATTTAAGTTAGTCTGGAATCTGGTTCCATTAAGTTCTATCAGATCACTTCTAGCTTTGAAAATCCACATTTTATCCTCTTTATGCCTTCCAATATGTATGTGTATCCGATTCTATGTAGTTATTTCAAACCTGGCGTTTAAAAATCTATAACCAAATATTTATTAGAAAAGTTAAAGAATTTAAAATTTTTGCTGTCGTGGTGATATCAAGATTTCTTTTGTGGTTATTAAGAAGGATTGTAATTCTGATTTTTGTGTTAAAACGTCCTATTTTACAGAAAATGTCAAAATGTCTCAGCGTGCAGTACAGGCAGAACAGTTTCGAAGATTTTCAAGGTCGGTAGTTTGAGACGTGCTGCCATCGTCTATATACAACCATTTGGGACGTAAATCGACAAAGGCAACACGTTAGTAGTGGTGCGGCTGGCAGGGACTTCATACGATCTGAAGTGGCATGTAAAATGAATATATTTCCCTAAAGATAACTCCGTATAAAATTCGTCGTAATTATTTATGAGAATACAGGACAATAAGTCAACACTAATTTAATAGAAAAAAATTCAAAATTCAGATGTGACACCATAAAAATTCACTTGTGACACCATATAAATTCATTTGTGACACCATATAATTTCGGTTGTGACAACCTCTAATTCCGTTGCGACAAACTCTATTTCAATTAATTTTTGACAACCTTTAATTTGGTTGTGACAACCCCCAATTCGGGAACGGCTAATTCGGCTGCCTCAACCAGATTTTCCTGTGAGTATTGGAAAACGACCTAGCCGAAATCAGTTTATCGGAATGTGAGAGCGAATAGACTGGTCACTATGTGAAAAGACTTGAAGGTGGGCTTTTTCGTCAGAACCAACTAAAAAATATAATGGTTAGGTTAGATTAGTCGATGAACGACTCACTTAGACTTTTTGGTCCATTGTGACAACACGGGCTAATGGATTAAACGCTTACCCGACTGGAGTTCAAAAAACATCCTTGTATTCCTGATCCTGTTTATAAATCTTTAAGGTTATCTTCCCAAAAGCAAATAAGACCACCCTACCAAATTTGTTTAGAAGTGGTAGTGACTCGTTCAAAATTAACATCACGTGTTTATGAACACCATTTATTTCTTCCAGCCGCTCGATCTTTCAATTGTGTATTGGAAATTCGGGATCAATATCCATGAGACTATACACAATTACTTCCATGTCAGGTGGGCTGGCTGGGATGTAGGCCTGGATGGGAGGTCCTCCCCCCGAACAACTTCTAATGTTACCCCAGGCCACAACACACAGCTCACAGCTACAAGGTAGTAATGTACTGACCGCGGATCTCCAAACGCCACTAACTTAGCCCGGCCTTGGGACCAACCTGCGTCGCAACATCGTGAAGGAGGTTCCGGCATCTCCGTACATTGAGGTCAATGCCATCACAATGTATATCCGTTTATCCTTCGGAGTGATTCATTCTTCCTCCTGATTGTCATAAACAGTCATTACTTGTTTGTCTTTTACAACCTCACTAATGAACCATTAGCCAGAGTTCCAACTGGCCACCTTAGTTCACTTAGGCTATGAAAACCTCTGCTGCGTTTGTTCCGGTGTGGAAGCCGCTGTAATGTCTGAATTATCAATAATATTACGAGCCCATTTCAAAGAATCTCTCTGTCTAGCAGCGGGTGTTTGACGACGATTGTTAAATACCTTCCTGGAAGGTTGCAGATGTGGGTTTATAACTGCAACTAGTGCACCGGCATGTTTAACCGACGTGTCTCGTATCCTGTCCAAAGAACAGTGGATCTGACATCAGGCCATGCTTCAATTATGTCCATATTGGTGGACCCTGCCATTTTAGCATCGAAGAGGCTTCCGCCAAATCTAGGCTCAGCGGTCTAGCCTCCGTCTGTTTGTATTGTTGTTTTGTTATTATTTCTAACCGCATCATAGCCCCCAGTAGAAAGGTAAGAATTTGGTCGACGGCCGGTCATTCACTGAGCAGCTCATGTATTACTGAGGCACAGCTAAAATACAGTCAGATAACCCCGACTGCAAACTATCCGCATGTACGGTACGCATGACATCCGGATTGGGGGAGTCAGTTTTGAATAGAACCACCACTACTGTGATAAACAGCCGACCCTAATATGGGGAACGGGCGCTGAACAGATATTGACAGTTGGCAAGTGCAATGGTAAGAAAATCAAATCAGCTGTTCTAACAAAACAACCTTGACTAGTTCAACAATAGAGAAATGTCACCTAGAGGCGCCATCTTTCTCATCTGACGTGTCAGTGCACTCTTTTTTGGTAGTGCGGTCGGTGCGATAGACAGTTATTTGACGCAAATTGAATTAAACCAGGTGGGGTTACAATAATTGTTGACTTAAATTTGTAATGTCGTTTTGATGAAAAATTGTGCAATTTAAACGTATTTTGGACTTTTTTGTTATCTTTTATTGTTAGTATTTGTGGTGTATATATTTGTGGTCTATTTACCTAAAATTTTTAACACACAAATTTATTATTGTTGGTTGGTTTGAGCCATTGCCTCTATCTGGTATTATTTAAGCAAATTCTAAAATGCAACGCCAATATGCGACCACACCAAACTTCGTAAGTTTTCTGAGAGAAATCGTTACTCTAGGTATATGAATTACTCTATGAGTAATACCCCGATGAATATATTTTTTTAGAAAATTGGTCTAAGCATGTATATTTTCAAGAAATTCCACTTTGGATATAATTTTTATTACGGAAAAGTCCAAGAAAAATGAATCAGAAAAAACTAAACTTTTTTAAACGAAAGTTCTTATTTGGAAAAATGGGTGATTTATTGCATTCCATTGTTATAAATGAATACATTTATGTCTTTTATTATATTTCTCGATATTTGGGCCATTCTCTTGTACACCTTTCTCAAGTCGTGAGGAAACACTTGTCAAAAAACACAGAGTAACCATGGTTGGCGGGGGAGGTGTTGTGTGGTGAGGTGAGATGAGATGCGGTGTGGTATACTGTCTCGCCTGACTGTCACACTTTGTGTCTGTGTTTTAACAGTGAATGTGTAAAGTTGTGTGGTGGCTTCAGTTGTATCATTCGCTTTCTTTGTTTCTGTTATTGACAAAAACATCAAAACTTTAATTATTACACATTCGAAAACAAACACACACTCACACATACAGAGACAGAGGTACAAAATCGTGGACATATACGCACACGCACACATGTACTAAGTTACTAAAAGGATCTATCGGTGACGACAGCCGGAGTTAAAAGCTTATTGTTGTTGGAATTGTGGCTGCTGTCGTTGTTGCTGCTGCTGCTGTTGTTGTTGTTGTTGAACATTTATGCTGATTATTGAAAACTTTTGTACGTCATTTAGGAAAAGTTTACGACTTTTTTATGGCAAATTTTTCATGACAGACAGCAACAAGAATTAAACTGTAGATTGTAGGAATTTTACTGCTGCTGCTGCCAGTACTGTTGTTAACGTCGTCCTCGTCATTCTTTAGTCCTTGTTGGTCGTCGTTGTGTTGCTGTTGTTAAAGATAGCAAAGCAAACACACAGCACAACAACATAAGCGACAGGACTCTCGCCTTTTAGAGAATCTTAACATAAATATCACTTTATGGCACGAGAAAGTAACAAAATGGAACGAAAATGAAGAAAAAGGATATGAAATGTTTTCATATTTTCTCTTAAGCAAATGGAAAAAGAAACTTAAACTGTTCTTTGCCGTACATACATACATATATACCGAGAACGACAGCTACGAGCGTCAACACGACGCAGAAGGCGAAGTAATAAAATCCTGAAACTGAATGGAACTTTAGGCAGTGGAGTGGCGGGGAGAGAACGGGGGAATTTTACGAGTATTTTTACGACAAACACGAGTCAAACATAAAATTGTCTTAAAAATTCAAATATTCGTTCGTACCACTCACACATGCACACACCATATCCGAGAGTTACCAACACAAGCATTTGAAACAAACAGGAAAACAATCCAAATAGTGTTAAACATAACGACTTTGTTATGTCCTACACTTAAGATCGGAGGAACAATAAAATAAATTGTATTAAGTATACATTTTACAGAGATGTTCTTGGGTTAGGTTGGGTTGAGAAGGAGGAGTTGAAGCATTAATCCTTGGCCTCATTATTGACTATTGTTGAACAGTACTTCGGTCTACTATACGCTAATCGTAGAGCCGAGAGTATCCAGTTGTTCTTCAAAAGAAATTCGGAAAACTCTTCAATTTCTTCAGGATTCTGGGTATTGTTTCACTGGAGAGGTCTCACGAAAGCGCGTCAATGACGCAAAAAGTTTTACATCGTTTCGATGTCCTTCTCACTTCCCCTGCTTTAAATTGTCTCGGCTCGTTCAATTCGATGTAGATACGGCTCCAGGTGGAGTCGATCAAGACTGTTTCTGGCAAGCTTAATTCACCCTTTGGTCTATCCTTTCCAGGTCTATAATTTCTCCCATCTTTTCCCGTCTGATGTGTTACATTTCTAATGTGGGCTATATTTGCCCATTGCCCGAAAAGGTGTTTCGTTATTCAAACTATCCGTTAGTTAAAGTTCACCTGTCATTTCGTTTCCGGAGATAGCGCAGTGCCCACGAGCCCATATTATCTAAAGGTTGCCTTCTTTGCCTCATCTTAGCGTTCAAGTATAGTTTGAATTCTCACCCCTTCTGTCAAAATCGGCGTTATCGCCGTTTGTCTCTCAGTGAAGATCTTCAGACTAGTAAGTCACCCTAATCGTCCTATATAAAGTGCCCGATTTTTGTGCTCCCATCCATTTTACATCATTCTATCAAATAGCAAGCAGCGGATGCCTGTCATGGAGTTTTGGTTTATCAGTCTGCCATAACTGTTTTCTACGCAATGCGGGCAGGGTCTCTGTTCCGATGGTGAGAAGTCTGTCAGTTTTTCCTTTATGTACTGATCAATGAACTGCAGAATTTTCTCCGCCAAGACAATCTCCTACTTAAATTGTACACTCTCAGCACTACTTGATTAAAATAATATTGCATCAACCGAAAATTCGGCTGCTGCAATTGACCGAATTGATATTGACGCAACTTAATTGGACTCCAAAACTGAAATCTGGTTGGTTATTTCCACCTTTTGCATTGTTTTGAAAAAAAAAATATTTTGGACCAATAAATTAAACTTTATGGAGACAGTTTCTGAAATAACCCACGTCTCTAAATAAGTAGGATTCCATAGTAGACATTTCATTGTAGTAGAACATTGTAAGATGTTCAGTTCAGTGGATTCTTCCTAATCATTCCTAAGTCAATTGCCCTTACCTTTAGTCTCGCCGCATTCTGAACAATCAGATATTGTGTCATTGAAACTGTCACAAGTTTTGACACCTTGGACCTGGCTAGAGGCCGTAGGTTTATGGATACCCTACTATGCACTATCAACCAGGTTAATCTTTTGCGTACACAATCTGCGCCCCTCGTTCACCTCGAATACGTCATCACATAAGAGTGTTCTTGCCGGATGTACTTTGAAGTCGCATGCCAACACGTTCCAATCCTGTGGAAGCTGTAAGGTTCTCTCGCCATATCATCCACTCTGTAGTTCTGAACGATCTCGATGAGAGATCTACGACGGTTCTGGGCAGTTATAGAGTTCAGGAATACTGATTTCATGAACTTTATTACCAGTTGACTGTCAGAGAAAACATTGAACCCATTGGCTGCCTGACTATTATCTCCCAGTCAGTCGGCCACTTTCCTAATCGATAACATTTTTGGCTGATACACGCTACTAAGATCAGTTAGTCTTCGAGAAAGAGACACATTCGTGTACAAAATCACATATCTCTATACACTAAGAACTCTTTTGTTCCAGGAATCCTTTTCTGGTATTAGAGTGTTGCATTTTCGATCGAATAGAAATGCCGCTTTCTTGTAGTCGGTAAATCACGACATATTGGGAGCATCTTCCAGCACTGTTCTATGACCGAATTCGACCATAATCACAGTGGGAGAATTGCACTTACCTGATGCCAGACATGTAAGCAATCTGTCTCCTTATATTGTCCACCGGCTCCAAATATATGATTGCATTCACTGCATCCGTGGGAATGAAGTGCAGAGCTACCGCAATGTACAGCGTCGCCATTCTCTGAACACAAGGCACTAGTGGGTTTCGCAAATACCTGTCACTAAACGATAACTCCTCAGAGCATTGTCGGTCGCACTACCGCCACTTAAATTGATCCAGCGAAGAACCCTCGGAGAATGTTCCCAGTTGCAACCTTTAGCCCTTTCACAGGAGTATAGAGTTATATTCACAGGGGATATAGAGTCATCGTCGTCTTTTCACCCTTTCCACTATGATGGCACTGGAACCAAGCTTGCTGTCACTAACCGGAGAAAACATGATGAAATTACAACTTTGAAAATAACGAGGATCTAAAACAACTTAATTTAACACCCAGGTATTTTGCACACCCTGCACGCATTCAATGCGACCAGCTACAAGATAGGGCTTTTATAGCCTTCGCACCAACTCAGTCTTGGCCGTTTTCACCCAACCACCTGCCTAAAGTCTGTAAGCTACCCTGGAAAATGACCCTTAGGGCACTGGGGTACAATGGGCCTTAGTGAGATAGTTTCCATTGGACTTGTTCACTGAATAGTTTAAAACTACAGTGAGTTAGGATCGGCTTTTGCGCGCTTGTAAACTACACGCTGAAAAGTCTGTTTTTTGTTGTTGTTTGGATACAAATATAACGTGTTTGCAGCTTGTCGCAAATGTACCATACTTGTGCCCAAACACATTGTGTTTGCTGTTCAATATAACATGTTTGAGACACAATGATTAGTAGGCTATAATATATGTTTTTGAGACCAAAATGTGGATTTGGTTGTTGAAAACCGCTAAAAACCAAAACGAGACAGACAACAAAGAAACAAAAGGGCAGCAGATCTTCAATTCATGCAAAAAATGTTTGCAAATATGTACATGTTACCTGCAATATATGGCTGGGCCGTTATTTTTCAGCGTGTAGTGGCATCTTAAGGGGAGGCTATATAGGCTACATTGGGACGTACAATTTCACACCGGCTCCTAACGTGTTTTGGTAACCTTTGTCAGGGATAATTACTCGATAGTCCTGCAGTGACTAAACCAGATGATCATTACCGAAATAAATGAAAGGTTGTCAATCGGGAGATTGAACCCACATTCATATGTACTAGATTCGGGCACGCTTACCATTGCACTAGTCGTGGTCACGTTATTTCTTAATATCATTTCGTGTTTATTCAATATCAATGTGGATGTTTTTCAATATCGGTTAAAAATTCCTCGTTATCGATTTGAATTTTCCTAATATCAATTTGTGTTTAAATTTTTTCTATAAAAACTTGAGATTGTGTATTTAGTGTAGGGTACACAGCCTGTAAACACTGGATGTTTTGCCATAAGCCAAATGCTGCTATCATTGTGTTGAAAGAGCGTTTGGAAGCTATTAACCAAGGGGGAACTGTGTGGCACCCGGGGGGATGAGAAGGAGTTGCTCGGTTTGGGGGAGGTTTTGTTTTAATCCTGACAATGATACCTCTATAATGACGATTATGAGAGAAGGTTGGTTGGTCGGTCGGTCGACTGGTTGAACTAAGAAGACACACTAGCAGCCGGGCGATGAATGGAACGCTCAGAAGGAAACGTCAAACTGAAACAAAACAAAGTAAAGCGTGGGCAAAACAAAGAGCAAGGCTTGACAGAGAGGAAGCTAGGAAGCAAGGACCGCGTGCTGTTTTACTACCGCACTTCCGAGCGGTAATTCTCAGTTTTTATAGTTTTTTCCAACCCCTCAATAAATGCAATGAGTATTTTTACGATGTTTCCTTTTTATTCCCTTTCATGTTGCTAGAGTATTAGTCGTTGTATGTTTACATTTGTGTGCGTGTGTCGGTTTGTGTGAGTGCTGAGTGCGGTATGCAGATACGAAGCGAAGGTCCTGAATTGCGATCCTTTTTGGGTTGCTGCTGTTGTTGTTTGGTGTGGCATTATTACACCAAATGCTATAAAAATCCTTTTTGTTTAGTTTCATTTATATCGTGGCATTACAACGTTAGCACTGGCAGCCCAAAACCACCGGTCCGTCGAGGGGTGGAATTTGAATTTGCCACACACGCTAACACACCACTAGGAATCCTCGCACTGCATAGAACAAAACAAAACGCATAATACAAGGAATGAACTCGACGAAATCATTTCATTCTTTGACATTTATTGATGCAATAAACTTGAGAATTTATGTTTCACGGCGTCTGCTGTTATTGCGACCATTATGGAACGTTGACGACGACAAAGCAGAAGTAGTCGTCGTCCTCATCTTCTCCTGCTCAACTACTCCTCGTACTTCACTAAGGATAGTGCCACTAAAACAATGATATCTGCTACTTGTGCCACAGTTAGGTTTATGTTTAACTTATTAAGGACGCTGCTGCCTCAGCTGATTCAGCCGTTGTTGGTTCGTCAGCTATTATAAGTATTTTATGCCTCTGCTGCTGCTGTTAATGTTGGTTAGTTTGCTGCTGATTTCCTTATTACCGCTGATGTTGTTGTTGATAGTTATTGAGAGGGGTTTCTTTAACCCCTCCTCACAACAGCTCTCGTCAAATCCAGGGAAAATGAATTACGTTGATTGTGGTATATGTAAACCCCTACCCCTACCACCGACCAATCATGTCATAAATTGAAATTAAATGTTTGTATTTTGTTTTTGGCATTTACTACCTCGCAAAAGATGTCGGTACATTTCCCAAAATCCTAGCCAGATACAGATGGGATATGCAGAAGATTACTTAAGCAGCAGTTGTTTCACACGAAAGTGAGGTACCACTGAGCTAATGGAAATTAGACACTTAATCGAAATATTGTAATAAGGATCTTCAATTCGTTCCATAACAGGCATATATTGAAGTGGAGTTACTTAAAGATATCCTTGCACCTTCCTCGTCTGCAAAATTTGTGTCAATTTATGGACTAAGAACTAAGTGTATCAATAATGAAAGCCACTTCTACCTAACCAGTAAGCGGATATTTCCAGCCATGAGAAAGCGGATATATTGCTTAAGTCTTGAAAATAACAAAGACATGGTCCTTTTCCTGATGTTTGGCCACCATTGTCCCTTATCATTTGCGAAATAACATGGGTCTGGTCATCTGCGCTAATCTCATCAAAATGCATTCTGCAATCTTCGTTGCGGGCAAAATTCATCATTGATCTGTATTTGGAATAAGAGACTACTCCCATTGAAAAATTCGGTTGACACAACGGAATTAGCCTGGTTGTCACAAACATACTGGAGGCCATCACAACCGAATTAAAGGTTATCACAACCGAATTAGAGTTTGCCACAACCGCAGTCGTGGTTGTCGCATCCGAAGTAAGAATTTGTCACAACCACACTACACGTCCATACAACTGAATCAGAGATTTTCACAACCGAAGTAGAGGTTGTCACAACCGCACAAGAAGTTATAGCAACAGCATTAGAGGTTGTCACAACCAATTAATTTGACCTGCCACTTCCGACCGTGGTAGTCGTTTGTAATCATTGTTTTAGTTGACAACGACTTTTTGCCAGTTCAATAATAATAAAAATGAATAAATGTGTAATGAATTAATAAAAATGATTAACACAGCCAGCAAATCAAATACATTTAGCATAAACGTTTTATTTCAACTGAAGATAGTTGTGTTAGATTTGTGTGTTCTGTCATGAACCAATACTCATCGGATTGAAATTATCAATGGCAAAAAATATTTTTCGATTTCATTCAAACTCGAAAGTAATTTCATAATTACATTCTATATTCTATGTAATTTAATAATTACATTCTATTTAATAATTACATACATTCAAATCAACTACTCCAAAATTATATGTTGAAAACATTTGCGTTAAAATCAACCACGTATATCGTCGTCAACAATAATCGATTGAGTTACAATGTTTATTTTTCATAAACATAGTTATCATTAACCAATTCATATCAATTACACAATAGTCAAGGGAACTTCATCTACGACCGAGAATTGCCGAGAATGTAATGCACAGAAGGAGCCATATCAGATCAGACACCGATAAAATTCATTACTAGCCTAGCTGAATAAAGGCGGTGCTTTATTAATTACACTGTGCGACACCAAAATAATTACACTGTGCGCCAACGGATTCTGGTAGAAAGGTCTAAAAAATATATACGTGTATCGGTGTTATGCCAGATCTGATCCGATTTTTTTAAGGCGGGTCAAAGTTTCCGCCCCTCGGAACTTTCCTGCAACATATCGCCATGCAAAATTGTGTGTTCCTTACTTCTGAGGTACAAAATAGGTTCAGAAGTTTTATAGAAAAGATACAGATAAACTGTCACGTATTACCATAATTTTTACTTGTTTTTGAAAACTCGCTAAACTGCTACAAAAAGGAGGGGGGGTGGTGGTCAAAATGTTCTACAAAAATTATCGACATAAAATTTCACTATATGGGTCCGAACACTCCAAAACACAAATCTTAGCCCAAGTGCTACAAAATAAGCAAAAACTAACTGCCTTCTAAGGGTTAATAATAAATTTTGTCATTTTGCTGTTTCCATTAAAAATAGTCCACATAATAGGTCTGTCTGCGTACTTTTCCATTAGCAAATACTCAGTAACTTTTGTTGGGAGAGTAAGAACAATTTTACTCTCTCGGTTGAAAATATATCAAAAAGTACGCAGACAGCATCCAATGAAATCTTGCAAGAAAACAGCTGATCGGTGTGTAAACAATTGAAATAACAAAGCAAAAGAATTTTAGCATATGTGTCGCACGGTCGCACTGTATATTTGCACGTTTCTAGCATGAAGTAAAATATTTTGTTTATTATAATTTATTATGAACGTTAAAAATCAACACAATTCTAACTACTTACCTCTGCCATTGTTAAATTTCAATTTTTATTTTCATTTCACAAAAATTATTTCATTCAAACAGTAAATAAAAACAGCTGTTCAAACTAGTTGCAAAATCTTGCAAGCAAAAATTTCTCCAGTAACATTTTGCAAGTTCTCTAACTTCCAACTGTCAAAAAATTCCCTTTTCGGCTCTCTCGCTGCAAGAGATTTGGAGTACGCAGACAACATTTTGCACAAATTGATGCAAAATATGTGTACGCAGACAGAGCTAATATAATGAATTTTGTCATATTTCATCTTTTATCCAGCAAAAATTAAATTTTGTCTCACAGTGTTATTATTAATTACTAATCACGGTAATAATTTTTCACTACTGTTGTAGTTGTTAGCAATTTGGTGTTAGTTACTTTAATAACGAAATTTAACTATATAAAGGGTTGTTCAACAGAGTCGCTACAAAAGTAAATCGATGCCATATTTTTTCCTGCTCTTTTGACATTTCTCTTCAGTAAGGTTTGCCATTTCATCATGGAAAGATATACGAGCCAACAACGAGTCGAAATTATTAAAATTTACTACCGAAATTTGGAGTCAGTGGCCTCAACTTCAGTGGCCTCAATCATCTTCAGCGATGAGGCTCATTTCTGGCTGAATGGCTTCGTCAATAAGCAAAATATGCGTTATTGGTCAGACAGCAATCCACACGTAATCCATAAGTCATCATTGCATCCCGAAAAAATTACGGTTTGGTGCGGTTTATGGGCCGGCGGCGTCATTGGGCCGTACTTCTTCCGTGATGATCAAGACCGGCACATTACTGTGAATGCGAATCGCTACCGTTCAATGATAACCGAATATTTTTGGCCCCAATTGGATAATATGGACTTGGAGGTCATGTGTTATCTCACCAAATGGCCCAGTCGATTGGCCGCCTCGGTCGTGCGATTTGACGCCGTTAGATTATTTCCTGTGGGGCTACGTCAAGTCTATGGTCTATGCCAACAAGCCAGCGACGATTGATGAACTTCGAACGAATATCGAACGTGAAATTGCAGCAGTATCGGCCGATTTATGCTTGAAAACCGACGAAAATTGGGTTCAGCGTCTGGACTTCTGCAAGCGTGCCCGTGGTGGCCATGCAAAAGAAATCGAGTTCCATACATAATAGCATCGAACGTACTTTCACAGGAATAAAGAATTTCATTGGTATCTAAAACCGGTTTTGATTTATTTAAAAAAACTTTTGTAGCGCTCTTATTGAAAACCCGTTATTTTCAAAAAAATCCAATATAAAGTATAATGAAACATACCCCGATAAAATTGTGTAGTTTCGTAGTACAAGAAATTCGTAGTAGATTTCGAAAAAACGTAAATTAATCATTCATTAATCATTAGTGACTTTTTGTCATTTGTTGTCACAAATAATAAATATAATTTCAATTCAAGTAAAAGTTTTTCTGCAATAAGAAAAATTAACATATAAATGAAAATATATATTGCAAATATGGGAACTATCAATGGGAAGTGAAGGCGTGGTTCTATTTTATTGTTGCTGAATTGATTTAGTGCATTTTTATTTAATAGGCTTAAACAGAAAGGATATATGTCGGTCAAGTCAATTAAAGCATTTATGTATTAATTTTTGGGATTCTGGTGAAAAATATCGGGCACAAGTAAATCCACAGGCCATTGTTAACGCGACATGATTTTAAACCGAATTCAACTCCTTTTTGTGTTGATTTCCCATTGAATTGAAACAACCGATGTCCCTACCAAAAACAGGTTGGATGCAGCTTCAAAATATTATTGAATAGTTTTTATAAATTATAAATTTATAAATTTAATAAAAATTTGCAGTTTTTATTATTGAAGCGTGTTATAATTCATCTTAACTTCAAATGAAGTTGTATTCACTTAACTAGTTATGTAAAATGGTAAATTGTACTTAAACTAATTAGGTTTTTTTTTACTTGAAAACGTTTTCGTTAAACTCAACTACGAATCGTTGACTTCTTCTTCTTCCGACTTAGTCAAATGTTTCTTTGTTCATAAATGTAGTTATAGTCAACTATTTATATCAACTACGCAATAGTCAGGTGAATTTCACCTAGGACATGGTTGAAATTTTGGATATTGTCTATTGGGAATTTTTTTTGGGTGTATAAACTTCAAAGAAGTTTTGAGTTTTAAGGGTTGTTGGATAGTGTCCAGCTAAATATTGATTCATATAAAATCATATTTAAATTTAAGGATCTGTGAAAGAGTGTATATTTTTAATAACAACTTAAAAAAGAATTATAGATTTTCCGCCTTATTCATAAAAAGTTGTGAGAGGTTTAAGAGACGTATTTAGTATGTTAAATCCTCTCTCAAACCTCTTCTAACTTTTTACGAATAAGGCCGTTAGTGTTTAATTTGTGGCTTTTTTTAATTTGTTGCCAAGACTTCTAGTTAATTTCCACCAAACCATAGTTCATTTCAAATCAACTATAAAATAAATGGTTTCCCATTACGTCCCATGAAGGGACAGGGGAGAGCTTCTCACAATCGCTGAGCTGTGCGCTTTCAAGTTTTCACTCACTGATTGGGACCTACAGTTTTACACCGATTCCGAACGGTATTTTGAGAAGCTTTTTCATGGCTACATACTCGATAGTGTCGCCGTCACTATGCGAGGTGACCGCCGCCGAAAGAAATTTTAAGGTGGTCTGAGCAGGGATGAGGCGCGCACACTACGATTGCACCACCGACGTCCAAATTATTTGCTACCACTTGTAAACCTGTTGCTTTATTAGCCAATATATATAATATTACAATATATTAACTTAAAATTTAACTCTTTTCTTAAATAGAAACATATGTTTGACTGAGTTATACTATACCTTAAGAAGGGAAAATATTTTTTTGAATCGTTTGAAATATGCTTAAACGTAAGCACATTTAATTAACTTAAGATTGTTTATATGAAAACTTTTTCATTAAAGTTTATTTTGTTGTACACAAATTTATTGTGCATAATTGTAGTTATAATTAACTACATATTTCACATCAACTAAGTAATAGTCAGGGCAATTTCGCCGAAATTTCTTAAATTTTGGATATTACTAACAATGGCATTTTTAGGGTGAATATTTTTTGGCACCAATTTGTTTCAGTAGTTTTAAGGGACGACATCAACTTTTGGATAGAAAGTATCTTCCCTTCAAATCTTTCCTATATAAGAACTAAAGCATGTGACATTGTTGATGGAGTAATTAATTAAAATTGATCAAATCTTTAGATCTTTTCGTTTGAAATCAAATGTAAACATTGTAAAGTGCAATGAGTGAAAGAAACAATTTATTAAAGCAGTGCACGAACGAAAGCAACATAGGCAAACCGCAATAGACTAAACAAAAGAAGAAAGAAAAAAAGGAGCAACACTGGCTAGAGAAGAAAAGAAATCAAATTAGTTTCTTGTTTTATGGACAACCATTTACTGTTTATGTATTATATCTTTCCTGGCTAGCAACAACAATAAAAGCATCACCAGCAGCAGCAACAAAATCATCATCATCATCACCCATGGCAATAAAATCAATGGCATACGGGTCTGTATGAATTCCTTTGATTTGAATGTTTAAATGCAACATGCAACAACACAAATACACACACACACGCTGGGACATTTAAACATGAAACAGCGACAGACGATCATTGACTCCTGAACTTCAATAAAAGTGCAATAAAAATACAAATTACCATTCAAATATATCGTCGTCATCCACATCCCCATCGCCATCATCATCATTATCATTCTCATTCTCATCACACACACACACACTCATTGCGTGCAGTTTGATGCAGATGCACAAAGGCTGTTCCCCTGCCGCTGACTTCCCGCCATTGAATATGTGTCCAGACATCAAAGATTGGAGCAGGAACATCCAAAAACAAAAAAATAAAACGAAACCAACAACTGCCGACAATGTAGTCATTTAATTAGTAGTGGTAGTTGTAGTTTTTGTTGTTACTGAAGTCCCCCTGCCATAGTTGTACGGCGGCGGAGTAGAGTTGCAAGATCAAATCAAATGATGCTAATGATTATGATCATCATTATCATTGCCACCCGCAATAAGAACAAATGTTGAGGAGAATATAAATATATAAACGGAGTAGGCGAAGACGAGGTCGAGGGGGACAATATGAATAGTAAACCTCACACAAAATAATGCTGATGTTGCTTTTGAAGAGAATGGCAGAGGCGGAGAGCAAGAGGGGAACTTCAGAAACTTCCATGTATAACTTTAAGGTCGAATTAGTCTTGACGGTTGACGGTAAGCGATCAGCTGTTTGAGTTGGGGTTGCATTTTGCATGTGTTAGAGAGAGACAGTTTTAAGAAATGTACTATACATATATAACGCTGTTATCAACATCTCACAATTCTGAATGGGAATGATTTATGTGACGCAACTTAAACGTACCAAAAAATGTACATACAGTGCCAATAAGTGTACACACACGTACCAAAAAGTGTACACAAAAGTGACAAAAAACTACACATAAAAGTGCAAAAAGTGTACAACAAAGTAAAAAAAATACAGTATGAGAAGTGTACTCAAAGGCATACAAGCGTACAAAAGTGTACACAAAACTAAACACAAAAGTACATAAAGTATAAACAAAAGTACAAAAATTACACATAAAAGTACATAAAGTCTGCACAAAAAGTGTACTTGCATATCCAGTCCATTGTATTTCCTGGATAGCTGATTTGTTGCCTTTGAAATAGAGGGTTTAATCGTTTAATTTTTGTGTGTATTTTTATTGCCGATATTCGCGGTAGAGGTTGGCAGGACCTTTACACCAGGTTTTTGCATTTTACGTAGTGTTAGAATTCATACTTCAACCGTTTATCACGAATCAGGTGCTGAACTGCATACAACTCTCCACGAGTCTGTCGGCCATGGAGTCTATCCTTGTCAGTTATCCGCCACAAGCCAGTTATATTAATGCATCCGCTTTCTAAGGACAAACTAATGTCCTAATAGATCAATTGTTTTCAGTGACGATTGTCACCTGGTCATTTGAGATGCACTGATGCTAGCATGCCAATCAGATTGCCCATCGAAACGTTAGCTATCTTCAGCTTGGAACATAGATTACGAGTTGCCAGCAGACGATGAACGAACGACTCGCTTAAACTTATTCGTCCATTGTGATATCACGGGCTAACGCGATTGAGTCCGGAGGACTATTTAGTTTGCGTCAAGAAGCTGAAGATATTGTCGATACCTATATGAAATCTAAATATGTAGGATCCCATATTAGATATCTTCCTGTCGGCTAGTTATGAACACGTGCAGTGAAGATTTCCAGTGGATTCTTCCTCTTGTCGTCACAGCTTCTACAAAAGTCATTTGCCCTGAACTTCAATCTCGCCGCATTTCTACCAACTTCACAGTGTTCCATCAAAACTGAAAAAAGAGTTGATATCTTCAGCCTGGTTAGATACAAAAGGTAGATTAATCTCTTGATACATACTATCGGCCAGATATGTCTTACGCGCACACAATCTGTACCCATCGTCTACCTCTCTTGCAACATCACATTGCAGCGTTCTCGCAGGATAGACTTACAAGTCGCTAGGGTCATGCATACATACTCCAATTCATGTGCAACTTGTAAGGTAGCCAACAGTTTAACCAGCTCATTCCCTCTATAGTTCCCCGGAATTTCCTTGTACTCCAGCACCCATATAAGGTGAATATCGTACTGCTACACCATCTCGTTAAGAGATCTGCGGCGGTTTTCAGGAATACCGTTTATGAATTCAGGATTACTGATTCTAGGGAATTTAATACCGCCTGACAAAACGATATTGCTCCAGCGACTGTTGGACTATTATCCCTCAGACAGCTGATCACTAACCTAATTAAAAAAATTAAAATGATCCGGTAATCTTAGAGAAAGGGACAGTTCCAATTTCCCTAGAATAGACCCCATACCCCTCTTGATCAATAATTTTCGATACATCCGTGTATAAGTCAGTGTATAAGTCACTCTTTACCAGGAACTGCCTTGTTTCATGAATACCTTTCCGGTATGACAGTGTGGTATTTCAAATCGTACAGTGGTTTAGTTTTCGAGTAACCGACAAATGCATGAATATTGGGAACACCTTCCAGCACTGGTCTATGCCACATTGTTAGAGTTGTCATAGCCTGATGACAGACGCATATCCACTAGACAGGACCAAGCATAGTAAAAATATAGTAAAAATACCAAGTAGTCGCAGTAGATACAACAACAGTTGTGGGCAACAACTGCAGGCATTTTGTTTTTGTTTAGGCTCTCCTCGTGTCAAAGTCAACACATACGTATACCAACAAATAAATGTAAACAGAAACAAAACCTTTGAATCTAACAGAAGTGGCCAACTAAACAACGAGAAAAAATTGAAAACAGCTGTCTACCGAGTTTACCTTCTCATTCTACCATGATTGGAAGTATTGAGATGATTCTACAAAGAAAGTGAAAGTTTTGGAAACAATGTTTGATCGCTGGCACAATTTTGAGAAGCAGTCGCTTCACGGTAATTGGTTTCCTGCACTTAAAGCGGACGATATCATTATTTGTTGCTAAATATGTGTGTTTTTTGTCCTTCGAGCAGAGTCCATCTCTGGCACATGATGTTAAATTGGTATTGATACAATTGTTGCTAAATACATACGTAAATTTATTGGTCATCGGCGGAATATTATCTCTGGAATATGATTTAAATTTAAGATTCCACGGTTGCAGTTGCGGTATTGTTTGTTTCACAGTCTCTTTAGATTTAAGGGGCCAGGGTTTTGATCAACCCTATGTACTGCATTATTAATATTTAACACCATCATGGATTTTTGGCCCCTATAATTGTTCAGATACTAGATAGGGCAAATATGTCCCTATGGTGAGTTATACAAAAGGGTTGACCCCAACAAAAGCGTAATAACCGGTATTTAGTTAGCTGTTGCGACTTGGCACCTAGGAGCGCATAAAGCTGGCCAAAAAGTGATACCAACACAAGAGGATGAAACGGGTTGAAAAAACTACACATTGGTAGTTTCGCGTTCATTCCTTACCCATCATAACATGTAAGGCCGAATTCAATCTGCCCTCAAAGAACGAACATTTGTTTGGGAAGTGCTTTGTTTGCCTTTAAGCTGAAATGGACAATTAACTTATAAGCGGCAAACACACACAAACACCACATCAGCAACTGAACTGAAATGTGTGAACTGAACTGAACTGAAGCCAATAAAGATAATAATGTAGATGATGATGACTGCAGGCGGCAATGGTGGTGGATCTTCATTGTTTGGTTACGAATTTGCTTTGATGCAAAAACCTTTCGGAATGGATGTAAAACTGTAAGTCCCATTCAGTGAGAGTATAACTAGAAAGCACATAACTCTTTGATTGCGAGAAGCTGTCCCCTGCCCCTTCCTGGTATGTACTGGGAAAATATTTATTTATTTATTTACTAGATATTGGACACTCGGATACTCAATTTTCAGCATTCAATGGAATCTAAAACAAAACACAAGAACTCCCAAAATGTGCGCCTCTGCCTTGGGATTGTAGCCATTCATATGAACGCAAGTTTACTTACATCTCCGCTTGCATTTTTATTTCGTTGTATATTTATTCTGGATGCGGTTGTTGATAATTTCGGAAGTCCACAAAGGGAACGACAACAAAGCACTTGCTAGCCAACAAAATCCATGCAGCAGCAATAAAACGTAAAATGTGTTCCCATTTATAAACAAAATTGTGTTGTCTTATAATAATGAAGGAAAAATAAAAATAGAAAAACAACATAAAATCTGACGAAAAATGCATCAAATGAAAAAATACATAAATAAAACAAAACATGACCGAAGATTTACAGGATTTTGTTGATTCTTATTGGAGGCAAATGCTGTAAACAACATAACAGAGGCCGTTGTTACACCATGCATGTTAAAGTTATGTGAGCAGCATAACAAAACAAGAAAATGCAGTGATGAGTTTTAATTATTATCAAAAGAGAGTTTCTCTTTTGTTTAAACTGAATGTGTACGTTTTTTTGTAAATAAAAAGGGTTTGTGTGTCGGTGTTCCTTGTGTTTAGGAAACGGGAACCGGCTTTTTATTGCATTTTGTATGAGTGTGTGTGTGTGGAATGAAGTTGGTTAAATGCCAGCCAGAGAGAGAGAGAGACGAGTGTGTGTGCTTGAGAGAGGGAGCTACAAAGTGTGGGTTTCTTAAGGTTATGCCGTTGTGATGAGTTCAGTTATGGTTAGTTGTCGAACGGAAACGGTTGTTACAAACGGGTAAAAGAATAACAAGCAATATTGCCAGAGAATTATGAGTAAAAAAAAAACAAATATAAAATTTTATTAGCTACAAAAGAAATTTAAAAGGATTTATAAAATATTAGTAATTTTGGAAATCAAATTATATACAAATCAGTGATTAACTAAAGAATCGAGACAAAAAAAGCCGGTGATTGAGTTTGTAAATTTGCCGGTTGCTTCATTAAAAAAAAGACTGTTGTCGCCTCAGTGGTGAGTTAGTGATTATGCGTGTGTACACGTCGTGTGCACATTAGTGTGTGTGTGTCGTAACTAATTGAACCTATAAAATTTCTTAAATGCATTAACGAAAGGTGTAGAACAAAGATAAACAATAAACTTTATAAGCGGCAAACACACACAAACACCACATCAGCAACTAAACTGAAATGTGTGCATTCAGTTATCGAAGAAGCCAATAAAGATGATGATGACTGCAGGCGGTAATGGTGGTGGATCTTCATTATTTGGTTAAGCATTTGCTTTGATGTTCAATAAAAGCAGTCACTGAACACGTTTGTGCATTTGTGTGTGCGTGGGGACACATAGTGTGTTGTACTTTAAAAGTAAACTTTTTTTTAAATATTGACAACGATAACAGAAAGGTTTTAATAACATTGCAGAGCTGGTGTTGTGTTTGATAACTATCCAAATATCAATTAATATTAAGTGAAAACAAATAACAACATAAAAACGAGTATTTAAACCGAAAGTGTTTACTTATGCATGGAGAAGAACCTCCACAATCATTCATATCGATAGATAGTGAGACAGAGAGACAGTGAAACTGCGACTCTACAATTCAACCTAAAAAAAGTCTCTTCAATTACAACTTCAACGGCAGCCGAGCAAATAAAGTCAATATACAAATTAACTGAATAACTGCAGCAAAAACGTACAAAAGAAAAAGAGTACAACTCCAAAAAAAAAGTGGCAGCCAATACACAAACATAGTCTTGTTACGAGAGAAGAGTGTATATTTCACAGTGCGTACGAGAGTGTGTGTGTGTGTGTATGTGATTTAAAACACACAGACAATCTGCGCACTATACACAGACGGCGGGCATACAAACAGTGAAACCAGTCACTCATATACCAAGTGGATACTATTGCAAGCAAACAGCAAGCAGACATCAACAACAAAATAAAAAAAAATAGCGTCCAGCCATAATTTTCATGTTCTTTTCACATCTTCCATAACTCTTCAGTTTACCTGGTGAAGCAGAACGTTTGTTGCTTTTTGATGGTCCATATAACTTATAAATCATCATCGTCATCATATTTCTTCCTTCATCCAAAAAGAAGGCAAATCAAATAAAAAAAGACACTTAAGGACTTTAAAAAATAAAAGAAAATGCAAAAGCATTTGTAAAGGTTTATAAAGGAAAGATAAAGTTTTCATCGGTTCTCTATCTCTCTCTGTCTCAATTAACTAATTGGATACTTGACAAAAGTGCAGAACAAAGATGCAGCATTATTCACAAAAAATGGATCT
This sequence comes from Phaonia tiefii, assembly GCA_963931995.1. NCBI lineage: Eukaryota > Metazoa > Arthropoda > Insecta > Diptera > Muscidae > Phaonia > Phaonia tiefii. The sequence continues at coordinate 11,676,026 of OZ008371.1, forward strand.
CACTGTAATAACTTCAAGAATGGTGCCACAGGTACTAATGCTGTTATTATGTATACAAGGTAAGTACCGGACAGTTGAAGACAATAATAATTAACATAATTATAATATAGATAGAAATCACACTCACAGAAATATACGTTTGAGACGACTGAGTTAGCCCTAACCGAATTTAGAGGTTGTCACAACTACATACATTAGAGGTCATCACATCCGAATTGAAACGTTATCACAATCCAATGAAGAGGTTGTCACAACCGCATTTAGAGGTTGTCACAACTACACTAGAGGTCATCATAACCAAATTAGAGGTTGTCACAACCACATTAGAGGTCACCAAGCGAATTGAAAGGTTGTCACAACCGAATCAAGAGGTTGTCACAACTGAATTTAGAGCATGTCACAGACGAATTTAGAGGTTGGCACAATCGAATTTAGAGGTTGTCACAATCGAATTTAGGGGTTGGCACAACCGAATTTAGAGGTTGTCAGAACTGAATTTAGAGGTTGTCACAACCGAATTTATAGGTTGTCACAACTACACTAGACGTCATCATAAACAAATTAGAGGTTGTCACAACCACATTGGATGTGATCACAACGGAATTTACAGGTTGTCATAACCGAATTAAGAGATTGTCACAACCGAAGTTAGAGGTAAACACAACCGGAGTAGAGTTTGTCACAAAATAATTTAGAGGTTATCCCTAAATACTCAGCATTTTGTTGATGTTTATACTGGCGAATTTGAGGAAATAATGGAATTTATATGGGAAAATATTTAGGGACACAAATTATTTTGAACTTGTACTTTAAACCGTTTTTAAGTCCCACTTTTAAGGGTCAGAACCCAAACGACTTTATCTTGTAGGTACATATCAGCAAATCTCAAACGTCCGACATTGAAACTCTGGAGAACTGATGACATCCGCTTGTACTTTGACTATCGTTGAAAGTAATTTAAGGTACTCAGAGCAGGAATCGTACCCACATACTCTTGTACAATAGTCACTCGTACTGCCAACTGCACCACCATCTTACCGTAATCGAAAAATTAAGCCGTTTGTGTTGACCAGGAGATCATCAGTTTGACTTATGGACTACATACGCGGAGGTGCATAACCTCGTCTCTGGGTCACACAACTTTAGCTAGAGGTCAGAACAAAAGAACCGCACAAGGTGGATCTGTGGAATTTTCTAAAGCTAATGGGATTAGGTTGTGGCCATCGGTGGTGCAATGGTAGTGTACGCGGCTGTTATACATGCGAACCTTAAATTTCATTCGAAGGCGGACACCTCGCTTAGTGACGGCGACACTATAGAGTATTTAGTTATGAAAAAGCTGCGGTTCGGAGCCGGGTTAAAAATTTAGGTTTCAATTAGTGAGTGTAAAACCAGAAAGCGCACAGCACACGGGTTGTGGAAAGCTTTCCCCAATCCCTTCATGGAATGTAATGAGAAACAATTTTTTTTAATATGATTAGGTTGCACAGTCATAGAATATGCGGATTACCTGTAAATTGCTGTATCGAGAAAAACACTTCTCCATGCAGAAACGTATTTCATATCTTAGTCAGAAGACTCTCTAAGTGGATCGCACACGATGGAACCTATCCAAGAAAAGAGTTTACTAGATACATAGATACAGCTGTTGTCCGGCTGAGAATGTTCTACAGTATTATCGTTTGGTGGCCGGTACTGGAAAAATCCACTTACCTAAGTCCGTTAACAAAAGCCCAGACAATGGCAAGGGTGTGTGTCACAGGTGCCCTTCATACAACCGCTAATGGGGGTTTAAGGGTTATTCTTTATCAGATACCAGTGGAATTGCTGCGAAGGTAAAATACTGGAACCTCGGCAGTGTGCCTAAGACATTCTTCGCGATTGATCACCAGCCCATATAGACATGCGACGATGTTAAGATATCTCCGGCAATCCACAATAGATGGGGATTACATGATATTTACTTCCAACTTTGAGAGGCACCTCTCCACTCATATCCCGGAGAGGCCGGACTGGAAGGAATGCATCCGGGTAATGGAAGGTGTTTAGACGTCTACACTGATGACTCTAAACAAGATGACAATGTAGGTTATGGAGTTTATTCTAAAGTGGCGAACCTAGAGCTTGTACAGCGACTATCAGACCATTGTAGTATCATTCTGGCAGAATACATGACAATCCGAGAAGTGATCTTCTGGCTCGAACGAAATGTCATCACCACCTGGAGAATCAACATCTACTGTGAGGCTGCTATAAAATCTCTGCTATAAAATCTCTGTATCATTCTGGCAGAAGATGACAATCCGAGAATTGATCTTCTAGCTCGAACGAAATGTCATCGCCACCTGGAGTATCAGCATCTAATGTGAGGCTGCTATAAAATCTCTGCAATCTGTATTGCTGACTTCAGAAACTGTTAACAAATTCTACAGATCTCTAAATAAGACGGCCTTGCAGTTTGATATTCACCTTATATGGGTGCCGGAACACAGGGACGTCCCAGTGAACCATAGAGAGGATGGATATCTAGATTGGGGACTATCTTACCTGTGGACTATGTGGGTATGACCCTTTCTGGATGCAAGCTTATGTTTGAAACCAAAGCCTTCAGACATGTGAATGACAAATTGTCGGGAGGCACAAAATTAACAGGCAATTGTGCCAAGTTATGACCTGAACTTTATATCCAGTCCTAGACAAGATGTACTTATGCTAATATCTGTGATCACTGGACACTTTTTAAAAGGTAGTCACACGTCTAGACTTGGTATATCAGCTCATGATTACTGTAGAATCTGCGGGGTTAAAGAGGAGGACGAGAGCTCGGAACATTTCGTTTGCTACTGATCGGCCTTTTGTGAGATAATGCCTAGGATCTAATATAATAGACATCCAGGAAGTTAAGCTGGGTGATCTTATGATATTTTAGTGAAGCTCTAAGTTGTTAACCAGGGACAAAAAGTCCTAGACAAGATGTACTTATGCTAATATCTGTGATCATTGGACCCTTTTTAATAGGTAGTCAAGCGTCTAGACTTGGTATCTCAGTTCATGATTACTGTAGAATCTGCGGGGTTGAAGAGGAGGACGAGAGCTCCGAACATTTCGTTTGCTACTGATCGGCCTTTTGTGAGATAATGCCTAGGATCTAATATAATAGACATCCAGGAAGTTAAGCTGGGTGATCTTATGATATTTTAGTGAAGCTCTAAGTTGTTCACCAGTGACAAATGTACGTCTCTCCTGGAATGTCAGAATGGAGTATCCTATGGCTTGAACGCCCCTTACTCATAGTAAATAGCATCACAGGTTCATTGACGGAGACGAACAATGACGTCCGGTGGTATCACGAAGTTCCTCGTTGAAGTAAGTCTATCAATAGGACTGTAATTTCTACCTTACCTAACCTAATTGCGCAGGAAGCCCCTCTTTATGTCTTTGAGATTAACAGTTAACAACCTCACCTTATATATATATATTCTCCAGAGCATGTAGAATGTGTTTCCTAGTGCTGGGGAGAATAAAATTGTCAATACGTTCTATCTTCCGCTGCTTCTGCAGGAGCTCTTAGGTGAGATCTAGCCTTCATGCGCATTTTCTATTGGTAAAACAGAGGCGCATAGAAAACTCTGATCTTCTTATTTTTACATTAAATCCCTCACATTCAATGAACCTTGAGTTCATTTCAGTTCAATCCATTTCAAAGTCCTTATTGGGTTCTTCTGGTAGAAGTAACTTTGAGAAATGTTCTCTCCACGTCCTCAACACTCTCTGTTTATTTGTCACAAGATCTCTATTCTCGCCCTTAAAGGTGTAGAACTCCGTTCCATGGTTTGGCGCATACAAACTAGTGCTACAAATATGGTAAGCTGTCAGGAGTTTCATTTCAAGTCTTTGTCCCATATCCAAGTTTCTGGTCGATTTTAAATAAACGCGGTTTATAAAATATAACTTTTAGCATGGTAGTACCCGCATGACCAGCAATTTTGCTGTGATCATCGGTGGCGCAATGGTAAGCGTGAGAGACGCTTTTGAATGAGAATATGGGTTCAATCCCTGCACTTCTTTTATTTCCTTCGGTGATGATCACCTCGCTTAATAACGACGACACTCTCGAATAATTAGACATGATAAAGCTCCTCAATACATAACCATTCGGAACCGGTGTAACACTGAAAGTCTTGATCTATGAGTTTATAGTCTAAAAATTAGAATACACACACCTGAATGATTGTCAAAAGCTCTCTCCTACCCCTTCATGGTATGTAATGGGAAACTAAGCCATTTTAAGACCAGGAGTTTATGTCTTGTTTATTTCTCCGAGGTTTCTGATAATATTCCGGCTGATACCTCTTTGATGCAGTGCATTTTTGTTTTGAAATTTTTGTCAATTCTTTGGAGAGAAATATTAGAAGTATCGTTTTTCAAACATAGAAATTTCGAACTTACGTAAGTCGAAAACTTTTGAAACTTAAAATAAAGAATGCTCAAATATTTCACACCGATACTCTTCTACTCTTATGCAAATTCTTGTCATTATGTGCGGAACAAGGTAAATACTTGTATTACCAAAATGAAACATCCTCTTTCCCACAGACACTCAAAGCGCCGACCATCAAAGGAGTCCCAGCTCGCCACAAAGAAACAGATAGACAACAGACAGACAACAATTGTTTGTTCATAACTCTATTGTTTGCACTTAAATGTGTACTAAGCCCAATGTACAATACACGAATAGATATACATACTCGTATACATGTACTCGAACATAGTTTACGAGTGGTATTTGTGACGACAGCAGACAAAAGAGCCCCCAAACAATGTCAACCATTCGACCATCCAACCAACAACCATCCTGACAAAACGTCAACCACAAAACTAAAATTTATTGCATACGTAAAGATTAGATATAACATACGACGAGTAAATACACATACATAGAAGTTGTATTCATTGATCTTCCTTCTCAATAGGATAACTATGTATAAGTAGTCCACTCGAATTCCGTTGTGCAAACAAGTAGAGCCATTTATGGTTGAAGACTCTAGAGTTCAATAGCTAAGGTACGAGTAATGAAATATCAAGAATGTATAAGTATAAAACGGCAAACTATTTTTCAGGACTTATTACTTAATAAATCGCATTAAAGAGCGCAAAGGATTTTCAAAATTGACCCACATTATTAATGCATTTTTGATATGAACATTAAGTATTTTGTAGTATGAACTTCTCATACGTTAACTAAAGTACCAGTATTTAAATTAGTTTAAAATTCTCATAGAGAATGAGAGTTGACTAGATGAGGCAATGCAAGGGGAAGGGGCATAAAAACATCGGTCCTATTGCAGCCGACGGGTCGGCTCCACTCTGTAGTCTGGGTCACACGTTGAACAAAAGTACAAAAAGTCTACACAAAAGCGCAACAAGTTTACTCAAAAATGCAAACAGTGTACATAAATGTACAAAATGTAAAAGTACATTAAAGTTCAAAATATATATAGGGCTTTTTTTATGTTCCAGGCCGATGTTTGTTTTTTGAATAAATCTTAAATGGTACAATATTTTTTAATAATATTTTATTGTATGAAAGTTTGGTTTATAACAATTATGTATGAAAGCGCAAATGTACATACGCTCTTTTAACCATATTTTGCATAACATTTTTGGTATATTACGGGTGTTATTGCACCAATTTCTTCAATAATTTTAATCTTTAGCATCTGAAGTTCGGCCAGACTTCACTTTATCTCCCAGTGAATACAAAGATTGCAAATTCTTTCCAATACGCTGAATGGTTGAATTGCTCGGCACATTATTGAAACCGAAAAAATCCCTGAACGATTATTTAGATAAAATGTTTTAATAACTCCACCACGTTGTTGGTGCGTTATATGCTCTATAATAAATTGTTCTGCACATCTGTAAAATACAAACTGACAAATGCCGACCAAAGAGAGAATGTGCGGTCAAAAAACATCGACCTGGAACATTAAAAAACACCCGTACATCACCTACTTTCGCCCGAAGATAGAATATAAATTTAATATTTTGGGCTGGCCCCCTAAGTCCACTTAAGAGCTTCTTTTTGTGCGTGAAGATAGATTGCGAATCTAATTTAGCAAAGACATAAACCACTACAGTTTACATGATTCTGTTATGGCGTTAACATAATTATGTTAACATATTGAAAAAATGGCAACACTCACTGTACAAGACGAACGACAACAAGTTCAAGAAACAATAAATCCTTATCTGTCTACACACATGTTTAAACATCCACACCCACAAATCTATACATACGAACGTATATTTACACTTGTCGAATAAAGTAATTGTGACCCTTATACTCGAACTGATCTCGCCAGTGGTGGAGCAAATTGTGCGTAAGGAGCACACGGGTGTATGGCCTGGTCGTTCGTGTGCCGACCATATAAACAATCCTCGTTTTATCGAGAAACCTTTTCACGGCTAATTACAGGATAGTATCGCAGTCACTAAACGGGGTGACCGTTAACGAAAGAAATGTCAGGTGGTCGGAGCAGGGATTGAAACCACGTTATTATCTATAAAACTCGCACACATTAACCATTACACCACCGACGGCCATTGGATATAAAATGAACTCACAGAAAATGGACTCACATCGGGTATATACTTAGGCGGCCAAGATCACCACTAGGATCCACCAAATAGATGGCAGTGATGCCAGGAAAATAATGCGAACCAAGTTGCCTATCAGGGAATTAAATTGAAGTGAATGCCAGTAACAGAAATCGATGTAGAGAAGTCGTTGACCCCATTGTTCTTCGTGAAACTTCTATATGTTTTTGACTTAAAGTACGTAAAGGAATATTTCTTTCCACCCAAACGAAATCTCAGATAAATTATCTTCGTTTAGTGGTAAGTAGTTGCGGCAAATGAATATTTTTTTGAATCAAGCTTATAAGGTTATTAGTTCAGCATTACCAGTTCATGCCAGTGAGTTTACCCACAAAAAAAAATATCCAAGTTAGCCGTAATCGAATTTATAGGTTGTCATAACCACATTTGATGTCATCACATCCGAACTAAAGGTTGTCAGAACCGCAAACGTATTAGGGGTTGCTGCAACCGAATTTCAGTTATCTGGATTAGTCTCAGCCTTCACAACCTCAACTCGGTTGTGAGAAATGCATTTCGATGGCAACAACCACAGTTTTAGATTCTACAACCTCTTTTGAAACAACTAGCTCTGTGAGTGTGTGCTTTCGTGAGTTATCTATTAGTCAAACAAAATTCAATCGTGTTTCTCTTAGCAAATTCTTTCCGACTGTGTGGTAAATGAAGTAGATGATAAAAACCGAAAAAGGATTGCTACAAAGGATATACGCTAGTTCTAAACTCAAACAATGTTGAAACGAAAAAACTGTAGAGTGTACAATGCACTCAATATATATACATGTAAACTAAAGGAAATGGTCATAACAAAAATATCATTCAAAAACATGACTGACATTAGCTGGACCATTACAAATTATACTCAGAAAAAATGCAACAATGTGTGTCAAACCACTGCAACTCTGTGAGAATACATGAGGAAACAAGAACATGGAGGAAAAACCCCTTCTGGTCTTGTGTTGGTACAATTGACTTTCAGTGTGAGTTTCAGTGTGAAACATGACTGACTTTAGCTCGGCCATTACAAATTATACTCAGAAAAAATGCAACAATGTGTGTCAAACCACTGCAACTCTGTGAGAATACATGGGGAACAAGAACATGGAGGAAAAACTCCTTCTGCTCTTGTGTTGCAACAATTGACTTTCAGTGCGAGTTGTTCGTCGATCGATACTAATTCGCATATGTAAATTTCATTTAAGAATTTGTGCATATACGATCGATGGTCTACTGCATATTAGTTGGTCATCTGATGATAAACTGTCACGGAATTCGAAGCTAATCATATCTGTGAATTCTCCCACAGAAAAATAACCAAATTATCCGTAACCAAATTTCTAGGTTGTCACAACCACATTTGATGTCATTGCATCCGAACTAGAGGTCGCATTAGAGGTTGTCACAACCGTATAAGAGGTTGTGGTAACCGCATTAGAGGTTGTGATAACCGCATTAGAGGCTTCTTCAACCGATTTTCAGCTGTGGGGATTAAATTTAGTCCTGATAACCCCAAATTCGGTTGTTGCAACTGCAATTCGGTGACAACAATCGAATTTTCAGATGATACAACCTCTTTTCAGACAAATAGTGTGTGCTTTCCTGAATTGTATATTAGTCAAACAAAATTCAAACAATTTTCACATATCAAATTGTTTTTGACATTGCTACCATGTACTATGAACTAATATATGGTATTATCATGTAAACTAACGAAAACGGTTCCAATAAAAATAAAATTCAAAAGAAAAACGTTTCCATTAACTGATCTTTCGTTTACGGCAAAAGAAATATTTTTATGGCAAACGAGCTGTAATCGGGGGTTTTGCTTTGCGTGTAAATATACCCAGTCAAAACATTTTTTGAAAGTTGGTGGCGAATTTAAGGTGGCTAGAAAAAGGGGAGTCCTGAATCCAAATCCGGTTATGATATTTTATGCTATAGTGGGCTAAGACAGGCGGAGCTCAGTGTCTACATCACAAACGCCTTAAAGCATGCACGAGTATAACCATACAGTTTATAGCAGACTGTTTAACATAAACTAATTTCTTGTCTCACCTGCCACCATTGGCTGGAAATGGGTTAAAATATCCTTGCATTTTCAGTAGTAGTTTTTCTTTGACAATTTTTGCCCATTTGTTCTGTTTGTAAAAAGTATTAAACAATTGCTTTTAACAGGGAATTGGGTTCCTTTCATGTCCATTGCAAATGAATAACATTCAAAAGCGGCGAGGACAATATAGATATTCCAGCAGGATTAGCCATATCCTTTGTGCTGGAGATACAAATCAACATACAACTGCAATAGACGACAGTGGTGATATACATATGTATCTACATAAATATTTGAAAGAGAAATACGAATAAACTCACAAGTCCATGAAGAGCATGTAACAACAACATCAACAACAACAACTATAACTGCAACAATAACACTAACAGACTATAATAGACAATTGAGTAACAAAGTGGAAATATTTCACTTTGTAACGACCACTTCAAATACATAATTTGAACTAAAGTATATCCCTCCTGTAGACCATGGAAAATGGAATTGTAACATTTTGTTACTCACACACACACAGGCAAGTACATCCTTAGGAAATCATATCAACAACAAAACAAAGAGCTAACATGCGTAAAACTACCGCTTAACAGAGTATGTACAGTGAGCGAATTTTCAAGTGACAGACCGACAGTCAGTGGTCTGTCGCATAGATACTATGCAAGGCAATGCAACAATACAACAGTAAACCGATTACTAGGACCCTGGAGGATGGTTATCATTATCACTTGCAGCCACGTGGGAAGGTGTTTCATACAAATCTTTTGATGTTTAGCTTAAGTTGTTGCAGTTGTTGCTGCTGTGGAACACTTTAAATTGATGCATGTGAATGACTTTATAGTTGAGTTTCCGTTTGGGCCCATTTGAAAATAAACGTGTGTGTGTACAAGAATTTTATCTGGCAAAAAAAAAAACAAAACAAAAATTGTGGACTTCAAAAGTTGACGTGTCAGCATTATAAACCCTATCATTATTGCCGCTGATGCTCTCCCTAAAATTCCTCGAAATTCTTGGTATTTTACTTCGTAATGCGTGTGTGTTTGGCAATCTGACGAAAACAGAACCGTTCGCACAACTTGGGGTTTGTGGATGGAAATAAAACAGAGGGGAAAACAACACGACAATAACTACGAACCAGCAAAAGAAGATGCGGATAATGGTGATGAACCTTAGCAGCAGCGGCAGCAGTTTAAGATATTACAAAGAGAAGTTCCTAAGAAGGAATTTCGCTGAGTGAGCGAATTCCTTTAAAAGAGGTCGACGATGAATGGTTTTTAAAGGATGATGGTATGAACAGTTTGGGAATTGATGTGAAAAGTAAAAAGAACATTTTGGAATAGTATGTGCCGAACAGTGGCTTATCGGCTTCAACACCAGCTTGGCGATGTGAAACTTTTTCACTAGCATGTAGTTGAAAAAAAATGATTTTACGATATTTCAACTTCAACAAATTTTTATATATCCACGACTTACAAATGGCAACTCCATCAAAAATATGTATATTACAGTAGTAATCCGATTCCTGCTCTCTTTGAAAACCGGGCTCCTTGTAAGTTTCAAGTACACGTTGAAAATTAATGGCGTCAGAAACATATTGCAGGAAACATGTAAATGTTTGGAAGTATTGTTTTCATGAATTGAAAATCTGCTGCCTTTTTGTTTCACTATTGTCTGTCTCGTATTTGTTTTCATGCGGTATTCAACAAACAAAACCACATTTGAGTCTCAAAAACATATAATATCGCCTATTAATCATTGTTTCTCAAACGTGTTATATTGAATAGCAAACACAATGTATTTGGGCACAAGTATAGTATATTTGCCACAAGCTACAAACACGTTATATTTGCATCCAAACAACAAAAAATTACAGATTTTTCAGCGTGTATGTTGAAAACAGGGTTTGAACGCAACTCCAAAGCATTCAGATGATTTATAAAAAACTTTGTTCCTTGGAGTGTTTGAGCAGCCAATTGTTCACGCTCTCTATGTGATGGAGCGTTCGAGCATGTAAACTCTTTGTGTCGAGATTCCAAAAACGGTATTTCTACTCGTAATCAGGTATCGCAAAAGTATGCTCACAAATCGCGCGCTCGCAACGTGGCGCAATGGTTTGTGTGCGTGGCTCTTGTACATGAGAACGTGGGTTCGATTCCTACTCTGATCACCCTACACTATCGAGTACTTAGCCATGAACAATTTTCTCAAAATACCGTTCGGAACCGTTGTAAGACTGTAAGCCCTAACAAGCGAGTGTACAACTAGAAATGGCACAGGTCACTGGTTGATGGGATGTATTGGGAAACCATTTTTTCTACGATATGCCTCATTGTCATCTGGGATATTCAATCTCACAAAATCACTCATTTTAGTATCACAATTTTATATCTGCTAAGTTTGAGGGTCATGTAATCCGAGAGGAAATTTTTGAACTGATGCACTTGTGAAGACTAGAATTTACTGTAGTCCTAAGTCCTCAAGGACGGAGCGAGACTGGAATGTGCACAAATTAAACCTTAAAGAATATAAGAAAGAGTTAAGATATTCAAGGAGGAGGTGTTGGAAACATTTTTGCGACGGCATTAAAAACGCGTCTCAGACTTCCAGACTACGCAACGCCCTCACGACGACTTTCACATGTCTGGGATATATGAAAGAACAAAACGGGCGGTGGACGACATTGTGTGATGAATCGTTAGACCTCCTGCTTAACACACACTTTCCAAGAAATATGACCGAAGACATAACGTCGGGTTCACCGAACAGCCACGGCATTTCTCACCTTGCGGAAAATATCGTAACGAAACAACCACTACAGCTCTACAAATCACCTATTCCTGATGGCATAGCACCAGTGGAGTTACCAGGTGGACTGCACATTTTGGCTCCCTGGCTTCTGATTCTATATTCCCTTTGGATGGAGAGAATTCAAGGTGGTATTCATTCCGAATGCGGGGAAATCATCGCATATTAGTCCAAAACACTTTATGCCAATCACTCTTTCATCGTTACTTCTGAAGGCATTGTAGAGGTGATTGACTTATATCTGCGAATGACCATAGGTACATCATAGCTGTCCACACTCCAGCAAGCTTACAGTAAGTGCGAATCTATGGAAACCGCTCTGCATGCTCTAATGAGCTTCATAGAGAATATATTTATCTAAAGGAAACCATTCTTGTCGAATTTATTGAGGGTGCATTTATCAACGTCTTACCAGGATCGGTAAATTCAGCCCTCTCGGCACTTTTTATTGACCAGGGGATCACTCTTTTGATCTGTGTTTGCTTACTCAAAGGCGCATAACCTCATCCCTGGGTCACATGACTTTATCTCAAAAAATGAATAGGGAAACACCACAAGGGGAAGTCTTATAACCACTTCTCAGAAATTTAGCACTGGATAATATTTTGCTAGAGCTGAAGCGATCAGGCTTCACTGTCGTACAATATACTGACGACCTGGCAATTGAAGAGCAGGGAAAATAACCTTCCACATGCAGAGATGTGCACCAGGACTTAATCATGAGACTCTCTATGTGGGCCCCAGAGAATGGAAGGAGTAAAAATCTGGAGAATCCCGAGCTCGTACTCTTTAGGAGGATGCAGAAAGTTTCGTATTATGTTGTTGAAAACTTTGCCTTAAGGGTAGTGCAAGATATCTAGGAGTGATTTTCGACAGAAAGCTTAGTTTCAAGTCAAACACTGTGGATTGGATCAGTAGAGCCACTGCTCTGGCTTCAAGAACTGCCCAAAATTCCTGCGTATCTCTAAATGAGATTACGAAGCAGTCGATATCCACGGTATGCGTGACGGGGAACAGGAAAATTTTAAGGAATGGATGAGCTGGCGAGATTAGGGACTACCTTACCTATTTCACTAGATATGGAGCATGTGCGTATGCCCTTCCTGTGTGCAAGCTTATGCTTAAAACCGAAGTTCTGAGATATGCGAATGATATGTCTGGAGGCACAATATTCAAGATCATGAGGCAGGTAAGATCGAGTTATGACCTGAGTCGTACGCTAAACTTGGCATCCATTCCTAGAAATTTCTATGGTAGTGACTGCCATCACTAGGCAGACTCATGGTTACTGCAAAACCTATGAATATGATTAGGATACAATATTTAGGATCTTACTTCATGTTGCGTCTAACAGACATTCAGGTGGTCAAGCTGAATGATCTTAGGACCTTTTTTGCAGGGTACTAATTTGTTTGGCAGGAACTAATGTACGTCTCTTTTTCAGTCACATGCTTCAATATTGGGATGAGGCATTATATGGTTTGAACTGAATCATATCTGATAAATTTAAAGGTTCAACGATTGCGAATGTCCCAGAGTATTGCAACGGTCCTCACTGGATTAAGTGCGTAAATAATAATAGCCAATTCTACCTCTATCGCATGGTATCTAGTCAAATGTTTTTTTATTATATTCTTATCTTTGAATTCACAATAACGATATCCAACGCCCTATTCCCTGATTTCTTCATACTGGCAACATTATGCCTGTTCAAGACAGAAATAACTATATAATCGTCTTGCTCTACAGCATGGTTTGTAGTCAAGCTTGCAAATGTTTTTTATTATCTTCTTATCTTTGAATTCACAATAACGATATTCCACGTGGTTTTTCTGAATTGTTCATAGTGTGAACTCTATGCCTGTTTAAGACAGAAATATATAATTGATTGATTTTAACGAAAACGTTATCAAATAATGAATAGAGACAAGAATTTGAACATTTTAAGTTAACCATGCTTTGGTTAATAGCACTACCTCAATACAACTATGTGCATAGTTGAAATGGACTAGGACTCTGGTGTGTACTAAACGCTGAAAAAGTTTTCTGTTGTTGTTGTTTGGATGCAAATATAACATGGTTTAGGTAGCTTGTTGCAAATATAGTATACTTGTATCCAAACACAATGTGTTTGCTATTTAATATTACATGATGGAGACCCAAATGTGAGTTTGTTTGTTGAAAACTGCATAAAAGAAAATAGTGACAGACCGCAAAGAAACATAAAAGAAACATATCTTCAATTCTTGAAAACAATGCTTGCAAACATAGACATGGTTCTTGCAATATGTTGCTGGGGCTTTTTGTTTTCAGCGTGCATAAACTAATTTCTGTCGGCGGCGGTCACCTCGCATAGGAAAAAGCTTTTCAAAATACCGTTCAGTGTGAAAACTGTAGGTTCCAATCAGTGAGTATACAACTAGAAAGGGCACAGCTCACTGGTTGTGAGAAGCTCTCCCCAATTCCTTCATGGGATGTAATGGGAAATTATTTTTTTTATTTAGACGAGGATCTGATGGCATTACTGATAGATACTTAACATAATGTCGGAAGTCATGACCCCATCCCCCAACTAATACAATAGTTATACATATTTATCATAGTTAATTGCTAGAAATCCACTATGTATTTGTTTGACTACGTAACGAATCGATTTTATTGGCGAGAGAGTAAAATTATATTAAAAAAGGAATTAAATTGAATCACGGAAAATATTTCTTAAGTTTGGTCAATTTTGTCCTGGAGGTTACTTTATTTTGGGTGTGTTTTAACACGAGAAAATAAAATGTTTACTTTTGGTTAAAATGTAATGAATAAATGTAACAATATATACCAAGAAACATCTATTCTATACTCACAGAACTAATGGTTTGAAAAGAGATTGTAGCAATCGTTAGTTCGGTTGTTGCCACAGAATTCCGGTTGCCACAACCGAAGTAGAGGTTGTCACAACCGCATTAGAGATGGCAAGATGCACATTAGAGGTTGTACAATTGAATTTAGAGATTGTCACACCCGCATTTAGATGATACCACAACCTAATAAATATTTTTCCATTAAAATAAAAATATATTTTGTGAATATTTTTAAATGTTTTATTGATAATTTAATTTCCTACAATCTTATAAATAGTTGCAAAACGAGGTTGCGACAACTAAACTCTTGTGCTGTTGGGACAAGTTCTAATGCGGTTGTGGCAACTTATAATACGGTTGTGACAACCTCTAATTTGGCTGTCATAGTATCTAATTCGGTTGTGATAACCTCTAGTGTGGTTGTCACAACCACAGACGAATTTTCTGGTAAATTCTATGCTTTCGGTTTAATTTCGAACTACGTGTTAGTAAAATAGGTTTTAATGATTTTTTTAGGTTAAATTTTTTGCTGCAAACCTTTGTTTTCATTTTAATTATTTCTATTCCCATGTATACTTAACATACCACCCTCATGCAGTCATCACATTAAAACTGGTGTTGTCACAAGTTCTAATGCAGTTGTGACAACCTAAATTGCGGTTGTCCCAACCTCTAATTCGGCTGTAACAACATCTAATTCAGTTGTGATGACCTCAGGATTGGTTAAGACAACCTCTAAAGTCGGTTACGCTCACAAACGAATTTTCTGGTAAATTCATTGCTTTCGATTTAATTTCGAACTACGAGATAGTAATATAGATTTAAATGATTTTTTAGGTTCCATTGTTTTCTGCAAACCTTTATTTTCATTTTAATTATTTCTATTCCCATTTATAGTACTTAGCATACCACCCTCATACATTCATCACATTAAAACTGGCTTACGCGATATAGAAAACCACAGCACGCAAAAGATTCGTTACGAAACCATTCTCTCTGTGTCTGATTGTATGTTTGAATATGTCCGTCCTTCCGTTTGTCTGTCTATCTTTCTGTCATTTAATAAGTCAGTCTGTGTTGTTGTGCCTGGGTCTGGGAATGAGAAGTGAGACATATATTAGTTGTTTGAGCGAGGGCCAGTGGTGGCAGTGCAAGCAGGGCAGTTATAACATACGGCGGCAGTGGTACACTGGATGTTAATGGCGAAAATCGATTCTTCATGCATGAACACAGTTCAATCTGTAGTTTATTTTTGTGATTTTGTTGTTTGAATGTTGTTCTCTGGGAACTCTAAAACCCTGCAAGTCGGAACTCTTGCAAGTAGTGCTGCGCTCAATCATGGATGGATGCTGCTGCATGTGCGCTAAGTATTTTTTTGGTTTGCTGTTTATTGTTGGCAGAGTGGCATGTTGAATGCCACGGCAGGCAGCCTGAGTTTTCAATCGAATTGCAAAGGACTGACAGGAAGACAGACTGACTTGTGAATGTTTTTTGTTTCTCTCTGTAAAACTCTACCATATAGGGCACCATAGTTATTATATCTTTAAGCGGAGCGTAACGTGTGATTGCGCCATAAAATAATTATTTGCCAGGGATGTATAATTTCGATATCGAAATCATATACGAAGAGTAAAAAGAAAAGGCAAATAACTAGCACAGGAGAACGTACAATATTTGAAGACTGATTAAATAATCAAATTTTATTAAAATTTAGTAGGAAAGAGAGGTAGAGAAATTTTAAAACAATAACTATTTAATAAATAAATTTACAATAAGTCTCCTGTACCGTATCTCATCTATTCTTGTTGTCCAGTGTAATTGTTTGTATTCGTTTTCCTTTACAATAATCTTTGTTGGCCAGTGTAATTGTTTGTGGACATGTATTCATTTTCCTTTACAAT
This sequence comes from Phaonia tiefii, assembly GCA_963931995.1. Classification (NCBI taxonomy): domain Eukaryota; kingdom Metazoa; phylum Arthropoda; class Insecta; order Diptera; family Muscidae; genus Phaonia; species Phaonia tiefii. The sequence goes on from OZ008371.1 coordinate 11,692,306, forward strand.
AATCTCTGTGTTTTTGATTAATTTTCCAGGTTGTTGTTTCGCCAACACATCATCACGTTTTTTGACTTTGCCCCAGTCTCAGGCCATAGCTGAGGTAGATGCTGCGGACTTTAATTGCCATGCCACACCCACTCGCGGCTTAATCTACTCGTGGACACTAAATGGTAATTGTACCTACATACATATCCACTACATATACATATGTTGGGGAAATTTAAGAGTAATCAATTCATATTTATGTTCGTTGTCTGTTTTCCTTTTAGGTCAATTAATACAAAATTCCAGTCGCATCTATCAAAATGGCTCCGATTTACACATTGAATCGGTGAGTCGGGACAGTGATGGTGGTGATTATGTATGCATTGCCACTAATGTGGCAAGTGGTGCACGTCAAGCATCACCTCCGGCACGTTTAACTATCATATGTAAGTACACCTATACATATACATGTATACCTATACACCCATATACATATACCGACTCTCATATGTGTTAGTAACTACATTTCATACGTAATTTTATTCATCTTCATATTTTATTCAAAAAAAACATCCACGTAACTCTACCAATTATGTGTGTGGTGTTATAACCAAACAAACTTGCTGTTGCTGCTACATTCCTTCATTGTCTGCTTGCCATTGTACGTACTCCTCCTGCTGCCTCTTTTTCCTCTACGCCATTCTATTCAAGTCACCCCCCCCCCCCCTAACTCGTGACAATCTTCAATTTTATTTAGGTGTTTTCGTTGGCGTTCCTGGCGTTTTCTTCTTCTTCTTTTACGGCTGCATACAATTATAACTCGAGTGGTTATGAAATTGTAGGGAGTTTTCTTCCCTAAGAGCATACTTGGACAACAACACATCGTCTCTGGATTTTATTTCTACTCCTGCCAATTTTATGTAAATTTTCTCATCAAGAGGAACTCCTCCGTTCTGAAATACGATATGAATTATAATTTCTTTATTTTTTTTTGTTTGACATATGGTGAACATTCCAGCTAACATGGGTACCATTACGGGAACGAGTATATTATGAAGTAAACGTGTACGTGGTTAATATTAAAGTAGGATGGAAATGAATTTTTAAAGTAATCAAGGGAAGGATATTTTGTTACTTAGGATAGGTTATGTCAAGCCGCAACGACCTACGGGACTTCTAATCCAATTTTTTTTTGATGCATTAGGTCTGTTCCAAACTTCACGGTGATTGAAGTTCACATGTAGTTTCAGAATTACCAAGTTGCAGCTAGATTGTTCCAGCTTTCAATGCGGAAATTTCTAAAGCCCTGAACATATCGAAATCTCGAGTTTGATGAGTTTGTTTAACCAAACATATGTTTTTCAATACAATAATCAGCTGTTAATTTACTCGAAGTCTCCAAATGAGAAGCTTTCAATGCGGAAATTTCTAAAGCCCTGAACATATCGAAATCTCGAGTTTGATGAGTTTGTTTAACCAAACATATGTTTTTCAATACAATAATCAGCTGTTAATTTACTCGAAGTCTCCAAATGAGAGAATCCAAGTGCAGTGTAAATGCAGTGTAAGAAAAGACCAAAACTACATTTTAGTCCAAATAGACAAAAACTACGAGGGCAATTTAACAACCTCGTGACTTTTTGAATAAATATTTTTTTTTTGGCACAAAATAAACGATTTATTTCTCAACAAAGTCTATTTTTAGCTCGATACAATCAGTTCAGTGAGTGAGTGAAAACTGGAAAGCGCACAGCTCAGTGATTGTGAGAAGCTCTCCCCTGTCCCTTCATGGGATGTAATGAGAAACCATTTTTTTTTATTCATTCAGTTCATCGGTTTTCCAATTTTGTTATTCCTTCTATATAATAGGTTTCCTCCAAGGTCCACAAAATGGGTCAGACCTCAAATAGAGGTCAGTGTAGACCTGTTCATTCGACCGAAATCTCATACCTCCGAGCCATTTCTTTAAGTATGGAAATAGAATGTTGTCGCTGGTGGCTAAATTCGTAGAATAATGCGGATAGCAATTAAGGAAAGCGTACGATATAAATGGTGCATACTTTTAGGCTTACAACTTTTTTTGATGTGTTAACATCTATACGCGCGCCTCTAGGGCAGTAAACTATAAATTTAATACATACGCAAGTGTTAGGTTTGTCAGAGTAAATCATCGTTTGTTTGTTCGTTGCTTGGCAGTCGGTATTGAAAGTGATTATTGGGCGATTTTCATATAATTTTCCCACGCGATTTTCTCCGGAAATTCATAGCCGATTTTATTAATTTTTGGATTAAAAAGCTAGTGCGGGTTTCGACGAAGAGTTTAGGCCAAAAATTAAGGCGATCCGATATCGGCGAGCCGAGATTTAAGTGTTTTAATTTGGAGTATTAATTTGGAGTAATATTAAAAAAGTGTTTTATGTTGATCTTCGGTTTTGTCTTATCATCGTTTGTTGGTTCGTTGCTTGGCAGTCGGTATTGAAAGTGATTATTGGGCGATTTTCATATAATTTTCCCACGCGATTTTCTCCGGAAATTCATAGCCGATTTTATTAATTTTTGGATTAAAAAGCTAGTGCGGGTTTCGACGAAGAGTTTAGGCCAATAATTAAGGCGATCCGATATCGGCGAGCCGAGATTGAAGTGTTTTAATTTGGAGTAATATTAAAAAAGTATTTTATGTTGATCTTCGGTTATATCATACGAATATAACAATGTATGTATGTATGTACAAGTGTCTGTCTGCATTCTTTGACTTTTGTGGGAATAAAAAAACAGTATTGAGCAAGAATATAATGACACTTGTGCTTGCACTGGGTCTTTAAATAATTTTAAGTATTAATATTATTTAACTGTAACGTCATCATATGATTGAACGCTGTTTTTTATTTTCCAATGTAACATTTACGAATGTGTTCATAGAAATCGAACAGGTACCGTGTAGCAAAAAGGTGTTAACACATCGCCCGTGAGTTCGAACACTCATTGGATTTTTTGTATCCAATGCTTTTTGACTTCTGTCAGTGCCATCAAAAAACATATATCGGGTTTTTCAATAAGAGCGCTACAAAAGTTTTTTTTTAAATAAAACAAAACCGGGTTTAGATACCAATGAAATTCTTTATTCCTGTGAAAGTACGTTCGATGCCATTATGTATGGAACCACCACGCTCACGCTTGCAGAAGTCCAGACGCTGAACCCAATTTCCGACAGTTTTCAAGCATAAATCGGCCGATACTGTTGCAATTTCACGTTCGATATTCATACGAAGTTCATCAGTCGTCGCTGGCTTGTTGGCATAGACCATAGACTTGACGTAGCCACACAGGAAATAATCTAACGGCGTGAAATCGTACGACCGAGGCGGCCAATCGACTAGGCCATTTCGTGAGATAACACGTTCACCAAACTTGGTTTCCAATAAATTGATTGTGGCATTCGCTGTGTGGCTTGTGGCGCCGTCCTGTTGGAACCACATGTCCTCCAAGTCCATATTATCTAATTGGGGCCAAAAATATTCGGTTATCATTGAACGGTAGCGATTCGCATTCACAGTAATGTGCCGGTCTTGATCATCACGGAAGAAGTACGGCCCAATGACGCCGCCGGCCCATAAACCGCACCATACCCCAATTTTTTCGGGATGCAATGATGACTCATGAATTACGTGTGGATTGCTGTCTGACCAATAACGCATATTTTGCTTATTGACGAAGCCATTCAGCCGGAAATAAGGCTCATCGCTGATTGTTGAGGCCTCTTAAAGTTGGCGTCTTAAAGTTGAGGCCACTGACTCCAAATTTCGGTAGTAAATTTTAATAATTTCGACTCGTTGTTGGCTCGTATATCTTTCCATGATGAAATGGAAAATCTTACTGAAGAGAAATGTCTAAAGAGCGGGAAAAAATAGGGCATCGTTTGCTGTCCCTATCGATTTACTTTTGTAGCGTCTCTGTTGAAAAACCCTTTACTTAATATAACGTCAATTGTTGCTTTAGTTTTATTTTAAATGGAGAGCCAACAAAAAGTTCGCGAAAGGATAATTAAAATTAACGACGTCAATACTTATAAAACAATTGCTAGGATGGCAGGAGCGTCCCGTAATCCAGTTTCTAGAGTTATAAAAAAATAACTCCTTGACGATCGATAGAAAATCTCGGTGTGGCAGAAAATACGACTTTTCAGACTTCGGCAAGGCAAAGAAAATGTTAGACATTCTAAAAAAAATTCAAACGTATCAGGAAGAAAAGTTTTCAGAAGATCAATTGCTCGGAGTCATTGGTAAGAAAAGTGAAAAAAACGAGGCAGTTCTCAAAACTTACAAAGTTCACAAAGTTCCCGATAAATTAAAAAAAAAAATTCGGAAACAATACTGCGAGCTAAATATGTACAAAGAAATTTCATTCCAAATTATGAATGTTGTGTAATGGATAATGAAACCTACGTTCTGTCCGACTTTTTACAGCTACCTGGTCAGGATTTATACAGGGTGTTCCAAAAACTTTACGAAAAAATTAAACGTGCGATAGCTTGGATCAATATGAATATTTTTTTTTCTTACAGCACTGTTCTAACGGCTACCGTTTTCGAGCTATAGCGTCTCAAATAATTATGCATTTCTAAATGCATTTAATTCATTTTAAAACAACTTAGTTTTTTTTAAACATTTTTATTAATTCAAATAAAATTTATTTAAAAATTGAAAGTTGTTTTTGAAATTTAAGAAATGCATTCACAAATGCATTTATCTTTGAGATTCAATAACTCGAAGACGGTAGGGGTTAGAACAGTGGTGCTAGAACAAACAATATTCATATTGATTCAAGCTATCGCGCGTTTAATTTTTTTGGAAAGTTTTTGGAACACCCTGTATATTGCAGATAGTAGAGGAAATGTTGCGGAAGAGTACAGAGTTCAAAAAACGACAAAGTTCCCGAAGATATTTTTGGAGTGGCAAAGAAGCAGCTGATTCGCTACAACTGGTACGTAAAATACTGAAGTGTCTATCAAGGAATGTCTACAATAACGACGTAGTCCATTTTTAAGAAAGCCCGAATATTCTACAATGTTTTGGCCCGATCTCGCGTCTTGCCATTACAGCAAACGAGCTATTGACTGGTACCACAACAATAATGTAGTGTTTGTATCCTAATCCACCTAACTATCCAGAACTCCGTCCGATCAAAAGATATTGGGCCTCAGTTAAGCGGCATTAAAAGACTACGAAAGACGCTACTAAGGATGCAAAAGGTTTTAGAAGAATGTGGGCTACAAGCACTAATATGATACCCGAGAGCACGATTAAAGACCTAATGGAAGGCAACACTGAAAAAAAGTATATAAATAAAAACTAAATATTTGGAAGCCAGTGTAGAAAGTGAATTTGAACTTAATTTTTGTTAATAAATAAATAATTGTAAACAAATTAAGACATGCATCTTGATTTTGTTTTACCAAAAATGTGTGCACCATTTATTTCGTACGCACTCTTTAGGCGTTGTTATCAATTTATAGGTGCGTTGGAATATCACTTTTTTCCTCCACCAAATGCTGTCGCTTTTGCATCAAATCAACGCGGAATCTGTCCAGCAGCATCCACCCCCCGATAACTCTCGCCATTACGTTGTAGGCCAATACATGTTCACCAGGAAAAGTTCACTGCTATGACTGTTTCTTTGGTCTATTGTGTGTTATGGCAGATCCAGATTTTGTCCACGATTACGAAACGGCGCAACATTTCTTTGGATTGTTGTCGAACTTCGCCAAACACTCGTTTGAAGTGGTCACACGATTGCGCTTATGGCCGAGTAAGAGTAAACGCGGCATCCATCGTGCGGATGCATTTTCATGCCCAAATATTCATGTAAAGTATGATGTACCCGCCCAGTAGATTTACCTGCACTCTGAAAAATCTATATTTTGTTCTTGTTTGGATGCAAATATATCGTGTGTTTGCGGCTTGTAGCAAATATAGTGCACTTGTGTCCAAACTCATTGTGTTTGCTATTCAATATTACATGTTTGAGACTCCAAATACGGCTTTATTTTCGATACAAACACAACTGTATTTGGTGCAGTGTTTACATCAATTCTTTTTGCTGCTATTCTCTGTCGAGAGTAAAAAGTAATTAAAGGAGGGACAAAGAGAGATTGTTCTTAAGCCTTAGTTGACGTTATTGCAAGTTTATGACTATAGTTTTATATATAATTTAGTTGTGGCAACTGCATTGCAAATGACTTCAGTTGCTGCAACTGAATAGCAAAAACGTTGGGTTACTGTAAACGAATTTGTTAAAATTTCGTTCGCCGTAACATAATTCATAAGAAAAGCGGGTGCAGGAAATGCGTGTTTCATAATACGGTTGTTTGCAATCGAATTTAGTAATGAAATGAAATGCGACGTTTCAATGAAATGCAACGAAAACAATTCAAGACCTGGTTGCCAACCGAATCAATTATAAATCGAGATTGTTTTGACAGAATTTAAAATGTAACGACTGAATTCGGTTATAACAATCTCAATTCGTTCGGTTCGGCAAATACAATTCGGTGGCATCAGCTGGTTTTACGATTGCTAAAACCTGTGTTACAAAAAACAGAAGAGATATGTGAGCTCACAAACATTTGGAATTTGTGTTAAACTACGACCCTAGGAATAACAATCTCGCCGATTGTGAGAAGCTATCTCTCTGGAATGAAATGAGCCGTCTCGCAGAATGTTAAAATCTCGCAAGAACATTGAGAAGGTCGTGTTGTTTTCGCAATTGTAGTTGACTTTAAATGCAGATGAGATCCGCTGACATTTATTAAGGAAGTCGATTTTCATTCAGGTTACATTTTATTTAGATCAATTGTTCTCTGTTAACTGAGATCTACTTTGCGCTGTTCGGCCCATTAAACTCCTTGTAAATCTGGTTGCAATGTTGTTGATGGATTCTAAAATGTTCCAGATTACATATTTATACCCCATATAAAAATATTTGTCGAGTGGAGGAGGGTGTTGTTTTCTCTGTTTGTATGCGTTGAGTTTCAAGTGTCCATGTAAAGGTATGATGTTTGGCATCACAGTGAACCTGTATGTAATGTAATGCACTCCCATTTAACTGTTGCGGGGGGGGGGGGGGGGGGGAGGGTGTGTATATATTTATATACAATCATGTATACTAAAGTAAAGTATATTATGTGTGGATATGTAACTGCATTTATTATCCTTAAGGATTTTTACTAGTGGATACAAAATGCAAACTCGAAAACCACTTTAAATTTGTATACACACACTTGTACTTTTTTGTGTTGATGTGTGCGTGTGTGTGTGTGTGTGTATTTGCATGGGTAACCACTACATATATTTTATGTTCGAATGAGTGCGAGGACTATTTGCATCCATGCCATGCAACTCCATGTAGTGTATCGCTGCCGTTGCTGATGTTGCCGGTGGTGATGTCGTTGTTGCTGCCGTTATTTCCTCTTCTTAACTTTGTAATTTGAAAAAAAAAAATGCTTAAATTACAAGAGAATTTAATGAAACACGTTGCTTTTTTTGTGCATTGCTTGAGGATTATCACGTGATGAAAAAGTCAAGATTTTTGTTTACACTTTTTTTCATACTCGTCCGTATATTTAAATGAACGGATCAGTTCTCCAAGCTGTTAATGTGGGTAGCGGTTTTACCGAAAAGTGCCTGGCACAAACAAGCGCAACTAAAATATATTAAGAGTACAAAGAATTTCATCAAATTAACGAAAAATTTAATTAAAAACTTAATGACAAAAAATATTTTATTTTTCACTAAACCATGAAAATAATTAAGGAAAAAAACCAAGTTAAATTAGAAAATAAATTGGAAATTAGCAAACAAAAAAAGAGAAAGAGCATTCGAAACATTGGTGCTTGGACTCATAACCGATTTCTGGATAACCGATTTCTGGATAACCGATTTCTGGATAACCGATTTCTGGAACACTGAAAGGAAAACCTCGGTAACTCTGCGGATATTCTCATACCAATTGAGCTAACCTATAGATTGATCGTCTCAACGTACGAATTCATTGCAGCAAGGACAAAATCGTCGAATGTACGAAACTTTTCATTGCAATAACGACAAAATCATCGGATGGACGAAGCTTTTGTAGCTTCCAAAAGTTTTTCTTTTAGTGTAGGTAAAACTATTGTGCGATCTTCTTGTAGCCGGGAGAAACCTTAAATTTTCTATAGGAAGGTCACGCTATGTATAAATGTCCTCAGTTGTCTCCAAAACATTTCCCTTAGATTGTGAAAACTACATTCATCCAACTAATTGTTTTGGAAAGAGGTTGTAAGCAGTTGAAAAGAGGTTGGCACTACCGAATTGTGGTTGTCACAATTGAATTCAGTCACCATCAGGGATCGTATTTCGTGGGTAATGGGTTACCCTGGATAACCCATTATTATTGCCGTGGGGAATGGGTAGCGATCGTTTACCCATTACCAACAGGGTATGGGGAAAATAATGGGTATCTGCTCACGACAATGAGGAAAATAATGACTAGTTACCCACGACGATGGGGAATTACCCATTACCCTCAGGGTAATGCGGACAATAATGGGTAGTTACCCACAACGATGGGTAATGGGTTACCCGGGGTAACCCATCCCCATTTTTGATCGAAAATATGGAAAAATTAGAAAAATTTGTATTTCTCGGATACGGAGAGTCCAACCGAGAAAATAACCAATTTTTTACAGTTTGAAGAATTTTTTTCAAAAAATCGCCACAATAAGAAAATTGCTAAAATTAAAAATTGGCTATAACTCGGAAACGGTGTGTCCCACCGCAAAAATAATATTTTTTACCTCCCTCCATGCGAGGCTTTAACCAATGGATGATCACATTTTTTTTTTAAAAAATCGCTAAAACTACAATTTTTCGAATAACAAATTGCTAAAACGCCCTCATATCTACATTTCGGAAACGGACCGTCCAATCGAAAAAATAACCAATTTTAACGGGTTTTTAAGGGGTTTTCATACAGTGGCCCCCTTCGTATGAAAGAATTTTTATTTCAAAAAATCGCCAAAATAGGAAAATCGCTAAAATAAAAAGTGGCTATAACTCGTAAACGGTGCGTCCAATCGCAAAAATAATCACTTTGTTACCTCCGTTGGAGTCTTTAACCAATGGATGTCTTTAATACAGCATCACTTATTTTTGAAAAACTTGCTAAAACCCATGTGCGTTTTAGCGATTTTTTGCTTGAAAAAATTTTGGTTTAACGGATTTTTTTATGAAAGGTATCCCTTGGTTAAAGACTTCTATGGAGGTAAACAATTTATTATTTTTGCGTTGCAGACATCCATTGGTTAAAACCACCAATGGTGATACAATTTTTATTATTTTTTCGATTGGACACACCGTTTCCGAGTTATAGTAAGATTTTTAAGCGATTTTCTTTTTTTGGCGATTGTTTGAAAAAAAATTATTTATTTTATTTACAATAATATTAAACTATAGTCAATACAAGATTAATATTAAGATTTATAGCACTGGCGACTAAGGCCTTCAGCTATGAAAAAAAAAAAATAAAAAAATAAAAAAATTGTTCCATATGAATTGGACCAGTTTATGAAAAACCCATAGATCTCGTCAAAATATGGTTATTTTTTCGATTGGACGCTCCGTTTCCAAGATATAGAAATTTTTTCATATTTTCGATTATAAATGGGGATGCGTTATTCTGGGTAACCCATTATACATCGCCGAGGATAGCTACTCATTATTTTTCCCATTGTCGTGGGTTGATACCCATTATTTCCCCATTACCCTGTGGGTAATATGCAATCGTGATAGGTTATTTCCCATTTTCGTGGGTAGCTACCCATTATTTTCCCCATACCCTGTGGGTAATGGGTAATTCTCCATCGTCGTGAGTAACTTCCCATTATTTTCCCCATTACCCTGAGAGTAATCGTAATGGGCAATTCCCCATTGTCGTAGGTAGCTACCCATTATTTTCCTAGTACCCTGTGGGTAATGGGTAAACGATGGAAACTCATTCCCCACTGCAATAATAATGGGTTACACAGGGTAACCCATCACCCACGAAATACGAACCCTGGCCAATGATGAATGACCACTCCAAAATCAACACCAAACTGTCACTCCCTGTAGATGCTTTAGCTTCTGGTCAATGACGTGCTAGTTTTCCGATTCCCAGAGGCGGTAATTTTACTGTTGACATAGCCGCCGAGATAAAAATGAGCTTCGTCAGAAAATATGATTTTTAGGTCAAATTCGATGTCCGATTGAATTCTGTAAGGCCCATATTTCCCAACGCTGTTCAAGCGTATAGCGACTCAAGTTAGTTCGTGGAGGTATGATACTGATACTGTAATTTCGAACACAACAAATCTACCAGTGTCAAAATAACAGTTGATTTTTTAATAGATACCTGTATTTGGACGACCCGTTACACTTAATATATTTTACATTTCCGTACCGACATACCATTCCCTCCTTACTGTTACCTACGATACGACGTAGTAATGTAATGGAAACGTCAGCCCATCATCATCATCATCCGTTTTTTCCCCAACATTATTTGAAATTTTCTCTGTTAATAGAAAGAATCCTTTACAAATATGTAACATTACGAGTGACTCTTCAGATATACAATTTCAAGCGTATCATGATGAAGTTTGTTGTTCATCATTCATCACAATGAAATGCAGTGAAATTCTGATTTTCCCCACCATGTATGTAACACCACGAATAACATCATCCCATCTCTGGTTGCAAAAAAATACGATTTTATTTCTACACATAAATAAAAACGGTTGGGGGTTTAGAAATTTTGAAACAGAAATGAGAGAAAAAAAGCTTACAAAATAACAGTGTCTACTAGGAATGCAATGTTTATTCACCAAAAACGAGGCTGTTATAATCGGGAAGGTCTGTTTGTAGCAAACAGTATTTTCGTTTGACGTAAACAAGTTATATTTCACTGAATAGGATTATGTGGCCATCGGTGTTGCAATGGTTGTGTGCGTTGCTCTTGTACATGATAACGTGGGCTCGATTCCTGCCCTGGCCATTTTACATTTCTTTCGAAGGCGGTCACCTCGCTTAGTAACAGCGACACAATTGAGTAGTTGGCCATGAAAAAGCTTCTCAAAATACCGTTCGGATCCGGTGTTATAACGTGGGTCCCAATCAGTGAGTGAAAAACTGGAACATGCACAGCTAACTGGTAGTGAGAGACTCTCCCCAATGTTATTTATGATTATGGCCTCATGAAGAGAAATATTTTATTGAATTTGAAATATAAATTTAATTTAGTCCTTAAGCTTTTATTGAAATGGAGTTGACCCCATGCATCATCACTGCAAGTTTGGGGATCTATTCTTAGCAACAGGGTTTTCTTGTTAGTTGTCAACTTGGTCCGCCAAATTATTGATCCCAGTTTATCTATTGCTTTGAGGCAGAGAGCAGACACAATTGTTCTACTACTAGATGTTGTATTATACGAACAGCTGATTTAAGTTTTCCATGCAAGCAATTAGATTTTGTTTCATATTTTCCAACTCACTGTTCAGGATGATGATTCAACTACTAGAGATTGTGTTATAAGAACAGCTGTTTTAATTTTTTCATGCCGTTACATTATGGTCTACTCTTGTTGTTGGTATACACTTGTGTTAAATTTGACGAAATGCCTATGCAAACAAAACTAAAATCTATGTTGTTGTTGCCCACAACAACTCTTGTTATCACCTGCAATAAATAAATCTCGATCCGGACTAATAGATTTACACTAAATCCCCTAGGTTATGCGTTTGTTTGAACGAAGCGTTTAGTTTCATTTTCCTACATTATCATACTCTCCTGTACATATTCTGCATGAATGTCGAAATTATTGTGTCGGTAACATATTTGAGTATGTCAGTGTTGATTTTGATGGTTGAAATGAGTATTTTAGACAGACATATGTACGAGCAAAAGGATGAATTGAATTGAAAACCCAACAAACATTTAAATAAACTAAAAACAGAGAAACATTTGGTGCTGGTGCTGCTGCTGCCAGAGTCGTTGCCGTTGCCGTTGTTGCTGTTGTGTTGTTTTATAACCCTATAAACCGTATAAACTTTTGCTTAGCAACATCGTCATCATCAGGAGTCCAACAGCAACAGCAACAACAACCACAGCAACAAACAAAACAATTCTCTCGGAAAAACACATAAAATTTTACGAGCAGAGCAGGAACATTAAATGTACGACTCCCTCGACAATATCATTACTACGTACTCTCCTCCCTTAGCCAACTGCATCCCTCCTAACTCCCACTAATAGAAATCCTTGCGTGGTCCTGTGTCTGTCCCTGCTGTTGTTGTTTATAATGTGCCACGCTCTCTAGCGTTTTTATTATTGTTGTTGTTGTTGCTGTATAGTATGTATGCAGACACATTTAAACAATTGAAGGACTTTCGTCTCCCCCTCCCCTCTTTACTAGAGGGGATTGTAAGGATAATTATTACTTTGTTTTGTAGCTTCTGCTGCTGTTGTTGATGTGCCTTTTCCTATGAATCTTAAAAAGGGCAAAATAACTTGGCTAGGACATCAGCAGCAGTCTGACCGTAAAAGGGAAACTTAAGCTTTACTAAATCGCAGGGAAAAAGATTATTTTTCCACCCAAAATAATAACAACAAAAGCAGCAGGAAACTTAATAGCGATCATTTTGGGTACTTCTTTTTATGGGGGTACAATAAAAAGTACCAACCCCAAACCCTCCAACCATCTGAAAAACAATAATAAAAGCAGACGAAAACTTTTTCTGTTGATTTGTTTATGATGCTATTGAAGGATGACATCATGTTGGAATGTTGACTGAAAGGAAGGCATACCATCAATATGACCCTGGCAAGAAAAAAAATCATTTGAAAGAAGTAGAAAAGCAAAACATTTTGAAAGACTTTATCACCACCATTTCAAGCGAGGAAGTAATGTGATAGAGATTTAACCTTTCTAATGTGTAGACTCAATAATAAGGATCTACAGTTTTAGACCGAATCATTTCATGTATCAGACACGCTACAGGAGTGAATCTTCTTCGGTGTAGTTGATTTTTTCCTGCATTTCGCTTTTTTATCCGATGACTGATAACATTCGTTCGGATGTATAGATGTGTATATACGGATGTTGAAACATTCGTGTAAGTTCGTTTTGATGTTATCGTAGATGTGAGTTTATTTTTTTCGAGATATGTCTATCTCTATCTCTTGTTTTCTTTGCTGATATCGCAATGGAATCGTTGCCGTTCGTCTTGTACGGTGAGTGAATGCGTATGGTTGTAGGAAGTTGCTGCATTGACGAGGAAAGTCAAATGTACGGTAGGCATAAAAAAGATCAAAGTTTCCCAGCAAAAATATAATAGAGTAGTTCCAATAGTTCTACCCCTTTCATTACCTCCTTTCGTTTGTTCAGAACGTTTGTTCAAATCCCGGGTCGGGCAAAAATTACTGAAGAAAAAGTGATAATTTCTAAACCACCTCGCTATACACACCACGTAATTTGTATAATATACTTTCAGGCGAACACAATTTAATTCCGCAAATTTTTTTCAACTAAATGTAGATGCCGCTCTCGAAATCTCTTCGTTGTACTTGCTACATTTGTATTTTTTTTTTAAATTTCTAGTAATTTAATCGAAAGTATTACAAAACGCCAAAAGAAACCAACAACAAAAATAATAAAATTAATTACTTTGGTGGGATTCGAACCCAGGGTATTCACCACCTGCAGTCTGGATTTGAATAACAATTAGTATTTAAATTATTTTCGTTTTCAGTTTATATTTAATTAACTTAATTAGGACTAGAATGACTAGTTTTATATTATATAGTCTTTTGTTTTAAAGAGGCATTTCTGTTATCCGAAAATTGCAAATAAATTATTAAAAAAAATTTTAAAAATAACAATGTTTTTTTCTTTATACAATTTCTTTTCGATTACCTCGTGTAACTCGAGTTACTAGAATAATATTGTATGTTTTGAATGCGCACCTTAATACTCATTGTATTTATATGTATGTATATACCGAAGGAATCAAAACTCTGCTCAATTTTGTACACGTACAATATTCATTCATACCGAAGCTATTATATTCAATGATTACCGAGTAGTGCCGAGGGTGGGTCGAGGTTTGCAAGGAATTTAATTTTTCTGCAAGCAATTCAAGCCTTTTTTGCACTACCTCTTTGCTTCTCACTTAAACTGAATTGAATGAATATGTGGCATTACCTTTTGTGAGTGGCTCGTGGATAGTGTTTTTTGCATTCATGCAGATGTTTAGTATAAGGTAGCTCTATATCTTGCAACGATGGCATACTTTTAGATGCATTAATATTAGGCACTCAAGTTGCAATACACACCACAAACTTCGTCGACGTACCAATGTTATTTTGATATATCGTATCATTCATCGAAACTGTATAGTAACTTACTTTACTTTTATTGACTATTTTACAACCTCATGAGGTCAGACGTCTTACACATATTAATTAAACAAACAAATTAAACAAATTTCAACATATTCTTCCAACTGTCTCTATCCTTCGCCTTTTCTCGCCAGTTGGTAACACCAAGGATACAGAGGGATTATTCTGCCTGGTCTTTCCAGCGGAGTCTTGGTTGTCCTCTTTTCTCATCCTCATCCTCCGCTGGCTCATCTTCATCCATTCTGATAACATGGCCTAGCCAACGCAATTGACCCAATTTAACTCGTCTAGCTATGTCCACGTCAGAATAGAGATTATATAGCTCTGCGTTCCAGCGACGTCGGTACTCGCCGTTTTCCCTAACAGGACCATATATTTTACGGAGAATTTTTCTCTCGAAAACTCTCAGGTGTTTTTCATCCGCTTGCGATATGATCCAAGTTTCGTAGCCATATGTCAAGACAGGTAAAACGAGAGTCTGATATAGCTGTACTTTTGTACGCCCAGAGAGGGCTTTGTACCTAAACTGCTTGCTGACCCCAAAATAACATCTATTTGCAAGCACAATTCTCCTATCTATCTCCAGGCTGACGTTGTTGTCCTTGTTCACGGCGGATCCGAGGTAGACAAATTCATCTACCACTTCAAAATTAAATCGGTTCTCAACGTTCAAGTGCGGACCAAGTCGAGAGGTTTTTCTAGTCGTTGACACCATCAATTTGGTCTTGCCCTCATTAACAGCAAGACCCACCTTCGCTGATTCCTTTTCGATTCTTGAAAATACTGCAGTAACCTCTCGCAAATTTCGCCCAATGATGTCTATGTCGTCAGCATACGCCAGCAACATATGGCTTTTCGTGTTAATGGTCTTGTTCGTACTTACTGCAGCCTTTCTCATTATTATCTCCATTAAGATGTTGACGAGATTGCACGAAAGTGTGTCGCCTTGTCTAAGTTCTAGCTTGGTACAGAATGGTTCAGTGAGGTCTTTCCCCACTTTCACTGCTGATTTGGTGTTGGTCAGCGTCATTCCACAGAGGCGAATCAGTTTTGCCGGAATCCCAATTTCAGGCATAGCTTCGTACAGTTTTCTTCGTATGGGGCGCAGCTTTGTAATCGATAAAAATGTGGTATGTATCGATTTGCTTTTCGTGGGTCTTTTCCAGGATTTGGCGTAGCGTGAATATTTGGTCAGTTGTGGACTTGCCTGGTCTAAAACCACACTGATAAGGTCCAATCAGGTTTTCAATAATTGGGTTTAGTCTTTCACATGGATAAAAGACTGATACCGCGATAGTTGGAACAGACACACGGGTCACCCTTTTTGAATACAGGACATAATACACTGAGACTCCAGTCGTCGGGCATAGATTCCCCTAGCCATATACCGCATATCAGTTGATGCATGTGGGCTATCAGTACTTCACCACCTACCCTAAAAAGTTCAGTGGGTAGGCCATCCGCACCAGCGGCTTTATTATTCTTAAGGCGGCAGATCGCCTTTCTAATCTCGTCTTGGTTGGGGGGGACAATCTATACTATATTCCACTATCATTACCTCCTGATCTTCAGTGGAAGAATCTGAGTGGAGTAGTGCTGAAAAGTGGTCTCTCCACATTTTGAGAACACACTGCTTCTCAGTCACCAGATTCCCATTCTCGTCCTTGCAGGAGGGAAGCCCATTATTATGCTCGTTGGTCAATCTTCCTACCCTCTGGAAAAACTTTCGGGATTCACCATTCATCCTGCACATTTCGGTTCTTTCACTCTCTCTCTGCTCTCACTGCCATTTTTTCCACCTAAATAGTTGGCTTTCCTCCCTGCTTAGCATCTTGTGACACTCACCCGCAGCACGCGTTGTAACTGTCTGTTTCGTTTCCATACGTGCAGCGTCTTTTTCATCAGTTGTAATGCGACATTCTTAGTTGTACCATGGCTTATCCTTCTACGGTTTTATATAGTAACTAATTGTTAATATCTTCAAACTGATTTTTCTATAAAAAAAGCGTGTTTTAGAAAACAAAAAAAAAACAAAATATACTTTACAACGCAGACAATTACCAATAAGAATTCGACTAAGTTTGCAACTACATCGGCCATCGGTGGTGTCCGGATCTTGTACATGAGTTCGTTGCTTCGATCACTGCTCTGACCTCTCTACATTTCACCTCGATTACCTCGCTTAGTGATGGCGACACTATAGAGTACTTAGCCTTGAGAACGCTTCTCAAAATACAAACTGTAGCTGCCAATCAGTGAGACTAGAAACTAAAAAGCCCGCAGCTCACTGGCTGTGAGAAACTCTCCCCAATGCCTGTATGGGATGTAATGGGATACCATTTTTGTCTGCAACTAAATCACAAATATCCTTTATAATTTTATACAAATCATTTTGTATTGTTTACGCTTCTCTTCAAACATGACATCATATCAAACATACATATGAAAATCGTAATATCATTTACAATATCCTGTGTACGCAAATTTTCCTAATCAGACAATATTATTATCCTTTTTGTTTTACACACACACACACACACACACACACACATACACACACACACACACACACACACACAAGAACATATGTTGTATGTACATACGATACATATGAGTGGTTTGTCTCATTCACTTAAGTGATTCATCAAAATTAATCAAACCAAAACAAAAATCGTATAATTCCTACGACATTATCCTTTGACAGGCAACCAAGCGAACACACAAACACGCCAGTGGCAACTGAAACATCAAACGTATTTAAATTGTGTTAAGGGTAGTAGGTCGGTCGTTCGTCCTTACTAACTCTCTGTCAAATATCATAGTTAACCATATAAACACGTTTCACTCGTACAATCACTTAACATTCTGTCACTAGGATGGTGGCAATGGCGGTAATGCTGGTGATGATGATGGTGGTGGTGTTAGTGAGCTAGTCCTTGTTCCTGTAGTTTTTCAATGTTATGTTGAAGTTTTGACATGATGTCATTGTTGCTGTTGCCGGCACTGTTGTTTTGTTTATCTGTAACATCTAGTATGTCTTAGTACTTAACAGTCAACATCTCCAACCAACAACAACAACTTTATAATGATATAATTTACACGCAGTTTTGTTGTTCTTTACTTGTCAAAAGGACGACTCGCTTTTCTTTACCACCGAAAACAAAAACAAAATATGAAAAAGTCTTCCAGGAGAGGGGAGTTACATATTTCATTTTCAATATTCCCATTTAAATTCTGAGGACGGCGACGGCGAGTACTTAACACCAAGTCAAAAATGAAAAAAATTCACTTGAAAAGGTTTCAATAACTCAACAGCATCAGGCAGGCAGACAGGCAGACAGACAGACGGACGGGCAGCAGGACTGGCACACAGATTGCCAGACGAAAGTGGTGTTTAGGCAGTTTCAATACTGTTAATTTGTTAACATATTTGAAGTGGAAAGATTCGAACATAATTAATGTGATTGATTGAAGATACAGATAGTTGACTTAAGAATATCGCAGGAAAGTTCAAATTAATACAGGAAATTTTGCTCAAAATTAGATAAATTTCCGTAATATTTCAACAATTTATAAATTTTATTAACAAAAGGAAGAACACATATTTTCGTCTGCGAGAAAGGATGCACACAGAGGCAGAAGTAAAGTACGAACATTTAGGTTGGGGCGTTTTGTATGAAGCAAATATTTTGCAGTCTAGCTCGGGAAAAAATATAAAGTCTGGATCATCCCGAGAATTTTTTCCGAAGAGATCAATAACTTTAGATAAACTCTACCACTCCAAAAATTCAATACATAAGTAGATTACAGTTTCAGAATTAAGAAATCTAATTTGGTTGTATTAAAACATTTTGGTTTTTTTGGTCGCTGTTACTGAACTCGAAGTCAGATTAGCGCATCGTGGTCCACTGTCCAAATATTAAAATGGTCGATCCAATATGATGGCGAAACATTCTAAAAGTGGTGCGCTCATTCAATTAATATGTACGCAGATTATTTTGACTTTGCTGAATCCATTTCCTTGCTATCAAATCTAAAACTTAAAATGTCGACTACAATATGCCGAAGAATATTTTCTAATGTGGCCCTATTGGAGGAAATAATGGGGTTTTCAATAAGAGCGCTACAAAAGTTTTATTAAATAAAACAAAACCGGTTTTAGATACCAATGAAATTCTTTATTCCTGTGAAAGCACGTTCGATGCCATTATGTATGGAACTCGATTTCTTATGCATGGCCACCACGGGCACGCTTCCAGAAGTCCAGACGCTGAACCCAATTTTCGACGGTTTTGATGCATAAATCGGCCGATACTGCTGCAATTTCACGTTCGATATTCGTACGAAGTTCATCAATCGCCGCTGGCTTGTTGGCATAGACCATAGACTTGACGTAGCTCCACAGGAAATAATCTAACGGCGTCAAATCGCACGACCGAGGCCGCCAATCGACTGGGCCATTTCGTGAGATAACACGTTCACCCAACTTGGTTTCCAATAAATGGATTGTGGCATTCGCTGTGTGGCTTGTGGCGTCGTCCTGTTGGAACCACATGTCCTCCAAGTCCATATTATCCAATTGGGGCCAAAAACAATCGGTTATCATTGAACGGTACCGATTCGCATTCACAGTAATGTGCCGGTCTTAATCATCACGGAAGAAGTACGGCCCAATGACGCCGCCGGCCCATAAACCGCACCAAACCGTAATTTTTTCGGGATCCAATGATGACTCATGGATTACGTGTGGATTGTTGCCTGACCAATAATGCATATTTTGCTTATTGACGAAGCCATTCAGCCAGAAACGAGCCTCATCGCTGAAGATGATTTTCCGATGAAAATCCGAATCATTTTCAAGTTGTTGCTCAGCCCAATTCACGAACATACGACGCTTATGGTGGTCAAGCGGCTTCAGTTCTTGCGTCAAGTTGATCTTGTAAGGATGTAGGCCAAGATCTTTTCGCAAAATTCGCCACAACGACGTCACAGAGATGCCCAACGCTTGAGAACGACGTGTGAGAGATACATTTGGGCTTTCTTGAACTGAAGCCTCAGCGGCAGCAATATTCTCGACACTATGGGCACTTCTTTGTCTCACTGGCACGGGAACATTTTGTACTTTGCCTGTGGATTCAAATTTTTCCACTAGACTCTCAATTGTTGATCTGGTAGGGCGATTATGACTACCATAAATTGGACGTAGCGCTCTTAAAGTTGAGGCCACTGACTCCAAATTTCGGTAGTAAATTTTAATAATTTCGACTCGTTGTTGGCTCGTATATCTTTCCATGATGAAATGGCAAACCTTACTGAAGAGAAATGTCAAAAGACCGGGAAAAAATATGGCGTCGTTTGCTGTCCCTATCGATTTACTTTTGTAGCGTCTCTGTTGAAAAACCCTTTATTTATTGTTTATTACCCATCGCTTGGGATAATGGGTAACGGCCGCTTACCCGTTTCCGATGTGCAATGGGTAATCGTGATGGGTTATTACCCATTGTCTTGTCTACCTATTATTTTCCCTATTAACCTATAGGTAACGTGTAATCGTGGCTGGTAATTATCCATCGTCGTGGCTAACTTTCCCCAGATGCCTGTCCCCTCTCCGAGGGCTGAGGGAAAAAGAGAGAAGCATAGTGTAGTCATATACGCAACTGCGGCCCACTCTTTCCGAGTGGTGGGGAGAGAGAGAGATCACGCTAACGTACTATAGCAAAAATGTCGTGGCGTTTTCAGATGTTACACTTTTTTCGGCCTACCCCTAATTCCGAAACGTGCGATAAGTAGCTTCTTCCAAAACTAATGCATTCAAGGCTAGTAAATTTAAAAAATGCCACTCTAAATCAGCATAGACCATAGACTTGACGTAGCCCCACAGGAAATAATCTAACGGCGTCAAATCGCACGTCCGAGGCGGCCAATCGACTGGGCCATTTGGTGAGATAACACCAAACTTGGTTTCCAATAAATTGATTGTAGCATTCGCTGTGTGGCTTGTGGCGCCGTCCTGTTGGAACCACATGTCCTCCAAGTCCATATTATCCAATTGGGGCCAAAAATATTCGGTTATCGTTGAACGGTAGCGATTCGCACTCAGAGAAATGTGCCGGTCTTGATCATCACGGAAGAAGTACGGCCCAATGACGCCGCCGGCCCATAAACCGCACCCAACCGTAATTTTTTCGGGATCCAATGATGACTCATGGATTACGTGTGGATTGCTGTCTGACCAATAACGCATATTTTGCTTATTGACGAAGCCATTCAGCAGAAATGAGCCTCATCGCTGATTGTTGAGGCCTCTTAAAGTTGAGACCACTGACTCCAAATTTCGGTAGTAAATTGTAATAATTTCGACTCGTGGTTGGCTCGTATATCTTTCCATGATCGATATCTTTCCGAGAGCGGGAAAAAATATGGCATCGTTTGCTGTCCCTATCGATTTACTTTTGTAGCGTCTCTGTTGGAAAACCCGTTATGTGTATGTAAATTGAAGTCACAAAATAATTTGCTTCCAAATATATTTATGTTTGGGAGGAAACACTTATATATTTCTGCGTAAGTAACATCGTGTTTGGAGGAAAATACGCACGTACTTCCGCGTAAGTATTTGGAGGTTTGGGATGAAACACACATATTGGTCGATATGAAAACATGCATGTTTGCGAGTAAACATGCTAATCTTTGCATTTACTATGACGTTAAAAATATTGAGAGAATTAAAATTACATGAGGTGTCAAGGGACACCAGGTTGGAACGAAGTTCCAGTAAGTTTGTAACCTGCAAATATATGAATATTTGGAGTATGTTCCAAACATATACATGGTTCCTGCAGAATGTGTTTGGAAGAATATGTACCCACGGGCCATTTTTTTTTCAGCGTGTATAAAAGCTTGTCATTTTGGTTAACATATTAAAGTTGTTTTTGAGATAATTTTGAAAAAGGGTTATTTTTTAAATTTTGTATTTTTGTAAGAGTTATTTTTAACTTTAAACCCTATTTTTGCAAGTAATTAATGTTACAACATCACATTCGATTTCAATGACAATTTCATCACAAATTATGATTAAAATCTTACAAAAGAATTCAGTTCTGTTTTTTTTTGCTGTTGTAAATAAAAAATTAAATTCATACATGTATGAGTTTGCTATTTGGAAAATACGAAATTCACACTGGGAGAGATACAAATAAATAACCATTCATGGACAAAAAGAAAAAAAAAAGTGAAGCTATGACACAAAATCCCCCCAAGCATGGTAGACAATCAACGCCACCAAATGTACGAGACCAACATTAAAACAGCAACAACGAGAAGTTTGCTAAATAAAATAAAGGACGAAGAAGGAACAAGTCAATGTGAAAGTTACAGTCTATCATATGAATAAGGGTAGTTGTTGTTGTTGTTGTTGTTGTTGTTTGTTACACAGACTGGTTAAACATTATCAACCACTTTGCAACCCAACAAACCAAACTCACACATTCAGTAGTCAGCCAGCCAACCAGCCAGCCAGACAAACATTCACAAATCCAGCCAGACATCCAACCAACCATCCTGAAATTTACCCAGCCAGTCAGTCAACCACCCAAACCCACCCACCCACTCAACACAACCGTATTGAAACTGAACTGAACTGAACTGAACTCAATTCGTCTCATTTGTTACGTCCACAGCTTCTCCATTCATTTCGAATGGAACTTCAAGCTGTACAGCTGAAAAGCAGCTGAGTTTCAACCATAGAAACGTAAAAATCTCCGAGAATAAAAAAAAAAACAATAACAACAACAAGAAGACATCCTGAGAGTGGTGGTTACATAGAATATGGAAATAAAAACAAGGAAACAACTGCAATACAACATAAGAACAACAACAACAAAAAAACACAACATAGAAAAATTCCGTAGAATAGGATACAGAGGGATCATAATGTATGAAGACGAGAAATAAGATAATAAAATAGTGGAAAGTGCAATAAATGGAAACGAATGTAAGGCCATGTTCACATATACGAGATTGAAGTTCCATAAACAGGTGACTTTTGTACGGCAAAACATACATATGTTGAAATGTCGAAAACGTTGAAATGGTTGTAGAACTGAATTTTCGATGGGAAAATCATCTCTGATTAAATATCACCAAAAGATGTACGCAACGCCATTTACAAGTAGAGAAGAAAAAACCGGTGCAATATGGCAACCCTCGCAGAAGAGAACCAAAAAAGTCGACGCGATTCACTCAAACGCATTTCTCTCTTGCGTCATAACTTGATTATTTCATACTTTTTACATACTTTATGTAAATTTCTATAGTTAGATCATATAGTTAGATCAGTAACATCCTCAGAAAACTCCTCGTGTATTGACATATTCAACGAAGAGAGTTAAGAGAGAGTGCACAGAAACGAGGCGCTTCACTCGATTTCTTTGTTGGCATTCCACTCCATTAGTAAATTTTTTTCTCCATTTAAAATTCCATACTCTTTGAATATCAAACATAATTAAAACTCTTAATTATTTTTTTGGTTAACAGTTGATTGCTGTTTAAGCAGCCACAACAGGGCGTTTAAACTATGATCAAGGGACCATATGATTTTGACAGAAAATAACAAGAAGAACAAACACAAAGCTTCTTGAAGTGTTGATGTGACAAATACACATACTATCATAGTTGAAATAACAATAAAAACGTATCACTTAACTCGTAGTGCAGTTAGAACTTGATTTCTACTCAGATGTTTTAAAATTTTATTAAATATGTTGTATTTATCCCTTTAATTTTCTTTTAAAAATGGCGTCAGCTTAATGCATTGTAACGATTAGCCGATAAATGTATGAATACCGATTATTTTTCGTGACATTTGCCACTGTTGCCATATACATAGGTAATAAGGTTATGCGACAAAGCACTGAAAAACTCTACGTATTTAAAATCAGATCAAACATAAATCAAAATCAACTGATTGCGAATTTAAATAACCACCCAAAAAATGGGCCTTAATACTATTCTATTAAAAATTGTTAGTTGTGCTATTGTTTTAAATGAGCTTTTTACAATCCTATTACAATTTTGTATGCATATTAATGCATCACACTGTTTTCCATATATTGTAAATGTTCATACTATGCACCAGAGGCAGACAGTTTTGCAGTGTATATTTGTACATAAATCTAGTGAATTGTCTGCATAAACTAAGGACCAACGTGTCCTTAACTCTATGTCTCTGTCTCTCTTTCTCGTTCTCTCTAACTCGATGTCTTCAAATGTAGGGACAACATTTTTGCACTAAGAACAAATAAATGTAATGTAAACATGACATGATCAGAGATGGGAATAAACAATAAGAATTGAAAATAATTGTGGTTGACGTTTAAACTGAATAAAGTTCGTAAATTATGCAAAATATCAGATCTACAGGAGGTCTGTGTTATCTGTCATCACACAAATCGTTTGGTTTTTAAAATTGCTTGACACTTACTTTGAGAAAATGTGAAGTATTAAAATTAGAACAGAAGGAATTTGAAGAAACGAATGCCCAAAAAAAATCCTATGAAATAGTAATAAGGACAATTGAATAAATTCCTGCTAGAGATAGAAACATTGAAGTTTTTAAGGAAATTCGATTTTCACTCTAAAAAATAGTGTCAATTTCTTAAGCTATAACTATGTTAAACTTTTACAGTATATTTTAAGCGAACAACTTCTGTTAGTTTTCAACAATAAAATGATTGAGTTTCGATTAAGTTTTGATGGATATCACTTTAAAGAGAAACAAGCCAATTTTTAGCAAATCAAAGCCGAGTTGGATGAAGTGTAAGTTCATAATTATGTCAAACTTACACAAAAATTTAGAGCGAACAACTTTTGTTAGTTTTCAAATTTGTAACAAATCGAAGCCGAGTTGGATGAAGTGTAAGGTCATAATTGTGTCAAACATTCAAAAAGATTTGGAGCGAACAACTTTTGTTAGTTTTCAACAATTAAACGATCTAATTTTATTTATAATTCAAGCGCTCACCAATTTATAAGAATTCGATGCCGAGTTAGATGGAGTGCAAGACCATAATAATATAAAAATATTACAGCAGATTCTGAGCAAACAACTTTTGTATGGTTTCAACAAAATTACTGTTTAAGCGCTATCACCTTAAAGGTTCCACAATCCTTAAGAAATCAATGCCAAGTTAGATGAAATGTACGACCAAAATTATGTTAATCTGTTACAGTGGATTTTGAGCGAACAACTTTTGTTGGTTTCCAACAATTAAACGTTCTAGTTTTGTTTGCTATTTGAAGGAAAGCTCCTTGAAGGGTTCAACAATGTATAACAAATCAATGCCGATGAAACGTAGACCAAAATTATATAAAAATTTTACAGTAGATTTTGAGCGAACAACTTTTGTATGCTTTAAACAATAAAATGATCGAGTTTTGGTTACTATTTAAGCGGTATCACCTTAAAGGTTCCACAATCCATAAGAAATCAATGCCGAGTTAGAAGAAATGTACGACCACAATTAATTAAATTTAAACAGTAGATTGTGAGCGGACAACTTTTGTTAGTTTATAAAACGATCTAGTTTCGAATATTATTTAAAGGATATATTTTTACAGCGGAATGAAATAGATTCGTAACTCATCAAAGCCCAGTTGGATGAAGTGCGGGCCATAAATACACAAAAGTTTTACAGTTAATTTCGAGCGAACAACTTTTGTCAGTTGATGATCAACTTGTGATTATTATTTAAACGATATCACTTTGAAGAGTTCAAGAATCCGTAAGAAATAACTGTCGCGTTGTTGAAGTGTAAGGCCGTAATTATGTTAAACTTTTACATTAAATTTAGAGCGAACAACTTTTGTCACTTTTTAAACAATAAAGTTGCGAATAATATTTGATCGGTATCACTTAAAAGGGTAATCATTCAACAAGCACGGACGGTCTCTATTCTACAATGAAGGAGAATCTTTACATCAAATCGATGATAAATGTACATTAATTGTTTTTCACTGAATTGATGACTATTATCATCAACTCATTGAAAAGGTTCTTCAATTTGAAGATTGTGCGTTTCTTCGCCTTTTTCAGCCTCATTGAATTGATCTTTTTTATGGGTATATAAATCTTCATCATTGGAATTTAAAAATAATTGGTGGGATCGACTCAAAATATAGACGGAGTATTGAAAAAATAAAGATAAAGGGAAAACAACTAGTAGCAAATTGAAAATAAAGACATAATAGAAAATAGTGCAATGGATAGAAAACAATAGCCACGCTTTGAGCATTTGCTATGTGGGTGTATATCTTGGTGGTGTGAATTTTTTTACAATGAAAAATAGTCCAAAGAATTTGACTACAGATTAACAAACAATTTCTATTAAAAATATGACCAATTTACATCAAGTTGATGACAGACTTACATTAAATTGATGACAACTTTACATATAATTTACGAAAAATTCACATCAAATTGATGAAATATGTACATCAACATATGTGAACCAACATAAACTATTGATGTAATATGGATGAAAGATTGATGAAATGTTGTTCAAAAATTCAATGAAATTTGTCGTCGGTTGGAAAATGAGGAAAGGTTTCAAAAAATGGATGAAGGAATTCATATATTTGATGAAGATTTTCTCTCAGTGTACTCGTCTCAAAGCTGAGTTGGATGAAGTGCACTACAATAATTATATTAAATTTGTACATTCAATTTTGAGCCAACAACTTCTGTTTGTTTTCAACAACAAAAATTAACAAGTTTCGATTATAATTTGAAGGATATATTTTTAAAACAGGAAAAAAAGTCTGTAACAAGCGAACAAAAATTTTTTTTAATATGAACAAAACCTAGATGTCGTTAATGTTACTGACAAATATTACTAATTTGACATCTAGGTACTTTTCTCAAAATAAAGTGCCGGGAACAAAAAAAGCACCTAAAATGCCTTTATGGCAACACTGTCCGGGACTAGCAACGATTTGCTTAAGACCTTGTTATGCTCTTAAAAAAAATCGTTGAAGATGCCAACATTTTAATTTGCGGCAAACGAATGAAATAGTGTAGACATGCTGAAGGATCTGAAGATCACTTAGATTTCTAGCATTTTCTGATTTTTCTTAAAAAATTATAACACATTTGCATACTTTTTGGCTGTAGCGAATATAACGAGTACAACGAATTCACCACGGAAGTTTTGAACAGTTTTGATATTACCGGAATATTCCAAAACGAATGATAGAGTGATAGAACGTAGATAAGTGGAGATGCTTGTCGAAAAATCTAGTTTAGGATATAGGGCATATTGTGTCTCTAGTTGAGCCAGCTTCAAATGATTGAAAGTTTTATAAGTGTTAAATATTATGTTTAAATGCCGAATAGTAGTGAAGTGTTAAATGCTATATCGTGCAAATAAGGACCCTGTTGATATTATTTTCCTAATTTGTGGTGTCACCCGTTTTAGTAGCGGAGGTAAATAAAACAACACTAAACAAATATGAACACCCAACAATATATTAATTTTGTAGTTTTTTTTTTATTTATCATCCGCATTCCCCGGAATGTTTCTGTGGCCTGGCTCTGCCGTCACTAAATATTGTCAAAAGGGAATCGGTTAGGTTAAGTGCTGGTGGCAGTTAGTGTACAACTTCATACTCCATCCTAATACCACGGGACTTACCGCATAACCATTTAGCTTCCAACATAAAACTTAAAATCGTAACCAATTTTAGATGAAACAATTGTCATAGTTTTCTTAAGTAGTAGGTTCCTATAGTAGACATTCAATTTGGAGCATAGAATTCAATTTGAATGCCAACGAACTGTTCTGGGGCCTAATTACCGCATCCGTTTCGTATCGAAATCCGCATTACGAAAGTTATATTAAAGGCTCATTTTGACTATAACCTCTAAAGAACTAGTAGTGACGAAATCGTATTACTATATTGACTTAATACAAACAACTATATATTTAGTTTGGATTTCGGTTTCCGTTATATCGATATCCAAAATACGGATTACGATACGAAACGGATGCGGTGAGCAGACCCCTGGTTATGAGTATTGCACTGTATTAACGACAAGTACCTTTGGCTGTTACAAATATAACGAATTCACCACCAAAATTGAACAGTCTAGAACTAACTGGAATATTTCGTCACGTCTGATTGGACACAAAGACAAATTTTGTTAAGCCCAAACAAAATCTCAAATAAATGACCTTCGTTTGGGAATGCAACCACGGCAAACGAACATTTGTTGAATCTAAATTATTATTTCCTTACAAAATATTTTTGAGCCAAATGAGGTCTTCACATTTTTTACTGTGTATTCAAATAAGGGTCCTTTTTCGAAACTTATGGGAAAACTCGTTTTATGAGCGATAGATAAGGGTCCTAGCTTCTTCAAGACATTTGTTTTGATTTTCAATCTCTTTTCATTAATTTCTACGGGTTTGGTAAGATAGCCCATAGTTCAGTAATGTTCCTTTGCCTTGGCACGCATATACGCTGGAATGTAGCACTGCTGAGCCATCTCGTATTCCTGTGCTGATGTTGAGTTTAGGATGACTGATTCCAGGAACTTGATGGCAGCCTGGCTGCCGGAAGACATTGTTTCCCATCACTGCTGGAATTTTATTCTCAAACCAATACAATGATTAGGTAGTCTACGAGAATATGACACTCCCAGTTCCCTCGAATGGAGACCATACCCTATTGGATCATTGAGTTTTGTACCATCCGTGTAGAAATTCACATATCCCACAACACGAGAAACTCCTCATTCATTCAATAGGGAACAAATATAGAGCAATTATATAAAAACTCCAGAACATATTAAAAGCATATTTCATTCCATACAATTACAGGCATTCATTTGTTCCAACATTCTTAGCTATAATCCTCGTAAGCATTCCCCTAAACCGATTCAAGGTAAGAGTGTGTGTTTTGTTCTGGTTTGTTGGTGTTAACAACACCCGAGTATCTTGTACTTTAGCTTGAACTCTTGCCAGTCAGCCCAGGAATAACCAGCACTAGCGTATGAGTGGATGAATGAACCCCAGCCATTTTAAACAACCAACAACGCAGTGCAGTGAATAATTCTACCTACCATTCGTGCGAATTCATACGAGAAGAAAAAAATTGTTAAGCGTACAATAAATTGCACTTAATGCATTTCCATAACAATCGCAAATGTCATGAATGCACCATCCATCCAGCCAGCCAGCCAGCCATCCAACCAGCCAGCCAACCATCCAGCCAGCCAGTACCGGCATCAGCCACATCAGTTTCCCCAGTCCCAGCTGTAGATGGTTGCTACATTTTGCTCTGGCAAAATTTTCATTTATTGGAAAACAAACCCAAAGAATTCTGAATGGAAACAGAAAACCAAATGATATCCAGAGAATAGAACCAACACTTTAAAGAGCAGGGAGCTAAAGGAAATCCTTTAACCACCATCACTGAACATTCGCAAAAGTTCTAGTTAAGTGGAGGAAAATCAGGCGAAGTAACAGAAAGTAATGACATCTATGAATGTTAAAAGTAATTTAGAAAAAATGCCATGGAATACAAATGGTATTGTTTCGCAGTAATTTTATCTCTGGGATTTGGAAGCATTAAGTTAGTGCATACATTAAAGTGGTGAACCATAAAAGTAACTTCTATTACATGAATCATAACTGAAACTGTTATACAAAAACAAAAAATTTAAAAAAAAATATAAAATAAATGCAACAAATTTATACGAAGAAAAAAAGTACAAAGAAGTTAATTACCAAAATTAAAAATGTCCAAAAATATTTCTATTGTATAAGAAGTTCCTGTTTCATAAGAAAATGTTGGACAATATGTTTCTAAGAAAATTGTTTGCAACATGTTCCCAACGAGATTTCCTAAGGAACTTGTGTATAACCAGACTTCTTTATGAAACGTTCTATACAAAAAGGTTCTTAAGAAACTTTTCTTAAAAAATTTTATAATGAACTTCTCTATTCCAATATCAACATTTCTATTAAAAGTTAGTAAGCAAATGTTCATGAGAATATAGTTCTGAGAAACTCTTCCAGATGAAAAGTGCCCAAGAAATTTATTTTAAATTTAATATAAACTTTTGTGTACACATTGTATAATGAAGATTTCTATGCAATTTTCATAAGGAACACCTTATACAAACTACTACATACTTTTTTATGCAAAAAGTTTCTAAGACATTTTTCTGTGTAAAAAGATCGCAAGGAACTTCGGCATAAAAAGATCTGCAGGAACTTTTCTGTCTAAAAAGGTCCTAAGGAACTTTCGTGTATAAAAAAAATTGCTAACAAACTTTTTTATATAAAAAGTTCCTTGATCATTTTCCTAATATATCGATTAAAACATCCGAAATCTCCTACGGAAAATAAAACGTTCCTAAAGAACTTTTCCAGATTAGAAATATCTAAAAAACTTTTAACGATACAAAGTTCCGAAGCAACTTTTGTAGACAAAAGTATAGAACTCCCTAAGGCAATTTTTGTTCAAAGTTCTTAAGGAACTTTTCCATTACACCTCCCCTAAGGCATTTTTCTTTTAAGAGTTCCTAAGGAACTTTTCTGCTAAAATTTGCTACGGCAATTTTTGTTAAAAGTTCGTAAGGAATTTTTCTATTACAACTTCCTAAGGCACTTTCTTTTAAGTATTCGTAAAAAACTCTTAGAAATAGTTGATAAAAAACTTTTATTTGCTAAAAATTCTTCAAGAACATTTCCATAAACAAAGTAGGACTTATTGTAGGAAATATAAAAGTTTCTTTGCATCTTTTGACTTTAAAGTTCCTAAGGAACTTTTCTATATAACAAGTTTCTAAGGAATTTTCCAATATAAAAAGTTCCTAAGGAAGTTTCAATATAAAAACTTATCTATATAAGAAGACCTCAAGTAAATTTCCTTTATAAAAAAAGTTCGTAAGATTGTTTTCTTTGTAAAATGTTTCTCAAGATATTTTTGTACAAATGAGTTTAAGAAACTTTACCCGATAAAAAGTTCATAAGAAGCTATTGTCGACATAAAGGTCCTAACAAACTTTTATATTAAAAGTTCCAAAGTAATTTTTCGATTAAAATTTCCTTATGTTTTTTCCCTTAAAAGTTCATAAGAAACTTTTTTATTACATCTTTTTATGTAATTGAATTTTAATAATGTGATAGTTAACTGTCCTACATAAAGTTCCTATGGAACTTTTCTATTACAAGTTCCTAAGGAAGTATTCTATTGAAAGTTCCTAAGGAAGTATTCTATTAAAAATTTCTAGGGAATTTAAAAGTTGCTCAATTTTGCTAATAAGTATTATGCAAATAGTCGATGAAATAAGTTTTATATGCAAGAAATTCCTCAAGAACTTTTTTATAAACAAAGAAAGACTAATTGCGGGTAATAGAAAAGTTTCTTTGGATCTTGTAACTTTTCTCTAAAAGTTCCTAAGGGACTTTCTGTAAAAGTTCCTAAGGAAGTATTCTATAAAATGTTTCTAAGGAACTTTTCTTTAAAAATTCCATGAGGATTTTTTTCAATAAAAGTTCCTAAGGAACTTTTCTATTAATGAAGTGAGTGAAATTATCGGTTCATTAAATTTTCGTTATTTTTGATATAGCAACAAAAATTTCATAAAAACTGAATTTAACAACAACGTTTGTAAGTAAATTAATATGATTGAAAAGATAAGTTTTCGATTTACTTATATCGAGTTATATCCTTTTGTTAATCAACATGATAATATCTAGATTTATAAATAAAGGCGGGTGTCAGCAAATGCATACATTGCGACGACCTGTGTAAGCGATATGCACACATACAAACATATACATACATACATATATCTCGATTTCTATAAAGTCTGTATTAATAAAGAAATATACGTATGGATGTGTATGTGAAACTACGTGTTTACGCACACATGCTTAAGCATTCAGTTGTGATTGCATTCATGATGTTCCTGCATACAATGTGTTCTACACCAAATGCAACTGTGCGTTTATGCATGTATATTATTTACCATGACCACAGATAGAACATGAAAACTGATAAAACAAAAAGAAACAAGCGTGTAATAAAGAGTTTTATTGAAAGGTGTTCTTTTGCTGTTGGCTGGGTCGATTGGTTGGTCTTTTGAAGTTTTACCTTATCGACAATTTCAAAAGATAACAAAACAAAAAAACATTAAAAAAGTGAACGTGAACGTGTCGGCGAAACTTCCAAAGCCTGTAAAAAAAGACGGGGCGGCATCCATCCATCGATCGGTATAAATGCACATTTCTACTTCTCCCCCCTGATATCGTAGCCGGCGAAGGAAGCAATAACATGTGCATTTTTACAACAATACAACAACAACGACAAAACTGACGAGTAGGTCCATAAAATCGACATTAAACAGAAATGAAAGAGAAATATGTTAAAGAACAAATAACAGCAACACCAACAGTAATAACACTAACAAAAGACGACTATGACTTTAGCACCAACATCAATCACTTTAACCAACAGCCAAGGTGTTGAGTAAAGTGGTGTGGGGAGTTTTGTATGGCTTTGTATTGTGTGGGGGTGGGGTTGTCAAGGGCTTTACACATTTTGTGTTTATTAAATTTATCCTGTACCCCTACGCACAATACATACACACACACACATACACTACGCACAAGTATAGAGAATGAGAGTAGAGTATTAATAATGTAAACAGTTAAAAGAGGAAAACCAAATACATACGTGGTTGGAAATTAAACTAATCATCTACGCACACACATATGTATGTACTTCCAATACAGTAAGTAACTGGCATACTTGTAAGTATGGTGGGAAACCTACAGCTAGGGTTGCCAAATTGTCGTTCACTGTAGATCTTACGTAGATTTAAATAGATGGTTTGAATAAATACTCAATAATTTGAAATAGAACGAATGATTTTTTAATGATGCATTTGGTTAAAAGGTGTTGAGTTAAACAGGCAAGAATATTTAGCAGTGATGGGGATAAGGATAGGGGAGAGACGGTCAATAGATATTCACTTCCTGTTATCGAAAAAAATTCTCTGGAGGAATAGAAAGAAACCATAGCTAACGATTTAATGAAGGAATATTTGATCTTGTATAAAAAGAAAGATGACAGATTTGTTATCGCGAAAAATTTCAACTTTTTATCATTTGAAATTTTACTTTGCAATGGATTTCGGCTTAAATTCGTAAATTTAAATTTTTGAAGAATTTATGTACATTCTACTAAAATTTGAAAATACTTTTTGCTTCAAATTTAAGAAGTACTTTTTAGTACAATTTGAAAAGTACTTTTTATTACAATTTAAAAATTACGTTTTAGTACAATTTGCTACAAAAGAAGCAAAAAAAACCACAAATTTTTAAAGTTATTGCGGTTTTGTGGTTTTTAGTAGATTTACGAAAAATGTACATATTTGTACTATTATTAAAAATAGCTGAATTCAATTTTAAAAACACTGGTTTCTAGTGCACTTTCGCTACTGAACATCGCTATGTACTTTTTAGTACACTTTAAATATATGTGTACATTTTATTAATGTTTTAATAAACTAAATAAACGGTTAATTTTCTCTAATTATAAAATAAATAAATAAAAGTTTTCACATTATATCCCATAGAGGGACACGGTGAGGTTTGTACTTCTTTAATTTGATTTAATTTTCGTCCTATTTGTGTCTTTTTGTACGAACTTTTGTACACAATATTCATAAAGGTTAAAAATTTGCATTTTACCACAAGTTAGCAATTTTTAAAAATTCCGAACTGTACACGTTTTTATTTTTTCTAGTACTGTACTTCAAAATATATTTGCACAACTATCAACCACTCTATTCATTAGTTCCTACTTCATATTTTCAGAGGGATTTCGTACACACTATGTACATATTGGTATTTTTTTAATTTTTGTACGATTTGTCTGTGTTAGAGTGTTTTATGTACATTTAAGTAAATTTTGTGTACTTTTTAGTACACCTTATGTGAGTTTAATGCAATTTGTGAACTTTTTAAAACCTTTTGTGTACTACTTTACCACGTTGTGTACATTTTTGTAAACGTTCTATACGTTTCACAACATTCTGTTTACACATGGTTTACTTTTTAATTTTTTTGTACAATTTATATTAATTGTAGTAGACAGTAAGTACAACGCTTGGATAATTTTGTGTAAATTTTTGAACATATTGTGAACTTCTTAAAATGCGTTGTATAGTTGGTAGTACAACACGGAAACGCATTGTTTACTTTTTAATGTTTAGTACAGTTGCGGTCATGTTAGTAGACTATTAGTACTTTTTAGAACTCTTTATGTACTTTAAGTATGAGTTGTGTACTTTTTAGTATGCGGTGTGAGGGGATTAGTACACATTGTGAGGTTTTTTGTACACTTTGTGAACTTTTTACCACCCTTTGTGTACTTTTGGAGAACGTTGTCGCCTCTTTAGTAAGCTTTGAGTACTTTGTAGAACATGTTGTATACTTTATTTTAATTTTATGTACAAAATAGTACAGTTTGTGTAATTTGTGGTATTTCTATGTATAAATTAGGTACATTTTAATGCAATTTGTACACATTTTTGTACATTAAGTGTGATTTGTAGTACACTTGGTGTATATTTTTAAAGACGTTATGTACGGTTTGGTACATTACTTTTTAGTTGTAGTACTGTTTAGTACATTACTTTTCAATTTTAGCTCTTTTTAGTACATTACTTTTTAGTTGTAGTACTTTTTAGTACATTACTTTCAAATTTTAGCACTTTTTAGTACTGTACTTTTTAGTTTAGTAGTGGCCGACGGTGGTGCAATGCTTAGCGTGCGCGCCTCTTGTACATGAGTTCCTGGGTTCGATCCCTGCTCTGACCACCTTAAATTTCTTTCCGCTGCGGTCACCTCGCTTAGTGACGGAGACACTATCGAGTATTTAGCCATGAAAAAGCTTCTCAAAATACCGTTCGGAACCGGTGTAAAACTGTAGGTCCCAAACAGTGAGTATAAAAGTAGAAAGCGCACATCCATCCCACTCGTTGTGAGAAACTCTCCATAATTTCGTCATGGGATGTAATGAATGGGAAACAACTTTTTAGTAGTTTTAGAACTTTTTAGTGTAGTACCTAAAAGTGTATAGGTACTACACTAAAAAGTTCTTTTTCCATACTTCTAAATATGTTTTTATGTACTTTGTAGTGCACTTTGTATACCATTTAGTACATTTGTTTATTCGCTTTAAATACAAAATGGTACTTAATAGGATATGACATTTGCTTGACGCAAAAGTTATGCATAAAAGTGAGTCATGAGGGATTAAAGGTGAAATTTCCTTTAAATAAATAAAAATTTTCCCACTACATCCCATTACGAAATAAGGGAGGCCGTATTACAATATGTGAAATATGCGCTTTCTTGTTTCACACTCACTGATTGGGACCTACACTTCTACACAGAACCCGAACGGGGCTTTAGAGGAATTTTCATGGCTTTAGAGGCTTTTAGAGGCACCGTCGTGGAAGAAATGTAAGGTGCTCAGATCAGAGATCGAATCGTACAAAACGGCGCTCACGATCCATTGCACCCCGACGGCTAAATTTTCGTTACTCACGTGCATATGGCTTGAGCGTGAGTTAGACAACAAAACTAGTTCATAAGTGAGTCGTAAGTAATAAGAAGTATCAGCCAATGGAGCGTGAGTAAGTGTGAATCAAAAATCACTAATGCGCTTATCTCTTTAATTAACTTTAATTTTTCGAAACGTTGGCATTTTTCTTTGCCCTACTTTTTATCACTGGTTAAACTTTTAAAGCACCCATCTGGCAACTCTGCATAGACAGAGGCACTCACTCCTGTTACACTCACGTTGCCGTTGCCGTTGCCGTGACGAAGAAAGTGAGCAAACAATTGGAGCCAACAAACAAACCTGCACGTCCGCCTTGTTATAATAAATAGCAGCCACAGCAACAACAACAACACCACGTCACACAATTCAAACTCAAAATTGATTTGCTGTTGAAAGATACAACAAATTCTTTGTTTAGACATCCCATCACATCTCAGCCATCTATCGCTTGTTACACTTCATCCCCTTTCTACGTTTCCACTACGCAACGTAACGCATGGGTTCGTTACGCGTACGCCTGTTCGGGTAATAAAACAAAAACAACGTAAAATATTTGTTTTTATTTGTTTATACATTCTTTCAGTTCCCCTCCTAACGAGGGCTGGTAATAAAAAAGGGCCTGAGTAATAAAACATTAAATTTATATTCTTTATTAATAAATCCTCTCTGGATCTGGAAGAATTTGGAGTTGAAACTGAACTCAGCCCAAGTGATTAGATAAAAATATTCATTTGTTTTACTTTCCATTTGCATTTAAGAGGTGGGAGGAATTTAATTAATTTATTGGAAATAGTAAATTTGATTGACCAAAAATATCTGTCATGGATTCATTAGATTAGTGTGGTGATACTGTTGTGGTGGATGCGGTAGGAGATGAAGACTGTTGAATTATACTCGTACTTTAAATTTCACCACTAAATTTGAAATATGTAAAATTTCACTATTCGTACTTGGGTATCATTAAATTACTGCAATTATTTGTGCAAATTTAAATTGCAAAACCAGTTAACCAACTCTGTAGTTGTACTCTATAAAATTATAAAAATTTTACTATTTAAGAGATTAAAATAAAATTATGTATTCTGGCCATTTGGTGTGGTCGGTCACTAACATCATCTGTACATGGTATGTGGTATATTTATATGCGGTTGAAGAGCTGGAAACTGCGAGGGATTATTAAAACTCCATGCATAAATACTGAAAGCAAAATAAGGGTAATGACACTACACAGAGGCGTAGGTGAGCGAGTATTTTTGAAAAGGGGAAATCACCATGCTAATTTGTGTATTTAAAAAGAAATAAATGCATGTAACTGAGTAATTGTGTATGTAACTTACTAAGTTAGGGGGTCTCAAACAACCCAGACGGGATAGGGGACTTACAGAACGAAGATAACGTATTTATCCAACCGGCTCGATCTCTAGTTTTTTCCTGCCAGCTGGCAACACGAAGCTCTCCCAACCACTATTCTGTCTATTCTTTTCAGCGAAGTTTTAGGCGTTATACAGGGTGGTTCAGGAAGTTCCGCACAAATTTCTCCAGCGTTTTCCTTGGCTCATTTCATGAAGAAAAGTTCACTAGGACCATGTCCGAAAATGCAAGGGTGTGAAATGGCAGCGGGTTCAAAATTTTCGGATTGGCGGTCGGAGGGTAGTAGGGTGAAGTTGCTAACTTCTAAGCCAGTGGTCGGAAGTTACTGCAACTAAGATTCCCAGCAATACTATTGCTGTAATCAAATTATTTCGGTTACAACCATCGACATTATTTGTAATTCGGTTGACACAACTGAATTCTATACACTTATACACGCTTCCGGCAGCTGAATTGAGGTTGAACTATCTGAATTCAGTCACTACAATTTAAATTCGTTTGAAGCAACCTTGCTTCATAACTAGTTCGGTTGATACAACCGAATTTCTCTACATTTTCTTTGTAACAATAACAGTTTTTATTATTTCGGTTCCAATAATCGAGGTTAGCATTGATTCGGTTGCGAAAACCGAATTCATGACAAATTCGACCAGTTTGTTACCAATTCTATTGCTACAACCGAATTTCAATTTATAAGGGATACAATAACTGATACTATTTGTGAGTTCGTTGCTACAATAGAACTTAAGTTGAAATCGGTTACCATAACCGAATTCCATTGCAGTTGTCGTGACTGAATTGAGGTCGCCACAACCAAATTCAGTCGCTGTGATTTAAATTCGGTTGAAGTAACCTGGCTTCGTAATTAGTTCGGTGGCTACAACCGAATTTCCAAATATTTACTTTGCATCCACAACAGTTTTCATTACCTCGGTACCAATAACCGAATTGCCATTGATTTGGTTGCACAAAGCAAATTTATGAAAAATTCGGTTACTAAAACTAAGATTCCCACTAATACTATTACTGCAATCGAATTCAAATTTATTTCGGTTACACCTACCGAAATTATTTGCGATTCGGTTGCCACAACTGAATTCTATATATTTATTACAACTACTGAAATACTGCAACTGAAATTCGGTTGGAACAACATTGTTTTTGATTAATTTGGTGGCTTTAACCGAATATCCAAATATTTATTTGCATCAACAATTGCTTATATTATTTCGTTTCCAACAACCGAATATTGCCTTGATTTGGTTGCAAAATCCGAGTTTTTGGAAACAATTGTTGCTGGTACTGAGTTTTCCATTGACGCAACTAAGTTGCCCAAATAAAACATAGAAATGAAATTACAAAAACTGAATTCGTGCACAATTTAGAGAAAAGAAGAAATCAGTTGGAAGAACTTCATTTAAAAATCATTATTGGTTGTGGCAACTGAATTTGTCGTTTACTACAACCTCTTTGACAAACAATTCGGCCATGGCAACCGACAAGAGTAGTTGCCACAATCTCATTCCCTTTCAGACGCGGTTGAAGCAACCGAATTCGAATTTTAAGTTAATCTCGAGAGCCCGTGGTATCACAATAGACTAATAAATGTGAGTAGGCGTTCTCCGACTATCACCAACAACTAACCGAATCCTTTCAGTTGTAACAACCTCTAAATTCGGTGACGATCAATTCCGTTGCCTCAACTGGTTTTTTCTGCGAGTGTGGTTTGTGGTCTCAGGATCTACAGTTTTACATCGAATTGAAACGGTTACGTTGTGAGATGTTTGTTTATATCTGATTACTCGAGTCACTAGGCGAGTTGCTAGTCTCGCCTTGTGACGGAATTCCCGATAGGTTTTAAAATTTGGTCGGAGCGGGTATTAGGCACAAGTTCACATATACAACAGCCGCGGATATGAAACATTGCTCAACTGACGGACACGAAAATAAGTGAACTAAGGAGTATAAATATATAACCCATGTAAAATCTACAGTAAAATCTTCGACAAAATGCTTTGTCGACATAGTGCTTTGTCTTCTTCCCCTTCCAAATATCTTATTAACTACGCTACTGGTTCCATTTTCTATAGCATTATAATAAATATTAATTTTTAAATTTAATTCCGCAGCTTTAAAAATCATTATCATAACTTTTATGTAATTCGTAGACACCAGTTGTGTATGCATCTCATTGCCCCCAATCAATTTAACAATTTCCGTTTCCTTTCCATTGCAATTCCTTTGCAGGGATACAAAGTGCCACTGTCCAGCTGCTTGCCAACTATCAACATGAAATCATACTCAAGTGCCATGTGGAGGCATCATCCGGCGATGGTCTCTTGGAAATTGAATGGTTTCGCAATAGCGAAAAGCTAAGCTCTCTGCGTAACATCGAGTTGCAAGAGAATCGCCTAATTGTTCGCAATCCAAATGGTCAAGATACGGGTTTGTATCGTTGCATTGCCTCAAATGCCGCCGGACGTGTGATGAGTCGCAAGGGTTACATCCTTAAGTGGTCAAATGTTAAAGACTCGCCGAACTGTGTGCCACGACTGAAGAAGAACTTTATAATGCCCGAGAATATGAAGGATATGTTCTTGTGCCGTGGCAAACGTGGTGGCGACAACTCACATGGAAGCTATGGCATCATGGCAGGCGAAGACAAATTACCCATCGCCGATGATGTGCAAATAACAAAAGGACCCTTGAAACGTGCCAGTGTCAAAGAGAATGATGCTACAGAATTATTATGCCAATATTACCTGCCCGATAAATATTTGCAAACGAACGTTGGCATCACATTGAGATGGCGCAAGGATGGCAAAATTATACGGCAACTTGAACTGAATGCAGCAGAAACATTAGCAGGAACTTCGCAACGTTCATTGGACACCTCCAACAAGGATCCCATGGTACGTGAGGATACCCGTGTGGCCATAGCCAAAGAGAATGGGTCGCTGGTATTTGCAAGCGTCATAGTCAGCGATGCCGGTCAATACGTTTGCCAAGTGGCTGTGGAGGGCTATCGGCCCACAACATCGGAGCCGGGCGAATTGCAAGTCATTGAACAATTGAAATTCATGCCACAACCTACTTCGAAAAATCTCGAATTGGGTTCGGTGGGCAAAGTACATTGCAAAGCTCAGGGTACACCAATTCCACAAGTTAAATGGCTTAAGGTAAGTTTACACGTTTTTTTCTGTTTCTGTTTCTGGTTCTATTCCAGTCTCTCCTTTTTCTATAATACATTCTCGTGTGTTGTGCTTCTACTTCGTTTCCTGTTAAGTTTTGTTTGGGATTTGTCGGTTGTTAGCACTGGAGGTGGTTGCATTAGTAGATGGTAGGCTAATTGTTCAGGTGCAGCACTGGGAACAGTGGTATGCAGGTGATAACAAAAGAGAGAAAATGTTTGATGAGCATGCAGTTGTTAGAGAACTCAAAGAGTCAGACCATAAAAACACGTGTGGAAACAATTTTGGAACTTTTGAAAAACATTTCCCCATCGATTTTTTGATTTCAATTCATGATGAGAAAATTTAAAAATCTCCTAGTTTTCTTAAAAACAAAAATTTTTTTTTGAAGTTTTCAGACCCGTATTCCCCGAAATAAGAAATTGTGCAATTTATCCCTTTTTGTTGCAGGCAGTTACCACGTATAACGACAGATGTCGAGGGCAACCAATAAAAGGGGAACAAATGTCCCAAAAAGATTCTGTTACTGGCGAAAGGATGCCATTATTTTTTAAGTATCATCCCATAGGGACCACTTCCAGGAGGTGGAAATCGGGAGAGTGATGCCTTCATAATTTCCCGATTAAATTAAATCTAAAATCGACTGCCCACACTGGGCGGCTATATGGTCAGCGTCTATTTCCTATGTTAGTGGCGGCTGTTTATCATAGTAGTGGTTACACTCAAATCTAACTTCCCCAATCCGGAGTTTCATGCGTACCATATCTAGGTATAGTTTGCAGTCGAGGGCATCTGACTGCATTTTAACGGTGGCTCACTGATATCTGGGCGCCTTAGTTCATGCCGGTGGTGCGGTTGACGTCAAATTCCCTACAAACCTGGGAAATAGTATCAGAAGAATAACATAAACAGACGAAAGACGGACCGCTACACATAGAGGAGGTGGAGAACACTCCGATGTCAATTTGGCAGAGTCCACTAATATGAACACAATTGTAATGAATGTCCAGTATTTCAAGTTCTTTGGACAGAATAGGATGTACGTTAAGGCAACATGTTGATGCACCAGCCACAGGAATAAATCCACATCTGTAATCTTCTAAGAAGAAATTTAACAATCGTCATCAAGCTCTTAGAATTATGAAGAGAAATGGTTATGTCGACCAGGAGACACTCATTGCTAGACAGAGACAGTCTCTGAAATGGACATGTAATATTATTGATAATCCAGACATTACAACGCCTTCCTTATCGGGACAAGCGAAGAAGAGGTTTCGCTTACACGATGAGGACTCACAGCCTAAGACAGCAAAGGTGGCCAGTTGGATTTCTGGCGACAGATTCTTTACCGAGGTTGTAAAAGACAACCTTGCAATGTCGATTGTCCACAAGGGAGAGGAAGAAGGAATCATTCCGAAGGATGAATAGAAATATGTTGTAGACGGATTGTCCTCAATATACGTTCAGAACCGAAAGTAGATTCTGGTACCTCCTCCACGACCTCCTGTCGCGATGTAGACTAGTTCCTTGGCTGGGGCAAGTTCGTGGCGTTTGGAAATCAGTTGTCGGGTAATTACTACTGTGCAGCTCTGAAAAATGAGGTTGAGGTGTGGCCAGGAGCAGCTCTATATATTGCTCGGAGGGTTAACCTCTATCCAGCCTGAGGGTACATTCTTGGATCCCAGGCAACCTCCCTGATGTGGAGATGATTGCGCACATTCTCAACGATAGTAAGCCCGAGCATCACACACGTAATTAGAAAATCAGGCGACTGGAAGAGATTATGGATGGTGGATAGTGTCCCTAGATGCGCGATGTTCATTTTTATCAACGATTTACTGTCACTTCTAAACGTATCCCGTGGCGTCATCTAATTGCCTTTTGGGCAGATAACCCTTGAGATTTACAAACGGGATCAGGAATACAAGGATGTGGATACCATGTCCACTATGAACGAGGAAGTACCTGATCCCGGAACAGAAGCAAGAGGCTGTATATATCATGTCGATGGTCAGTGGGAATGTACAAATGCATGGAGACTTGTTGCATCCGTAAGCAGAAGTGGAATAGGGTTGTCCTTTAGCAGGCACCTAAATGGCTGTGCCTATCGACGTGATTGAACACACTGCTGATTGTAACCCAGGTAAAGACTCTTATTTGGCGTCTGAACTCGGGCATAATGTTACAATAGTGGAGAGTCTCATAAATGTTGCGGTTCCTTCAAATTGGCTACCGATGGCGCAATTGTAGTGTGCTCGGCTTTTATACATGAGTACGTGGTTTCTATCCCTTCTCAGACCACCTACCATACATTTTTTTTGACCACTGTTTTTTTTTTTTTTTTTTTTTTTTTATCAAACCAACACTCAGGGGATGCCCCCTATAAATGCAGTGCATTGTGTTGGCGAAGGAAAATTGAGGTAGTAGAGGGTGGAAAGAGGGAGTAGTGACCGCGACACTATCGAGTATGTAGTCATCAAAAAGCTTCCCAAAATTACCGTTTGTAACCGGTATAAAATTGTAGGTCCCAGTCAGTGAATGTAAAACTAGGACGCGCACATCTCACTGGTGGTGAAATGCTCTCCCCAATCCCTTCATGGGATGTAATGGGAAACCATTTGTTTATCTTCAAATCAAATTTTATCCTAGTAAAGTCGTGTATGCCACTTTGAACCTTTGGAGGACCTAGGCAGATGTGGTGCTAATCCAAGGGCTAACGGGTTGCTAATGGATGGGTTTATGGATTTGGGATGATAGGATGTAAGAAAATAGCCACATCCGGCGTAAGCATCCCCAGAGCTTGCATTGTGGGCAGAAGTGATCTGAATATGTTCCTGTTAACAACATATAGCGACATGGACAACATTGCGGTCAGCCTGGAACTGAACGGATGAAATGTTTGGCTGGTCGTATCGTACTTCCCTCATGAAGAAAAGGAACCACGAACATCTGTCCCGGGAGCAAAAGACCAGTTGCCATCGGTGCCCTTAAAGTGCCTTATAGAGGAAGCAAAAATAGTAGGTACCATAGTTATTGTAGGCGCGGACGTAAACGCACACCATCCACTATGTGGTATCACTGACACCAATGATGGGGGTGAAATACTCATGGATTATCTACTGGATACTAGCATTGGTATAAGTAATGGAAGCAATGAGTCGGCTTTCATCACCAGCTCCAGGCAAGAGGTACTACGGAGCTCCAGGCAAGAGGTGCTACGGAGTACCTGTGTGAGATTATCAGGGAATGGAATGTTTTTGATGGCAATTGTTCTCTGATCATAAATACATCGGATTCCAGTTCGATTGGAACATGAGCCAGTCTGATGTAGTTCGGCAATGCGAGAACGACTGACTGGTCTCTCTATCAGCAGACTTGCAAGAGTTGTTTGGGATCAGAATCACCTGTGAAGATAAGGTCCTAGGATGACATAGTTCTTGCCCATTAACGAGACTAAGGGGGGAAGAAGAAGCTTTCCATGTGGAATGGAGAACCTACGGATAAAAGAAACTCACTCCAACTACTCTTTAACAAAGCCAAGTCTTCGAGAAATAAGGAGGACTGGGATAAGTTGAGCTGTGGCCGTCGGTGGTGCAATGGTAGTGTGCGCGCCTCTTGTACATGAGATCCTGGGTTCGATCCCTGCTCAGACCACCTTAAAAAAAATAATTTATTTCGGCGGCGGTCACCTCGCATGGTGACGGCCACACTATTCGGTGTTCGGAATCGGTGTAAAACTGTAGGTCCCAATCATTAAGTGAAAACTGGAAAGCGCACAGCTCATTGATTGTGAGAAGCGCTCCCGTGTCCCTCC
Organism: Phaonia tiefii; assembly: GCA_963931995.1. Classification (NCBI taxonomy): domain Eukaryota; kingdom Metazoa; phylum Arthropoda; class Insecta; order Diptera; family Muscidae; genus Phaonia; species Phaonia tiefii. Next base: position 11,735,769 of record OZ008371.1, read on the forward strand.
ATGGGATGTAATGGGAAACCATTTATTTTTATTTTAAGTTGAGCTAAGGCGATATAATAATGTGCACAGACGAGATAAGAGAAACTCGTGGATGCTTTACTGTAAATCAATAGATGATACACCCGAGACGTCACGGCGATGGAAGATGCTGGCGTTAGACAATACAACGACTATTCTGGGCAACGGTCAACCTGCAGTGGTAATTCACTCAAGCTCTGTATGGACACCCAATTCGTTGACCGAGGATACAGCTGGAAGTGAACTTCCTCCTTATATATCAGAAGTATCCATTGAAATTGTTACTAAACCCTGGCTTAAATGTACTGTCGGCAGCTGCAAACCCTTTGAGTCTCACAGGACTGACATGGTATCACCAGCGGAACTCAGGCCGTGACCGATCTATCGGTCCCCTGACTGATAAATTGTACATCTCCGTTTAGTTAAACTCAACCATGTTTTCTTCAAACAGTTATATGTATTGCCTTTTATAACTATCAACCTAGTTAAAGCACGAGTTGATTTGTGTCAATTTTGCCATGTTTAACTTTTGTTTCTGTACTATTTACAACTCTTTTGAAGTTCCCACAGTCGGACAATTGTAGCCCGCGAAACTACTGTGCATTCCCAGCAAAACTACTTAGGCTATTCAGTAGAAGAAGCAGGCCAGAATAAATAGCTCAAGTAGACAGTGAGGGGTAATGGAGCAAAATAAAAAATGGCACAAAATTAGTTTATTTGAACGTTAAACGTAAAAGATAAATATTTTAAAGAGCTGACTAAAGTCATCTGCTTTAGCAAATATTGTTGTTGAAGTACTCTCGTGGAATTTTGATGTTTGTTGGTTGGAGCAACAGCAGCAGAAGCAGGAGCAGCTACAACAGCAAATAAAGCAAGTCAATGACCACCAATGGACAACAACGACGACAACGACAATGGCATAGAAGTGTTTAACGCCTCTGGGCCTAAGGCGAAACTATAAAAGCCGGAGAGCGAGGGAAACACAGAAACCCATACGGGCGAACGAATGTACGAGGGAGGGAGGGGATAAGCTTGAAATAAATGAGTAGGATTTACTTACTCTATTAACTCGGAGTTGGTGTCCGTGTTTAGTGTGTGTGTGTGTGTGCTCATGTTTTGCTGTTGTCGAAAAAGTTTCGATAGCTAAGTTTCCTCTCAGTTTATTATAGTTTTGTACATTTGGTTTTATTTTGTTTTAGGACCTAAATGATGACTTGCCCGATACGCTGGAGGACATAAATGGCACTCTAACATTTAAAAATGTAACGGCCGAACACCGTGGCAACTACACTTGTGTGGCTTCCAATGCCCAGGGGCAAATAAATGCCACGGTTAGCATCAATGTTGTAGTTGCCCCGCGCTTCCTTGTGGCACCAGAGGGTCCCATTGAAAGTACGGAGTCTGGTGTAGCTATCATGCATTGCCAGGCAACGGGTGATCCCAGGCCCACCATACAATGGGATAAGGATTTGCAGTACTTAAGTGAAAACAACACCGACCGCAGTCGTTTTCATTTCCTGGAAAACGGCACACTCGAGATACGTAATGTGCAACCGGAAGATGAGGGTAGCTATGGCTGTACCATAGGCAATAGTGCGGGTTTGAAGCGAGAGGAAGTGAGGTTCCTAGTTAAATGTAAGTAAAGTGTATGTGGAAATCCCAGTAAACAGTTAAACTAATTTCTGATTCCATATTTCAGCTACTGACAGTTTTGCTGCTGGTGATGCTGAACCTCAAGAGGGTTTCCTCATCACCCGAGCTGTGTTGATTACCATGTCCGTGGCATTTGCTTATATTATCCTCGTTGTTGGTCTTATGATTTGGTGCCGTTATCGCAGACAAGCCCGCAAGGCCCGTTTAAATGAGGGTCGTGACAATCCCGAGGCCGGTGAGGGAGAAAAGACTGCCGAAAACGAACCCTGCCTTATGGAGACGAAAACAGTCAAGGTGCGCAAAACAAATGGCAACAATAATCCCAAAGCCAATGGTGGCAACGACGCCCAGAAGTCTGACGATACCGCCTGTAGTAATCATTCGAAAACATCTAAGAAATCGAATGTCTATGATCAGTTAAGTTTTCCGCGTTCAGGCATCACCGAACTTCTACAAATAGGTCGTGGTGAATTTGGCGATGTATTTGTGGGTAAAATCAAGACGTCCCTTATCAAACCTACCGATGACAAAGATACCGACACGGAAAAGAATAGCAACAGTGATAATGGCAATGGTTCGGCAGCCACGTCGTCCACCACAGTGGAGAAGAGACGCTCGAAGACATCTATGGATGACATTGAAGAGATCAAGGAGGAACAAGAGACGTGCAGCAGTGATGCTGACACAAATGCCAATTCCACAGAAGAGTATAAGTTGGTTATGGTTAAGGCTCTGAATAAGACCAAGGAAGATACCGCATGCCAGGAATTCAGACGGCAAATCGAAATGTTCCGTACCCTGACGCATAAGGGAGTTGTGCGACTATATGGATTGTGCAGGGAAAAGGATCCACACTATATGGTTTTGGAATATACGGATTGGGTAAGTTGACACAGGCTTGCAAGTGTTGCCATGTTGAAAGGATAAGAAATATTACATGAGTTTGGGAATTAGAGAGTTAATGCTCTAAGAGCTAAAAAGAGCTAAAAAGGCAGACAGTTGAAGAGAGAAAAAAATTCAACAGAGTTGGGGAATTACACCTTAACTCTGAAAAGTCATTCTTCTGTTTATACCATGAGATTTGTGTGTAAATCGTCCTCGGTTCAGTGAAAAATTACTTTCCAGGGTTAATGAGTCACAAGGTTTAAGAAAATTGAAAGAGTTAACTAGTTAAAGAGCTCAGAGTTAAGGAGTTAAAGTGTAACATGGGTTAATCGAGGTAAATATATAAAACGATAATATACTACATATAGGTGGAGAGTATATAGGTGGAGAGTTGCAGAGCTTGAGGGGTTAACAAGTATAAGAGTTAACTAGTTTAGTTAAAGAGTTCACGAGTTCAACACATCAGCAATGTAAGAGTTAATGAATATAACAGTTAAACAGTTAAAGAATTAAATATATGCAGCACTAAGTATTAAAGAGCACTATGCAGCACTAAGTATTAAAGAGTTTAAAATTGTAAGAGTAAAAAAATTAAAGCTAAAGATTTAAAAGAGCGAATAGAGGTAAAGAGATACACATTTAACTATTGACAAAGTTACACAGCTTAAGAGTTAAACTGTTAATGAGTTCAAGACTTTAAAAGTTAAAGACTTTTAATAGTTAGGAGGTAACGGATGAAAAATGTATAGCGTTTAGTACATAGTAAAATAACAGAACAGAACAGCTGATTTCAATTATTTTCATAACATTTGTCGCGTCGGTTGTCCAACTCATATGCATTTTGTTTTTGTACTCTTTTGATTACTTGTATTGTTGGTATACAATCGTGTAGAATTTGACATCTGTTGTTGTTGCCTACAACTACAATAACGTCTACTGCTACAACTTGTTTATTTTGTTATGTTTATTTTGTTTTGTTATTATGTATTAAAAGCCACAAATTTAAAAAGTTGAAGTCGTGGAATGTTCACACAGTTACAAAGTTAAAAGATTCTCATATATAGGAGATATATTGTTAAAAAGGCAAAGAGTTACAGAGTCAAACAGTTAGTTTGCTAACAATTTCGAGAGGTGAAGAGCGAGTAGACAATCAGCAATGTGATTGTCAAAATCATATGGTTCTGACTACAGGTTAACCCAGCAACATTGGAAGGTTAAATCATTATGACCACTGACTGAAAAACACAATTCGCTGTTTAACCAGAATTTAACTAAGAAACGAAGATTACCACTGACGGAAAACGGGCCATAAGTATTAAAGAGTTAATAATTTAGAGAGCTGAAGAGGGGAAAAGTTAACAGAGTTATCAAATTTAAATATTCAAGAGATAGATATTAAACGAGTTAAAGAGTTAACTAATTAAAAATGCAATAATTTAAAATGAAAAGAGGGTTGTAGAGTTAGTAAGCTAAACAAACAATGAGTTAAAGTGTTAACGATTTTAAGAGTTTATAAGCAAGGGAGTCATGAGAGAATGAGAGAGTTAGGTAAATCGCTAATTACACTGATGTAGTCGAAAATGTATCAACGTTCTACACCATTTGCAACTGAAATTTGAAAAAAATCAATTGAAATTTAAAAATTCTATTTGAAATTTGAAATACATTAATTGAAATTTGAAAATTCTATTTGAAATTTGAAACACATCAATTGAAAATTGAAAAATGTCAATTGAAATTTAAAATACATCAACTGAAATTTGAAACACATCTATTGAAATTTGAAAAACATTAATTGAAAATTGAAAAACATCAATTGCAATTTAAAAGACATCAATTGAAATTTAAAACACATGAATTGAAATTTGAAATACATCAATTGAAATTTTAAATACATCAATTGAAATTTGAAACACATCAATTGAAATTTAAAACACATCAATTGAAATTTGGAATACATCAATTGAAATTTAAAATACACCAATTGAAATTTAAAAATCTAATACATAAAATCGGTTAATACTTTTTAAATTTCAAGTGACGAATTTTAAATTTCAATTGATGTCTTTCAAATTTCAATTGATATCTTTCAAGTTTCAAGTGATGTATTTCAAATTTAAATTTATGTATTTCCAATTTCAAATAGAATTTTTAAATTTCAATTGATGTCTTTCAGATTTCAATTGATATCATTCAAATTTCAATTGATGTGTTTCACATTTAAATTGATGTATTTCAAATATAATTTTTAAATTTCAATTGATGTATTTTAAATTTCAAAAATAAATTTCAAATTTCAATTGATATTTTTCAAAACTAAATTAATATTTCTCAAATTTCAATTGGAAATGGTGTAGTAAATTGTATCGGTTAGAGGCAAGTCTACTGAGTTGATCGGTAACCACAAAATTTTTGTAAAACTTCAAATTTTGATAAAATCGATTTTTCCCACTTCTCAGATTTTCCTGCACTTTTTTTTGAAAAAAGGGATTTTTTTCACTTTTTTCAGCATAATTTCAAGGGACTCTAAATTTCTCACTCACAATATTTGGAAAAATTGTAGCCATGGTAAAGCTGAACATAAAGAACATATCAATACAATCTGAACATGTCCAGTCACCCTAAATAGTACATTAAGACCACTTTGTATCTTAAAAATGGTAATTTGTATGTATATGTCATCATTACTCAAGAACCACGAATACGATTTTGTTCGAATACATTTAGAAAATATTTGGAATTACAATAGCTTTAATCTGTTCCTATACTATTTCTCAATGTAATCAACAGTTTCGAAGTTATAAGCAAAATAATGCTTCAAAAAATATTTGTTTGCTTAAAATATTAAAATTTTTATTATTAAAAAAGACCACAAACATAAGAAACGACACAAAAGTGTAAAGTTTTATTAGTTTATCCTAAAGCCACATAACCTATGAATAAAATGAGATATGGATCATAAAAATCGATGGACGCGTTTCGCTGTTGTTCACAGTTTAGTGAAGGTATGTCATTTTGTCAAGAGTTGTGATTTGTTGTTTGGGTTGCATATTATGAGTAATACAAATTTTCTTTCTGATGTTTTCTAAATTTCAATTGATATTTTCAGAACATCAATTGAACTCGTGGTTCTAAGTAAAAAATGTTTAATGTTTCTAATTTTATTTTTTTGGAAATCGTGCGTTTTTATTAAACTAGTTTTTTTGTTGTTGAACTTTGATATCTTCGGTAATTAATGGGTTTAAGGAATAAGCGATACCTCAGTTTTGAGCTTAATGTAACAGCTCTGCAATAACATGGAAATTATATTCTCTACTCTCTGATAATAAGGTTTTTTTCTGAAAATATATGTGGAATATATGTCTGGGAGGAGTTGATGCTTAAACTTTCTGTACCTAATCCGGGAAATATGGGCGAGCAACAAAAAAAAAGTTATGACTTTTTTCTGGATGACTAGTTTTACCCAGTGATGGTAACTTGGAGCCAATACGAGATTTCGACATTTGCTAGATTTTAAAACATCACGAGTTAAATATTTATGAAATTGAAGGTTTAAAGAAGTCTGAGAGTTGTCGCTGTACAAAAAGATTTTACGATTTGGCTTGTTAAAGAGTTAGGTAGTTTGTCAAGTTCATTATGTAAAGAATTGATAAAAATTCCCATTAAATTCCATGAAGAGACATGGGGGAGAATCTATCGTGTTAAATAGTTGATAATTTGAATATTTTACCACAAGAGTTATACATACATATGACATACATATCATCATTTCGATTTTATCGTCATTTTCATTTTATCGCCATCCATCACTTTGGCTTTCTTTACTTGTCCTCCCACTGTTCTCCTGCTTTCTGTTATAGTAATGAGTTTCATTTTGTTATTTCCTTTAGGGTGATCTTAAACAATTTTTGTTGGCCACCGCTGGCAAAGTTAATACTTCCACAAATTCCGCCTCTCCGCCACCCCTGCAAACTGGCCAAGTTTTAGCTGTAGCTTATCAAATAGCCCGTGGCATGGATGCTATTTATCGTTCCCGATTTATACACAAGTAAGTAGAAGAATGAAACTGTTTGCTGCATTTTGAATACTAATTGTCCTTTTTATCCTTTTTGTGTGTGTTTTTTTTCTGCATAGGGACTTGGCCACTCGCAATTGTATTATATCCAGTGATTTTATTGTTAAGGTTTCATATCCAGCTCTGAGCAAAGATAAATATAATCGTGAATATTTCAAACATCGCAATACTCTATTGCCCATACGATGGTTGGCTCCCGAATGTATCCAGGAAGACGAGTACACCACCAAAAGTGACATCTATGCTTTCGGTGTAGTGGTATGGGAGTTATTCACTCAAGCCATCAAGATGCCATTTGAAGAGCTGAGCAATGAGGAGGTGATACAAAGAAGTCAAGCGGGCAAATTGGAATGGCAGTGTGCGGACACAACACCGGATAGCCTTAAGGATATATTGGTAAGCTCAAGGAACTGATAATAATAAAATTGGATTAATGATTTTCTGTTTATATTTACTTAGCCCTCGTGTTGGAATAACAATCCCAAAGAACGCCCCTCATTTAGTCAATTGGGTTCGGCTCTCAGCAAGGCCATACAAAGTCTGGACAAGTAATGAAATGATCAGGAATGAATGGACAAATAATATGATCAGTAATGAATACACTGATCAATTAACAAGAAGAGAAAATGCATTTTGTTTTTCAAGAAAAAGCCAAAAATTACTTAAGTCTTTTTTTTTATACTGCCTCATAAAACATAAAAACCATTAATTAAGATACTAGAGTAACAACATTTTAATACAATTTAATTAAAATGATAAAAATATAAATATTTATTACAATTTAGTTATAGAAACTCTGTCCCCTCCCCACAATAATCGAATATTATTAAGTTGTGTAAAAAAAATCAAGTGTTTTGAAAAATAACAATAATTGCAAATTTTGTTGGTGAGAAAAGTGTTCAACACTTTTGTTAATTAGCGAAAGAAACGTAAAATTTTTAAAGAAAATTCTATAAAATTAAAAGAAAAGAAACAAAAAATATTACAAAACTTTATAAAAATTTAAATTAGAATAAGTAATTGAACGTAGTTTTCTAGTTGTCCTGTGTAAATAGTCTGATTTAGTTTTAAAAATTTTAAAAAATATAAAAATTGTAGAAATTTGAAAAGCGGACGAAGGAAATGGAAATGCAAGTGGCCATACAATTCATACCAGTTAAGCATTTATAGCATGTAATATATACGTATATATAGAGACAAACCAATCATTATATAAACTTAAATATTCATACACACATATATATATATATAAATACATTTAAAGAAATTAATACATAAATACAAATACATGTAATTTTTATTATAACAACAGAAACTTCATTACACATAAATAGATTCACAGGATATTTGGAGGTTAAAACAAAAAAATGATCCATTTAAGGCCTGGTACTAAGTTCGTTTCCGTGAAACAGTTTTTATCACTCATGATTTATCGTAGCATGATTACCCATCACGATTACCCATTATCCACAGGGTATGGGGAAAATAATGGGTAGCTACCCACGACAATGGGGAATTACCCATTACGATCACGATTACATATTAGCCACAGGGTAATGGGGAAAGTAATGGGTAGCAACCCACGACGATGGAATATTACCCATTACACTCAGGGTAATGAGGAAAATAATGGGTAGCTATCCACGACAATGGGGAATTACCCATCATGGTGGCTCAAAGTAGGGTATCTGTTAGAAAAAGCGTCAAGATGGCCTAATACGAGTTCGGATGCTAGGCCTTTTTTTATAAAAGAATACGAGTGAGGATACATACGTTATGTAGTCCAACCGATTAAAAAACTTATAATTGACGAGTAGAGACAATAACCGGTTGAAGCAGAGAATACACGATACGTCAGCGACGTACAGTGGGGCAGATTGGAAAAAACACGGTAATAATATCACAACTTTTACAGCATTGTTCTGATCATCTGAGAATGTACTAGACATTTGTAGAGGAGGAGTCAGGCTTTCAGAATATGCATATAGAGGTACCTTGTATCAACACAGTTGTTGCTACAGGGTGTCAAAGTTGACCACTTTGGTGCTGTTGTAGCTTTAAAAGCCTGGTACTGCTACACTTATAGGCCGATTACAAAAACTCTTTACTATTGATAGTCTACTATGCAAGAACAACAAAAACATTACGACATCATCATTACCAGAGCAGCATGTCGCATTTGCTGCTGATAGGTGTATACCTGTTGACTGCATCTTTTCTCATAATGATCTCTATTAAATGGCTGAAGGGATCGCATGATAAGGTGCCACCCTGCCTGAGTCCTCACCTCATACTTAATGGTTCGGTGAGATCATAACGAAACTTTACTGAGGAATTTGTCCGTAGTCGAAATACGACCAGTGCTAATTTCGTCGTATTACGACGTATTTCGTTTTATATTTCCAATTGTATAGAGGTTCGGGTTTCGATTAGTCAAAAAATTGAGACATGTTAGGAGCAACATCCAACACTGCCTCATGACCGACTCCGACAATATCTCATTATGAAAGTTGTGTTAACTAGATGGCAGAGGTAGAATCTATTTGCCTCCCTATAATATCCACCAGCAACAAATTCAGTGCATTAGTGGGAGGTGGTGGGCAGAACTCGCGTGTTTCATATCGTCGGCATTCTCTGAACCCTAGTCTGTAGGCTACAGCTGGTGCGATTCTCAAGCACTTGCCACCACACGATAGTCCAATAGACCATTATAGCTTTTACCACCACTGCATAGATCCAGGGAACATTTCTCGGAGAAAGTTCCCAGTTAGAACCTATAGCCTTCTTACAGCGGCCAATAGCCCGTAGCCTAATGGGTCTGGAACTATGCTTGCCGTCAAAATAGCACCCAGGTATTTGACACACTGTACAAACTTTATTTCAGATACATTCAATGTGATAGGCTCCTATGTAGCTCCTACACGCTGAAAATGTTTTAATTTTTTATTGTTTGGATGCAAATATACCGTGTTTGCAGCTGTCGCAAATATAGTATACTTGTGCCCAAACACAGTGTGTTTGCTATTCAATGTAACATGTTGGTAACAGAATGGTTAATATGTTATAATAAGTGTATTTGTGACCCAAAAGTGGCTTTTTTTGTTGAAATCTACTGCATACAAAAACGTGATAGACAATAAAGGAACAAAAAGCAACCGATCTTCTATTGACGAAAACAACGCTTGCAAACATGTACATGGTTCCTTCAATATGTTGATGTCTCGTGTTCGAGTAAAGAGCACCAGCACCAGAGTTTACACTTAGTTAATTTGCAACTGCTCATTTGCCCTCATTTATATTCATTTGTGATAAAAACCGGTTCTTTTTCTTCTCTGCAGCCTTAACACCCAATCTAGTGAGACTTCGACGAGTAGCCCACTCACTGGCGTAAATATATAACGTTTTTATTTTGCCAAATGACGACTTGTCCTTGTGGGGCGTCCGGGACCAGTTGAAGTTTTAATATTTTTCTTTCGAATTATTCTCTGGATCGTCATATGGCAGGCATTACATTTTTCCGAACACAATTGTTAGTTTTTAATAATTCCATATATTCAACTACTTTAGATGCTTCCGTTTTGGTCAGCACGTGGACAATAATGAGCAATTCAAAAATATAACAGTAAATTTATGTGCTACGTGATGGTAACATTTGAGTTTCAGGATCTTTAAGGAGTTGAACAGAGTGCAATATTGTAACATTGGAGAGAGTGCGTAATTGTAACATTGGGGATTGTTTACATATTACGCTCTTTTAAAAATACATGTATGAATAACACAGTGCAAAATATAACCATATACGGACACCACTACGTGATAAACACCATTATGCACTTTGTTTTTATGGGCCCCCAAAGACACCGAGGTCATTTTTGGAAAAAGTGATAATTTTGTCAGGCACATATCTTGCAAACCGTTCGGAATTTTGATTTACTCTCTGAGAGAAAGTTGTAGCTCTTATCACAAAGAATAAAAATTGTGAACATATAAAATCATATAAATCATATATAAAATTTTCAAGGTCAGAATCTCAAAAAACTTTAAAAAATTCGATTTTTTACCTTTTTCCCTCTGTTTAGGTCCATAGGTAGCAAACCGTTCAAAATTCAAGGAAACAATCAACTACAAGAATATACCTAAAGTCTCTATAAACAACTTCTAGAACATATGAACTTCCTAGGAATAATTTTTTGTTCTTTATGACAAGGGCTACAACTTTCCCTCAGTAAGTAAATCAACATTTTGAACGGTTTGCAAGATATGAGCCTGACAAAATGAGCACTTTTTTGAAAAAAATTACACCGATGCGCCAAATTGTTGGGGACCCATAAAAAAAGGGCATGACTTTGGGCAAAACTGGGAGACTCGGGTCTTCTTTTTTTGGTCTTTTATCACGTTGTGGTGTCCGTATATGGTTATATTTCCATGACTTAAAAAATTACACACAGTCTAATTGTTGTATATTAAGTGTTCATTATGAAAGAGACCATATCAAAGTAAAATTCAAAGAAATGTATTTGTTCTAAGGTTAAACACTACTAAAAATTAGAGCTTTACACTTCCATTATGGGAAACCTGTTACACTTTTGCTCGTCACTGTACGTGGGTAAGATACAAAATTACAATACTGTCGATAACCGGCAATGTGTATTACGGAATTTGCAAATGTAAGTATTTCTTTCAAAGATGGGTACACGAAGAAAAATTTGTCTTTTTTTGTTAATTGGATGCAAATATAACGTGTTTGTAGCTTGTGGCAAATATAGTATACTTGTGTCCAAACATATTGTGTTTGCTATTCAATATTACATGTTGGAGATACAATGATTAATATGTTTTTGTGACCCAAATAAGGCTTTGTGTGTTGGAAACTGCTGTAAACAAAAACGTGACAGGCAACAAAGAAACAAAAAAAAAAGAAACAAAAAAGGCAGAAGATCTGTGATTCATGAAAGCAATGCTTGTTCATAACTATATGAATATTCCAAACATATCCGTGGGTCCTGCATAATGTTACAGACACCGTTTTTTCCAGTATGTATAAATAAGTACTTAGATTACTTATGCAATCCCGGATTTGAAATTTTAGATTTTAAAATAAATATAAGTATGGTAAGGTCATTATAAATGACCCGTGAATGATTATGTCGAAAGTTACACGCGGACAAAGAATAGTCCCAGCAACATATTGCAGGAGCCATGTACATGTTTGCAAGCAATGTTTTGAATTGAAGATCTACTTATTTTTTTGTATGTTGTGTTTTTGTTTTCAACAGTTTTCAACAAACAAAGCAACGTTTGGATCACAAATATATATATTATAAACTATTAATCATTGTGTCTCCAATATGTAATATTGAGTAGTAACCATAGTGTGTTTGGTCACTAGTAATGCTATATTTGCGATAAACTACAAACACGTTATATTTGCGCCCAAACAACAACAGACTTTTCAGCGTGTACATAATCTCTGAGCCATAATAGTGCTGATAACTACTTTCACAAGGCTCTAATTTTACTCTAGCTTTTACTCCAGCGTTTAAAGCAATTCGGTAAATAAATTTAGCCCTTCCGGTCCAAAATTTCTGTAGGAATGTATAATGGAGAGTATTGACGTTCTTATAAAGAATACTTAAATTCTTTACTAGATTACACAGCCATAGCCATTCATCCATAATAGTAACCAATTAATAGCATCTCAGTTTTCTCACCTTATTCCAATTCATCTTCCACATAACTGTACAATTTAAAGTTTTGTAGTTACATTTTAGTGTTACACTGTAACAGTGTTATTCACAAAAAGTTATGAGATGTTTGAAAGACGAGTTTTGTATGTTAAATCATTTCACAAATCTCTTATAACTTCTTATGAATAAGGCTTCAATTTTATTATCATTATTTTTCAATTGTATCATAACTTTATGTTGTAATGTTAACAAAGTCCTTTTAGTCAGCGTCAGCCAATATTTTATGTTTTAGTAAGAGAAACGAAATATTGACAACAAATTATAGAAATCTGCCATAGTTTGTTAAGGGCTTTCCATGTTTTTAAAACGTTAACAAACGTATGTGAAACCAATAAATGCAAAAAAAGAAAACAAATAATATTTTTTTCACTTCAATCGATATTAATTTGTAAGAAAAAACATTTTTCCAGTAAATTACTCCACATAATTGATAATGTATAAACAATTGAAACAAGAGATTAAAATACTATATGATACATAAAAAATTAAAAAAATAAAAATAAAAAAACTATAGTAAAGAATAAATATAAAAATTATGATATTTTAATTATTTTGAAGACTCTCTGAATTTCTCATAAACTTTTGAAACAATAGCCACCAATATCACCATCTCTCATTATTCTACAGTTAGAACTAACCTGGGCATTGCAAATACACTCGAGCGAGCGTATAAAATCCTCCTCACTTCCAAAATACATCTCGCGAGATTCGAGTCTTATATTTCCGCACTCAAAATGTGGCTCGTAAGTCGATAGTGGTATTTAAACGCTGAAAATTCTGTATTTTTTTGTTTGCATACAAATATAAAGTGTGTTTGGAGATTGTCGCAAATAAAATATACTTGTGTCCAAACACATTGTGTTTGCTATTCAATATTACATGTTTGTTACATGTAGTTACATGTTACAGTATCTGTGTTATAATCTAGCTGTGTTTATTGCACTGTTGCACTATCGAGAGCAAGAGAATAGAAGGACAACGAGAGATTCTATCTTGTAATTGTGTATCTGTATTTTTGCATTATTCTCTGTCACACTAATACAATCTTAAAAAAACACAAGTAATTAATACACGCTTGGCTTGCATGAACTAGATTTGTATATTGTTTGTGGACCAACGCATAGTGATAACGAACGCATAGCTGAAACCTTCTGAGAATAAAAACTTGAGAGCCAACAAAGAAAGGACAAGCAAAAGAGCACCAGATTCTCATTTCATGAAAAAGCATCTAATGCATTCAATGCAAATAAATGTAAAAAGGGCCGTTTGAAATCAATTTTTTTTGTTTTAATTATTTATAAATGTGGATTTATATTGTTAAAATTAATTACAATAAATAATATATTGAAATCGAAGAATAATTCGATTCTAAATATTATTATGTTTGGGAGGAGATTCGCATATGTTTCCACGTAAGTATAATATATTATATACATATTATGTAGGTTTGGGGGAAACACGCGAATGCCTCCACGTAAGTATACGGATCTTTGGGATGCAGAACGCATATGTTTGCATTTAATTACAAGTAAGTTTGGGACTTGCAAACATATGGACGTTTGAAGTGTGTTCCAAACATATACATGGTTCCTGCAGAATATATTTGGCAAAATATGTTAGAGAGACCGTTATTTTTCAGTTTAACTTTAAACACACGCGCTCTTGAGTACGTGCAACAAAGGAGGAGTAAAAAACTCGTGATTACTTTCGTTACTGTAACATTAAGCGTGTTTTTGGTTACACCGCTTGCTTATATATTCGTTTGTTTTGTATGAAGCACTTAGCGAAGACTTAGCGAGAACTTACCGACGCGATTCATTTTCGCTAAGTTAAACAAAAAAATTTTGACATCTTTTACCGTTTTTAACCATTTTCGTATTTTTGAATAAAATGACTTATCGCTAAAACACCGTTTTCTTTGCAACTTAGCAAGCGGTAATCGCGACTATTTATTCGCTCCCTACCGCGTTCGCGTCCGTTGGGCAATAATTCACTGCTCGCACCTCGCCTTAACCCCAGAAGGGTAATCATATTTTACATTCATTAAAGGTATTGGTAATTATTTAATTTACATACATTTACGGTAATCTTCATCGAATCGACAACGTACTTCAATTTTTTTTTACGAAAAATGTGGCGGACAAGTCCAGCACACTACTTGCAATCAATAACAGACTTTAGCAAAAAATAAAAAACGCGACCCATACATTTTTACAGCTTTTTGATTTATTTTTCAGAAATTCGCTCTACAGTCCATTTTTTTTTAAAATTGCAAAAGTGCAACAGTGTTCATCGAAACGACGAATATTGCCCATGTAGGGTTAAAGCCCTTAAAGTGAAATAAATAAATATCATGGAAATATCATCATGCGATTTACACTATCAGTTTTGTGGAGAATGCAAAAACATTCGTCTGCCAAGTGACAAGCGAAATACAACAGTTATAAAATAACCAGTACATACATTTAATGCCCTCGCCCTAAGTCATCCATTGCGTAGCAGTTGCGTTAAAAAACGCCTATTTTTAAAGGTGACCATATTCAATAGCAGATTGACATTGCGCTAATTACATTGTGCAAGTCGAAAAAAAATCCAATCGGTGAACACATTAGTAAATGTTACATTAAATTTAAATAATATTAATACTTACAATTATTTAAAGACCAGTGCAAGCACATGCGTCATTATTTTCTTGCTTAATACTTTTTGTTTTATTCCCACAAAAAACAAAGAGAATACAAAGCAACAGACACATCTACATACATACATTGTTATGTTCGCACATACGCCACAGAAGTTCACACAATTTTCGTTGCTTTCCAGCTATCTCATTTTAATATACGTTTAACTACGTCATTATTCTCTTTTCTCTTAGAGTGCTCCGCACCCACACAAGGCAACTATTCGTTGCCGCTACATCAGTGTGTGTCTATTTTCGCAGTCTGACAATCTGTGTTTCGCAGTCGGGCAAATCTGTGTTCTATATACGGGTGTGTCACCCTTATCATTTAGGGGTATGAAAAATAGATGTTGGCCGATACTGAGACCTACCCGATATGCACACAAAATTTCGTACAAATCGGTCCAGCCGTTTCGGAGGAGTTTAACGCCAAACAATCTGTGTGATCGCAGTCGAAGAAACTGTGTTTGGATGTGTTCACTTTGTGAGGTTAGTCCCTACCCGCGCCTGTAGATGTTAACACATCAAAAAACAGAAGTGGACTCAACGCATTTAAACTAATTCGGGTCCTGCGAATCGAACTGCATTATTAGTTTTTTGGCCGTATAATGAAGGTTTTATAAAAATTTTCTCATATTCAATTCTAATTTTTCGACAATAGGCAACATTGTTGGAATATGCACACTAGAAAGGAAGAATAATAAATTCGTTGAGGAACTTCAAAAAGTAGGAATTATTAATCAAAGGCAGGAGAATCAACTTAAGACAACAGTATCCACAGCACCGAGATTATATGGACTTCCAAAAATTCACAAAGAAGATTTTCCATTAATACCAATTTGCTCTTTTATTAACTCTCCATCATATGAACTGTGTAAATACATTACAAACATCCTTAAAAAGATAACGGAAAATTCGAAATATAATGGAAAAGATTCGATAGAATTTAAGGACAGAATAAAGAACCACAAGATTAATAGTAACGAAATTTTAGGTTCGTTGGATGTAGTATCTCTATTCTCGAGAATACCCGTAGACTTAGCTATCAGTATCAGTGAGGAAAAATTAAACACATGAAAGCAACATACAGACATTAAAAATTCTTTATTATTAGATATATTAAGATTTTGTATAGTGGATAACCGACATTTTCAATATGATGGGAGGATATATTTGCAACAAAATGGACTCCCAATGGGCTCACTAGCTTCTCCAATTGTTGCTGACATCGTTATTGTCAGCCAGCCAGACAGACAGACGGACATGGCTCAATCGTCTCAAAAAGTCGTAAAACGAATTTCGAATTTTCGTTAAAAAAAACTACTGGCATGTCGGCTAGTTTTGGGACCACCTTTATACCTTTTTGATACTTTATGCGTAAATTTTTGGCACACAACTTTTTGGTACATTTTGTATGCTTTTGACGTAGAATACGTCTTACCTTACGGTATGAGGAGTCATGTCAGGTTTTTATTATTGTAATCTTTATTTCATTGAATTTGAGGAAACGGCTTGATGAATTTTTTAAAATTTTTTTTGTAGGTAAATGAAGATGTTATCTTTCGTTTGATATACATTTCATATTGGTTGATATAATTCTAGTATTTTAATTTCTCAAATGAAAATTGTTTAAACACATACACTCAAACATATGTGTGGTGTTTGGTTGAGTGTTTTTGGTTGCTCAACATTGCTTAGGAACATGTATCTAGTAAAAAGTGAAACGAACAGCAAGCTAATGTTGCTTGGGAACATGTATCTAGTAAAAAGTGAAACAAACAGTAAGCTAACGTAATAAAACTTTTTTGCGAAAGCTTCAATAAAGCTGTTGTAACATTAATTTTGAATTGTAAAGCGTAAAGCTTTCACACAACGCTCGAATGCTAATGCGAAGACTCGATAAGGTAAACCTTTTTTAATATTAGGGCGGCCCTCTCAACATTCGCAGAACTTATTTCAATAAAAATATTAATTAAAATACATAAATTAAATTAAGTTTAAAAAAATTTAACATAATATTTTTTTTTTAAACGGACTTGAATCAGATGCCGTTGGTAAATATAAAAATTACAGCAGACAGTTGTCCGAGGCCTTCGGCCAGGGACTGTCCCTGCAGGCTGTCTCAGAGACACGGCCATTAAGTTTAACGTAGAATACGCCATCCGATAAGACAGAAAACATATATAACAATAAATGATAAATAATATAAGCAAATGAATTTATTGTTATATATGTTTTCTGTCTTATCGGATGGCGTATTCTACGTTAAACTTAATGGCTGTGTCTCTGACACAGCCTGCAGGGACAGTCCGTGGCCGAAGGCCTCGGACAACTGTCTGCTGTAAACTTTTTAGTGCGTTTAATGAAATTTTTGGGTACACTATACACGTTCAGGCACATTTTATGTACTTCTTTGTATGTACTTTTTCATCTATATTGAAGTCTCCTGGGGCAAGTAAAGCGGAGAAGTGATCTCTCCATATTCCCAACATAATCTACACATTTGTGTCAATATTCCCGTCCGTCGGTGGTGCAATGGTTAGTGTACTTGACTCTTGTGCATGGGAACGTGGGTTCGATCTCTGCCTGACCATCTTACATTTGTTTTGACGACGGTCACCTCGCTTAGTGACTGCGATACTATCGTATATTTGTCCATGAAAAAGCCCCTCAAAATACCGTTTGAAACCCGTGTAAAACTGTAGTGAGTATTGAATGAGAAATCGAACAGCTCACTGGTAGTAAGAAGCTTTCCCCTATGCCTTTATGGGATGTAATGGGAAACTATCTATATAAAAGGTGGGACCCTGATCCATTTCTATTGGTTTGGCTTTGTACTTTACGTTGGAATTTACGGACCTCATTCTTCCTTTTGTAAGATTCAAGTTGGTCACTCTTGCGCTTTCTCCACAACCAATTTCTTCTAATAAACAGGCTTCCTGGCTCCTCTTGTCCTCATACCGCTCTGTCGCGGCTCGCTTTGCAACTGACTAAAACATTGCCATACGTGTAGCGTTCTTTTCGTCACTTCCCATTTGACATTCTTCATCGTTACATGATTTGTCTTTAAGCGTTTTTTCATAACCAAGTGCAGTCTCTGCAGCAGTTTTCATAGAGTGGGAAATGTACTCCCACTGTGATTCAGGATCATGAGGCGGGGGTGCGTTCAACGACAATATCTGAGTGAGCTTCTTCTCTGCATAGGTAATCTCTGGTGGCCGTCGGTGGTGCAATGGTTAGTGTGCGCGGCTCTTGTACATGAGATCCTGGGTTCGAACCCTGCTCTGACCACCTTAAAATTTCTTTCGGCGGCGGTCACCTCGCCACTATCGAGTATGTAGCCATGAAAAAGCTTCTCAAAATACCGTTCGGAATCGGTGTAAAACTGTAGGTCCCAATCAGTGAGTGAAAACTGGAAAGCGCACAGCTTAGTGATTGTGAGAAGTTCTCCCCGGTCCCTTCATGGGATGTAATGGGAAACCATTTATTTTTTTTTTAATCTCTGGTAATTGAAGCTTTTAAATGTCCAGCTTTCTATATGTCTGGTTTCATATGACTTTCACTGTGATAAATCATGTGCGAACCTTTGCTGCAACCAAGTAGTGCTCCGCGAATCGATATTAGCTCCTCGAATACACGTACAAATCACACGAATGACACTAGTAGAGTACCTTCCATCAATTACCATGGGATCAATCTGGTTCTTCGTCTGTTGTTCAGGGGATATCCATTTTTATTTTAAATACTTATTTAGAATTGAAACATAATCAGCTTCGGCTGTGTTGTTTGCCGAAGTTTAAGATGTTTGCCGAAGTTCGGTTTCACATTAAAAGCATTTTGAATATTTCACGGTTTTGAAATAGAATTTTTCTTGGACTTTTGAGGAATATATTTTAGCGAAGTCTACAACCTATTTTATTTTATCCAAAAGCTTAATATGTATTTTAGCACACGCGCATATTAGAAATGCCCACTTTACGGTCCACAATTCACTGTGGATTCCAACTCGACGGAAGTGAGCAATTCACTATGGATTTAATTTTGGCGGAAGTGCATTTTGCGCGTAAATTTTTTGTTTGAATATTCTCATCGAAAATACACGTGGAATTCAATTATCCTACTTTTATATAGGATAAAGGCTGGAATAGAAGAGCTGGGAACATAATAAGGGGAGAGACAATCGAACAACTTATCTGTCAGTATAAAATTCTGCAACCCAGTAGACTGCGCGGCTTTGGTAAGTTTGTTGGGATAGGTTTATTGTCTCTGTAAGCTGTTTATACTAGGGAACTACTGCAGTTCATGCTTTTGTATTATTTATTGCGTCCGACTAATTTTATGATGTTTCTTATTGTACACTTGTTTATTCTGATTTTTTCTTATGATTGTTTTTGTTATTCGACCTTTATTTTACCAGTATGTAATCCAAATTGTTCGAGCTTGAGGTCAATATTGCTTTTTTAATTTTCGAAATATGGCTCCACCATTGGGTAGCATCATCAGGAAACCAAAATTAATTAATTTAATGTTACAAGTATTGTTTATTTCTTATTGTAAACCTCTTACTATTTCGTATACGTCTTTGGGTTCGAAAACTTTGTTTTTCACCTGTACCTATCTGCTCTTCTTAGGACAATCACTATGGGTCAACATAACACGGAGTATAGTATTAAGTAGTTAATCGTTGATTACCTTAGTTGACACTTATCCTTAACCTAACCTAACCTATGGCTTCAATGTGTGATAACGTACACATTTCCATTGATTAGGGAACTGGTTTGCGTACACCATTGGAACTACATTCTTGGTACCTGCTGTGCGTGGCATGGCCAACCTCTGTTGGAGAGGCATGTAGGAAAATGGCCAGTTAATTGTTACCGATTGTAAGAAAATTAAAGACGCCTGCCCAAGTTCCACTTGAGGGCAGAGTTCACAGGAAACAAGTGGAGCAAAGCAAATTGTGTTTAATACTCGCACCACTAGGAATCAATGTAATTGTGCTTGTTTACAAGCAGGCGTCGTCCAAATGGAAACTTTCACTCATTTACATGCAAATAGTAAACAAGGACATGGATAAAAATCTAAAGGATAGGGCAGAAATAAGGTTTTATTCGGAAACATGATTAAATAAGAAAGATGAGGACAAAACGGACAACATTTGTAAAATAAAGGATTTTGTGGGTATATGAAGGTTTGAAAAGGTTAACTGTAGTTCGGACTAAAATTTAAAGATTTGTTTGATTTAAGGCAAAATTTGAAATCAATAAAACCACTTGATTGTGTAAAAAAACTCAAGTCTGTTTCCTAACTTTAAAATCATAGCATTCAAATTGTTTTGTTGTAGGCGATCATTGGGTTCAAAAACAATTCTGACTAGTGTATTCAAAAACCGGGTTTAAATATGTCGGTTTTCGGATATCCCAATTTTAACGAAACCGGGTTTCGGTTAAACCGAGGAGTTTAACGTCCATATGCAACCACACCAAACTTCGAAAATTTACTGAGACAAATCGCTACTCTAGATGTCATTTAAAAAAAATGGTGTCCCATAACATCCCATGAAGGGATTGGGGAGAGTTTCGCACAGTTGTCATTTCTGTCCCTTTTATTTTAAAGTAAGCTGCAATTTTAAATACAAGGGCTAGTTGTATGTATGATAGTATACAGTTTGTTCAACCCAGATTAGGTTAGATAGAATTCGCTATTGACACAATTAGTGCAATGAGGACTATTGTGATAACTCGGGACGTCATGTTCCATCCCCATCGCTGAACCTGTAAATTAACCTTGTGTGGTTAAGGGGTATTTAAGCCATATGTTATCATATGTTATTCCAGGATGTGGCTGAAGAAGTGACTTACATTGGCCATATTTGCACGGCCTCTGTAACATATTCTCCCAAACATATTCTGCAGGAACCATGTATATGTTTGGAACACTCTTCAAACATGTACCGGGTGTTTCAAAAGTGAACATCCTATTGGAAGATGCTCTTATTTTTACAAATGGCCGCCAATGTCAAATCTGTTTTGACATTTGTGGACAGATTTGCGTAACAATTCATTCGTCTGTGGTGTTTGCGCAGCGCGAATACCGTCGCCGACCCCCCCGCCGTACGACACCGACTGCGCAAACTATGCGCCGTTTGGCCACTAACCTTGAAGAGTATGGGACCACACGAGACGTTGCCAGGAGTGGCCGGCTCCGGAGCGCCCGTTCTGCCGAGAATATCGCCGCTCTTGCCGAGGATGTCGAGCTGACGCCGGAAACATCGACTAGACGCCGTGCCTCGCAATTAGCCATCAGCCGGTCATCCCTATGGCGAATTTTGGTCAAAGACCTGCTTATGTTCCCATACAAAGTCCAGTACGTGCATCAGCTGCTGCCTGTCGACCGCCTAACGCGTGTAACCTACGCCCAAGCCATCCTGAATCTCGTGGACGAAGTGGACGATTTTTCCACCAAAATCATATTGAGCGATCATTTCCACCTCAGCGGGTACGTGAACAAGCAAACGTGTCGCTTCTAGGGCACCGAAAATCCACGAGTGACGAGTGACAGTGGACGGTGCGCGCTATAGGGCGATGTTAACCGAGTTTTTCTACCGAAATTCGACGAATTAGGACTGGAGGACATGTGGTTCCAACAGGACGGAGCAACGGTACACACTGCGCGAGTCACAACCGATATTCTGAAGGCGGCGTTCCCGGGTCACCTCATCTCTCGTTTTGGCGATTTGCACTGGTCCGCCAGATCGGCCGATGTAACCGTTCCAAACTTTTTTTGTGGGGTTTTTGAAGTCCCTTGTTTACGTGAACAAGCCCGAGACCCTGGAAGCCCTCAAGGTCAACATTCGACACGAGTGCGAGAATCTATCGCCCGAAGTTCTCGCCGAAGTGATGAAAAATGCCATAAAACGAGCCCGTATGGTAATCAATTGTGATGGCGCCCATTTAACCGATATCATCTTTTCAACTTAACCAATAAAATTCTAAAGGTTCAAATAAATATAATCAAAAAACAGAATCGAAGTTTTTCATTTAGAAAAAAATGAGAGCCAAACAACATCGGATGACTTCTTTTGAAACACCTTGTATATTGTCTTGAGTTTGATGAATCAAATTTTCCATACAAGAAGTTTGACGTTCTACAGCCGAATTTGAATTTAGTTCATCGCAATGATAATTCAAAAATAGAAGAACCAACCAGGCAAGAGGGGGATGTTGATAGTGGTGTCGTTCTGGTCGACTCAAATTATTTAAGTGTGATAACATAGTAAAAAAGAGGTTGAAACTATGTCTGATAACATTGTGGATGAGTCAAAGAAAAGTATTCAGGATGAAATGCTAGAAACTCCAGCCATGTCTAGAAGAAGTAGGTGTAAAACACGTTGCCATGTCGACTGAATGAGTTGTATGAATCATTATTTGAAGCTGTTTCTAGAGATGATGTTCTTACATGCTATGCAAAGATTGAAAACTCGTCAAATCGTGAGAAGTGGCTTGAGGCTGTGAAAACAGAGTTAGATTCCATGGAGGAAAATAATGTGGGGCAACAAGTAAATACACCAGATACTTTGTAAGTGTTGTTCGGGTGTTATTCTTGCCATGATGAAATATTAATGTTAACTGAGCACGTTGGACTTTGACACATGTCACTGATTACAAGCGAACTGTCAAAGATGCGACACTGAAAAACCAAACAGCAATAAAATCATGCTTTACTTAGCCCATTGAACGCACTGACGCATACAAGCACCCACACTAAATTGAAACCATTCATTTGCACACTAATACATTGCTACATAGTAGCTAGCAACAACCACAGAGCCAATCACTCACTGTACAAGACGAACGGCAATGATTTTATTACGATAGGAAGACCAGTTGAAATAGACACAACCAGAAAAAAATAAACCCTCATCTACGAAGACCTTAAAATTAAGAAGCCATATCGTACCTCAACTACAAAAGAGTCATAACTGAAAATTTACAAATTTTCAATAGAGGCAAACTACCGGTACTGCTAAACTAATACGTGTATTAAAATTCTCAACAATAGACAAAGTCTTAGGAGTTTTTTTTTGACGACAGGGAAGAGAGAATAACGACAGATTTGTACAGATGATCCTTGAGTATTGATTTTAATCAGAAAATATAAATCGGAAAATTTCGAGTTGTGAGTATAGTTAGGATGTTATATATTTAAACACCCATTCACACACATCTATGCATACAAACGAATAATCACAATCCTCGGACAAAAACACCAAATGCAATATAATTTAGACTAAACAGTTCCACTAACACCGCGTGGCGTGTTGACAGATTTATTTTTTATGAGAGGACCAAGTTTGAAGTGGCCTGAAAAAGTCTAGCCAATCATCCAAGTATTAATACAACTTTATCAAGTTATTAGATTTTTGTAACTGTCATTTGGCACACAAATTCAATTTCTATTTAATCTCCTTAACAACCAGCTACACACACACATACGCATCCCACAAGTTAAAATGTTTAAAATTGGGGTTATTCAGCCCTAAGACGTCATTTAATCTACCTACACAAATGTATTCAAAATTCATGATTTCTTTAGCCCGAAGTTTAGGGTGAAGAGTTCTTGTTGACCTTACATGCCAGTCTCATGAAAATCTGCATATTTGTGTCATTCATCTAATGAAATGAATATTTACTTAAACGTTGTGTGCCTCTGAACCAAAATCCAAATCAATAGTCATATACATACATGCATAATCAAAGAGACAAGAAAGTAAAGACATTTCCATACACATGTTAACCAATAGTATCTCAGTGTACATGCTTGTGTCAGAGGTCTGCATCAATGCCCTTTAAGCAGAGTTTGCAGGGACTGCAGGGATTGCAGGGAAAATAAATGAGTGACATCAAACCATTTACACAGCTAAAGGCATTGAAAGAACGTGAATTTCTGCTATGAGTCATATGTTGTTTAAGAGAAGAATGCATCGTTCAACTTGCAAGTTGTCTTCATTTCCAGATGCTACTCTATAACAGTAGGGTACTCAGTGTATAGTAAGATATATTTTGTATGAAATTTATCCGAATACACTGGTAGCTACTATACACAATGCAATTGCACGACTAGCTATGAACTATGGGTAAACATGGCAGCTCTGTTCCTGTTTTTTTTTTATCAAAACGGGTTTCATGCCTGTTCTAAACATAGAGTAGCTGTAGAGTAACTTTAATATTGCACAAAATGAACACTAAGTACACAGTGTAAGTTGAATTTCTTTTTTTGTACTTCTTTCTACTCTTGAAAAAAAATACAATGTGTGATGATAACACCCAGCAGAAGTTAAACTTTATGTGTGTCGTTGATACTATTTTTGCATTTTGGGGGACTGTGAATATTCATTCGTATAAAAAAGGGGAGTATATTCATGGTGAAGTCTCTGAAGCAAAAGCGAACTAAGATTTGAATTTTACCGGCTTAAGAACAACCGACTGAGCAGTATTAGTATGGCGAGTATGAGTTAGAAAGGTCAGGCATGACATATTCAAAAATTGGCTAGACTAATGCATGCCGGACGATTAGAGACACTGTGTTCTGTTATCAAAAAAGAAGCGATCCATGTATATGTACAAGGTATCGTGGAATACGCCTTTTATCAGTTTCGTACACTGTCCTTTCGGGCGTAATGTGCGAAAGACTAAAGCCGTTTGTTGCAGACCTGATCGGAGCTTTCAAGTGTGGATTTAGGCATGGAAAGTCAACTATCGACCATATATTCACATTATGACAAATTCTGGAGAAAACTCACGAAAAACAAATCGACACCTACCACTTCTTGTGCATTCGATTACCTAATGCGCACAAAACTGTATCAAGCTATTTGGTATTCCTGCCTGGTATTTTGCTCTTTGCAGAATAACACTGACCGACACGAAATCCTAAGGAAAGAATGGTAAAGATCTCACCGAACCATTTAAAATGAGGCGAGGCCTCAGGCAGGTCGAGACCGTATCATACGATCTCTTCAACATTTTAACTGAGATCATCGTGAGAAAAGCTGCAGTCAACACGAATAAAACTACACGCAAATAAAATACTCGTTCCTCCCAAACGAAATCTCAGATAACTCAAGTTCGTTTGGGGACTGTAGTTGGGAGAAACGAACTTCTGTTAAGCCATACATGTCATTTCGTTTGGGAGAACCGAAAAATGTTTGCAGCAAAAGAGTTATGAAAAATATATGCTGAAAAATACGTTTGCCAGAAACGAAAAACGATTCCGCCAACTTTTCCTTCGGTTACAGCAACCAAGTTGTAGTTGCTCCAAACTCAAAAAAACGTTTGCGAGAACTGAAAAACGTTTGCAGTAAACGAGTTATGAAAAATTTGAGCTGCAAAAATGATTGCGAGAAACGAACAACGGTTCCACCAACTGTTCTTTCGGTTACAGCAACCGAGTTGTAATTAAAACTTTTATTTATGGCTTCCATAAACTCTTTTTTGTTTAAATTTACAACTTTTATGATTTTGGTTTTACCCAAAAAGTTCATTTTAAAAAAGTTGTAATTTTTGTCTATTTTATTTTCACTGTCTATTTACACGGCTGTCTCGTCTTGCATTTAAATAACAACTAAAAGCGCCGCAAACTACAACGCGTCAATTGCCCATCCAAGATATATTGACAAGGTAGAAGCATTAGAGTGAGTGATCACTTTTAGGTGTATGCCAAACGAGTGGATAAGATTGTCGACAGAATGAGAGAATGACAGAAATTTACGTTCTTCGTAATCTGTGCTCTCATTAGAAAAATGGCTAATTTCAGTTATCGCAAACGTTTTTTAATTTGCGGCAAATGTAATTGTACACGCGTTTGATGCAAACGAGATCTCGTTAGTAGCAATATGGTACACATTTGCGATATATGAGTTTATTTGGGAGAACTACGTGAACGGTTGCGATTACTAAATTAATACAAAGGAATCAAAGTATTGTTGCGGCAACCGAGCAATAAACGTTATTTTCTTTGCGTGTATCAGCAGCATGCTGTTCGCGTATACTGATGATTTAGACAAATTTGGGCGTAATCTGCGAGAAGTTACTGCAGTATTTTCGAGAATTGAGAAGGAATCTACAAATATGGATTTGGCAGTAAATGAGGACAAGACAAAGTTAATACTTATAGTTTTACCAAGAAGAACTTCCACCCGATTGGATGAAGGAGTGAACGTTAGTAACCGTTATAATTTCGAGGAAGTGGACGAATTATTTAACTCGAATCTTCCATAAACAGAAACAATAACATCAGCCTGGATTCAATTGAGAGCAATTGTGATTGCAAACAGGTGTTGTTTTGGCCTAAGCAAGCACTTCAGAGATAAGACTCAACGACCAAAGATTAAAGAAACAAAAAATTCCAACTATATAAGACTCTCTTACAAACCTGTCTTGCTTTATGGAGCAGAATCCTGGGACATATCGCATGCTGATGAAACATCACTGAGAGTCATCGAGAGGAAAATGCTCCGAAAAATATATGGTTGTATAATAGAGGCGAAATCGAGAGGAGAAACCTGTTATCGTCATTTTGGTATAAACAGTGACAGCATTTCAGCTTTCGTCACTCTCGAGCATGCATCTAGCGGATTCTTATTAGGGTGACTCGGGCTCCTGAATCGTCAGCAGCGAAATGTTATGTGGCATATGACTTTCGTTTCAACGACACTAATTGGACATAAAGGCTAGCTACCATGTGCAAATCTGTGCATATGTTTTTCGATGTAATCGCGATTAATAATTTGTATCACCACGTTGCCTGTGTGCCTCAAAGCAGTAATGATTAGGATGATTGGGGGTGTGTAAATCTTTTACTGTACACTAAAAATCAGTATATTTGATGTTGTTTGGAGGCAAATATGGCGTGTTTGTAGTTTGTAACAAATATAGTCTACTTATGTCCAAATACATTGTGTTTGCTATTCAATATTACATGTTGGAGACAATATGATTAATATGTTATAATATATGTTTTTGTGACCCAAACGTTGAAATCAAAAACGTGAAGGAACAAAAAAGCAGTTGATCTTTAATTCATGAAAACAATGCTTACAAATATATGCATGGTTGCTGCAATGTAGTGCTGAGGAAGTTTTTGTTTTCAGCGTGGGATGGCCAAGTTTCAGCGCGACGTCCAAATGGTGATCGAAGCTGTTCGCACATCTCTGTAGATAGCGGTTCTAAGGAATGTTTCTGAGGTTTTCTGTAAAATATTATCTTCCTCTGGTTACATGGAATATCTGTTGGTATCACATCAGCAGGAAATACCTCACAGTCTTCTGGCATTGTTCTAAAACTACTAATGCCTCTTAGTGTACTAAGTCAGTTGGTGGACGACAATATCCTCTTAGCCACAAATACCGGAGAAGCTCCGAGGACCATCCGCGAAAATTTTTTTTCTTGTCATGGAATTCGAAACTAGTCATGCTAGTGGGTGAGTTTAACTGACTTGTCTATTATTCCAACAACAAACAACCATTTTTTCAATTAAAACAATTTTCCTGACCTTTCTGTCTTTTATGTGCGCCACAATACTCGATCGGAAAACAAAAAGTGTTGAGTCGAGAGTTTGAAGAGACACTACGAACGCTGGTTTGTTGTATCCAAAAACTCTAAATGTTGCAAAATGTCTGCTGGTAGCGTTCTAGTATGTTCAATATACTATAATCCCTTAGAAACAAGTTTGTTGGCAATCTGATATTTTCACAACAAAAGTATGCAAATAACCGATATGATTATTTTCTTTTTATACAAATCCAACATTTAATTTACACAAATATTTCCATGCAGATACAATTTGAAACAATGAGGAAAAAATTCTTCAAAAAAAGGGGAATGTTATCACGATTGAGGTTTAGCTGTCAGTTTCAGTTTTCTGCAACAAAGTCATTACACTATGTTTATTTAAAAGTTTATACTACTTGAATGCAACAGAACAGATAAAGAATACAACCAACTGTGCAAGAGACGACATGTGGATAAATTCACAGAGGCGGATAACAGGCGGGTTGTAGGGCCTCATAAAATGCGGTGCAAAATGCGGTGCAAAAATGTGAAGCGTTCAGTGTAAATTATACCAGGTTGGCCTCCATATAAACAAATTCCCGAAGCCGAGATCAAATATTAAAGATCATCTCAAGGCAATTAAAAAAATGGCACCCGATATGTCAAATTAGTCTTAAATTGGGTGGTGTAATCGATAAAGACTAGAGATTAGATCTGTAACCAGACCGTGATAAACTGCGGTCTAAATGCGAAGCTAACATGATGGCAGATGTAGAAGCAATCTTCCCGCCAATAATGCCCACCGGCAATAAATATAACATTACATTTACTGCATCAGTGGGAGTGGTGTGCAGAGTACTCGTGATGTATATCATCACCATTTTCTTATAGGTGGATTTCTCAAGCACCTGCCGCCAC
Source organism: Phaonia tiefii (assembly GCA_963931995.1). Classification (NCBI taxonomy): domain Eukaryota; kingdom Metazoa; phylum Arthropoda; class Insecta; order Diptera; family Muscidae; genus Phaonia; species Phaonia tiefii. The sequence goes on from OZ008371.1 coordinate 11,764,296, forward strand.
AGGACGTGTTATTAAGAGCCTCGTTTTCGTGTGTCTTAATTCCCTTCGGTACACTCAATTATACATCCGGGAGACACCACGTGGGGATTCATACAGCGAATTTTTTTCATGTTTTTTTATTGGTTTTGCAAAAATTTTTGGACAGGTTCAGAATCACTTAGTTATTCTTCTGGCAATTGCAGATCAGCTAAAAGTGGAAAAACATTTCCAGCACAACACACACATATGTTCGTCTCCTTGGGTTTTCATACCATCTATGGCCTCGTCAACTGTTTAACTTCAAATGGTAGTCACAATGGTTTTCTGCTATTCTATGTGGGGAACATAGGGTTACTGTAGGCGCTTGGATCAGTGCCTGTTTAACACTGTTATACAGTGTAATAACTTGCGAATATTTTTTATTAACGACCCTGCTTCACTCCTGCGATGAAGTGATTTTCTTTCAGTGTAGGCACTTGCAGTAGAATTTCGTAAAGGCCTTTAAATATACACAATTTATGTGGAAAAATTAACAATTACGTCTGTGGCTAATGACACTTAAATAAAAAATAAACTATTGTACCAACATATACATCACACTACTGTCAATCAAAGGCTTTAATTGTTTGTGCCGGGTTAACACACAGCACTTCACTTGGCAACCAGACATATTCACAGATCTCGAGTGTTCATTATTCAGTATTTTTCTGAGTTTTGGCGTTATGTCTGATACCGATTGTTGTATTTTTTAAATTGTCAGTATTGCTACTTTGTTTAACCCCGATCTGTCTGGCCCACCAGCAAATGGCTGTAAGTAGTGCAATAAGTCAATATTTGGTATCTGGACAATTTTATCTTAAACACAAATTGTACAAAATGTTAGGTGGTGTGTATTGCGAATTATAGGCTTAAATGTTCGTATACAAATTTGTCTGTCATGGCCCTATCATGACTTGCATCTGTAGAATGTGGAAATACGAAGGTGGGATACAAATTTACAGCATAGATACTGAGTCTAATGATGACCATGGTGATCACCATGTTCCGATTAAGTGTTGGAGAAAATATCCATCATACCGCCACCGTGGCTCTGATAATAGGCCCTTGCTTTTCCATGAAATTATCGATGACATATTGAGAAATGTTTAGGTCTATCTCACCGATGACGCGCTGGATGTCGGTCTTGGTCTTAGGAATTGGTTGTGATTTATTCGCATATTCGACAGATTTCACAAAACCCCAAAGAAATAAATCGTTCAGCGATAAATCGCGTGATCGCGGTGGCCAATTGGCAACGGAATTTAGGGAGATGATTCGGTTGGGAATCTTTGCTCAAATAAATAAATCGTTTAATGCGCGGTGTGGCAGGTGGCGACGTCCTGCTCAAACCACATATCTTCCAGATTCATAGCGTCCAGTTGAGGTCACAACAACTTAGTTATCATGTTCCTGTAACGAATGCCATAGACAGCCTTGCACTTGTGTTGCGACATCCTATACTTAAAGACACTAAATACGAAACTAAAAATATTTCCATGAGCAAAGGGACGTTGTGGTTAGCTGACCGAACAATATGCCTCTGAGTCACTTTAGTTCTCGCACGAATTAGTTTTCCCGGTATCAACAGCAGGCAGAGTATACAAACCTTTCAGTATATACTTACCCAATCAGCGCCTCCCTTTATGTTTCAGTAATAGGCACTGGCACAGAAGGTCTTCGATGGTTCCATATTCCTCTTCTTCCTCATAACTGACACAATAGTCAATTCTCTCATTACCGCCTTTACTTGCTAGATCTTCCTCATCACAGTAACCTGCGCCTAAGACAACATAACAATACAGATCGGAGCTTCTCAATTGCAATAACGATTAGGTCCTTATTGAATTTAGAATTTTCCATAAATCTCTAGGAATCTATCAATCTGCCATCTCATGACGGTAAAAAATCGGCGGTCTGACAGAGGCATACGAATCCTGTCTAGCACTGGCATTACCATGTAGGATATTAGCCTATTCACAACTCGTTTACATTCTTTAAACAGTTTCAAGTTACCCGCGATTGATGCGATTGCATCAAGTCCCGCGTTACTTCCCATACAGCCAAAACTATGACCAGGATTTCAGCTTGGAAGAAACTACATTTATACTCCAGTTGTATTGAAGGTCTTCGCTAAAGACCTCAGTTCCAATATGCATCCTGGAGCCTTTACGAAAAAATTTAATTAACCAAATTGAGGGGTGCATCCCATCCGGGTCAGAATTATCTACCTCATGGAGAATATTACTATGCCGCGCATCTTTACATGAGATGACCAACCAGTGCGATATTCACCTTATACAGGGCGATTCAGGAAGTTCCGGACAAATTTCTCCAGCGAATTCCTTGGCTCATTTCATGAATAAAAGTCCACTAGGACCATGTCCGAAAATGCAAGTGTGCGAAACGGCAGCGGGTTTAATATTTTTGGATTGGTGGTCGGAGGGTGTTAGGGAAAAGTTGCTAACTTCTGAGCCAGTGGCCGGATTTTGTGGGTTTGTTGGAAAGGTCTTTAAGAGGCCTTTCAGAATTAATTAAAAAAGAAGTAGACAAAAGTCAAATCGCCGAGATACAGAGCTTTCGGAAAGAAATGGAAAAAAAATTCACATAACCTCAATTTGCTCAGCCAGATGGCAGGTAACTTATGTTTTTTCTGTTGAAGGATAAACATAGGTCTTACCTTTCCAAAATGACCTAAACGAAGCCCAGAGGTCTTACCGTTACAAAGTTATGATCATTTTACTGAAATGCAAAAATATTTGTTTTTGTTTTTGGAAGCGAAATAACAGCACACATTTATTAGTTTTTGTAAATTAACACGACCTTTCCAACAAGCCCAAAAACAAAAAAATCCGACCACTGGCTCAGAAGTTAGCAACTTTACCCTACTACCCTTCGACCGCCAATCCGAAAATGTTGAACCCGCTGATCCTAGTGGTCCCGCACATGGTCCTAGTGGACCAAGGAATACGCTGGAGGAATTTGTCCGGAACTTCCTGAATCACCCTGTATATGTGCCAGGGCAGGGGAACATTATACAGAACCATACACTGGATTAGGTGGTGAAATTATTGACTACCTTACCTGTTCCTCTGAAAATGGAGCATTTGGATATGCTTCATTTGCATACAAGCTCAAGCTTAAAAACGAAACTCTGAGACCTGCAAATGATTGATGATCCTGGAGGAATAAAGAAAACAGAAGCCTCATGCAGGTATGACCAAATTATGACCTCAATTTCAATTTTGTTACAATTTTGCACATATCGTATACCAGTTGATACACTTTATGTACATTTTGAGCACTGTCGCAACTTTTTGGTATACTTTATGTACTTTTTAGTACATTTTTGGTACACTTTGTGGGCATTGTTGGTACATATCCTATCCTATGTACTGTTATGTAGTCGTTGGCACATTCTGTGTACTTTCTAGTATAGTTTATGTGCTTCTTTGGTACAATATTGTAGGAATTGTGCACACGAATAATGAATAGAGACAACACATGAGAGCAGAGAACACATTGGCGAGAGAATTGGGAATGCACAAGAGCATAATAAACACGGTCGAGAGAGAGAGAAAGACAGAACAATCGACAAAGAGATACATATCGAAAACGAATGAGAAGCGGACGGCAGTTTTAGTTCACTCACGACAGCAATATATTCCCAAATAAAGTTCTATCATAAGCAATTTAATATTTTTATTCTGTTGTTCGACCTTTTCTTTATCAATAAATAATCAATATTCTTCGAGCTTGAGATCAGATTTGCTGTTGTTGTATTTACTTTCCTTCGGTTGATCATCAATCGTTGATCATCAAACCATAATTCCAACACACAAACAGTCGGGTTTTTTCCACTGTATGTTCTTGTGTTGCGCTTTGTTTGGGTACTCTTTATGAAATTTGTTGGAAAATTTACGTACTTTTTTCGATACAATTTATGTACTTTTTTATACCAATTGTACCAAAAAGTACACAAGTGTAGAATTCACCCGACAGTATATGAAATGTACCCAAAAGTACATGATATGCACCCCATATTACATGAAATGTACCCAAAAGTACGTCTTACCTTACGGTATTGGGAGTCATGTCAGATTGTTATTGTTGTAATCTTTATTTCATTGATTATGAGGAAACGACGAGATAACTTTTTTTAAAAATTTTTTTGTAGGTAAATGAAGATGTTATCTTTCGTTTGATATACATTTCATATTGGTTGATATCTTCCTAATATTTAAATTTCTCAAATGAAAATTGTTTAAACACATACACTCAAACATATGTGTGGTGTTTGGTTAAGTGTTTGAGTTTGTAGCGTGAACACAAACTATGCTGCTGTTTCAGTGTGGACACAAACCTTCGGCTGTTGTTTTGATTGATGAAATATTGAAATTTCGTATATTTACTTATGTATTTAAGTGAAACAAAATGTTAAATGTGAATTTGAATTTAACATGGATATATAATTATAAAAAATATATGAAAAAATTAATTCATACATTTTTATGTTAAATGAAAGTTCTGCCAAGTAAGCAAAATAACAATGCTGCTTGATGCTGTTTGACAGCAGCTGACAGTTGACGTTTATCATTTATCATTTATTGTTATATATGTTTTCTGCCTTATCGGATGGCGTATTCTACGATAAACTTAATGGCCGTGTCTCTGACACAGCCTGCAGGGACAGTCCGTGGCCGAAGGCCTCGGATAACTGTCTGCTGGTTTTTTTTGTACATGTCATATACTTTTGGGTGAAATCTACACTTGTGTACGTTTTGGTACTTTTTGCTCATTTAATGTTTCTTTTCTTGGTACACTGTATGTACTTTTTATTGTACCGTTTATGTTATTTTCTGTAAACTGAATGTACTTTTTTTGCCGCCTACTCTTTATGGATTTGTTTTGTAAAATATATGTACTACTTTTTCGATACAATTTGTGTTCTTTTTGGTACATTTTATGTAATTTTTCCCATATTTCATGCACTTTTTGGTATATTTTATGTAATTCAGTGTTTATATCATGAATTTTTTACACATTTGTACTTTTTGGTAAACTTTAGGTACTTTTCATATCATGCAATTTTTATACATTTGTACTTTTTGCTACACTTTAGGTACTTTTCTGGGTACACTGTATGCACTTTTTTGCAAATTGATGTACTTTTTGTTGTGCCTTTTACGTACTTTTAGGTAAACTAATGTACTTTTTTTGGGTAATATGTATGCTATTTGTTTTTAAAATGTAAGTATTTTTTCGATACAATTTATGTGAATTTAGATACATATTATGTACTGTTTTGTGCATTTCATGTACTTCTGGGTACATTTCATGTAAGTTTGGGTGCATATCATGTACTTTTGTCTACATTTCATATACTTATGGGTACATTTTAGACATTTGTAATATTTGGTACATTTCATGTACTTCGTTGTTGGTACGCTCTAAGTAGTTTTTAGGCAGTTTATGCACTGTTTGTTGTACATTTCATGTACTTTTGGGTAAACTTAATGCACTTTATTGGTTACATTTTTATCAAATTAAAATTTAAAATTTACGTACTCTTTTCTATACAATTTATGTACATGTTTGTGGTACATTTTATATAATTTTAAGTTCATATCATGTACTTTTGGGTACATTTCATATACGTTTGGGTACATTTTACACTTACTTATGTACTTTTGGGGTAAATTTTAAGCGCATTTTACACTTATGAACTTTTGGTATATTTTATGTACATTTTACGTATTTTTGGGTACATCTTTGTAACTTGTAGCACATTGTTTGGACTTTTTGGCCATAGTTTTTGTATTTGTCGGTACATTTTTTGTTCTCTTAAATACTTTTGCCGAATTTATTATCCCATATTTCATATTACATCTGTCCATACTCGTACAATACTCCTTTCAATATAAAGCTTTTGAGGAGAGTGCCGGTAATGAGATATTGCACACCACACGCGAACCCAATCCCGAGTTGGTTGTCCGCTCACTTTCCGAACGAACTCAAGAGCGGCTGCAGATTAGTTTTAACAGCCAAAGTCACGATCTCGGAAGAAAATCTAAGCGAACGAAAGCCAGTCACTCTCTTTCGTTCTCATCCCAGGCTTTAAACGTTATTTTGTGGTTGTGTGTTTGCAAAATCGGAAGCCGCTAACTATTTCGCAGTCGGCTAGGCGATGTCTTTTGGTTGTCGCATAGCTGGAAATCAAATAAAAGCTTGAAACAAAAACAATTTATATAGAATTCAATGGAAGAAACACAATAGACAGAAAATAATGTCATTCTAATAAATTTGTTATTAAAATTTATTTCCATTTCAGCACAAAAACGCCAACTTTGCGGCACCTGCAGATACTGGTTCTTCGTACTCTTCTCTCTCGCTCCGAAATTAAATGGCGAACGTCAAGTTTATATTATTGCTTGGAACAACAACCACACAAACACACGTAAAACCATGCGAGCGACAAATCGAAAGGTAGTGACTCGCTTTTTGAAACGAAAGTGAGTGACTGACTTCGTTCGCTTGGATTTTGTAGGAGAGAATGTAAGTGGGGTCCGATTTTGTACTGAATTGTATATGTTTTCGTTCGCTTGTTAGTGACTCCCCAATCAGCTGTTTATCGCATAGAAAGAAAGCGAACGTTCACGTTCGACATCGTGACTTTGGCTGTTAGTATTTTATACGTTACACTGAGGGCGTGCGTTACCTATATTTAACATCTTACGAGCCGCATTTTGGTTTGCGAGAATTTTGAGCTCTGAGAAGAGGGAAGTTTAAGCGATTCCCGGTGTAAACCGAGACACAAATAGATGACCAATATCGGTATTTTATAATATGTGCGATATAGCTGGATTGGTATCGTATACATCGCATACAATCATTTACATGTATGCAAACAAAGCAGGCAAGCTGCGTAAAATCCTTACTGATTTGTCAACATTCTATTCAGAGTCATGTATCCCAAAAATTTAATTTGATGGCATCATTTTGCTACTTCGATTATACGAACTTAAGAATTTTTTTGCTCCCACCACCATGTATGTATCCTCTGCCCAAGTAGGAGCTTCAACTTTCCAAGCAGCTGCTTCCGTAGCAGTGACAGCATTAGCGGCACCAGTAAAAGTACACAAAAGTTCTGGAGTTGTCGTAGGACAATGTCGTTAACCATTGCATTAATATAGCTAATTATTCCATATTTTTCCATATGTTTATACTGGACCAGGCGAGGCCGAGCAGGATGGGCTATTGCCTCCTTTTAGTCGGTCATTTAAGTAGTGTAACTGCATGTGACAGAGTACCTTATGAAGGGATTGGGGTGAATTTTTTATTGGAAATGCTTTTTATTTGCTGTGTTATTTAATGAATTTTATTGTAAATTGAGTTTAAATATTTTAACTAACTTTATCATAAGGACCTCGTTTCGCGTGGTACTTGTGCGTTGTAAATTTACAAGTTTTTTGTGCAGTTTTACACTTTAGTTGAAGCTCATGTTGGATTCATTCTTATCTAGACAGTGCCACATGTAACATGCAGCCACTTACAATCATGCTCATACACACGCTCTTGTGCACATGTGCTTATGTGCCAATGAACATATATATATATGTATATATATGTGGGAATGTATATCTGTATTTGTGCATGACATATGGGTATTGTATTTAGGACTAAAAGCCCTTCATGACGTATGAGCAATAAAATTAAGTATACGAGCATTTTCAAAAAACAACAAAAAAAAAACCGGAAAATATAAACTTGAAACATCGCAACATCCATTCATATTCGTTTGTAGCAACAAACACGTTTTTCTGTTCTAGAAATTATATATATTTTTTGTTATAAAATACCATTAAAAGTGAATGGAAATCCCAGAGGGAAGATATAGGACACTGCTGCCATACTTTGGAATTTAAAAAATTCAATTGAGACGGTTTATGGGTCATCCTAAATCTGTGATGCGCACCTGGTACATGTTAACAGCTGGGGGTTAAAATTGAATAAACAGGGATTGTGATTTATTTAATTTTATGTTTTTTTTTGTAAATGAGTTGAAGAAAATGTTACAAATTGTTTAACCAAAAATCAAAAAAAAAAAATAAAAAAAAACTAATTTAACTGTGGTTTCCTATAACCACACTGATTTATGGCCTGATCTGCTCTCCCTTGGCTGATGTGTGTACTAAGGTGATTACCATAGTAAACAAGAAAATCAGGAGAGATGTGGAAATCATTTAAGGTAAATGTTTTTGTTCAAGGACAAAATGGAACTGACAGGACAATTCTAATGAAATTAATTTCTTGTTCCTCACATCTGACGGAAATGAAACAACATTATAAAATCAATTAAACAATTTGTACCCTGTACCCTGATACTTTTGTACCCTGATTTTGAGCTGGATACGTTTTTAAGTGGTTCCATAAGTCACCAAACCGTTTTGAAATTCATAAGGATTTATGTTTAACAAGATTAGCTTAACAAACTGCCCTAATTTTTGGCAGATTGTAAATACGGCATACAATTTCAAAATAAAATTATAGAGTAATAGACAAGAGACGCCATTCCTCTCTAAGTGACACAAGTGAACACAATTCTCATAGATCAGAAGTAGCCAGGAAGGAAGGACGCCATTCCTCACTAAGTGACATACATAAGTGAACACAATTCTCATAGACCAGAAGTAGCCAGGAAGGTAGCTTCCAACTGTTTAAATCTCCCGAGCCAATATGTTACCATCAGCGCAATTTTAGGCTTTGGCCGATCTATTGATCAACAGGCTGATAATGGAATACATAGCAGGAATTGGGTTTAGATATATGTGACTTGCTCCACGAAAAGGGGCCTCTGCGCCGAAAATAAGTTTTTGAAAAAAAAGCGTTTAAAAAAAGCGCTTCGTTTTTCCGCTACAGAAGAACCACCAAAAAAGCGTGTTAGGAGTAAAAACGAGTAAAATTTTGATATTTTTGTAATTTTGTACCTTTGATATTGAACTTATTTTAAATTTCAAATATTATAATATATTTATATTTATTTATATCACATTTTTCAATTTTTTCATGAATTATGTTCATCTAAAAGGCATAGAAACTGGCGGTTTGCGGCATTCGAAAGAATCACTCAAAAAGTAAAAAAGAAATTTTTCGGCGCAGAGGTCCCTTTTCGTGGAGCAGGCACATATATCTAAAGGATGAAGGGTTACATGAGTGATGTTTATTTCCAAAACCGGCAAAGGCATTACACACAGCTTTCAAAGGGTTTAGGCCATTAAGCTTGTCATCGTTCCTAATGAGTCATTTTGAAAGGCTGGCAGATTGACACTAACTGGCGAGTATTGCTGCATGATTGCTATTTGATGAGCAGCGAAGACACTTCTGGCTGAGCTAGACTAAGCATAGACTAATACATGGCTGCCAAGGCTCTCGAAAGACCAATCTTGATATTTAGGTTGCGGTCAGTTATGTCACGGGCAGTGCTATACAATTGGAGCTATCGATCTTTTGGGTAGACGTGTGTCTTAAGAACAAACGTGTCTCTACAATAAAGACGTGTCTCTAGGGAATTGGGAACTTCGATCTTTACCAAGTTTAACAGAACGGGCACACCCAAGGTGGGGCCTTGCCTCCACTACTGTACCATTTTGAGCTGAAATGCTCTAGGAAAATTGTAGCTCATTCGGAAGATGCAACAATAGCAGTAATTGTCAGTATTCTACGAGTTTTCCTCCAGTTTAATCTACAGTCTTAGGGCACATGGAAGGGCGAAAATTGGCAGTGCATATAATCGTCTAAGATCGAGCTGGTCCTTTTTAGGAAAAGGTATAAAATACCCACAGTGGAATCTATTACTTTAAATGCTTGCAGATTATCAAATGACGCAGGTGGACGATAAAGGATACGATGTCCATCTACACTTGAAAGGGAGTTTTAAGCTGGAAATGGTGGCTTTCACCACGGAATATTATCTGAAACCCTACAGTAGTGGTGAGACTGATTAAGCTCTCTGAGGTAATGGTGTGGTGGCAGATGCTCGGTAAGCCCATTTAGTCGGCACTACTGACCATGGTTCTAAAAATTAACAAAGATGTAAATCCTGGGTGCTCTGCTCATCCCTTCCACCGATATACTGAATTGAGACGGTACATTAGCTGAAGATGGACATTTTAGGGACCAGATGATTTCTACGTTTACTGACCCTTTGGCAGAGTTCCAACTAGCCCGTTTACGCTGTAGGTGCTCATCTGGTGAGCGAAGTCTCTCCCCGCCTTTTCCTAAGTGGAAGCCGCTGCTATATCTTGATTATCACTGGCATTACGAGTTCATTTCAGAGAATCTCTATATCTAGCAGTGATTATCTGCTGGTCGACATCACCATTCCTATTACTAATGCTAAGAGCCTGACGAAGATTGGTAAATTTCTTCTTAGAAGGTTGCAGGTGTGAGTTCATACCAGCCACTTGTGAATCAACAGTTTTACCAGACTATTATCTCATATTCAAGGAACTTGGTTTGCTGGATCTAACATCAGGTCTTGCTGTAATTGTGCCCACATTAGTGAACTCTGATATATTTGCAGCGGAGATGTTTTCACCAATCTAGGCCTACCAATCTCCCTGACCAGTGGGCTCCCACAGTGGGCAGTCGCTTCTGGGTTTAATTCGACCGGTGAACCATGGGTATATAGTCAACCTATCGGCCGATGAAGTCTCAACTCCTAGTGTATTTGGGTAAACATTTTATTTTTTTTGGGTCAACATGGTGGTCCCAACTGTAGGTTCCAATCAGTGAGTGAAAAATTAGAACGCGCACAGCTCACTGGTTGTGAGAAGCTCTCCTCAATCCCTTTATGGGATGTAATGGGAAACAGAGGTTTTTATGGTGCCCAAAAGACGTGCCATGATGAGCGTAATAGGAAAAAGCACACTGAAAATCTGTCATTGCTGGGTTATTTGGTTTTTGTTTGTTTATTTTGTCGCAAATATGGAATACTTGTTCCCAAACACAATGTGTTTGCTATTCATTATTACATGTTTGAGAGACAATGCTAAATAGGCTATGGTATATGGCTTTGTGACCTAAATCTGGATTTGCTTATTGTAACTAAATCGTGACAGTCAACAATGAAACAAAAAGGCACCAGATCTTTAATTCATTAACCCAATGCTTCCAAAGAAGTTTCCTGTATTATGTAGCTGGCGCCGGGGTTTTTCAGCCTATATAGTTTCAAAATTTTGACAGAACATTTTTTCTCACGGCAGCATTTTAAATTTTTCCTATTTTTCATATTTTTTCCAATTTCTCATTGTATTTCTCAAGTTAGCTTTTAATTACAAATATTTATTGTACACCCTAAAGAAAAAAACGCTTTCTGTAACATTTTTTATGTGTGAAATCCGACCTTTCGTATTAGATTCAAAATTAAAATACTCGAGAGTTTCATGATTTTTTTTTTAAATTTTATTCTCCAATACTTCGCTGTCATTTGGGTACCATCGTCAGGAAGATAAACACAATTATTAGTTAAAAATAATATGATAATAATTGTTTTTATCTTCCTGACGATGTTACCCAAAGGGCAGAGAAATATTGAAGAATGAAATTATTTACAAAAAAAAACGACCTAACGGTCGAACATTTAAATTTTGAATATTTTGTATATATTTGGAACGCACTCCAAATATTCCTATATTTGCACCCAAACTTACTTATATTTAAATACAAACATTATCATGTTTACTTGCAAAGATGTATACTTTTGCGTGTTCATCCCAAACATCTATACACTTACGTCGAAGGAACAGGTTACTCAATATAATAAAATAATTTATAAATCACTGGCTGAAAGAATAATGTAAAAATAGAGTTATACTTTTTCAATAACATTAACTTAGGCTGAGAATAAATTCTCTTTGGCCCTCTTTTATTATTTTGCTCTCGACAGAGCATAGCGACAAAAACCAAGTAAACAATGAACCAAACACAGATGCATTTGTATCACAAACAAAGCTGTTTTTGGATCACAACTAGATATGTATGTCATAACATATTAATCATTGCGTCTGTGAAACATGTAACATTGAATAGCAAATACAATGTGATTGGACAGAAGTATACTATGTTTGGAAAAAGCTCCAAATACACGTTATAGTTGCATACAAACAAGACAACAGACAGATTTTTCAGCATGTATATACATATGTATTTGATAATATTTACATGTAGAATTACAAAAAGTTAACTCATAATTTAATGGAAAAATTGGAAGGAAAAAGTATGCTTGATTAAGATTTCAAAATGCTGTCGTGAAAAAAAACTGTATCAAACTTTTGAAAATAAATTTTTTTTTATGCTCATGATGACTCATCCGTTGAGCCCCATAATGACCAAAAAAAAATATTTTTTTTATCCAAATATACTACGAATCGAAACTCCAACAGTGGGCAGGGGACTATAAGTACCCTCGTATAAAAAACGTTTGGCGTTCCCGTAATTAGCTCTTCAATACTCACAATTTTGGAAATCACCCTCAAAAAAAAAAAATTTTCAATACACCCTATTGTCCATCTCCCAAAGTCAATAATGCCTTCATGTCTGTAAAGATTTAAAATTGTTGGTATCAAGTCTGCGACTCTATTATCGACATCTTAATATATTTTAATTCTAGAAAATGTTTGGTTATTGATTAAAGTTTGTCCATTCAAACGTGCCATTGTGTCTTTTTGTAATATTTTTTTCCTGAATTGAATATTTGTCTTATAGCTGGGTAAGTTTTTTTTTCAGGCAAGACGAAGTCACATCATTATACACATGGATATGTTTATTCATAACGAACTGCTAGGAAAGACAGTTGTTTAAATTCCCTTGTAAACTCTATTGGGATTGTCTGGAGGACAGTGTGTATGAGGATAGTTGTATAAATATATAACTGACAAAAAAAATACGTTTATTCCATCCAATGCTATAAAGTGAAAGTGATAGGTTAACAATATGTTATTAAGGATAAAAATAGATTTTCTTTACTATTGTCTACAGCAGCATTTCCCAATTACAAAGGGCCTGAAATGGCATACACGAGATCCGTTGTTGATAGTTTGTATACAAGGAAAGAAATCTAAAAACCTTAAAATAGCAGGTTTCCTCATGACCAAGGTACAATTGAAAGTTTTCTATTATATCTATAATCCCAAGACATTGCTACTCTCAGCCCGTCCTTTCCCGCAGATCTGATATGAAAAATTAGATAGTCTTTTATTTCTTTCTCTTCCTTAACTATTCAATCATTTGATAATCTGTTTTGTACAAATTTATCACAGATTGGGAATCCCTGATCTACCCAGTATCAACATCTTATAATAGTAAATGACGAAAAAAATAGGTTGTATGAGTTCAATTCACAAGTAAACAATTTTCGTTGGTATGTATTTGTCTACTGTCTGTTTGATGATGAGTAGGGATCATTTCACCAATACCAGCACCACCCACAGCACCAACACACACTACTTGAATTTTATGCACGTATGGATGGCAGGAACATTAGAGAGAGAATCATTGTACCATAAAATGTCAGCAAACGACTGTTGAAATTTTGCTGACTTTTAAATGTTCCCACTCCCATGACTGATAATCATATGCCTTCATCCAACATTTTGAGTCGTCGGCTACATGATACGTGGGCGTCGAGCCGTCAGCTTGTAGCTCTTCTTCAAAATAATGAATAAGGATTTAGCCATTATAATATGAACAACGTCATCGTTTGTGATAACGACAATGACAGAGGTTTTAGTTTTTGGTGTTGTTTTGTTTTTGGGAAACATTAATAGTAACGAATTCATAAAATGGATTAGCATTTTTATGTAGCCAAGCTAGTTTGTGCTGTGATTTTCGCTACGCTCCGGTCGTTTATTGTTCTCTTTATGCCATCCAGACAATACAAGATCCTTAAGCGTATTGTTGGTAAATAAACGTGGAATTTTTCGTTATTCGCCGTGGAAAATGTTTATTTTGTTTACATATTTACATAACAACACCTACGTCAATTTATGCACGCTTAAGCTTTTTCACGGTCTGTCATTTCAAACAAAAATAAAAAAATAAAAGATACAAAAATACACCATTCCCTTATCCTTTGAACAAATCCTGTAAAAATCTCCATCACATAAATTCCTTGTGCACACCCTTTCAACGTTTAAATATCTGCTGATATAAGTGCTCAAACAAACAACCAGGATTAGAAGAAAATTGTGTTTACCCGATTGCATTATTCTGTGAAGGATTGTATCCTTTATTGGTATTATGGTTGTTACATTTGTTTGCCGCTGCCATTGTATGTCATTACTCTCCCTCTCTCTCTTAGTGCTTCCGATTGTTTGTCATCTAAGCTTAGCAAGAAAACATAAACACAGACCGAAGTAACAGACAATGTACAATAACATGATTTCACGTAGTTCATAACCTTCATCTTTGCATTACAAGGGTTAAGGCGAAGGACTTTAACGTTGACACAAAAATACACCCATAAGTGCGCGTATAAATAAATAAGGACTAATCCGGCCAGAATTTCATCGCCAATGGCTAAAGGCGGCACTTTATATTCACTGCAGGACGATAATTGGAAGATAGTTTTGGGTGTACATGACTGTCGCGTTTTCATCTTTCGAACAGGTACTCGGAAGACTATTTGTAAAATGTTTATTCAAAACCGCAAATTGTGTGCAGTTATGTACATATCAGAGGCAGCAAAAACATCTTCCTCATCATGAGTATTTGATATCCTTGATATTTTGTGTTCCTTAAGTTCCACTGAGTACAGAACCTTCACTCTGAAAAATCTGCCTTTTTTGTTGTTTGAATGCAAAAATAAAGTGTTTGATTGCTTGTTGCAAACATAATATACTTGTGCTCAAACACATTGTGTTGGTTTAATATTACATGTTGGAAGCACAATAATTCATATGTCATAATATACGTGCTTGTGACCCAAATATAGCTTTGGTTGTGATACAAATACAGCTGTGGTTGTTAAAAAAAAAAATACGTTAAGATACCATAAAGGAATATACAAGATACAAGTAAATAAAAGTATCAACAAATTTTCTTTATGGTACCAATAAGTATTTTTGTAGTTTGTGTTCTTTTCGGTACCAAAGTAAGATTTGTTGTACTTTTGTGTATTATGTTGAGTTGTATATTTTTAGTAAATTGTTGGTACATGTTACATATATTTTGGTACTGTTCATGTACTTTTTTGGAGCAGTATGTGATTTTTGGTATATTTTTGTACTTTTTTGGTTCATATTATGTACTTTTGTGGAACTTTTGCTAATTTTTGATACATTTTATGTTAATTTTTTGTGTAGCATGGTTTTTCTACATTTTAAGTACATTTATTGGTACACTATGTGACAATATGTTTTTGAGACACTTTAAATTCTTTATGGTACACTTTAAAGTAGGCTTTATGTACTCTTTACCATACATTATGTACTTCTCGGTTGACTTTATGTACTGATTGACATATTCTATGTACTATTTGGCACACTTTATGGATTTATCGCATACATTATGTACTTTTTTCTACCCATTATATACGTTTGGTGCACTTTGCGTATTTCGATGAGGCTGGAAAGGGCTTTTTGTGATATTTGTTGGCCCAAGAAGTACTTTTTAGTAAATTGTTGGTACATGTTGTAGTAAACTTTCAAGTAGGCTTTATAGACCACTTCTTAGCACACATTATGTACTTCTCGGTAGCCTTTATGTACTTTTTGGTATATTCTATGTACTATTTTTGTAATTTATCGAATACGTTATTTCGTTGGAATTATAAAGGTCTGTATGTGATACTTGTTTGCCCCAAAAAGTAGTTTTTAGTAAACTGTTTGTATATTTTATGTATATTTTGGTACTGTTAATGTAGCTTTTTGGTGAAGTAGGTAATTTTTGATAAATTGTATGTATTTTCTGGTTTGTTTTATGAACGTTTGTGGAACACTATATACTTTTTGGTACATTTTGTGTCCTTTTTTTGTGTTCCATGTATTTTTGCATCATTTTGTGTACACTATGTACTTTCTGGTACACTTTATATACTTTGTGGTACACTTTTAGGTAAGCTTTTTGTAATTCTTAGCACACATTATGTACTTCTCTGTAGACTTTATGTACGTTTTGGTACATTCTATGCAGTATTTAGTACACTCTATGTAATTTATCGTATACGTTGTATACTTTTTCGCTACCCAATATATATACATAAGTACGTTTGCTTCATTTTGTATATTTTGTTGGAACTAGAAAAGGTTGTTTGTGATAATTGTTGGTCACAAAAATACTTGTTGGTACATGTTATGTGTATTTTGCTACCGTTTATGTAAATTTTTGGTGTACTATGTACTTGTTGGCACATTTTATGTTGGTACATTTATTTTGGTTCGCTTTATGAACTTCTGTGGAATAATACGTAAATTTTGATATATTTTATGTACTTTTTTGCGTACTATGTATTTTTTGGTACATTTTATGTACGTTTAATGGTACACTATGGACTTTTTGGTACACTTTATATACCTTTGTGGTACACTTTGAAACAAGCTTTATTCACGTTTTAGCTCGCATTATGTACTTATCGGTGGACTTTATGCTCTTGTTGGGACATTCCATGTACTGTTATGTGCACTTTATGGTTGTATTTACGTTACGTACTTTTTTTCTACTCATTATATACGTTTGGTGCATTTTGTGTATTTCGTTGGAATTAGAAAGTGTTTTTTGTGATATTTATCGGCTCCAAAATGTACTTTTTAGAAAATTGTTGGTACACGCTAGGTATAGTTTGGTACTGTGAATGTACTTTTTTTGTGAAGTAGGTAATTTTTGATAAATTTTATGTACTTTTTGGTTCATTTTATGAACGTTTTTGAAAAACACTATGTACTTTTTGGTACATTTTGTGTCCTTTATTTTGTGTTCTATGTATTTTTGCATCATTTTGTGTACTCTATGTACTTTCTGGTACACTTTATATACTTTGTGGTACACTTTTAGGTAAGCTTTTTGTACTTCTTAGCACACATTATGTACTTCTCAGTAGACTTTATGTACGTTTTGGTAAATTCTATGTACTATTTGGTACATTTTATGTAATTTATCGTATACGTTATGTACTTTTTTGTTACCCATTATATACGTTTGGGTAATTTTTTGTACATTTTGTACAACACGGAGAACACCGATAACATTTTTTCCTACCTCTCTATCTAATAGCTTTTTCGTTACATGTGAGGTACGCGAGCTGCTCCCGAGTATCTCGTTCTACTTCTTTGACACGAAAAGACGAAAATGCATATTAATAAACGTGCGCAGCTCGCTCGCGTTTGCGTGAATTTTAGGTTTTCTTTTTCGCACGTGCTCGCAATTCGTATATTTGGCATCTCATAACTAACGAGTAGGTGCGTTTTTCTACTCCTCGTTTTACGGCTGGCGGTGAGAGAGTGAGAGCTGCGAGCGTGAGTTTACAATGCCTGGTATATATGGTAAATAGTATGTGCTATGGTGGGAATATGTTCAAGTTTTTAGTGAAACTGGGTTTGATAATAAATGGGGATTAAAAGGAAGTACCGGACTTTATTCTTGGCTTGCCCGTGGCAAGTATAGATATCTTTAATCCAATGTCATCATAGGTATAAAACAACTATTTAAAAAAATCGACCCACCCTAGTATACGTTTGAGAAGCTTTGTGCATCGTTATATTTACGTTGTATTGGTTTTATTTATTTTTGTCCAAAATCGTACAAAATCTCGTTTATTTGGATTATATTTGCTCAAGAAATTCAATAGGAATGACGATCAAATGAATGAGTAAGTGAATTAGTAGAAACTTGAGCGCATTGTTTGGATAATAGTAATTGTATTCCAACAGATTCATAGACACAAACAGTTGTAAAACATTAAAAAGGATGGCAATATTCTATTTCAATTCAAGAAACGCAAAACTTGTAAAACTATTTTGATTCCACTTTGAATATCAATTTTTTACCAGTTACGCAAAGTTCAAGTGATGAATGATGTAAAGGCAAAACTTTGAATACCAAGTTGAGATTTTGTCTATCCCACATGTTTCCACTCCTAGGACGATGGTAGAGCGGAGATACAGGGAGTGATGAAAGGCTGCCCAAGTACTCTGAAAAGTTTACACATTACCCTTAAGAGCCTTTTAACATGTTGTAATAGTGGCGGCTGTTTAAAGGCATTAGTAGCACTTAAATTTTCTTTTAATTTGCGCCGTTATTGCCCTTTCCCAACTATGATAAAGTTGTGGTGTAGATGATGTTATCATTATCACATGTCCATACACAGGTAAAAATGCACCCATCAGCAAAAAGAGGTGGTTGGCATGCAGGCCTACAAGGCAGTCAGAAGGCCCACTCTATAAACTTAATTCAATTTGAAATACACATAGGGCGCCATAGGAAGGGGAGACCTGCACAATTCCCTTCTCTTATTAGGCATTGCTGGCTGGCCTGTAGAGAAAATACCTTGCAGAATGCCTTCTCTTTCAGGCCTTCTGGTAGGCCTGCTATTGAGAGGCTTTCGAAGAGGACTGCAGAATTAGGAGCAAAGTCAGATCATTTTTAGGAGGACTTAGAACAAATTAAAAAGTCTATGCGAATTATTACCAAATTTATAAGGTTCAGACATTTTTATTGAACCTACCTGAATTATTAATTCAACATTTTAACGTTACAATGTTTTTGTCGTTGTAAATCTTCAGCCTCAGGAATCGAACACACGACCTCAGCACTTATAGTCGGATGTCATTTTGATGTAACGAACTGCAAACGTGTGAATAGTCCGGGTTTAATGAACAACAGCATCCATCTTGCATTACCTTAGCAGGCCTTACCCCGGGGTGCATTAAAAAAGGGAAGTGTGCATTCCAATGAACATCCATACTGCCGTTCACTAGTAGTCCTGTCAACATGCGTACTTGGAGAAGAGAATAGCGCATGCCTATTAGCAATCGCTTTGCCTTCCACTAATAGGCCTGCCAACAGGCCTGCTTAAAGAAGGAAAGTGTATAGGCGTATAGGATATTTTCGAAGTTACAGAGAAGGCCTCCCGCCTGGGTTTTGAAGGGAAATAAACAGGTTTCCATGTCTTGTTCAACAAGCGAGATGTGACTATGTCTCGAATTTTTCGTCAGTCTAGGAGAAGGAGTAAGGAGAGCCTATAAGTATGTCTAGAAGAAGAATACATGGCTGAATGTCACCATATGTCTCAGTGTTTATGCTGCTGGGCAGGTACAGACACAGCTGCGGCGATAGATTGGTTGGTTGAAAAGGCTGCAAGACAGCACGCTGTCTAGCACACTTAGGCTAAAGAAGCCCATTGTGATACCTGCAGTTTCCTTTATAACAACTATCGACTTGTCGTCTAGCCAATTTGCCCTTTCAATAAATTTGTCTATAAGAGCTACAGGAATATCCTGGGCTACGGTACTAACTAGGTGTATTCCGAATATCCTACTTATCAGCCCTGTCAGAGCAGGGCAATCCAAGAGAAGGTGTTTCGACGTTTCCTCAGTCCAGAATAATATGAATGGAACCCATGAGCGCATGATCCAGATTGAAGGGCTCTCTGATGCCGTAGCTCAGGTTGTTATCTTGCCCAACAGGCTGCCGACAGCTCGACGGTCTACATATATACGATTAAGGGCGGCAGAGTCCGTGGGCGTAGTATAATATGGCACTAGTGTCCGAAGAAGATTCCGCGATATGGTATAATAATGCCGCAATTAATGTGCCGTCGAAGGAGCCTTCATTGTCCTTCGTACTTCGTTCCTACTCAAAACCCTCGAGGGAATAGTTGGCGACATGATGAAAAGTGGAATACCGGCAGATATGCTGAAGTTCAAGAAACACCTTACGTGGCAAGGGTCGATCAGAGGTAACCGCACTGCATGAGGTAATCCACTACAAGGAGAAATCTCTCAATAACAAATTGTATACACTCTTCGAATGCATATATATTGAGGCAGCA
Source organism: Phaonia tiefii (assembly GCA_963931995.1). NCBI lineage: Eukaryota > Metazoa > Arthropoda > Insecta > Diptera > Muscidae > Phaonia > Phaonia tiefii. Next base: position 11,784,355 of record OZ008371.1, read on the forward strand.
TGCAACAATATCCAGACCGAAACACTCATCCAATCCTTAGACCAGATTAACGTGGACCGGCATTAAAAGAGTGGATCAATCATATGCTAAGAAATTGATGGATAAACTGCGGTTCCCATGAATAAATACTAGAGACAGGGTACAATGTGGAACACCACAAAAGTTGGAATATATCACCACTCTTGTGGGTCCTCACAATACACAGTCTCCTAAGGAAGCTTACGTACGAAGGACTTAAACCAGGCTGGTATGCAGACGATGTTGTAATCCTCTTAGGGACAGGATCTTAATCGGTTATACCGAGAGACCGACAGAGAAGTGAATATAGCGTACAACTGGGCACAGTCAAGGGACTTAAATGCGAACCCGGACAAAAGGGAAATATGTCTATTCACAAGGATAGCGAAGATCGTAGAGTTTCAAGAGCCACGAATCCTGGAAAAGACGATTAAAATATCCGATAAGGTTAAATACTTAGGGGTAATCTTAGATCGGAAATGGAATTGAATTGAACACCGCCAAGGGACTTAAATGCGAACTAGGACAACACGGAAGTAAGTTTATTTACAAGGATCTTAGAGTTTCAAGAGTCACGATTCCTGGAAAAGACGATTAAATATCCGATAAGGTTAAATACTTAGGGGTAATCTTAGATCGGAAATTGAATTGAATTGAACACCGCCAAGGGACTTAAATGCGAACTAGGACAACACGGAAGTAAGTTTATTTACAAGGATCTTAGAGTTTCAAGAGTCACGATTCCTGGAAAAGACGATTAAATATCCGATAAGGTTAAATACTTAGGGGTAATCTTAGATCGGAAATTGAATTGGAATCACCACATAGAAAACAGAGCCCATGAGGCCTATAGATGTTGTACGCTATACAGAACGGCTATGGGATCCAAATGGGGCCTCAACCCGGAAAGTGTAAATAGGACAATATTAACATCTACTTCTCTAGTATGGTGGTCGGCAGTTGAGAGGAAATTGAATATCGCGATACTGCAAAAGGTTCAATGATTGTGCTGCAATTTGTCTCACCGGTGCAATGAGGACAACCTCGAAAGGGGCTATGTAGGCTATTGTATGTATCCAACCAATCGAGTTTAGGGTTAAATACGAGGCTGCCCTTTCGGCAAAACGCCTACTGGTGAATGGATCAACAGGGATCATAATTCGAAACACCAACGAATAATGGAGGCTTACATGCAAGTTGCGAGTGAATCCGACTGAATACCCGAGTTAAGGGTTTAGACGAACTGTGTGACTATGACGCTTTCTACGGACGCTTGGAAGCAGGATTGCACGCTGGTATAAACGCCAAATGAAACCTGTTGTTACGCGGAAGGCTTAAAGTTAGGGGAGGCACCGAATAATGGAGGCTTTTACCGGTTACACGCAAGATGCGAGTGAATTCGACAGAATACTCGAGTTGAGTGTTAAGACGAACTGTGTGACTATTACGCTTTCTAGGGACGCTTGGAAGCAGGATTGGACTCTGGTATAAATGCCAAATGAAACCTGTTGTTACGCGGAAGGCTCAAAGTGAGGGAAGGCACCGAATAATGAAGGCTTTTACCGGTTACACGCAAGATGCGAGTGAATTCGACAGAATACTCGAGTTGAGTGTTAAGACAAACTGTGTGACTATGACGCCTTCTAGGGACGCTTGGAAGCAGTATTGGACCCTGGTGTAAACGCCAAATGAAACCTGTTGTTACGCGGAAGGCTCAAAGTTAGGGGAAAGAACGTGTCTAGCATTTTCATTGGAAATCTAGCAACCGAAATCCACATCCGCCACCCGGATAACAATACGATCTTTCAAGCGGAAGTTCGCGCGAAGTGCATAAAATGTCTCGGCGATAACACAAGCCCAGTCGAAGCGAATATCTTCAAGCATAGCCAAATGGCAATGAGGGCAATATCAGCGGAAATTGTCACATCTTGAACTGCTCTTGACTGCAAGAAGGTAACTAACGGTTATTCCACGCTCGGCAGATTCAATATCATCCGGATGCTGGGACATAGTGGAATAATCGGAAATGAACTTGCGAACTTTATGGCAACGAAAGCCAGGAAACTTCAAACGGTGAGACTGGAGAGCGCGAAACCTTTCGAAGTGACGACGGTTGAGTTGGGTCAATTAGCGGAAACGGCCCACAGAGCCCTGTAGAACCAGGGAACAATAGACAGGATTGCAAAGATCTTATGGGAAGACCCGGATGGGTCGTGGACAAAAGGTTTGCTGAAAATGGGTAAGCCTGAAATGAGCAAATTGGTGGGAGCTGTAACGGAAAATTCGGGATTAAGAGACCACCTGTACCGCATTGGACTAGGGCGTGCATCGAAGGCGATGAGACGATGGAGCATTTCCTGTGCCAATGCCCGGCTTTCACACAAGCTAGATCCAGGTATCTCCCGGACAGTATAATACCGAACATGACCAATATTGTGGAAATGGACTGGAATATCTTGAGGAAAAGGACTGGAATATCTTGAGAAAAAGGAAAAAATAAATAAATGGTTTCCTATTACATCCCATGAAGGAATCGGGGAGAGCTTCTCACAACCAGTGACCTGTGCGCCTTCTAGTTTTATACTCACTGATTGGGACCTACAGTTTTACACCGGTTCCGAATGGTATTTTTGAGAAGCATTTTCATGGCTAAATACTCGATAGTGTCGCCGTCACTATGCGAGGTGACAGCCGTCGAAAGAAATTTTAAGGTGGTCAGAGTACGGATCGAACCCAGGATCTCAAGTACAAGAGGCGCGTATACTACCCATTGCACCACCGACGGCCGACAGTAATGTAGAAGGACAATTTTGAGAGCGCAGAATATCTACGGACATGGCAATGATTGAAGTCTTTCTTTAACTCTCTGCAATGCACCCCTCTTTTCAAACTAACTACCTAACTACACACTAACACACATACACTAATGCCATGTCGACAGTAACAGCAAATGTCTTGAACACAAGCAAATGTCTTGAATGTCCTTTCAAAAAGTCTTGTGTAGATGTATAGTATTTAGCAGCATTGGTGAATCGTTCATACGTTAAATATGGTCAAAAAGTATCCTTGGAAGATTCCACACTACCTGCATACCAAAAGAAAAAAAGACACAGGAATAAATACATGTATGGATACAGCCAATGTAACTCCCACTACTATATCAACACCCATTCCCTTTGACCACATCGTTTGCCTTTAACTTAACCATATGTGGCATTAGGCGATACTCGTTTCAACTCGCACTTGTCCATCCAGCTCGAAGATACACGAAATGCCTTGAAAACATGGGACATAAATCGCATTATTTTAGCATTTCCATTTAGTGATTTCTTGTATTACAGATTCCTTTTCTTTCTGGTCTTTTCATTGTACTCCAAGGTTGTTGTGTTTGTAGTGACGTTGTGGTCCTGGTTTTAGTATCCTTGTTTGACTTTTTGCTTCGGTCGTATTACATTCGTATTTTATGTCATCTCCATTTTCATTCTCTCAGCTACTGCTGGATTTTATTGTATAACATTTTCATAGATTTGCTATTTGATACTCATTTTCATTTTGCGTTATCCTTTTTTCCTTGTCCTGTTATTATATTGTTACGAGGGTTACTGTAAAGAAATCCTTTTGTATTGTATTTTGTGATTTAAAAACATTTGTCGACTTGAGGGGAAAAGATAAAATACCTATAAATATAAATTCATCCGGCTAAGGGTCATTCCGTACATTTTCATCTTGCGGATGGAGTTAAAGTGATTCCAGGTTTATAACATCTTACACAAATCGCATAGCAGGAATGTTCCAGAAACAAACTTAATACCAGAGAAGTCCTGGGAATCTCAAAAACAGGACAGTTGGGAAAAGTTGAAAAATGGATTTGGAATTTTGCAATTTATATGGCTCGATGCCGGAAATGCTAGTAGCCCTTAAATTGAGCCTTATCCGGTAAGATTTTAGGCAAATTATTTCACTACGAACACGAAACTTGATCAACAAAAAATTCGACAGGTATATAACCGACAGGGTCTGCCATACCATTCGAGCTTATTAGGATCCTAATGGAATCGTGGAACAACCCTAAACACGTTTAATTTGATTTTTAGTTGAATTTATGTGACTTGAGAGGAAACCTTAATAAATTCTGGGTGAGAATTGGCATTACACTTAAAAGTATAATAAAATTTGAAATTGGGTTTAACTTATTGATAACAATTTATTGCAGGTAAATTCATCCTTTTAATATCCTGACCTTTAGCTAATAAAAAGGGGAACGGAACAAGAGGCTAATAATACTACACTGACTGCGATAGAAACTGTACCAGAACATAGCCATGGAGACCAGCACTGGTCAGAGGAACTTTTGTGAGTTCATACAGTGTGACGTGGTAGTCGAGAAAGGGGAGCAGATGAAATTATTGCGAAGGATAAAGGGAGATATGTTGTGGCTGTACACCCCTCAATATATGTTAAGATCCGAAAGGAATTGCGTGGGTTTCTGCATGATAGATCGAGGTTCCAACATCGAGCTAGGTTACTTTAGGTAGAAGTAGCTGCCATTATATTCCAATAACGACCATTGTGATACCACGGGACGCCTTTTTCTCCACCCTGTCAATTCACCTAGTTTGGTGAAATAACTTTCAACCCATATTATAGCCCATTCCGGTGTCCCAAAATAAGACTGCAAATTAAAGGGATGAATCAATTTATGCTCCGTGAAAAATATTCTAAGGTCATTCAGCTTATCCCCCTGAATCTACATTAGATCCAAAAAGAAGTAAGAAGTAAAGACGGGCATGATTTTAACAGATGTTGGACGATTTCGTCCAAACAGCTTACTTATTAAACAGACTGCCTACACCCTGCCTATATCGTGATTACGGCTACTAGCGCAGCGATATTTTGTCAAGAACGGGATATCACGTATGGCGTATGATCAGGTCATACACGGTGAGCAAAAAGTAACCATGGTGTCGCCATGAGACTATTTTCTTTGGGGTTATTTGGAGGAACGAGTATATGTGAACAGGCCCGAGACAATCCTTGAACTAAATGCCAACATTGTTGCAGAAATTCCAACGCTACCGCCACAAATTTTGGAAGATGTTATTGAAAATGAGTACATCATTGTAGACCTGAAAACGGGGGTCATTTGAGGAACAATATTTTCCCATACTTTGTGTAAAAAAATTTCCATTTTGTATAAACTGAAAAAAAAAAATTAAAAAAAAAGTTCTTCAATTTTTTAACCCCATGATGACATTTGACGCATCCTGTATCTAAACCATACTTTCATGCTGATCCTGAATTTTATGCCTCCAAACCATCTAACATTCTCAATCTGACAGTATGAGATTGCATGTTGAAAGGGTCACACCCAACATGTTCCATATCCAGTGAAACAAGTAAGGCTGCCCCTAGTCTCCGCCCTATCGTATCCCGGAATGGTTCTATACACCGGCACCCATATATCAAATAACTTAGAGATGCACGGCAGTTATGGACAATAATTCATTTCAGGAATACAGATTAAAGACATTTTATAGCAGCCTGAATGTGTGGATCACCCAGGCAATGATGACGCTTCGTCCCAGCCAGGGGAAAAGTCTTCGATTGCCATTATTTCTGGATCAAAGACACTTCATATATTTGGTAGTATTTATGTAAGGTCTAGACTCACCTCTTTAGAATTTACTCGAGAGCCTTTGTCATATAGTTAAAAGCCATCAGTGTATAAGCCTGAAGACCATCTAATACGTGGTATGCATCGCATTCAGTCTTGGCTGTCCAGGATATGAGTGTAGAAATTTCGCTCAAGTGATGAAGTGGGCGCTATGTTATCTCACGTTGTTTGCTGCAGATCCCTTAAAATCGTTCCGAGCCCATAGGCACTGTTGATTCAAAGTTAAGAAAATCCTTGCTGACGTTACCACTATTTGCTTGCTCCACAAATCTAATACTAATACTGATAATTCCTGAAACCTCGGTACATGTTGTGCCAAGGCTGCCTTTTATATGCACCATCGCCTTTCTCTGGGGTTTCTCTGGACCACTAGCCATTGGAGATCAGCGATCCATAGACTACTACCTACCAGCTTTTAAAAAGTGGATGCGCTAAGTGAATGTTATTCGGTGGAAAAAACTCTTATTTAAACCCTGAGTACATGTCTGGATCCTGATCAATCCACCCGACGTGGAAGCCATTGACTACATTCTCAAGGCTAGAAATCCGTTACTTCTAAGACATAATTGGAAAATCGGTCGATGGGAAGAGGCAAGTGGTGTCTGTAGAAACTTGATGTTAATTATGGGCAAAGAGTCATCTAAACTAACCGGCGCGGCGGTTCGGTCTAGTTTGGGTTTGGATAGACAAATCCAAAAATGTATTAACAGAATCAGGAAAATAATGCTGTCGATACTATATCGACCGTGAGCGAGACAGAACCACAGGGTGAGTAAGTGGACTAGCGGAAACGGGATATGTGTCACTAGTTTAGGGATACGAGTAATACATTAACTGTGATCGAGATGCCAGGAATGACACAGTGTCTGACAACGAACAGGATGTGAAGGTGATGCAGATGCCAACAAGAGTTATGTTATATTCAGATCAATAGCCAGCATCTGCAACTATAATCCTTCGTCTGACAAATGTGGTATTTTAAAAACATAATTTGTGGGTTCAGGAGGAAGAGACACAAGGTAATAGTGACATCCCGTGTTCGGAGTCCCAGAGATAGTACGTAGGGCAAGACATGGATTAAATATATAAATATATATATAAATTTTCGAGGCGAGGATAACGTGGCAGTCAGCCCAGAATAAAACAATTCTAATATATGTTTGGTAACATCGTACGTCTGTCCCGAGTGGAAAGGACCTGCTGACATCAGCAACCAAACGACGAGGAGGCAATTTATGCGACTTTTGTCACTAGCATCAGGCGACATGTTACAAAAGTCAGATTTGCAAAGAATGACTTACATGGGAATGAATATTCTTGAGAAGAATTCGTTCTCTGCTCATAAATCCATCCGATTTCAGTGAAGTTCGAACATGACGCAGACTGAATTGGTTCGTCGGAATGCGAGGACGACCGGCTGGTCCACCTATGAAAGGACTTGCGAATGAATTCTAGCATCAGCACACAAATGCGGGAATTAACTGCGTAGATGAAAAATTACTGGTTGTGAGAAACTCTCCCCAAGCCCTGCCTGGGATGCAATGGGAAACCATATTTTTTAGAAGACATAGAGAATATGGAGGATAGAACCACGGACGAGACAAGTGAAAAGTTGTGGTCATAAGGAATTTATGTCGGAAACTATTTAATAGAACCAAGTCTTTGAGGTACAAGGGGGACTGGGATAGGCTTAAAGTGGGGCTAAGGCGGCATAAGAATTCTTCCTATCGGACGAAGTATATGCTCTTCTGTAATTCAATAGGAGATACTGCCGAGGCCTCAAGAATATAGAAAACTACTCCTCAGGAGAAACGAGTACGGGGTACCTAGAGATCTCTGCTGGAGACCGAAGGGAGGATTTCGCTCAATCTCCTAATGAATGACCATTTCCCTGGCAACTCGCTCAACGTGGATTCTAATGTAAGAGAACATACTCCTCATAGAATAGAATTTTGCAGGGAAATTGTTATTCAATCGAAAATAAAATCGACCATCGACAGATTTAAACTCGTTCAGCCACCCGGAGCCGGTATGATACCACCAGCATGTCAATAGGGTGAAGTCTACTATGGGGTCCAGCCTAGTTAGGGACATGTGGGAATTATCTTACTTGTGGGTTAATACCATTGTGATTTTCTAGGGACATAATGAACTACGGGATTATAAGGAAGTTAAAAGTATAAGGGAGTTATTCATCGACTGATTCAAACATCTAACCCAACCATGCTTATTAAGAAAAGAGGGAATGGAAAATTATATAAATTGAATTCTATACTCTTGCGGGATAAACACATGGAAATATTAAGGGTTAGTTTGGAAATATTTCTTATTTCAGTTGTTTATTTATGGGTCAATTAATTGGAGATTATTTTAATTAATTTACACATTTGTATTAATGACTATTCATAATTATTAAAAATTACAAGCAAGTTATTAAAAAGTATTCCCTCAAACCAAAGACAATTTTAAGGCAACTTTTGAGGATCCGTAATAAACTGCCAACGCTTGAAATTAATTAGCAGTTTCGTTTAGAAGCAACAGACAAAAACTAAAATTTAATTACTGTTAAACCGTTTTTTAATTCCATTTATAAAGTTATTAGAAAAGTCATAAAAACTGAAATAACATCACATTGACGTATAAGTATTATTAATTCACGAGGAACTTTACACTTTTTAATATAACTTTGGCAATTATCCCGTCTTCGAATGCCATGAAGTGCCAGATTATCCACACTGAAGCGTAAATAAATTAATTATAATAATTTACCACATTAAAATTCATTTGATTTTGATTTTTTTATTTCTTTTAGGAATTCATTATAAAGCAATATGAGCACGTGTGTGATTTAAACAAATTACAACTGCATTAGATATATAATACAAATAGGTATTTAAAACTGGCTATAAATTGGGATAACTGCAAAATACAAATTACAATTTGCTCACATTTACGAGAGACACTGAAATGGTCGGTGTTACATAGAAACAACTGCAGTATGAATTCAACATTGATTTTAATTAAATTATGATAATATTTTTATATAAACTCTTGCGTATAATTAACCACATTAATGTGCAGCAGAATGTAAACGAAAAAAAATACAGTTAAATATCAAACATATTCTGCAACCACCCAGGCATATACGTATGAGTAACATTAAACCAATTGAATAACTTTCATACGCCGTAGATTACTGTGATTCAAATACACTTTGCGGTGGTTGGAAAGGGAACTTTGTGAATTTTATAAGATATTACATAAAAAGAACACGCATTAATGTTACAGCCAATGCTTTGGCCAAAATGAGTACTAGACATAATATTGTTATTATGCCTTTAGGTCACATTTTGTTCTGTCAACCGCATAATGATTTTATTCTGGTTGTTTTACAAAGTAGCTCGGTTTTCTTTGATGTCAAGTAACGTTAAGCTGAATGACTGTAATTTGTATTGCGCTCCTAGGCCAAGCAAGTATGACAATACTTAGAACTGAGAGAAAAATAAAACAAACCGTAACGCTTTATATGCAAAACTAAAAAAAGAAAATTAATTGCCAAAAATTAACCACATTACCACCAAGAAAATCTAAGGCAAAAGCATCAAGTAGACTAGTCATTCCCATAGAAGCAACCACGTTGAAGCTACTACTTTGGAATACCACATCAAAGCTAATATTTGGGTTTGTGCGTGCGATTGAATGCAAATGATGTTTATCCCTTTGCGAATATGAATTTGGAAAAAGCAAAAAATTACCTCAAGTTTAGCAGGTTGGAGGAAAGACTTGTATAAACAGAAATTCAGCAAAAAAAAATAACGAAATCATTAACTTTGAATTAATCATTTTCAACGAATTTCGGGGCACTTGTTGGTATTAGCTTGTAAATCTTTTCAAGTGAAATCTATAAATAATGTCTGTGTAACGCCCCTATACGAGGGGAGTGTCAATGGACATGGTTGTGCTTAGTTAAAATGTTAATACATGAATTAAATATTATTAATCATACACCCAGTTGGCGCCACTAAATATGAATAATTTATATGGTGATAACACTATTAAGCAAAGTCATAAATTGTATTATTCTTCATAGTAATAAAAAAAAAAATATTAAATATGTAAAAAATATTAAATAAAAATAAATATGTAAAAAATATTAAAAATATTACTATACTGCGTATCAGTGCATCTTGAGAGCCATGGGAGATTTTAAAACTCTTGGCCCCAGGTATGATTTAAGGAATTCCTGTTCATTTAAAAAAATCATGATATAAAGAAAAATTAGATAAAATTTAACTTTATATAACTTAGACAACAATAAATACAGTCCCATTTTAGATTCAAATTAGTACTCAAGTTACTTGATACCTTATTTGACCACTCTGTTGTATTAATATTATTAATTCAAAGATGTCTATATTTCCCAAAATATTTCAGATAGTTACATAGCTTTCAAAGAATTTATAGGACACATAGAACCTGACATAATATCTTGCTAATTAAGCCTCGTGATTAATACTATCATTTGTTTTTGAAATACTTTAAATCCTTTTATTTTAATCTAGTCATCCTGTCAACTACATATTTGTAATTTAACATCCATTACCGTCACATTTATAAAACAATGGTGAGAAACTCTTGAAATATTGCGGATATATTTAAACTTGATAAATTGCTGAAAATTAAACGAAATATTTAATATTCCTGGTAGTGTGGTTTGACCACTGAGTCGTAGTAGTGCTATTTATTTTAACCACTATATCGTATAAGTACGATTAATTAAAATACTTCATAATTGTAGTCTATGGAAAATAATTCGTTCAAGTAAAGAATAAAGGCGATTCATTTGGAGGTACATTTTGCAATAGAGGGATGTGACGGTAAATCAAATTCTCATGTTGTTTTGGTACTACATTGTGCGATCTGATACATCGCTTCCTAAACTAGTAGCATAAAAAATGGTTTCCCATTACATCCCATGAAGGGATTGGAAGAGCTTCTAACAATCAGTGAGCTCTGCGCTTTTTAGTTTCTACACTCACTGTTTGGGACCTACAGTTTTACACAGGTTCCGAGCGGTATTTTAAGAAGCTTTTTCATGGCATCCCATCCCATGAAGGGATTGGAAGAGCTTCTAACAATCAGTGAGCTCTGCGCTTTTTAGTTTCTACACTCACTGTTTGGGACCTACAGTTTTACACAGGTTCCGAGCGGTATTTTAAGAAGCTTTTTCATGGCTATATACTCGATATTGTCGAGGTGGTTTGCGCATCAATCCCACTGATGCACTGAATGTAATCTTATACTTGTTGCTGGTGGATGCTATAGGCAGGCAGATTACTTCGACGTCTGCCATCTGTTTAAGGTGACTCTCATAATAAAGTATGGTCTATACGTGTTCCATATATTCCTGCAAGTATCCACTATTCGCAAGCAGTACAACTATTCGATGGTTCATACCACACTTTCATACCGGAAAGGGATTCCTGGAACAGAGGAATTTCTGGCATAGGGAGAACAGTGCATTTCTACACGGATTGGTTAAAAAAGAGAATGATCAGATACGGTATAGGGTCTATTCTAGGGAACTAGGTGTGTCTCCTTTTTGTAGGCTAACTGAACATTGTTGTGTATATCAGTCGGAAATTTTGGTGGAGGATGGCTGAGGGATATTACTCTAGCAGTCATTGAAGTCAATGTCTTTTCTGCCAGTCAGGCGGTAATAAATCCCATGGAATCACTATTCATGAAGTTAACATCTGTCCAGAATTGTAAGTTAACATCTGTCCAGGATAGATTTCATAACGAGATGGCCCAGAAGTATGATATTCACCTCGTATGGTTGCCAAAACATATAGACATTCCACGCAACTGCACAGTGGATAAGCCTGGCGAGACTAGGTGCCACCTTGAATGCTCCAGAAGAATTGATACGTGTTGGGAGGCCCCTGGAGACTTGTTAGCACATCCCGCAGGATTACTCCTATATGATAATGCAGAAGAGGTGGTCGCTGGTCATAAATCAGACGGATAGTGAATTCCGATAGGAGATTTATGAGCCCTCTGGCACAAGCCAGGTCCAAGGTATCTATGTTTGTTTCCGTTTTAATGGGGCACTGTCTGATTGGTAGATATGCGGCGAGACTACAGGTCATGGCAAAATATTTCTGTGGATACTGTAGCGATGGTGAAGAGGAATAATGTTCTGAACATCTTTCTATACGTGCTCAGCACTGGCCGGCAGATGAATGTGTACTATGGCATCTTACTTATTTCTAGTTTACGCCGATAAATTTCAAGTCGAAACGCTTGGATTTGCCTGAATTGACGATGCTACAGATCTCGATGGTACAGTCTTCGTGCAATGCTTCTAGATTTGGCAAACATGTTTACTAACTTACTCGTGGGATTGCCGCCAAATTCCCGCCTAAATTCCCTTTGGACGAAAATGAAGGACTGCAAAACATGGTACGGCTGCCATATCCAAATCCTCTTTTCGGTGTCCCAAGCACTCGTTTTAAAAAACCTAAATAGTAGAACTGGTTGGCGAAATATTTTATCTTCGTTTTGTAAGGTCCCTGACCCCTCGGGGTTGTTCGTGACCAGATAAGTAAAGTAAGTAAATAGTAGTCTACAAAATACAAAAACAAATAAGCCTATTACTCGCACAGGAAAAAAATTATTACGTTTTGTTTTAGTAGCATGATTCGCGCGCCATCATAAAGCACCTAGGTATCCGTTTATAAAAGAAATATGACCACAAACAATATTGGTGCATTCTTTTAAAATACTGAATGTTTCTTTGTTTTCAATACTGCCACCCTGGCGTATAATTGTTATTAATTTCTAAATCTTTAGCAGGTTGAAGCAGTGGTGCTTGAATTGCCTTTTTTAATTAATAAAAAGTTTTTAGAGTCGCATTGTAAATAAACGTAGAAGTATTAAGTCGTTAAGTGAAATATTCCTTCGTAAAATAAAGTCAATGGTAAAGCGGCAAAATTCCTATTTTCTGAACTCATAGTTTGTCTCTTAAATTAAGGGACTACATAACTCTTTATTTAAAGGACCCTTGAGTTACGTTGCAGCCTTGACCAATAAATACAAAGACATTTTCAGCCAAAAATTGCATTAATATAAATGAAATATTTCTTTGTATTAATTCCTTAAGAAAAAGTAACACAAAAACCTATTTAATTACCAAAACTTTTGATAGGATAGGGCTCACAATCTAAGTAAATCATCTTTGAGAAATCATCTCGCTTCTCGACAATCCATTTTTAGTTGGAAATTCAACTTTCACCAATAACACCATCTAGTTGTGTGCCAGTCAAACAAATCCATCAGACGTGCTTACACCACTCTAAGGCATTTGCAGAAGTTTATTGCTTTTCCTTCTTTCGTTCCAAAAGCAACTGTGGCCAAATACAGTTCATACTCCTCGTGTTCCTTGGCAATCAATCATTTGAATGTTAAATGTTCCAAATTTGTGTAAAATGAATAAACAACTTTCGATAAATATTTAAATTTCCCAACAAACTATAATTCGCAATGGAAATTTCACCACATAAACAAATTTTAACACTTCCAGTTAAATAAAGGGTAAAGTGTTTGCTCCAAGCCCCTTAAGCTATTTGGGTTAAAAGGTGGCGTCGGGTAAAGAAACTTGAAAAGAACTATTCACACAGAAGGATTATAAGGAGGAAAAGTAAAGGATGAGCTAATAAATATGCAGTGAATGATATTTAAATCTTAAAGATCTTAACACTGTGCAAATTGTCAATTAAACGAAATGGAGTTTGTAACTGTCAGGCCTAAGGATTAAGTCCTGAACAAGCAAAATGAGGCATTATTGATAAAATGAATAAAAGAGTATTGAGCTTTGGATTTTGGACTTTAAAATTTAATTTTAAAATTATACGCTTATGTTTGAAAATATCACAAAACCCGAACCTTGTAAATCAAGGATTCTGTACAAGAAGTGGAAGTGTTTATCTGAACTTTATTCATAAACATTTGTGAGAGATTTGAGAAACTTTTTTGTATGATAAATTGTCTCTCAAAACTCTCATAACTATTTATGAACAAGGTCGAAACTATTTTCGGAAAAATAATTTTGTATTTAATATTAAAAATCCCTGTGAGCCTTTTTACTCTTCTTATCTTTTACATGTGGGAATATCATCGAAAAGTTTATCGTTTCTGATTCCTTAGTTGTCCACTGTGCGTCCTTGTATTAGCTGCTGCTCGGCAAATTATACAATTAATTGAATAAGTGTTTGTTACAAATAAATTCTGAATTCATTAAATATATAGAACTTCATACAAATTTAAATTACTACAAAATAAAAGATGGAATCTGCACACAGATTCTGCAAAGGTGACAGAGGGGAATAACAACTGCATAATAAGGTGGGCGCTGATTTTTTAGGGGGTTGGAAAGGGACGTATACGCTGAGTACCTAAACGTATGAGTATCATTAAACCAATTAACCAATTAAATATCACTCATACGCAGATACAAAAATTCGTAATTAGTCTACTCTCATAACACTGTGGATCACAAAAAAAATAACAAGGTTCTGAAAAGGGGTAAACAAAAATACGCATGTATCGGCGTTTTCAAAGATTATGTCTGTCTGCACATTCTTATGATGAATTATATTTTGTCAAGAATTGTATTACTCATCATATGCAACCCAAACAAAACATCACAATTCTTGACAAAAGGGAGATACCTTCACTAAATTGTGAATAAGAACGAAACGTGTCCATCGAGTTTTATGATCCATGTTTAACTTTTTTCATTCGTTTGACATTCTACATACATTACATGGGTGCCGACCAACTCAGTAGACTTGCCTCTAGCCGATACAATTTACTAGAACGTTGATTCATTTTTCATCAGAGAAGATAAAGGGATAGGGACAGCAAACGACGCCATATTTTTTCCCGCTCTTTTGACATTTCTCTTCAGTAATGTTTGCCAGTTTGAGGAAAGATATACGAGCCAACAACGAGTCGAAATTATTAAAATTTACTACCGAAATTTGGAGTCAGTGGCCTCAACTTTAAGAGCGATACGTCCAATTTATGGTCTTCATCGATGAGGCTCATTTCTGGCTGAATGGCTTCGTCAATTAGCAAAATATGCATTATTGGTCAGACAGCAATCCACACGTAATCCATGAGTAATCATTGCATCCCGAAAAAATTACGGGTTGGTGCGGTTTATGGGCCGGCGGCGTCATTGGGTCGTACTTCTTCCGTGATGATCAAGACCGGCACATTACTGTGATTTCGAATCGCTACCGTTCAATGATAACCGAATATTTTTGGCCCCAATTGGATAATATGGACTTGGAGGACATGTGGTTCCAACAGGACGGCGGCACAAGCCACACAGCGAATGCCACAATCAATTTATGGGAAACCAAGTTTGGTGAACGAAATGGCCAAGTCGATTGGCCGCCTCGGTCGTGCGATTTGACGCCGTTAGATTATTTCCTGTGGGGCTACGTCAAGTCTATGGTCTATGCCGACAAGCCAGCGACGATTGATGAACTTCGTACGAATATCGAACGTGAAATTGCAGCAGTATCGGCCGATTTATGCTTGAAAACCGTCGAAAATTGGGTTCAGCGTCTGGACTTCTGCAAGCGTGCCCGTGGTGGCCATGCAAAAGAAATCGAGTTCCATACATAATGGTATCGAACGTACTTTCACAGGAATAAAGAATTTCATTGGTATCTAAAACCGGTTTTGTTTTATTTAAAAAAACTTTTGTAGCGCTCTTATTGAAAAACCCATTATATGCTTTAAAATGCATATTGCATATGCATTCTGCATATTTGGCACGTTCACGCATATTTTACACGTTCTTGCATATAAAAGCATATATTTGGCTTTTTCCGAAAATAAAAGGAAAAATTGTCTAAGTTTTCCACAAAAATTGTTTCAATATTAAAAAAAAAAATTCTGGAAACGATTTTTAGCACCCATTTTTCATATACATCTGGCAACATTGTAAACAAGTTTTGATTTGCGCGTCATTTTCTGTATACGTGTTTTTTTGTGCTATTGACATAATGCCAAAAGAAAAAGAGTCTGCTGGAGAGTTCTAGTCGCGTGTTATCCAACAGTTTCCTGGTGTTTTTCGTGCGGATCGTATGTTTCTTTTTTGCACTTACAGCAATTGTTCGGTCGCCGCGACCAAAATTTGCAATGTAAAGCAGCATTTGGAAACAGCAAAGCATAGAGAAGCTGCCGAAAACCGAAAGCCGAAGCAAACACGGACTTTGGTGACGGAATACCAAGCAAAAGAGCAAAACACTTTTGCTATGGACTTGTGCGAAGCGCTCGTAGAAGCAAATATTCTTTTAAAAAAAGTTAGTCATCCAAGCCTAAAGAAGTATTTGGGCAGGTACACCAATGAGCCGCTGCCTTGCAAATCAACGCTTCGTCAGAGATACGTGCCTTGTCTCCACGAAAAAGTTCTAAAAGATCTAAAGGAAAAGGCCAAAAGCGAATATATATGGATTTCTGTGGACGAAACGACGGATTCAGAACAAAGGCTAGTGATAAATTTCATTTTTGGGGTATTACCGTGTGACCTTAATGAACGCGCGAACAGCTGCTTGTTCAACGCAGCAACAGCAGAAGCTGCCAATGCCTCCACTGTGGCCGCCTTCGTGAACGACAGTTTGTCTTTGCTTTGGCCAAATGGTTAGTTGGAATTTGGTTGTTTAATATGTTCAAATATTAACTCTGACTGTAATTTTTAAGGTATCCAGTACAATAAGGTATTTCTCGTTGTCACAGACGCTGCTGCATATATGATGGCTGCTGTTGGTGATCTGCAGGTGTTGTACCTAAAAATTATGCACTTGGCGTGATTTTCCCATGGACTCCACAGGTTAGCAGAGTTTGTTCGCGCTCAATTTCCGCTGGTGAACAACTTAATTTCAAGTACAAAATCTGTATTCTTAAAGTTAAAGTTTTATTTTATTATACTGAAGAACATTTTACTAACTACTAAATTTTTAAGGCCCCATCGCGACGCAATGAATTCCAACGAATGCTGCCAGGTATACCTCTGCCCCCAAGACCGTGTATAACGCGTTGGTGTACGTGGCTGAATGCTGCTTTCTTTTGAGAACTTGAAGCACCATCTGATAATTTATTGTAACAGTAAACACGATGAGAATTTGAATTAAATAAAAAAACTCTCTATTACACGTATTTGAAAAACTTTTATGTTGCATATTTTAGATGCATATTTTTCAGTTTTAAGGGCATATTTCAAGCGCTTATTTTGGCTTTTTTCGTGCTTGAAAATATCTTCTTTGGTTATCACTCATACGTAACCTGACCAACTGGTTGCGACCAAAAGGCGAGACTCCAAGGATATACAAGCTTAGTTTTTTGGTTTTAAATAAAAATACATTTATTTAGTTGAAAAAGGCCTAATATATTAAAAAGTCTTTATATATTGTACATCACTTTGTTATTTTAGACTCAAGTCGGGATAAGACAACAAAAATTGGGACAAACCCACCAAAAAGCGGGACAATCCTGCCAAAAGCGGGATAGTTGATCGGGTTACTTATACGTCATAGGTTACTCATACGTAACTGGACCAACTAGTTGAGACCAAAGAGCGCGACACAATGGGTAAAATACGCGGTATTTTTTGGTTTTGAATAAAACATTGAACAAAAGCACATATATTTATTTAAAACAAGACTAAATACATAGAATAAAGCTTTTTATGTTGTATTTAAACATTTTGTTATTATAGATTCAAGTCGGGCTGCGGCCACCCAAATTCCGGAAAATCCCGCAAAAATCGTGAAAATCTCTTCAAAAGCGTTAGGGTTGCTCGGGTTGCTCATTCTCCATAGGTTAGAATGATTTACTTCCGATTTAAATTATAGAACACTAATTGGAAAATGGTCGTCTACGTTTTGTATATGTGTGTTCACCGAATAAGAGGACATGGGACTGTCCTTGTAGCCATTGACTTGGGAGTGGCCAGAAATGGTTCCGTCATTGGGCAGTCAGCTCACTACCAGCTCACTACTTCCACGCAGTATGTCCTGGGCAATGGCGTATCTGAAACTTCCGTCAGCTAGCTAAAGTGAGAAGGCGAAACGGATGATCAGCCTGAATGCTAATGCGATCGCTGATACATCTCAGGATTATTAGGTGACCTTGTCACTGAAGCTATTCCAAGTAGTGGACATACAGATTCTTCTATCCTTTGAAGGCGGATGAGCCAACACCCCTGGCCAACGGCAGATCAGAATTGGAGAAACCGAAATCCAGTTTCGACACACTGCATTCTGGTCAGCTCACCGAATAAGAAATTCGAATAGACTAGTGTACCTAAACGTATGGTTAATATTAAATAAAATAAATATCCCACATACGCCGATGTTCGAAATAATAAGAGACTCGTTGTCTAAGCCTACTTATCATGAGAGGAAGCCTGAAACACTAGTAATCGTACAAAAATTATTAACAGTAAATCAATTAAATATCACTCATACGTCGCAGGTCAGTGAATAGTCTAAAGCATGATACTCATATGTTTAGGATCAGTGAATAGTCTAAAGCAGAGTTTTTCAACCTTTTTTCAGTCCGCGGACGCTTAGAAAATCAAGCTGAATTTCATGGACCTCCTTAATATCAACCCAGGAATACATTTAGGACAAATTATTGTATCAATGAAAAAAGAATTAAATTTTTATAAAAATTAAAAATACTGTCTTAGTCTGAAGATTGGTGCTGCCTTTTTGCAATTAATATTTAGGTTGATGCTTTTACTTAGTTATAATCTCAAATCGGATTCCAATTTTAATCTGTTTCTGTATTTTTTTTGATGTGTACAAGAGCAGAGAATACCTTGTCACAGAGGTATGGGGATGTGAAAAGCAGTAAATGTTTCAGTGCTTCTTCTGATATTTCTTTCTTTATCTGTTTTAAATTTAATTGATTTCCCTGGACCGTTGTCAAGCCGATTATATCTGAAACATTTGCATTGAAAAGGTATGTTTTCCAGTTTTAATATCTGTCGGGTTCTGTAAAATAATCCGGAAAAGAAACCATCAAGCCGCGGAGATTACTCATGTCATCTTCTACTTGGTCTGGCAAAATTTTCCCACCATAGGAGTACAAAAACGCTACAAGTGTAGGAAATGATTATAGTTTTTTTAATTCAACGTTGTTTTCTAAATTATATTTTATTTTATTTGATACGACTCATAGCGGAACGAACCCAGGCAATAATTGAGTCGAATGAGTTAGTATACCTTAACTAATGATTTATATTAAGATAATTGTAGTTTAGAATGCTTTATATAAGATTAATGAAAAATACTATAAATCACTAATAACAAGATGTTAGGCTACGCTTTGTCTAAGTCTACTCATCGTGACAGGGCGTCGGATGAGCGGGTATATGAGAACAAATGATTAACAGTAAAGCAATTAAATATCACTCATACGTCGTAGGTTAGAATGCCTCACATGCGATCAATGAATTGTCTATAATAAAACTCACATAATACCATGGGGCTAAGCCTGCAGTATGCATTGTTGATACGAATTCGGTTTTACACCCAAACGTATGATTAACATTAAATCAAATAAATACAGAGGAAGTGAATTAGGATGTTTCAAATGTATTTAATAATAATACATCTATTAATCAAGCATAAAATACAGGTTTAGCCCGCGGTTGGCCTGAACATACTTGCCGTTTTAGGGCTCATAGATGGGAGTACAACCAAACGTATGATTAACATGATACTAATTTGACATCTTCCATACACCGTAGGTTAGTATGCTTCAAATGTCTTGCTATGTCTCCGAATCCCACGTACAGGTTTAGCTGAGGTTGGCCTGAACATACTTGCCGTTTTAGGGTTCGTAGGTGAAAATACAATCAAACATATGGTTAACATTATACTAATTTTTATATTGGCCATAGATTGTTTTGCTCCAAATGCCTTTCTATGCCTCCCAATCTACAGTAAAGTAAGTGTCTAAATCTTTTCGTGTATCATACTCTGGAAAATTAGTGGGGGTTTCTTCATATTTTTATAACATTCCTTAATTACATCTTCCAAGAATCCCTACAAATTCAATATGTTACCGTTTAAATGACAATGCTGCTGTTGTCCTTATCAATTATGTGTTTCTATAAAAGACACCTGACTTATCTACGTATGTATGTATCCTCTTCCTAAATGCCTTCATAGTAACTACCCACCCACCACTACTATTTTGCTGTTGCCAGCCAAGGCTCAGCATCTGTTTCTTTAACTATTCACTGCCAATTCTAATGGTTCTGATGTTGGCACTGTTCATGCATTGAATTTTCCGCAATACATCCTATAAATTGTTATACATTACTACTACTACACACACATACGATTAGTGTATGTATGTGTGTGTCGTCAATATCATTTGAAACAGTTCAAATAAATTGAATTTAGTTCTTTTCACTGTAACTGTGAAATAAATTACAAATTAAATGTTGCTCATACGCCAACATAACCACAGGTACAAACACTAACGGATTTATGCATAAAAAGTTACGAGAGGTTTGAGAGACAGTTTACCTTACAAAAAACATCTCCCAAACCTCACATACGTTTTTACGAATAAGGCGGTATATCTACCACAATCTATACTACTTCCACACCCCTTTCACGGTCCTTACAGTGGGAGGAAATGACGAAGGTTTTATTCAACTGTAGATTTTGTTTATATGCAATTTTTTGGAACTTTTGTTGAAAGTGTTGGTGGTTGCATTTTAAAATTCACCCTTTAGAAATATAAAACCTCTGGTTTTTTTTTTACATACAATTTGTTAGAATTTCTGTCTGTTTGAATTTTGAAAGGAAGATTAGTGCCAAATGAGTAAAAATATAATTTATATTTCACAATAAATTACTAGTATTGACTTCTGAAATGTCCTAGAGGATTTCAATATCATTAGTGAATTGTATAATTTAGAATGTGCTACAAGGCGGTAAGAAATAAAATATTTAAAATAATGGAGAGCTAAGAGGGAACTTGGTGGATCTTCTCTATTATTTATCAGAAACTCCTTTATGAAAGGCCCTGTCATGTGAATCACATAAATATCAAAATTAAGTAATTTATTTATTGATTGATATTTCCCTTGTCGCTAAACGAGAAGGTCGATGTTAGTCAACATAATTCCTACAGTTCAATATTTTCAATAGTAATTCGGATTAAATTAAGATTAAGATGTGGTTTAACTCTATTCAGACTCCTGGGCGAAATATTATGTATTAATCAATAATATTTTTGGAAGAACAATTTTATGGTACAAATGTAATATCATTCTTAAGTCCCTTAATATGTTACTTACTTACTTATCCGGTTACGAACAACCCCGAGAGGTCAGGGACCTTACAAAACGAAGATAACATATTTCGCCAACCAATTCGATCTTTTGCCTTATCTTAATGTGTATAATATCTAAAAGTAGTCGCTTGATATCGTTGCCTCAGTAGGCCACTAGATATTATAGTATTGGCACAATATACTGACAATGATCTCACACAGTTATACCTCAAAGAACTATCAATCAACAATTTAAAATTTGCATTACATTATACGAGTTCAGTATCACTCATACACCATATGATTTACATTCTACCGATTCAATATCACTCATTCGCCGTATGATTTATATTATATAGAATCTATATCACTCATACGTCGTATGGTTTACATTATACCATTCAAATTCTATGATTCACATTATGCAAATTCAATATCACTCATATGCGATATGATTTACATTACAACAATTCCATATCACTCATACGTCATACGATTTTCATTATAACAATTAGATATTAATCATACGCCATAAGATTTAACGTGTTATCTCACGAAATGGCCTAGTCGATTGCCCGCCTCGGTCGTGCGATTTGACGCCGTTAGATTATTTCCTGTAGGGGCTACGTCAAGTCTATGGTCTGTGCCAACAAGCCACCGATGATTGATGAACTTCGTACGAATATCGCAAAAGAAACTTCGCAAAAGAAATCGAGTTCCATACATAATGGCATCGAACGTACTTTTACAGGAATAAAGAATTTCATTGGTATCTAAAACCGGTTTTGTTTTATTTTTGTAGCGCTCTTATTGAAAACCCCTTTACTAAACCAAATGAATGTTTTTAACGTTTCTGCAATATTTTTGACTTAAGATGTGTGATTAATTAGACCACCTCGTTCGAACTTATTCCTGGGGCTGCCAAAAACTTTTAGGAAGGTATGATATTTAAGCTCTAGCAATTATGTTGGGTATTTCCATTTCCTTATTTCCAAACGCGCATCGGAGTTAACATGCTGTACAGGGTGCTCGACAAATCGCCTTCTCACATTAGCTGCGATCGGATTGGAGTCTGAAAAAGATGCTACCAGGGGATATTGAACATTATGCCGGAAGTAGTGAGCTGCTGGAGTAATTTTTGCAAAGAGCTTTTGGCAATATATAAAGTTCATTTCAAAGGAAAGGAAAGCCAACCTTTCGCGACATCAGCTGGTGTTAGAAAAGAGAGTGGCATGTCACCTACGTTATTTATTTTTCTTATGAAAGAGGTATTATAGGCAGTTAGTAGGAAATCAACATTCGAAATCTAATGAAATATGTATGAACACCTACACAACGTGGCCTACGCAGATCGCCTATGTTGATGACACAAATATGTGGGCCAAAAATTTTTTGACACAAAGTGTGGGATTGA
Source organism: Phaonia tiefii (assembly GCA_963931995.1). Classification (NCBI taxonomy): domain Eukaryota; kingdom Metazoa; phylum Arthropoda; class Insecta; order Diptera; family Muscidae; genus Phaonia; species Phaonia tiefii. The sequence continues at coordinate 11,806,836 of OZ008371.1, forward strand.
TAATAAATACTAAAAAGACAATTGTTGCTTCGTTTATTGGGGACGTGGAATAAATCAGCTATTTGGTTTAACGATTATGAATAAACGAGTAAATGTTGCATTTCTCCATCCTCATAAATTCTTGTATAATAAGAAGAACTCATAGAAGACAAAAGAAGGAAAACATTTATGCGGTTGTTTTGCGATTTTCCACTGATCTTCCTTATTTCTAAATTTCTAGTGAAGATCTCTGGAAATAACATCCCTATTGGGTTTGCTAAATGTAGAAGAACATGGACTTGGCTCATACAGGTACATGAGCATGGAACTTCAGATATAGCTAGAGCAGCACTTGAGTGGAACACACAAAAAAGCAGCAAAGGAAGACCATCAGATACATGGAAGGAATTTCTAGAAAATGATTGCAAACCGATGCCACTATCATGCAACCAAGTTGAATCAGTTGCCAGAGGCAGAAACTGAATGGACGCTCTCGGTTTTCCATTAACGTTTTAATTGAGCTGTGTACGATATTTGGTTTAAATATGTAAAGGATATATATAATGGAACATTACAAATTAAATACCATTCACAAGCCATAGGTCCAAGTGAAAAAATTTGTACTAATTTCACTTCAATCTATGGTATATGAGTGGACCTTAATTTGTAAAATAAACTACGTGTGAAGTGGACTAAGTGAATTAATAGAGACAACCAGATATGCCTAACCTAACGCAGCTTACGACTTACAAGCGTCCTCTTTGTTGAATTACTATTGAGATGGACTTTGGCCATTTCAATACCCCAAATCGCAATATGGAGCATTCGAAGTAAGTTCAGTGTATATTTACCAGGGCTTTAAACCTTTACGGATGATTAATATTAATGCAGAAAATTCCCCTGAAAATTGTATATCCAGTGCAAGTATATAGTCGCTTATTATCGACGACTCTGTTGGACACTGTGACCTCGAGCTCTGCCACAATATCAGGGCAATGCACACGTGTAACACCATATAAAAGTAAAGAATTTGAATAAATATAACTCATACGCAAAGTAGTTCCTGTTTAATATCACTTAGACGACATGTACCCTACATACATAGGGTTGAATGAATGAAGTGTGAATTTAGAATTATACTAAAAAGACACAAAATGCAAGGGTACAACGACAATGGATGACCAGGCTCAAGGGCTTAAAAAGGACATACTGACGCATGCCAGCGGTTCCTAAAAACCACAATTAAACCATCCTAGAATGAATGAAGCCTCACGAAATTCCAAGACTCAAGCTGCATTGCCACAGACAATGCACCCCAATACAGAACAATTTCGCCAACTTACCACTCATCACTTGATCTGGAAGTACTCATCCCGCCTAAGCCACTAAAAGCCCCGTAAAGGGGGTAGTCACACAAAAGATGTAGCCAATCACCGGCTGGAGCATTGAAATCACATAAACCCCGATCAGCAAGTCTCGTTCTGTGTCAGAATGTATTAAGCGTCCTGCCAGTATGAAACCAACGCTCAGGTTGAAACCAAATCCAGAATGTTCCAGATGAACTTTACATCTGGTATAAACCTATGATTTACTCACCCAATATTACTGGAATCCCAACGAAAAAGTTAAATTCTGAGCTTGCCAGTAGATGAAATAAGAGGAAAATTTGCTTTTCGAAATGGAAAAATTTCCATGTAGACTTCATACTTCTCACTTAGATTATAGTAACTATTGTATTCGTATTCTACTCCTGTTTGAAGTTGTCGTTGGTTACCACGATAAAGGGAAGTTTCTAGCCGAGTTTAGGAAAACATACCAGATACCAACTGTCCTTCTACTCACTGATCTGACTAGTTATTTTAAGAACTGTACGAAGGCTTTGTCTTTTGCCCCTCTGTTCTTGCGCAGGATTTTCCCTGGTTCCTATGAATACTCATACCTCTGTTCCCACGAAGTCTTGTCCCAGTAGTTTTACGAAAGTTTGTCCCTTTGTTCTAACTGAAGGTGGCCCGTCTGTGCCTACGAAAGTTTTGGTTTATTATTCCAACAAAAGCTTGTTGCCGCTCTGTTTTTTAGGAGATAATTTTGCGCTCCTGTTCCTATTCGTACGAAGGAGTGCCCCTTTGCTCCTTCGAAGTCATTGTACTTATGTTTCTACTGAGGCTTATTCTGTTCTTAGATAGGCTTTTCCTTTTTCTTACTGAGACCCTTTCCTTTATTCCAATCTGTTCTTGTGAATGATTTCTCTTGTTCCTATGTTCACATGGAATCTTGTCCCTGTACTTTGACTAAGGTTAGTCCCTGTTTTCTTACTGAGGTTTCCCCCTCTCTTCCAACGAATGTTTTGCCCTTTTGTTATTACGGAAGCTTGTCGCTCTGTTTTTATAGAGGCAACCTTGGCCTCCTGGCATTAGACCATACGTATGAAAAAGGGGGAATCGAATTGGACATATTCTCATCCTAAGTTTGAAAGAACACTTGATTGATGGTCAAGATTTACCAATGGATTGGTCCCATTTGGTTAATAAATTAGACCGTCGAATTCACAAAATACTGTATTAATTTAAGTACTGTTTCCCTAATGCAATAATTCGTTTCACCGCACGGGATGTTTGAGTCCGAGTACGGCAACCTAATAATTTTCTAAAAAAAATATTTTCATAGACATCTGAACTGACACGAAAATGCCTACAATCGGCAACGTTGGATTTTTAATACTTTTGATATTTCGCGAACTCAAACGTTAAAAATTTATTGTTTATTGATTGAACAATTTATTGTTTATTGTCTAAATGTGTCATACAATTATCTGAGGTTTGTTGTTGTTTCTACATGAGTTTAGGAAAAATTGATTGCATCATATAATTTACGCATTAATGTATTGAACTTGACAAATATTAATTTACTGACTGTTAGTAGAGATAATCGCATTAACACACACGAATGCACACACATGCACATCTAAACAAACTTGCGCTCTAAACAATCGATTTGAATTGAACTGAACTGAACTGAATTTGAATTATAGCAGCAGTTAATAACAATACAAACAAACATACAATTGTTACAGTCACTACACAATTGTTTAACAATGAACAACAAATAGTTTTCAATTTGTTTACAATTGAATAATTAACACTAGACTATGAAACATAATCGGTGTACAGGAAACGGAAGCAGCGAATATTGTGAAATGGAATAGACAATTTAAATTTAAATTTAAATTTTTAGTAACTTCCTTGCTATTTGCATTTCCTTCTCCACTTTTGTTATACTCTATTAACATGTTAGTGATTTATGTTCCTATTTATATGCGAATTCGTTTTTTTGTGGTCTGCTGCTGTTTAAGTATCCTCAGTGTGATTTACAAAATAGAGCCTTGAAGAGCCGTTTGCCAAGTTTGACAACGGTTGTTTTTTTAACTAACCCCACCACTGTGGGCATATTTCAATTTGGGTTACCTTTGGTTGGGTCATTACTGTTTGGGTAACACCATATGCGTTCCTGTTTATACAAGTATATTATCGAATATTTATGTAAATTATGGTAGGATGATAAACATGTCCCAACGAAATCCTGCCAAATATACCTGATGTGGTTTAAAATACGTCTGTTTCGGGATGTTCTTTTTCATATAATTCGAAATCTCTCTGTATTGTGGGAAACGTTTAGAGGGGAATTGGAAATTGTTAAGGGAGACATTTTGAAGATATTACTACGACCGACGACTACCCTATTGGAAATTGTTTTCGAAATGATAATCTTACACTGCAAAATGATAATAGGGCTTATGATCATTTGAGCCTTTACTTTGATTACTTAACATTATCTTTGCACGTGTCCAACACTAGCCGACAGGAGGCTGGCTTCTATGGGAGCCTACCTATTTAACGACTTGGGAGAATTATTTTAGGTGGACATAGATCTTGAGCTTTTAGAAGAAAACTTAATGGTTTTTCTGAGAGGCTGATACACAGTTTTATTAGCCCGTGGTATCACAATGGGCTAATAAGTCTGAGTGAGTTTTTCATCGACTGCTACCAACATCTAACCTATAAAAACCCCTGTACACATTCAAAAATAATGGCCCCAGCAACATATTACAGGAACCTTGTACATGTTTGCAAGCATTGTTTTCGTGAATAGAAGATCCGCTGGTTTTGATTCTTTGTTGTTTCCCACTTTTTTGTTTTCACCAGTTTTCATCAAACAAACCAACATTTGGGTCACAAATGCATGTATTATAACCTATTAATCATTGTATCTCAAACATGTTATATTGAATGGCAAACACAATATGTTTGGACACAAGTATACTAGATTTACAACGAGCAACAAACACGTTATATTTGCATCCAAACAACAACAATTAAAGGAATAACTCTGCTACACTTTCTGTCTTTGTTGGTACTCATTATGTACTTTTTGGGTACATATTGTGTACCTTTTATTGCACTTTATGTACATTTTGGTACATCCTATGTACTTTTTTAAAAAAATAATAAATGGGTTCCCATTACATCTCATGAAGGTATTGGGGAGAGGAGCTTCTCAAATCAGTGTGATCTGCGCTTTCCAGTTTAACACTTAATGATTGAGACCTACAATTTAACACCGGATCCGAACAGGTTTTTGAGAAGCTGTTGCATGGCTAAATACTCGACACTGTCGCCGTCACTAAGCGAGGTGAGTGTCGTCGAAAGAAATGTAAGGTGGTCAGAGTAGGGAACGAAACCACGTTCTCATGTGTGCACACTAATCATTGCACTACTACATTGTACTTTTTTGGTACAATCTACGTACTTGGTTGATATGCTTTTGATACATTCTGTGAACTTTTTGGTGCATTGGAATTTAGTGTGCACTTTTGGAACGAAGTTCCTTATCGCACATTGCGGGATGGGGGCTAAATGAAAAACAATTAAACAACTTTTTTTAACACTATTATGCTACAACCCAGTATTATCAACTACATTGGGTACTTTTGGTTTGGTTTGTGTCTAGACTAACATATGTTGGGAAATTCCCTGTTTAATGGGAAGGTTTCTTAAATAAGTGCCTTTTCTTAAAAAAAAGTAAATTTTCTCAAAAAAAAAAATACCTATTCATATTCTTAAAAAAAGGACCTTTTCTTAAAAAAAAATACATTACCTCAAAGAATTACCATTAAAAGTAAATTTTCTTACAAAAAGTACCTTTTTTAAAAAAATACTATTTTTTTAAATAATTGCCTTTTCTTAAAAAAATTAATTTTCTTACGACAGATTGCGTTTTCTTAAAAACCTACTTTTTCTTTAAAGAGTACCTTTTTTTGTGAAACAAAATGACCTTTCTTGAGATAAGTACCTATTCTTAAAAATGTACCTATTCTTCAAAAAGGGGCCAATTGAAAAAAAAAATCATGTTTCTTAAAAAAAAACCTTTTCTTCAAAAATAGCTTCTCTTAAAAAATACCTTTTCCTATAAAACTTTCTTTTCTTAAAAGTACATTTTCCTAAAAATTAAATAATACATTTGCTTTTCCTTTCTTTTCTTTTTTCTTTTCTTTTCTTTTCTTTTCTTTTCTTTTCTTTTCTTTTCTTTTCTTTTCTTTTCTTTTCTTTTCTTTTCTTTTCTTTTCTTTTCTTTTCTTTTCTTTTCTTTTCTTTTCTTTTCTTTTCTTTTCTTTTCTTTTCTTTTCTTTTCTTTTCTTTTCTTTTCTTTTCTTTTCTTTTCTTTTCTTTTCTTTTCTTTTCTTTTCTTTTCTTTTTAAAATATGTAGAGTTTCATAAAAAAATAACCTTTTCTTAAAAAGAGTACCGCTTCTTTAAAAAGTACCCGTTTTTAAAAAAAGTACTTCTTTGTAAAAAAAATTCATATTCTTACGGCTTTTTCTTACAGAAAGTACTTCTTCTTAAAAATAGTAAATTTTCTTTAAAAAACAATTAGCTTTTAATAAAAGAAGTATCTCTCTTTAGAAAATGACATTTTCGGGAAAATATAATAAATATTCTTACAAAAAGGACCTAAAAATATACTTTTTTTTTTAAAAATACATTGTACAATTGACGTACGTTTGTCGTACATTTATCGTAGAATTGTTGTACATTATTTGTACTTTTTTGTAAAATTTTCCTTATTTTCTGCCAGATTTTGGGTACTATTTTCATATTATTAACTTTTTAAATAAAAGGTTTTTGAGACAAGGGCGTGTAGTGAGTTGTTGAACAGCACGTGTTCGTGGGCGAATTTTATTTGCAAAAACGAACCCACTAACGAGTTTGTTTACTGCTTGTTTATCAATTCTACTCAAGAACGCGGACGTAAACAATCTTAATTTTGAAAATACTCGAGAGTGCGCGAAGTGAGTTATTGTACTGTACTATTATCCACACACGAGTTATTGTACTGCTCGTTTTTCAAACCTACTCATGAGCGCGAACGTATATAATGGGAAAACGATGCACTAATCTAGACAGTCAAAATTTGTCTTCACTCAAATGCTCTCTCTCAATCTCTGTTCTCTCTCTTACTCTCTTTGTTGCATGTTTCAATACACGAGCAGTATTTTGATAGTGTTATTGTATATAACTATACAAATTCCAATCATGTTGAAGTAAAATTACATAAACTATGCAGAAAGTATGCAATAACCTAGATATAACGCGAGAGAGAAATGCGTTTGAATGAATTGTTACCACTGCTTGGCTCTCTTTTACCAGGGTTGCCCATTTGCGCATATCTTCTGGTGGTCTACTTCTTAATCGTCTTTGTACAATCTTCACTTTGAAAGTACTCGAGAGCGCTTGAGTTACCTACAACTAACAACGCATGCGTGTGCAAATATATGGCTCGATTCTCGCAGGGTGTTTGTAGAGCAATGACAGTAATGCTAGCGAGCGTGTGCCATGCCTGGCCAAAATATGAAATGAAATAGATCAACAATATAGATTCCTGCTTGTATCCCTGTATAATCATATACTTTTGTGGTTTACCTGGAGATGAGCCCTCAATATTTTGCAAAAATACATTCACGCATTTGTTTGCTACATAATAAGGGTTTTTTCTACGAATTCCTTATCTCCGTCAACCTCAATCGAACTAGTCCCCTGGTTTCCTATTTCCCACTGTCCCCTGGCACATGAAGCGAACACAACTGCCATCAATTTCTAACTGCACATGATACAGGGGGAAGGAGTACGCGGTAACCTGTCTTCCTTATTTTATATTAAATTATATTAGAGCCAAAGATTTATATTGACGTTTTTACCATCCATCATCTTGACATAAAAGTAGGAATGGAAAACAACCACACAAAATATTTCCCCAGCATTATGATGATGTTACATGAGTTTTCAAGTTGTTGCTGCTGTTTGGGATTTCTTTGTTACCAAAAACTCATAAACCAAGATTATCATCATTCATTCGTTAATGCCGGTCATTTAAACTGACTATCAGATAGACTCCTCGTCTTGCCATAGAAAAGAATCTACTACTATCCTGGGGTACAATTTTAAAAGTTTTGCCAAATTAAGCTTATGAGGCTTCGGAAAAATCCAGCCGGAAAGACAAACAGTAAATACAATTTGACACTCTCTTAGAGGTACCGCAGGAAATGTGTCACATAAATAACGAGAACAGATTTTAATTTTCCAACATTTCCTTTGAAGTCCACATGCGGCAGAAGTTTACAAAGAATTTCTCAAAATCTCCTAAAACTGGTAACGATTATGACAATGGTGATGATGAGGAGGAGGATGATGATGATGGTGATGAGGAGGATGATTATGATGATGTTGATGATGATGATGATTATGATACTGATGGCGATGATGACGATGATGGTGATTATGATTATGATTGAGAAGATGATGACGATACTGCTGCTGATGATAGCAAAGAGGGCCTCTTAATTTTCCCCCTGTCTTCCGTCTTATTAAGATGTCCTTACATTGACAAGATTTCATAATTAAAGCCACTGGGTCCTTGACATTTTGTGGGTGACACCAGCGGCGTTGTCTGTGTGTATGAGTGGTGTTGCTTTCAAAAGAATATGTTAGCTTAGAAATATTTTAAATATTTGACAAAAGATTTCGCAAATACAAAGTAACAAACAGAACAATATGTCGTGTGTCTTTAGTTATCTCAAAAATTTCGATAATGGCTTAACAATTCCTGCTTTAGTTATGACAGGAAATATATGGGAAACCGTGACGGTGAAGTGTTTATGACGGAACTTGTGCACAGGAAACTAAGAAAAGGTAAAGAACTTTACACTAGTATACAAAATATTAAAATTTTAGGGGTGGAAAAATTGTTTGAACACCATCTTAGATGAATTAAACATTAACAGAAATATAAAAGCTTTATTGTAATTCGATATCGCATTCCCACCATAACGAGTTTAATACACGGAATTTTAGTTACCCATTATATTACAAGAAGGATTAGATGAGAGCACCCCACGACAGTTGAGCTGTGAGATTTCTATTAATAAAAGAATCACGAAAGAATCCAATTAATGTTTTTAAACTTATGAGATTCCTATTAATAAAAAAGAAGTGGTTTAAAATAACATCCCATGAAAGGATTGGGAATAGCTTCTTCCAAGAAGTGGTTTAAAATAACATCCCATGAAAGGATTGGGAATAGCTTCTTCCATCTAGTTCTAGTTCTACACTCAGTGATTGGGACCTATAGTTTAACACCGGCTCCGAACAGTATTTAGAGAAGATTTTTCATGCCCAAATACTCGATAGTGTTATATATATATATATAAACACGTCCTTTATTTATTTAAACAGAAAATAAAAATATGAAACAGTATTACGTTTAAATACAAGGTTTACGAAGAACATAGGGCGTCAACGAATTCTCTCCATCGATTTCTGTCTCTGGGAAGCGATTACATTTGGTTCCATGATAGACGAGCTTGTTTGTAACCATTCTTCTTCCACTAAAGTGCCGGTCTAGGAATATCTGATATTGGGCTCGTAAGTATATGGCCGATCTAAGTCCAATATTTTCCTTCGTATATCCAATTCAATTTTCCTTTCTGTTACATGTACATACGTTGGCAGAGCACTTCATTAGAAATTGTCTTGGGCCAGTGGCTGCGGAGAACTTGTCTCAGACAATGACTAACCAACGGTTGGACCTTCAATTGAATATTCGCTAATTTCTCATTTTCCGATATTGCCACCTCTTACTGCACCAGATTTTGTGCAGGTTTAGGAATCCAACACGGTCGTTATTTATTCGATCATTTTTATCCATCGTCGTTGGTGATCTTGCATCCTAAATAGTTGGTTGGATCCTCGTCTTCATTTAACGAACCACCTAATGTTGGTGGGGTATTCGGTTCTCTTCGAATAAGCATTGGCTTTGTTTTCTTTATATTTATTTTCAATCCTTAATTTTTTCGCATTTTCGTCTGTTTATCAAATTTGTGGGTCGTAAGACATGCCAGAGTAATTCACTAAAAATTTTCTTGGGCCAGTAGATACAGAGAATTTGTCTCAGACAACGATTGACAAACGTTTGGACCTTCATCATTGTCAGCTTCGTCAAGCTCCAAGTAGTACAAACTTACAACAGTACAAACTTCACACTGCAACTAAATATTCACAATGTCGCCTTTTCTGATATTCTCTTATTGCGCCATCCTTTTCAAATTTGCATCCTAAACAGTTGACTGAATCCACTCCCCAAATTAACGAACCATCAACTTTCAGTGGAGTATTCCGTACTGTTCGAATACAAAATAGTTGTGTCTTCTTTATAATTATTTTCAATCCCTCTTTTTCCATTTTTCGCAGGGTCGGCTTCGATGTCATCAAATTTGTGGGCCATAAGGTGGTATATTGTGTGCTGCGTCCCTTGTTGCGTGTGCTGAGCTTACTTCTTTGCCTGTGCTGCTGCGGTGGGTGAGATAGCATAGCATCTCAATGTTGAAGTAAACGGTATTAAGAATCATTCCTAGGAAGTTCATATGTTCCAGAAAGTTGTTGATTGGGATTTTAGGTACATTTTCGTAGTTCATTGTTTCCTTGAATTTTGAACGGTTTGCTACCTATGGATCTGTACAGGAAAAAAAAGGTAAAAAATCGATTTTTTTAAAGTTTTTTTTTGCGATTTTGACCTTGAAGATGAAGTTGTTTGTTCATAATTGTTATTCCTTATGGCATGAGCTACAACTTTTCCTCAGAGAGTAAATCAAAATTCCGAACGGTTTGCAAGATATGAGCCTGGCAAAATGAACACTTTTTTGCAAAAATGACACCGAGGCCCCAAATCTTTGAGGCATGACTTTGGGCAAGACTGCGAGACACGGGTCTTTTATTTATGGCTATGGTTATATTTTTTTGTGTTGCACTGTGTAATTATACAAAGTGTGTTCACTTGGTCGACATACGTTCAACCAGGTCTGAAATACGTCTACTCTTTCCGCTCCAATTTGCTCCACCACCGGCGAGATCCGCTGAAGGATAAGGGTAGCCATTACCTTGCCTATAGACTTTAGCAATTTAATACCTCTCCAGTTCCTATCTCTTTTTTGGGATACTGGGATACTCACTCCTTTCCACTCCGTACGGATTTTGTCATCTATGCATGCACTTCTGTTGAGCGGTGTAATGATATCTGCTACCGCTGATACACCATATTGCAACACTTCCTCTGGAATATTATCAGGACCAGAAGATTTGGGATCCGTCATTTTACCGAGTGTCGCATCGGTCTCTGCTTGCGATGGGTGTTCCGTTGAAATATCCCTTTTCTGGTTGTGACGTGAGTATGCTGCTGAAGAGTTACACTGATCTTCAGCATGCGGAAGTGTAGATTGTGTCGTAAAGAATTCACGCCATCGCTCCACTTCCAGTACTCCGGATGTTGTTCTTCCAGTACTCCGGATGTTGTTGCCGCTCTGTATTTTTTTGAAGAGTACACACTACGGAGGTTACCCATATTCGCAGCATTTTCGGTTTTCTCCGCTATATTGGTCAGATATTTGTCCTAGTCTATCCTAAACTCATTCTATATACTGATAGTGTATTTTGACTGTCGCGTGCCTAATTGGAGCGTAGAGTTTGATCGTTCATCATTTATATGGATAAGTCCTACAGGCGGTCTCTATTGTATTTTACGATTTTGTCTCAGCCTCTGGATGGAGACAGATGGTGCCCACAAAGAGTTGATGGTCGCCAAGAAACATCTTGCTGGCAAGTATATGGTCAATTTGATGGAATGTTTGACCATTATACTTGTGAATATGTCTGTGGGGGAATTTCATTCCACGAGTACAGAAATCTATGAGCCAGTCATCATTGTCACTTCTCACAGTTCCAAGACCATGTCATCCCATCTCTTCCTGTAGGTTATTGTTATCGTTGCCCGCTTTGCCATTGAAATTTCCCAGAAATATGTTAATGCCACCAATTGACAAGAAGCTTATAGCCGAATCCCGCTGGCTATAGAATTCGTCCTTTCCACTGTCCTCATCAGGCTCAGTAGCTGCATGCGTCTGTATCACAGAAATCCTGGCGAATTTCGAAGTACAACTCGCAATGGCGATGCGATCAGATGTGACCTTGTATGATATTAGAGCATTTCTCGCCCTAGGAGAATGAAGAGGGCCGACTCCATTTATACGTTGGGCATTATTGGTAATTGAATTGGCCACTATTAAGACAACGCACTTCCCTTAGGCCTAGGATGTCCATGTTGTAGCATTCCGTAACTCGTCTAACCTGTTAGAGTCTCAATTTTTCGGAGAGAGTTCTTACATTCCACGTACAAATCATAAACCGCTGGTTACAGCCAAATGTCGTTGTCGAGGGGGGATGTGTTTTCTCTGAATTTATTGACGGGACTAAACTAGGTAAGCGCCGTCGAATGAAATGTATGGTTGACGAAGATGGCATCGAATCCACGTTCTCATGTACAAGAGCCACTCACACTACAATTGCTCCACCGACGGTAGACATAAGGAAATCTATTTTGTGTGTTGTTCCTTTGGAAAAGTTCTCCCCAATCCCTTCATGGGATGTTCTTGGAACCATTTTTTTGTATGTCTACATTTATCTCAAATACTTGTAAAACAGTGTAATGAAACTATTCCTTCATGCTTCTTTGTGAAAATTATAATTTGTAGAATGTGGATTATCACATTGAGCAACTTCATTCCCGAGGAGTTTGTAAGGATAAGGGATACCTGGGTTGGTTGACAGTTATTATTAATATTGACATTTATGTTTAATGCAACTTTCTCCTTGAACTCGAGTTTCAAACCGTTCGTAAATTGTTGTAAAAGTTTCAGGAATAAGGGTTGTGCTAATGGTGACAAATGATGAAAAGGATTTGTTGCTTCAAACAAAATGTCCATGTTCATTAATGAAGTCCCAGCATTTGAAAGAGGGATCAATTTATATAAGTGTCCATTATGAAATTAATGTCAACTGTAATTCGAATATAAATATAATATAATAAATAAATATAAATATATATAATAAATATAAGTATAATCTAAATATAATAAACAGAGATTCAAAACAGCTTTAATTGATTGAAAAAAAAATTTCGTTATGCCCAAAGGTAATCTCAGTTAAATGAAGTTCGTTTGGTTAATGTTATTGCCCCAAACGAATATTTGTTGAAACAAATATTTCATTTCCTGTTTCATAAACAAGTAAGACCTTTAACGACAACCAAAAAATGTTTACAACAAACGATATATGATAATCCTAAATTAAAATCCAGAAGAGTTTACGATGAACAAGGAAAAGTGTTCCCATTAACAGTTGTTTCTTTTAACGCAATCGATTTATATTTATTGCAAACTCAAAAAAACTTTAACGAGAAACGGAATTTGTTTGCCGCAAACAGTTTTTCGTTTCAAAGAGGAGAGAAACCCCGACTATGACAATTGCAATTAGTTACAATGTGAACAAGACGGTCACTGGCCTAGAACGCTAAGGCGCTGATGAGAAGATTCGCAAACTTTGAAACGATCGTCCGCCATCGTGAATTCAAATCCTAGTGCTGATTGTTTAAACTTTTTCTAATTGCACAAAAAACCCCTGGTCTGTGTAGATCATAAGAAATAGAAAAATATTTTTCTAAGAAATATTTTCAAATCGAATTAAATTCAATACAAACGAGTTATATTTTACTGAATACGAACTATTTTGACTGGCAGTGTATCCTCTCTAATAGGAATTAATATTTCGTTACACAAATTAATTTTAATACATACGTTTTCCTTGAAACGAAGTTGAACGGAACCATCATCGTGGCAAATATAGAAAGCTTTTCACTAAGCCATCGCATACGTTGACAGAAGATGAACAACACTTACATGAGGATTGGGTTGTTTGTCTTTGTTGAAAGAAGACGGAATAAATTTAAGAGACAAAGTCGTATTGATGTGTATTTGTGTAGACTTGATTTCCCGCAAACAAAGAGAATCAAGTCATGAGAATGATATCAACTTTTGCGTTTATACATAAATTATTTAAATTATAATTCGTGTACACAAAAAAAAAGAAAGGTCTTTGAAGATTCAGTTATTTTCTTTGCATGAAAACTATCAATTCTTGCGTTCAACTTAGTAGCAAACGAAAGATTTTTGGGGCAAACAAAAAAATGTTTCCCATAACATTCTATGTTGGAATAGTTGAGAGCTTCTCACAAAGAGGGAGCTGTGTGTTTAGTGTTTACACTCTCTGATTCTGATCTACAGTTATACTTCGGTTCCAAATGGTATTTTGAGAAGTTTTTTTGGGGCAAACGATATATTATCCATGCAAACAAATTCTAAACCCTTTTTCTTTACGTGTATATTTTTGAAGTCGGTGCCTGAGAATTGTGACTCCTGTGAGAGTGCTGAGTGTGTTATTTCCAAGGAAGAGCAGCTCTTTGGTACGTGTTCCATCAATGGCCTAGCAAAGAGATCGAGCTACCCTACAGTTCTGTACCGATTCCCATCTCCACTTGGTTAATGTTACTCCCAGTTCTTCGACTTGGTTTCTCAGTTCCTCCAACGCAATATGCACGTCCAGGGTCGCAGCGTCTTCTCCCGCACAGGAGCCCGTTCTGCCGCATACGTCTGCTATTGCATTGCCGTGAATGTTGCTATGTCCCGGTACCCAGCAGAGGGTGATTTCGTGCCCCTGAATATGGGTTAGGGATAAAAAGCAGTGCAACGATGGTTTTTGAGTCTAAGGCCTTGAGGGCTGCCCTGCTGTCGACGTAGATTTTGAGATTCGCTGGAGATAAATTCCTTTCCAAAATTCGTTTTGCGGCAACGTTTATGGCATACATCTCTGCCTGAAAGAGCGTACATTTTTTCGGAAGTCTGGTGAAAATTCTGAGATTCAGGGGCTTGGATTATTTTCGATCCTGTGGCCGTTTCCACTTTAGTTCGATCGGTGAAGATTGAGATTTCACCGGCCTCAGTAAAGCTATTTGCTGCCCAGTCTTCACGGATAGGTATAATTACGAAGACCTACATATATGAGACTATCGTACAACCTGTCTTGCTTTATGGCGCATAATACTGGGTCATATCCCATGCTGATGAAACGTCACTGGGAGTATTCGAAGGACATCGAAAAATAGGAGGACTAAGGTTTCGTGAAAATTCGACCAAAATTGCCTGCAACAGCTTGGTGTTGCCAACTGGAAGAGAAAAGCTGAAGATCGGGCCGGTTGGAGAAATATTTTATCCTCAGTTTTGAAGGCCCTTGACCCCTATGGTTTTTTGGAGCCATGTAGTGGCAAGTGATGACTATACTGAATCTTCTGCTTCCTGGTAAAGAAAACGAGGTAGGTTTTCTCTGGATTTACACCCAACATAGTCTTCGTGGTCCACCTGGTTTAAGTTTCCTGATTAAGTTTTGGAACATAGCTCTGCATGTGGAAGGGTAGCCTCCCTGAATATGCAATAGCCAAGTCATCCGCATATACTACGACTGTGAAACTTGATCCCTCAAGCTCTAGCAAAATATTATTCAGTGTTATATTTCAGAGAAGTAGAGATGAGGCTCCCTTTTGGGGTGTTTCTCTATTCACATATAGGCCCAGGGACGAGGTTATTCGTAAGTAAACCATAGATCAAATGAATTAGCTCCTGGTGAACACAAAATTCCGATAGAACCAATTTTAGAGATTGAGGTAAGACTTTATAAAACGCAGCCTCTGTATTTATAACTGCGATAAGTGAGTAGTCCTTTAGGACTGGGGATATGGGGGCAGGTGAGAAGTAGTCCCATTTGGAGTCAATCATCCTATCCATTGCCTTTAGAAGAAAAAATAAGAAACTGCTCATACCTTAACATGGAACATCTCTTCGTTTTTCGTAAATGTTTTTGTTATAGACATAGTTACCATATAACGTTTGTTGCAAACATATTTCTATATTACAAACATATGAAATTATATGGTTGATTTAGTAAATGACCGTTTCCAGCAATTGCATTCCCCAAACCAAGGCCAGGAAGTTTTCGTTAGCGCGCTGGTTTCGACTTGGAAGGCTCCGTTATTAAGAGTATGTGTGATATCTTGAAGCGGGTCATTGACAGCCAAAAATCCTATCTCAACCTAGTAATAGTTATGAAGAACAAATTCTATCTTTTTTCTCAATTAAAGGACAAACTCCAACGACTTTTATTCGTGGCATAACCTAAAAAGTGACAATAAATTTGAAATTTACTGTTGAGATTATTACAATATTATAACAAACCTAGTAATGACAGTGGGTGTGATTTTCCGAATTGTTTTAAATCCATCTAAAATCCATAAATTTTTCTATTGGCAGAATGTCTCTTGCCTTTACTTCAGTGTGGTGTAATCCAAACTTCTCATGCAGTTTAATTTAAATTCTTCCTATCAAGTTTTAGTTTCATTCCATTTACAATCCAGCTGGTTTCCAATATTTTGACAGGATTTATCCACTTCTATACAAATCTTGGAAATATCTCTTTGTAATCCTAACAATAGCCGACATTATCCATAGTTACAGATTATGTTTGCCTGTTAATGATCATCCGCAAATAATATTAATGACTGAAGTAAAACACTTCAAATGTCTGCCTCCTTCATCATCAGTTTTAATGTCGTGTATTAAAGAAAATTTTGCTTTCGCTTCTTCCTTTTTTTAATTTAATTTCGTTGCGGGGATACGCCGTTGAAAGTGACAATTACATTAGTCTTGACACCTCAGGCTTTAAGCGAGCAAAGAAAAATGTGACAACAACTTTGGAGAAGCAAAAAGTAGCTACAACATTGACAGCATCACTAGTTGCAACAGCATAAAGAGTAGCAACAGCAAACCGGGTAGCATCATCAACGTCAGTCTTAGTGCCCCTAACAGAGGTGAACATTTCTCCACTCCCCACCTAACCTTCCTCCCTTGAAGTAGTTTTAATAAAAATTTGTATTTGTTGTAGAATGTTGAACATCCATCACACACTGTACAATTTGTATGTTTGCATGTTAACATCATCCTTACTGCTTTCATATTTATACTATAGGCAGTCAGTGTTGAATAAGGGTGGGGGCGTGGAGTAATCTTACCACAATGAACTTATTACAAATTACTCATACAGAGGACGGTATGGAGTGTTGGTAAAACAAAATTATCAGACAGAACTTAAGCCTAAAATACCTATCATAGGTTGCATGTACACGCAAAGAAAAACGTTTGTAGTTCGGTTGGTTCAACAATTTAGCCTTTAACCCAAAAATATTTCTTCGGCTACTTAGTTCCCGCAGGTCTAATTTCTCAGGGGTGGGGTGAGACAAGAATGGGTAGAAAATTAGACTTAAATAATATAAGAATGAGTTAAGATCTTTTGACAATAGATTGCACCAAAGACGTATTCTTTGGTATTCTCTTTGATACCTCACGATGCCCTTGTTGTTATTTGTTGTAAACATTATTCGGATCTCGTCAACGATTTTTTTCTTTATAAGAAAGGAAGGATATTTGATTCAACGAAATTTTTCTTTGCGTGTTTAAAAACATATTTGAACATGATGAAATATTTTCATGACTGTTTTTTGAAAGTGGAACAGATAAGGATTAAATGCATAAACATAAAAATAAATAAATAAATGGTTTCCCATTACATCCCATGAAGGGACCGGGGAGAACTTCTCACAATCACTGAGCTGTGCGCTTTCCAGTTTTCACTCACTGATTGGGACCTACAGTTTTACACCGATTCCGAACGGTATTTTGAGAAGCTTTTTCATGGCTATATACTCGATAGTGTCGCCGTCACTAAGCGAGGTGACCGTCGTCGAAAGAAATTTTTTTTTTTTTTAAAGGTGGTTGGAGCAGGGATCGAACCCAGGATCTCCTGTACAAGAGGCGCGCACACTACCCATTGCACCACCGACGGTCACAAAATGCATAAACATGCTCGTCTTTAAAACACCTATCCTTACACACACACAAACCCATGTACATGTGGAAATACATACATAGACATAAAGAGTGAAATACAGTTTAGGATATGTGCATGTAATTGCGTAATGCAACTAGCATTTTAGACTGTGAGATTGTACAATGGTAAGGGATATGTATGTCGAGGAGACGAGGATGGCATGTTGTCCGTTTGAGTATCGGTAGTTCCATGTCAAATCGAATATTTATCAGGGAACATGTATGTTGAAAATTTCGAAACATGTTATGTTGAAGGCGATATTTGTTTTAAATACAATTGTAGACATTTTAGAAACTACTTGCACTTTGAAATTTTAGATTACATGGGTTGTGATCGATCCAACTGAGAAAGTACGAAAACTCGTTGGCGTAGTTCTAGAGCCATATGATATTTTATTAAATTTATTATTAAATTTTAAATTTATCCTCTTTTAACTTAACATTTGTTTGTTAATAGTTTTAAATTTTAACTGCGGTTTTTAAAATTAAAGGACCAACCTAAAACTTAAAAAACAATATATGTGAATATTGCCACTTCTATTCTGTATAAACTTTGTCTCAAGTTGATGGCACAGAAATAACGGGTTCTATTTTTAAAAACATATTTCCAGAAATAGTGCATATAAAAATTAGAAATTTTATAAAAATAGCTTAAACTCGAAAAGGGATGGAATTTGAATTTATCACGCAATTAGCTCGAACAAACATTCTAAAAACAACCTACAATTCATTTAATTTCGTTTTCGCGCTTTCGTAATACGTTAGTTTGACCATTCCTACCCTAGCATTTTTTGATTTTATTTGAGATTAAACTGGAATTTCTGATCGTACGTATGATTGATATAAATTTCAATTATATTAATTTCAATTATATAATTTCAATTATATTAATTATAAATATGAGTATATTTAACCAAAATCTAGTAATTAAGTTTTTTTTTTTAATTTTAAAATGGTTGTGTAAATTGAAACCTGTGTGCAAAATACCAGAAGATCTTACACAATCTGCACAATTTCCAAGTGTTGTTCAGGAACCAATACACTCATAATGATGTGATCAAATACAGTAAATATAAATCACGTGCCATCCATCAAAATGGCTGATACTGAAAACGATGTTGAAATTTTAAAGATTTGTAACTCTAAATAACACCCGCTATATTTATAAGCAACGAATGAGTGATATTAATTTCCATTGATATGGAGGGCGTATGATTGATATTCATATATCTCGAACAAACACATGTTATTGAGAACTTCTTGTCTAACTAATTAGTAGACAGTCGGTGGTGCAATATATATATTACTTTCTACGGGTTTGGGGCGAAGGGCCGCCACCAAATTCTTCCATGGGGATCTATCTTGCGCCAACAGTTTTATTTCAGATCAAGTCATTTCAGTTCTCTTAATTTCGGATTCTAATAACCTTCCCCAGATTTTGTCAGGTCTGCCTCGTTTTCTGCTGCCTTGAGGTTTCAAATCTTAGATCTTAGATATATCGTTCTGGAGTCTTCTCATAACATGGCCAATCCAGCTGTATTTCCCTACACGCATTATAAGGGGCATCACATGGGCTATGAATGGTCGACTGGGGGATCCGTGGTACAATGGTTAGCGTATATGATCTATGGTCGTGCGACTTCAATCCTCGCTTCGACCACCTTTAATTCCTTTCAACTGTAGCCACCTTCCATGGGGGCGGCGACACTATCGCGTTACTAGCCATTAAAAAGTTTCTCGAAGTCCGCTCGCAATCTGTGTAAAAGTGAAGGCACTGTTTAGTGTGTCTCAAGAACTTGTGCTGCCAAAAAGGTGTTCGGTTTGATATGGAAACAATGATATGTGAATACGAAAGCTCGTTTCAAGTGTGTGTAATTTTCTTGTAGTCCATAATAAAAAGCAGTTTAAGGATTGGAATTGAAAACATAATTGGCCACAAGATTAATCACCTTCACACTCCTTCTTACAGGACTGCAAAATTGATCCATAAACTCTAAACAAAAGCACAAACATTCAGGACATGAAGGGAGATATTTACAAGGAGCATGCAGGACACGGCTTATAGAACCTTAGCCATTTTGCTAATGTACTCGTATTGTGTTTGAGTGATGGTGGTTATTTTGTTTTGGAATTAAGTGAAAAGGAAGTTAATATGGTCCCAAAGGGGCTAACCTGTTGCAGCCAACTTCAAAAACAACATTAGGAACCCAAGAGAGAACAGTTCTCGAAATTTGATATACACAGTTCCAAAGTGAATTATATTTTTCGTGATGTTTTTCTCTGCCACAAATCCCTCTTTTTACTTTAGTTGGTTACCCTAAAGGATACAACTGTTTGGAATTTTATTACCAGCCTAAGGTTTTTCCTTTAAGTTTACTTGTGGGACATAATATAATATTGTTTTGTATGGAATATAAAAAACCTTTTCTAAATCAAATTTTTAATTAAGTTCATTACTTTTGTTATGATTTTCAAAAATAATCCTTAATCCTTAAAGTGATTTAAACAAAGAAAAATTACAGCTAAAAGGAGCAGTCAATAGATAATAAAAGAGATGAATTTAATTGGTAGAAATATTTATTAGCATAAATAGAATAATAATGATTAAAGAAATCCTAAACTAATAGCAACACAAACAGGTCAGCACAATGGGCTTAGAGTTGGCGACAATGCCTCCGGTACCAATTTGATGGAGTCCACTAATGAGGACAATCAGGCGCGTCTTGCGTACTGTGCACGTGTATAGTTTGCTGTCGGGGTGTAGCTGCCTCAGTGATAGCTCGGCGCGTGTGGCACTACTGTGGGCTATGGTACCGGATCAATTCCCACACAATCGTGGGTATTACGTGGAAATCATAATCATAAAAAAACAGCAAAAAAAGCAACAACACAAATTTGTGGAAGGCGGATCTCTACACCTGGAGTTGGCAGAAAATTCTTAAATGGCCATTTTTAAAATCCATGAATATGGACACAATTGAACAGCGACCTGATGTCATGTCTAGAGTTCCCCGTTAAGAAGATAAGAGACTCATCTGCAACCAAGGCAAGGACAATCTCAAACTTTTGTCTGATAAACATATTGGGGCACAAGTTGCATGCCCAAAGCCGCATAACAATCGTTATCGAGCTCTTAGATTTATCAAGGGAACTCGTAATGTCGCCCAGGAGACACTCTGATTCTCTGAACTAGGCTTGCAACGATATTGAATATCAGGTTACTACAGCAACTTCTGCCTCACAACTAGCGGAGAAGAGGCTTCGTTCAACTGATGAGCACTCACAGCATGAGAGATTTAAGGTGGCTAGTTGGAAATCTGGGCAAACGGCCTTTAGTGAGGTTTTTAAAGACAGCTTGGCAATGACTGTTATCAACAAGGGGGAGGAAGTCGGACTCACTGGGAAAGATAAATGATAATATGTTATGGAAGCATTGTCCTCAAATAAACGTTCAGATCCGAAAGGAGATGATGGTACCTCCTCCACAATGTATACAAGTAGTCTGGTTTCAAGGTCGGGATACATTTTTGAGATCAACACTCGGTAGGTTTCTAAAGAGCATCTCTCAACTGTCTCTTGCAGCAGGTGCAGTCTTAGATGTTGTTCGAATATTTGACCTCCCACCCAGGCCGAAGTTACATGCATGAATCAAAGCCAACCCATCCGAAGGGGATATCACTGATTACATTCTCAAGGATGCCGAACGCAATCGCGAGTATCCAGCATGAATTTGGAAACATGGACGATAGAAACAAGCAGATGGTGTTCGTAGACAAGTGATGTGTATTTTGTAGAACTGGTTACTTCTAAATATGGATGTGAGTCACATGCATCACGTGTGATTTACACATGAATGTGAGTAGAATCAAAATTTGCTCAAGTGAGAGTATGTGAATTTTTTTAGCAAAAAATCTTCGTGAATGACAGTGTGTCAGCGACCGCCTCACTTTTGTGAGCGTGCTTGAAACGCAATATGGAGAAGAAGACTTGCGGAAACGGGTCCAAGAGCAGGAAGTTATGAACAACGTCTCGATTTTGGGCAGAAAAGTGCAATTATATGTCGACTTGTTGAAGACTTTAGCAGATCAGGAAGAGGGTTACCCCTTATCCGACATCAATCTGGCAAAGCCGATGCGATTCAACACCCTGGTGATAACGACACAGGAGAAGACTCTGATTTAGTGTGGTGAACATAATGTGATGCCGCTGGAAAGGCCAATGAATGACGAAGTTTCTGCGGATCAACCGCCATTATAGTAAAGCCCTCGACACTTTAAGTATTCGTCTAGCAAAAGCCAAGACGGATGTGGCTCTAATCTAAAGGCCTGGACTCTGTATGTGGGTTGAAGGAGAAGAGGTACATGACAATAGATACACCAAGTGTAAGAATTCCTTACTTTGTGGCGATAGCGCGCAGTATGGAATTGACGATGAAGAAAAACGACCACGAGCATCTGCCTTCCGATCAAGACGTCAGTTGTCTTTCAAATCTCTTATAGCGGAGATAAATAGTAGATATAGAGAAGACATATAGAAGATATAGAGAAGATATAGAGAAGATATAGAGAAGATATAGAGATAGATATAGAGAAGATATAGAGAAGATATAGAGAAATATAGAGAACATATAGAGATAATATAGATATATAAAGGTATAAAATATCAATAACTATTAGCTTTAGCTCAATTGTATATACTGTCAAAGTTGCATTTGTTTTTATAAGATACTGTGTTAGAACATTTAGGACAAATTCTAAAATTTTTAAGCCATTAGCTTAAATTATACAGTACGTATAATTGACATTAATGTAAATTAGTATGCAGGACGTATGATAAATATAATTGTATGTTAATCAAGTATCTAAGAATTTATATCCTTGTTTTAAAAAATTCTATTTGAATGTAAGCATTTTTGGGAAATTCTAGTATTTGAGATTAATATTGCATGTAATTGATGTGGAGGATATGTGATGAATATCACTGTCCTTTAATAAAATGCAGAAGTTTTATAAAGAAACATTCAAAAATTTCACACATTTTTTGGTATTTATTGCCCATTAGATTAGATTAATTTAATGCGTAATTCATAAAAAAAAAAAAAAATGGTTTCCCATTACATCCCATGAAGGGACTGGGGAGAACTTCTCACAATCACTGAGCTGTGCGCTTTCCAGTTTTCACTCACTGATGGGGACCTACAGTTTTACACCGATTCCGAACGGTAATTTGAGAAGATTTTTCATGGCTAGATACTCGATAGTGTCGCCGTCACTATGCGAGGTGACCGCCGCCGAAAGAATTTTTTTTTGAAGGTGGTCAGAGCCGGGTTCGAACCCAGGATCTCATGTACAAGAGCCGCGCACACTAACCATTGCACCACCGACGGCCATGCGTATGATTAATATAACAGCCGAGTTGAAACCCCAAGGATCAATGAATAATGAAAGTTATTTTAGTGAGATGTGTATAAAAAAATATTCAGAGACAATTTTTGAGTCCGTAATGTATATTCCAGGACTCTCTGAGAGAATTGAACATTCGAATATTTACAAGGGAGGGACACGTAAATTAGTACCTAAGTCCAACTTCACTCTGAACCAACTTTTCAGAGGGTCCAAGTCTAGAATCGATACAGAGGACAAGCAAAATGTGCCAAATAAAAAACTGTTACTAATTATTTTGAGTTGTGTTTGTCATTTTAAATTTTTCTGTGTTATTTCAATATTTTAAACACTTTAGCTAAAGTTTTCTGGTGACGTATGAAAGATATTAATTTGAATTTATTTGGAGAACGTATGATTGATACTGATTTGCCACTATCAGCAGCTGGTTAATTAAGTACACATTTTTTTGCCTGACCAATTTTGTCCGTTTGGGTTCGTGGGTTCATAATTAGTTTTCAAAATTCATTTCAAATCCCCCACTGTGACATCATTAATATTAAAAGGCTTTTAACAAACATGGCCTAAATAAAGAGTATTTAACAAACAAATAGCTGTGGTATTTTATTAATTGACCAGCATTTCTGGTGATTGAGGTCAGAGAATATTTGTGAGTAAGGAAAGAGAGAATGTTTACACAATATTTCTTTTGAAATTCAAATGATTTCGAGCAAAGAAATGATGGTAGCAAATAAATGTGGCGAGAAGGAAATAACAAGAAAAGGCTAATAAGGGATTTAGAGAAAAGTGTTAATATAAAATAACAGGAGAATTTTTGAAATTCTTTGAAGGATATAGGATATTAAGACAAACACAAAACGAAAGGAAGTCAGTCAAAATTATATCTTCTAAAGGAAAAGTTGCAATATTTGATACTTTGTTTACTTTAAAATAATATTTTTTTTTCAAATTTTTGGTGTTTTTTAAAATGGTGTTGAAACGTAAATTTCTAAACCTAAACAAAATCCATTTTCTTCAGGACTTCAGGACCTCTTATGGATGTTCGTTCTTAAATATGGGAAATGTTATGATAAGTGGGTATGTGCCAACAATTTCCTAAATATTTAAAGTTATTTAAAAATACTATGTTCAGTTTGTCATTGAAAGAATATCCTTAATTTTGAACACGGCTGATTTATTTATATATTTATTTAAATTAAATCAAATTATTTTAGTCGTAAGTTAAAGTTCTTTATTAAACGTATTATTTTTAAATTAATTTTATTAAATTTTCTTACAATATGTTAACTAGATTTATTATGCATTAATTGAAATTGACCAACAAACTATTTACTCCTCTAACCATAATTTAATTTGATTTATGTGAATGTCAAGTGAATACTTGATAAACTATTGCTTGATATCCGGTGTCAACCATAATGATGGCTTTGATGTGTCAAAATCATCATTATCATTATGATGATGAAGTGGCGGTATCTGGATTAGTCGTTTATGGTGGTGGAAGTTCCGAAATGATCAAAATGGCAAAACAAGAGTTTGCACCACAACCACAAATGGTAGAATTAGTCCATAAACTTTGCCACATACCACATTGCCACACCATCTACCACTTTCCTCCGCAACCAAATTGCCACTTGTGTTATGCCACCTAATACTTGGTCGTTTCCATTCTATGGTGGCCTATCGATGGATTCTCCTTAAATTCGTTGTGAATTTAAATGAGTTGAACAATTTGGTAAATAACTTTATTTAGGTGTAATTGGAAAGGCCATACAACAAATAAGCATTTAAGTAAATTACTTTTAAGCACGAATGTGAACTTTTCCACAGAAACTTCCACAGCTGGAGAAGGTAGTGGTGGTGAAAGTGATTGAAACAGAGATGGGCACTAGAGTATAGATTGACTCATACCTCGTTGACTGATAACTCCACACACCTCTGAACTCACTTATTGGTCTAGGAAAAGCAGGCATCGCAAACACATGCGAGGGAGCATAGAAAATTCCTCTCACTTTTCGCAATACATCTCGCTAGATTTGAATCGTATATTTCCGTACGTGCAAAGCGTCTCGTTAGTTGATAGTTGTAGGCAGCGTACGCACTTGGTTGTAATTTCAAACACTGTGTTTTTAGTGCATTCACGTGCAAAAACGATCAAGAAGTAGACGACCGGAAAATGTGGGCAATTTTGCAACCCTCGTAAAAGAGAACCAAAAAGTGGTAAAAATTCACTTAAACGGATTTTTCTCTCGCGTCATATTTTGATTATTTCATACTTTTTGCATAGTTTATATAATTTTACTTCAAGATGGTTGGATTTGGTATAGTTATATACTTATACAGTAACGCAATCAAAAAGCTGCTAGTATACTGAAATATTCACTGAAGAGAGTAAGAGAGACGGATCAGAGAATGATTAACACTTCACTCGTTTTGTTTGTTTTCACTTGAGTGAAGGGAAATTTTGACTGTCTACCTTAGTACATCTTTTAAATCCTCGTCCTTCTTACGTATCGATAGCTTCAATACTATCGCACTAGGCACGATATTGTGGATCGCACCGTCAACGTTAAGAATGGCTACCAATGCATACGCCTTAGCAGCCAACGATTTCTCTATGTATCCTAATATTCCGTACGGGTCTGGCTCGTTAAATTTGCCTTTAGATAGCACAGTGTGGTCTAGATAGCAATTTTGCATCAATACACTGCCACAAGGGTCCATATATCAGTCATCTAACAGACAAACTGTAGCATAAATTAGACTCACTCAAGATCTGCTTGTTCAATTTGATTTAACTCACAACAAGTCAACTTTGCTCTTTATATTTTCAGACGCACTTATTCGTGTCCTGGACTTTTACACATATGTCGAACGATTTTCGAAAAGTTGTAAGTGGCTAATTAGATGATAGTGTGACCATTACTCAAGTAGATGACCAACGCCGAAAGAAAGTGAATCATGGTCAGTGCAAGAATTCTCCCCGCATTCTTATGCACAAGAGCAGGGCACATATGCCTGTGAGTACGAGTATATGAAGTTGCACTCTAAAGTAACACATGTGGCTCACACAACGTTTTCTGTCACGCACTCATCTCTAGTCTTAAGATTAAACTTTTTCGTTTTATGGACGTTCATATATTTGGCATTTGGTTTGTTTTAGGATTATCGGGGGCGTATGATGAATATAGATTTGCTAATGTTAAAAGAATGCGTATGAGGAATATGTAATTACACTAACATGGAGGATGGCGTGTGATGAATATAATTTGAAGGGTATGTAAAAACATGCGTGTAAAAACATGATGAAATTGTAAACGCAATAATCTTAATGAAATTGTTATTGTGAGCAATATCGATTTGTTCCCCTTAGAGCTGCCACTTTTATCATGCATCACACACAGTTGATTGGTGGAAAAGTGTGTTGGTGCTTTGCATTTTCTAGCTCCCTCCTAAAACTGTGTGTTTTTGTTGATTCCGTTTTGGCCATTTTTGTGTTTTTTTTTGCTACGAATTTGCAAAGTATTTGCTGAGTTCACTTTTTGTTCAATTTCACACATGAATACTTAGTTTTGCTGTAGGGCTAGTTTCAGAACACATCCCAGTACCAAGAAGAGCCAACTCCATTTGGATATGTTATTCTGGCAGTTTGTTTTTACAGTAGTGCTTCAATGGCTATGCCAGTAGATTTGTTTAACTTGTCTGTTAGTTTGCTTTTTTGCCAGTTCAATTCAATTGAAATTTATTTGGTTGCCCAGCGTCTACATCCGTTTCCGTATACGCGTCACTATTTAATCTTTAACGTTTCTTAAGCTGCTTGAACTTTTCCTGCTTAAGGTCCTTGACAAGAAGCAAATTTGTTCCTAAAGAGACGTCTAATATGTTATGTAAATTGCTGTTACTTGACAAATAGGAATATATATGTTGATGTTGATGTTGATGTTGATGTTTATGTATTATTTATGTTTGAAATTTAAATTAGTCTTGAATTCTATGCCGTTGAAACATTATTCATTTTCCGCCCTACTGCCGCTGTGGAAGAAGATAAAGCGTCAAGTGTGATTATATGAAATATTACCTACATTTGCCATTACTTCACTTTAAATACCAGGCTGGTAGGCAAATAATAACTCCAGGTTTACGCTACACAGTTGCTTGAGATTATTTGCCATTTATTATTCCTCGAAGAAGTGACAATATTTTAAAATTATGTCGCTATTATCCGACAGGAACATGTTACTCATCAGCTCACAAATAATGTACTGCCACCTATTCCAGGCGGTGAAAGGAACGATAATATAATTCTATTATCCTTCGCATATTATCAATTTTCTGCGAAATGTGTTGGTTTGAATCCTGGTGGAGTAAGGCATTGGAAGGTGGGCAAAAGATGGCAATGCCACAGATATACATTCATTCGCATATGATAGAATATTATTGTCATATGGATATTATAATTAAAGAATTTGGAGAATTTCCAGCAATCGATTGTGTATTTAAGAGCAAATATATATATCCACACATTTTTCTCATTTTTGTTTTGTAGTGATTTAAGGGAGCCGACACTTTAAATAATTAAAGACCTATCATTATATTCTGCTTAATATATCACTTCGATCATCTCTCTGTGCCTATGACATATGCTAGAATTCAAGTATACTAATATATAACCTCATTAGCTAGAAAAGGTTAGTGATAGCCAATACTTACTCTAAAGTTGTTGAGGCGTATGATTGATTTAATTGCGTACTATACTTACTCTAAAGTTGTTGAGGCGTATGATTGATTTAATTGCTTACTATACTTACTCTAAAATTGCTGAGGCGTATGATTGATTTAATTTAATGTTCGGCATTCACGTATAACTGAAATACAAATTCCAGATTGGGAAGGGTATTTGTGTTAAGATTGAATTTCATATAGGTAGATATGACAAAGGCTGACAGGGCTTAGCTGAAAGTTTGGGTAGTTTTATTATTAGCGTATGATTAATATTTATTTGTAGATTGCTTAAAGACGTATGAGTTACGTGATGGGACAATTCACCAAAAACAAAATAAGACAACAATTTATGATTCAAAATGGAGGACAACATGGTGAAGATTTGATAAAAAAATAAATAAAAGGTGAAAGAGGATTCTTAAGGTAAAAACGTTGGCACAAAAGATATCGAATTGTACGATATTCGGTTTCAAGTAGCGGATAAAGGAATGACATTTTTATATACGGCTGATTTGGTACGAGTTTGGTTTCTGGGTTTCAAAGAAAAACATAGAAAAATTACACAAGTTTAAGAAATTTGAATTTAAGTCAAATTGTCATTTACTTTTTAAATAAGAATTTACCTAAATGTTGACCATAACTGTGTTGTATATATTCCATACTTGAATCCAAATAGTGAACCACTTGATAAATTGTGAATAACTGTTTCGAGGTTTCAATTGTTTATCCGCACAGGCGATTAACTTCACATAATTCCACAAAAAATCCTAGACCCATTAAATCGCAAGAGAGAGGAGGCCAACTGTAGCCCTCTAGTCCTAAATTGCTCACGAACTCTTCTCACAGTTGGCTCATTGATTCACGTGCTGTGTGCATGTTGCGCCATCCTGTTGCCACCACCACGAGTTTAGATCGTGCATTTTAGTCCAGTGATGCTCATAATCATTGAATGATTACGGGCGTTATTGACGAAAATGTTGGGAATTTAAAAAAATTAACTATTGATTAGATATTTACATGACGACAAATCGTGGCGAAACTTCACGAAAAGCAAATCGACACCTACCACCTCTTTGTAGATTACAAGCCTGCCTTCGATAGCTCGATATGGGGAATACTGTACCAAGCTACGTCGGAGCTTTGTGTCCTTGCTAAGCTTACACGCTTGTGTAGAATGACACTGACACACACAAAACCCTTAGTATCGATTGGTAAAGGCCTCACCGAACCATTTAGTACGGGGCGAGGCCTCAGACAGAGCGACACCCTATCATGCGATATCTTCAACATTTAAATTGGGATTATCATGAAAAAAGCTAAAGTCAACACGAACAAAACTATCAGCAGCAAAAGTCACATGCTGCTAGCATATGCTGAAGATTTAGAGATGCTTGGGCGAAAGAAGAGAAGATAGAGAAGGAATCAGTAAATGTGGGTTTGGCAGTAAACGACGACAAAACAAAATTAATGGCTTCGACAAGCAGAACACCCAAGTGGAGGAAAGGGTGACAGTTGATATATATTATAATTTCGAGATAGTGGATGAATTTATTTATCACGGATGTGCCGTAAACATAAGGCATAACTTCAGCCTAGAAGTCAAATAGAGAATTGTTCTTGCAAACTTGTGTTACTTCGGGCTAAGCAAACATTTCAGAGATATGACCCTCAGTCGATAAACGAAGATTCAACTATATCAGACTCTCCTACAATCTCTGTTGCTTTATGGCACAGATTCCTGGGTCTTATTGCATGGTGATCTCTGTCACAGAACCTGTCTTGCTTTATGCGGCGGAAACCTGGGTCATGTCGCATTCTGGTGAAATATCACTCGGAGTCATTGACAGGAAAATGCTATAATATATGGTCCTATAATAGAGAAGGGCGAGGATCGACGACGGATGAACAACGTGCTTTATAATTTGTATCCCGACATCGTAGTTATGCTAATCTAAAGAACGAGTTTACGCTTGGTAGTCCATGTCAGTAGAATGGATCAGAATGAACCAGTGCGAATGGTATTCGAAGACGTGCTTGAAGGACCTCAAAAATAGGACGGTTAAGACTTCGGTGGAAAGACCAGATGAAATATTGGCTGCTAGAGCTTGGTGTTACCAACTGGTTGAGAAAAGCTGAAGATCGAGCCGGTTACAGAAACATGTTATCCTCATTTGGAAAAGCCCTTGAGCCATCTGGGTTGTTTCAACACACCTAGGTAAGTAAGTATGTAGAAAAATTATCAGCTGAACAAAAAAATTAGTGGCAGTTTATTACGTTGACTTCAGTGATTGAGTGACTTGTAAGCCGACGATATATTTACTATGAATTTAAATATTCTGTTAATGATTTCTCAATTCGTGTTAAAATTATTGCTTACATTTTGCTGGATTGATGCTTTTGTACACTGCAGGGAGGCTCTTTCCACAAAATATTTGCACAAAGATGTGGAATTTATTTCAATTTACCTTTAGTTAATATGTTACGTATAATTGATATTAATTTCGAAGACATGGAGGCGAATGACGAATGATGGGGTATAAAAACATAATGCAAGCCGAATTTTGCTATTGTTTTTCAATCACTTTTATTTATCCTGAGGTGGAATACAGGGCATGTATATACTATTAATGCCATAGATTCTTTCAGTTGCAGAGATTAGGGTTTGTAAACTCCAGACAAATTTCTTGTCTGCTCAAAAGTACATCTTTATACTTTTGTCTTTTAGTATAAGTGACAAAGGAGGACTGAATGTTCGTCACTGCCGTTTATTTCAAACCTGTTCGTTGTTTTTCCTAGTAACAAAATTTTCTTACTTAAATTTTATGGATGTGGGTTTATGGTATTGATGTTTACCAATGCTATAAAACTCTTCGCATTGGTTGTCGTATGATGCTGATAATTACAAGGGAGATATCTAGAATGATAATGATGGTGATGATGATGCTATTACCTAACATATACATTTCTTTGTTAATGTGAGAAGTACGAGAAAATACAAAACTCAATAACCGTAACATTAAAAATGTTAATTAAATTGTAAGGACTTTACAAGGAAGCCAACAAAGTGGCTCCTTAAAATCAAATTATAGGAAATTGGTTTCATAATAAATCTTAACAAATATGTCTGATACTCAACAACACTTGATTGGTGACAAGGAGGATATCGGCTGAGATAAATTCAGGTGATTCCTATACATAAACATACTTGTATTGGTCATATATCTTAAATAATAGGATTATGATGCCACAAAGTGACTTAAGACAATTTGGACATATGTGGCTTAAACGAAATTATTGATAACGAACTTGTAAATAACGAAATTATAATAAATATAAATATTTATTGTACAAATTTCAGAAACTGTTTCTTTATTAAATTAAATTTAGGTTTAAAATATTATTTTATTATTAAGTTATTAGCACAGGGGGTCCTTTGATGGAGATTTGGTTAATTTATATGTATCCATATGAGGGAGTTTGATTTCAAAGGAAAACAGTTTCTTGTATACCTGTACAAGCTAATGTTGTGTAGGTATATGTGAATGAAAGGTAATAAATTGTGACTTTAGTGTAATTGGCTTTATGTATGTAGACTAGCAATTCGAATTTCCGGATACTCATGAATTAATTAAGTTTGACAAATTGCTTGTAAAAAAGATGTGTATAAATATACTTGTTACGGCTTTAGTGTTCAAAATAATGTAATTTGTGGTATGTTAAGGTAATGGTTTTAAGAACGTATGATTGACATTTATTTCTTTTGAGTATCAGTAACGTATGACGAATATTAAATTGATGTTTATTGAATGTCATACTTCACGTTGTACATATCGCGACCTTAGAACAATAAAGTTTCAATTGACAAATCGTATTAAATTAGACATGTTCCTTCGGATAATAATATCGGCATGTTGATATATATCTCTTACCGTCTATGAGATAACCAATGCAACAAACATCTAACTATATATTTTTTTTATATGTAACCTGGTCTGCAGAAAGGTTAGAAAACAAACTTTTCGAGTAAATAGCTGTTAAAGATTACGAGTCACGTTCACGCGTTGCGTTCGTGTTTCTCTTTCCACCTCTTACTTGTTGTTGCCTCGGCTCTCTACCGCTCAGCAAACTTCCACTACGGACATTTTTGCTTTCAGAAAGAATATTTTCGTAGTTTATTCGAGTGGAATTCTCCTACAGAGGTAATTTTTGACCGCCGGCGGATTTAGAATGATTCAAGTGTAATTTGAAGCAAAATAACTCAAGTAGAAGTCTGCGGGATGTTTCATTGAAAAGAGCGTAGAATTTTCTATATAATTAGTTAACAAAGAAATAAATGTTTCCGACCATATGTACCTTTCCGTAGACCAGGTCACATATTAATTTGGTTAATAACGTTTTTTCAACTTTATATTTTAAAAAATATACCTTGGTGCACTTCGAACCTGGATGTTCTAAGGCCGCCATATATCCAGCGTGAAGTATGACAATCATTACACATCAATTTAATATTCTTCATACGCCGTAGATATTAAAAAAAAAATATAAATCATACGCTCTGAAAACCAGTAAGGATTATGATTTTAAAACAAACATTAAAGAAATTTTTATTTAGCGGAAATCGTGGAGAAAAAACTAAAAAAGCTTTTTCATGGCGAAATACTGGATAGTGTCGCCATCACTATGCTGGGGTCACAGCCGGAAAAAAATTGAGGTGGTGAGAGCAGGGATCGAACACAGGAACTCATGTACAAGATGCGCGCACACTAACCATTACACCACCGACGGCCACATTTTCGATTGATACTAATTCGTATAGTTTGTGTTCATGTAAGAGATCTACAACTGATGATCGACCGATGGTTTCATTTCAGGCACAGTAGTTGGAAATTCATTTACCTCGGCTCTGTCGTGAACAGAAGCGATAATGCCAGCCTGCAAATCAAACGGAGAATTGTGCTGGCAAACAGATGTTATTTCGGGCTAAGGAAGCACTTTAGAGTCGAGACCCTGTCTCGAGGAACAAAGATCCAATTATATCAGACTCTGATACAACCTCTCTTGCTTTATGGCGCAGAATCCTGGGTCATAGCGCATACTATTTAAATGTCATTAGGAGTCTTCGTGGGAAAAATGATCCGACAAATATATGATTCCATAACAGACGACTTTCGACGACGGATGAACCAAAAGCTGTATAATCTGAATCCAGACATCGTAGTAATTATACGCACCACAATAGCGCGTTTACGCTGGCTAGACCATGTCAGTGGAATGGATCAGAATCAACCAATATTCGAAAAGGTACCCGAAGGACATCTACAATTAGGACGACCAAGACTTAGCTGGAAAGAATATTGCCTGCGAGAGTGTGGTGCTGCCAACTGGAGGAGAAAGGCTGAAGTTCGAGCCGGTTGGAGAAACATTTTATCCTCCTTTTGTACTACTCTTGACTCCTGGGGTGTTTGAGGTAAGTAAGTTGTTTTAACGTCTAGTGATTAACAATGTGCTTTTCTGAAATGTTTAGTACTCCAACTCAACACAGATGAGCTGACAAGATTATGGGCTACATTACTTGTTTCGTTGTATATTATTTTTCAGGCTAGCCCAGGGTGTGAAATCTTCATAGATACCGGGTCGGAGTGAGCCCAGCTGGCATGTACGATTCGAGTATGTACTAAAACACATCCTCGCTTATATCGACAATTACCCCCCGGGACTGCCGTTAGATATTA
The DNA here is from genome assembly GCA_963931995.1 of Phaonia tiefii. Lineage (NCBI taxonomy): Eukaryota > Metazoa > Arthropoda > Insecta > Diptera > Muscidae > Phaonia > Phaonia tiefii. Next base: position 11,840,096 of record OZ008371.1, read on the forward strand.
CTTCGTGGGATTTCGTTTGCGATTACGCTAATCTTCCAGATTCCGCAGATGATCGTCTTTCTGCTTCAATTCTACGAAGCTCCGTCTGTATGTTGGTGACGAGGGTCGTGGTTGTCTGCCACTCGTCTTCCGATATCAGCATAAAATTTATTATGTTGGAGGGGTCCGGGATATCAGTCTTCCAATTATAAAACCGCCTGCAGTAGAATACTGCGTATTCTGTGTCCTCTTCCGCGTCACATAAGGGGCACATCGGTAGTCGTCGCGACCGACTCTGTGCAGATACTTTCTGTACCCACCATGTCCGGACAGGAACTGCGTGAGATGGTAGCCGCCATGTTCTCGATTTACCCATGTTGCTATTGATGGAATGAGGGCATAGGTGCATCTTCCCATTTCCATGTTGTTCCACCGATCTTGCCACTTTCTCATTGATGTCTGATGTCGCTCTCTGCTCTTCTTTAACGGCCTTCATAGCTCGTAGTAGTAGTTCTGTAGTTCTCCTACTGTATATTCTGGACATCTCATCGGCTATGACGTCTGCAGGCAGCATACCGGCTATGATAAGCGTTGCTTCCCCTGATATGGAGTACTCGCTGATAACTCTTAGCGCAGAGAGCCTGTGCTCCGAGGTGAGTTTTATCCTTGTCCATTGTATCACCATTACATGTGCCATCCACCGTGGAGCGATTCTTCCTGAATCCTTCCTGTTTCGTTGTACAAGCTCAAGTTCAATGAAGAAGTTCCTAGCCATGAAAACAATAGATATTATAAAGGCACAACGTGCAGGATCACCAACTAGGCAGTAGTAGTATTGACCTGATTAATTCGATAAACTTGAAATCCACACCTAGGCAGGATATCTCTACGCTAGAGCTGTGATCACTGGGCACTATTGGACACTTAGACTTGGAATCTCGGCTCATGAATAGTGCAGAAGCTGTGGGGGGTGAATATAACAATGAGAGTGTTGAACATCTTTTATGTACCTGCCTCGCACTTTGCATAAATAGCAGACCATATTAGGTGTGGCTGTCGGTGGTGCCATAATAGTGTGCGCGGTTCTTGTATATGACAACGTGGATTTGCTCTCTGGTCGAACGATCGGACATTTCTTTCAACGGTGGTCACCTCGCTTATTGACGGCCACACTATCGAGTATTTAGTCATAAAAAAGTTTCCCAGAATACCGTTTGGTACCGCTGTAAAACTGTACGTCCCAGCCAGTGAGTGAAATACTACAAAGCGCACAGCTCACTGGTTGTGAGGAGCTCTTCCCAACGCCTTCATGGGATGTAATGGGGAACGACTTTTCTAGGAGACTATCTTTAGGGTTCTACTTCCTTTGGATCTAATGAAACGTGTGTTTTTTTGGTTAGATAGAACTTACAAAAGGGTTAGCTAACAAACGAATTGTCATAGTGCTTTCACTTTTTAAAATTTGTGGTCAGGTTACTGTGGCAAATCATCATGACTAGAGACACTCTGGGATAATGCTATAAAATTATCCATATTTACACTAACAATCAGTCCTCGATTCGCGCAAACTTATAGACGACTTCGTGATTATTATGGCGCACATTATCGTCCTTCAGAGCAAGTCATTCTTCTAACTGTGGATAGATTTCATGCCACATACTCTCTAAATAATGCCGTAATACAAAATCGTCAGAGTAATTTGCGTACTGAAGAGAATATCACCGTTGAAAACGAAAGTGTGGAAGATCCAAAGTTTTCGATTCGTCGACATTCGCCTGAATTGGGTTTTTGTCCGTCCACTACGTAGAAAATGTTGTGCAAATATTTTGGGTTGCACCCATTTAAAATCCAGGTGGTACAGGAATTATAGCCACGATATCATCATATGCGTCGGTCTTTCGCCGATTGGGCTCTAGAGCAGTTGGAAACTGACCCGATGTCTTATCGTAAAATTGTCTTTAGCGAAGAGGCTCATTTTTGGCTTGACGGGTTTGTTAATAAACAAAATTGCCGAATATGGAGTGAGACCAATCTACAACAGACCCTACAGACTACATTACTTTCAGAAAATGGACCGTTTGTTCCGATTGACATGCTGGTGTTATCATCGGATCCTATTTCTTCAAAAATGAACTCGGAGCTCGCGTTACCGTCAATGGAGATCGTTAGTTTTTGGTCAATTAGTTTTTGTTTGAAGATATGGATAACATTGATCCGGGGTAGATGTGGTTCCAACGGAATGGCGCTACGTGTCATATCCCACAACTATCGACTTATTGAAATCTAAATTTGGCGATAAGTTGATTTCGAGGAATGCACCCTACACTTGGCCTCCAAGGTCGTGCGATTTGACACCTCTCGATTATTTCATGTGGGGCTGCGTGAATTCACTGGTTTCTGGTGAAAACCCAGCTTAATTGACGCCTCAGGGGCAGCAATTGTTCATGTTATTCGTGATATACGGCCAGCAATGCTCGAAAAACTGCCCCAAAATTGGATATCCAGAAAGCGCTTTGTCACGAACAGCCGGGGTGGCCTTATGCCCGAAATCATTTTCAAGTGTTACTGCCATGTATTGATCATTCGAAAAAAAATTTTTTTTTGATTGAAATTAATTTTTTTCGAATTCAATTTCTATCGGCCTTAAAGAAAACCCTTTTTAAGTTGAAAGACCTACGATTATTTTTTGGCGCATAAACTAATTCACCAGGACCTAATATACCTCCCATCTTGAAACTTGAAGGTCGTAATATTTTAACTGTACCAGGTCAATGTACGGGCTGATTGATGGGGACGAAATATGACGCTACATGGTACACGCTGAAAAATATCGGCCCCAGCAACATATTGCAGGAAGCATGTACATGTTTGCAACCACTGTTTTCATGAATTGAAGATCTGCTGCATTTTTGTTTCTTTGTTGTCTGTCTCGTATTTGTTTTTAGCAGTTTTCTAAAAAAAAGTGTCTCAAACATGTTATAATGAATAGCAAACACAATGTGTTTGGGCACAAGTATAGTATATTTGCGACAAGGTTCAAACACGTAATGTTTGCATCCAAACAACAGCAAAAATGCAGATTTTTCAGCGTGTATTTAAACGTGGCTCATTAGACTAGGTATGCCAATAGTGACAGACACTGCTTCTCAGCCTAACCTGATCTATGCATTGCTGCAAATATAATACAACACAACTCACGTCTAAAGTGTATTACCTATGTATAATTCACCAAATTGAGAAGCTGGAACAACAATTCCTGGATACAGCTCGATGCTGAGAGTCTACTGACGAGGATATGAAGGTAACTGACGATGTGATGACGATGACGCGAGGGATACGATACAGGCTTCAGGGTAATTGTGCCGGCCGCTCGTCCGCGTTCACTATTGTCACACTTCAGTTATGGCTCGTGTTGACTCTGTCCCTTTAACTACTTTTGTTTAGTTTTCTTTTGCATTCAAACTCAAACAGTCATTATCTTCAACACGTTTTACCAATCGTCTTTAATCTAACGTCTTTCCACAAGTTGCATTAGTTGAATTGCCATCACCTACTGTTGAATTTGAGAAGCTGTTTACGGTGACACCTGCAATTATTTCCCCCTCACCGTAACGCCTGATCAAGTTATAGCAATGTTAGCGAATAGACTAAATTTGAATTTTGTACTAATTTTCTTTGAATTTTAAATGTCGTTGTCAGTAGTGAAGACACCGTTTGTAATTACAATTAATTAAAAGTCAACATTGAAAAGTTTTACATCCTGCGCAAATATACAAGGAAACGAAATCCCTTGGGAATAACTGCCACCCAGCCAAATTCCATAAAATGTTTAAAGACATTCTACTTGCAAATGAAGCAAAGGAATTTACCTGTTGAAATTCCCTTAAAGCTTATGGGTCATCAGAATGTCCTGTAAACTTCATAGACTTTAATCAAAAGTTTTAATTGTAAATATTTCAGTGATCACTTGGTGGCCTTCCCTTTATATGTTTACATCGTCTAACTATTATTTAAAATGTGACTATGACAGACTTGGGCTTCAAGAAATCCTTTCGCATGCATCATCACAAGTCATCATGTCTCGTCTCCTCCAATAGCTAGCACAATATGCAAAGTCAGTTAGGTCAATATTGAAATAGCAGCCTGCAGATTTAACTCTCGAAAAGGATAAAATACAAACAAAAACGTATATTGTTCCATTTCAGAATTATAACGAAACAGACATCATTTATTATTAAACGAGTTAAATGGAAATGGATTACGGCATAACAGGTTGGCTGCAAGAGGAGTAATACTGTGAGCTAAGTGCTGTACAAATCTGAGGATTTAAACCGTTTATTGGTTGCTGCAAATAGTGCATTGAAACTATGTTGAATTTTAAGCCAGTGACGCTATCACATACGTTAGGTTTTGCTTTTGTTTGTGTGGTAAATACTTCACAAATGGTGGTACAATCACAATTCAGCACACGAATACTGGATTAAATGGTTCATCGTCGTTTGAGTTTTCGTAAATTAACCCGAATGGTATATACATACATCTGGAATCAAAAAGGATAAAAGCTGTGTACAACTATTTTCTGTTGCAGTTTATTTGTGGCGAATGATTGATATTATTTATATGCTAATGGGTTGGCGTATGATGAATATCGAAATTATTACGGACAGTGTAAGGAATTATTTCCACAATTAGGCTCATAATATTTAACAGTATTTTGAAGCAACACCAGAATGTTAGCTTACGGGTAAAAGACATTTAAGCCAGTTTCTTTGGTGACTGAAAGAATCTATTAATACTAGTTTTATTTGTATAACATGTACACTTTTGGAAGGTCTTGGCAAAACCCCTGCGCTGTGTGTATATTATTTTTACACACACTGATCAGAGCTACTGCTGTATGGTAGGGAACGATCAAAGATACTTTACCCATTACGCCTTTCCAGAGCAATGAGAAATTACTCTTTACAACTATCCGTTGCACATGGGGGGAAATCAAAATTGATATTTATCCACCGGGAAATTATACATTGTAGTTACCCGCTGCACATGGTTAATGGGTTACGGCGTTTATATATTACCCGCGGCGATTGTTATTACCTGTTTAGTAACTTTTCTGAATTTTTGGTTTAATTGATTGTGTTTTAAACTGTCTGTGACATATTGAAGACAGAGCTAGGATGAAACCATCGCGGTCGAGTTGTTGAAATATTTTTATTTTATCAATATTTTTTGAGAAAAATTAAATTGGAATATTTCATCACACACCCTTACGAACCCTCCGAGATATACAAATTTTGAATTTTTTTTTATCAAATTAAAATAAAAGATGGGGATCTGTTACCATGGGTCACTCATTAGCCATCGCCATAGTTAATGTGTAAATGAGGCTACACCAGTGCCGTGTGAATAATCCGTTGCCGTCAAAATTCTCCATTACGATTACACAACACCCAGTCGCGTAATATGCAACCATAATGACCAATTACAATTATAACAGTCATTAGTACATGGTCGCAATCGATAATGGAACATTGCTGGAAAATGCTCAAAACTTTCCAGGATTTGTCGTCTACCAGAGATGAATATTCCCTTTAATACTACAATTGAATATTGAAAAGCGATTATTGGAACTAAAGAGTTCCTGCACAGAGCGACATGCGAACTTTTACACGGATAGTCCGAAAATTATTGATTAGATAGGGTATGGGATCTATTCTAAGAAGGGTTGTGTTGCTTACGTTGCCTAACTTACCAGCGTATATGAGAACGAACCGACTGGTTAGCTAAGGGATAATAGTCAATAGCCAAACATCTCTCCGATTTTCAGGCGATAGTCACCTCCCTTCGACCGTCGGTTGTTCAATGTGCCCGACTCTTGTACATTAGAATCTGTCCACCTAACATTTCTTTCGACTACGGTCACATCGCTTCGTGACGGCGACGCTATCGAGAACTTAGGTTCCAATCAGTGAGTGTAAAACTATAAAGCGCCCAGCTCATTGATTGTGAGAAGCTCCCCTTATCCCTTCATGGGATGTAATGGAAAACTACTTATTTATTTAATCACGTCCCTGGAATCAATAACCTTAACTAATTTGGCTGAACCTAACTTAACCTCACCTAACCTACCACAACCTAACCTCACCTAACCTAACTTAACCTAACCTAACCTAACCTAACCTAACCTAACCTAACCTAACCTAACCTAACCTAACCTAACCTAACCTAACCTAACCTAACCTAACCTAACCTAACCTAACCTAACCTAACCTAACCTAACCTAACCTAACCTAACCTAACCTAACCTAACCTAACCTAACCTAACCTAACCTAACCTAACCTAACCTAACCTAACCTAACCTAACCTAACCTAACCTAACCTAACCTAACCTAACCTAACCTAACCTAACCTAACCTAACCTAACCTAACCTAACCTAACCTAACCTAACCTAACCTAACCTAACCTAACCTAACCTAACCTAACCTAACCTAACCTAACCTAACCTAACCTAACCTAACCTAACCTAACCTAACCTAACCTAACCTAACCTAACCTAACCTAACCTAACCTAACCTAACCTAACCTAACCTAACCTAACCTAACCTAACCTAACCTAACCTAACCTAACCTAACCTAACCTAACCTAACCTAACCTAACCTAACCTAACCTAACCTAACCTAACCTAACCTAACCTAACCTAACCTAACCTAACCTAACCTAACTAACTAGTTGTTGCAATGAAAATAATGGGGAAATCGGATAGAGCAACAGATTAAATTATGAAATGGTATTTGAAATGCGGCGACTAAATTCAATTCTAAAATAAATAAATAAGTATTTTCCCATTACATCCCATGAAGGGACTGGGGAGAACTTCTCACAATCACTGAGCTGCGCGCTTTTCAGTTTTTACTCACTGATTGGGACCTACAGTTTAACACCGAACAGTTTAATTCCGAACGGTAATTTGAGAAGCTTTTTCATGGCTAGATACTCTATAGTGTCGCCGTCACTATGCGAGGTGACCGCCGCCGAAAGAAATTTATGGTGGCCAGAGCCGGGTTCGAACCCATTATCTCATGTACAAGAGCCGCGCACACTAACCATTGCACCACCGACGGCCACTATTCAATTCTTCAATTCTGCCAACCCCAATTCGGTCGTGGGTGGCAACAGCTTATTAATGATTCGTTGGCGGCAATTAAATTTCCAATTATTTTCGTTGCATTGGGGAATGTAAAATTTTGCGATTCACTTGCTCAACATATTACCAAAATTGATGAACACGTCCACTACGAATGCCACTTCATTCTTCTCTAAGGTGCCTGATACTTATACAACCACTCCATTACCTAAGCCTAAGCATATGTTTCTGTGTGTGGATGTAATGGGAATTAATATCAAGCCTTGTTGAGGAAACATATTGAATAATAGCTATAAGGACTTGTTCAAACACTTTGAATATTATTTAGTCTGATTTTAAATGATTTCGAAGTGAATTGAATTTATTGTTTAAATTATTCAGCCAAAATAATTTGAAAATTGAATAATTTGGAAATCCATTTACCCATAGCCTTTATGTATGTATGTATGTATATCTTCGCTAGATAAACAAATCCTTGAATATGAAAAGGAATCTCTTAGATCCACTCACACGTTTAGCAAAGTAACAACGTACAATTCGAGTTGGTGTTGATGTTGCTGATGTTATTAACTTAACGTTGTCAATGCTAACTATCTGCTTTTCGCAGCCACATCCTGGCACGCCTGATGGCATTACCGTTGGTACAACTTATTAAGTCTTTATGCATACGTTTCTCCGGATATCCCATAAACAGTTTTTAGATACAATGCGAAACTACTTAAGGCTGACAAACATGTGAAGTGATGACTCATTCAAGGCATCCTGGATATGCAAAGAAGACAACTTCATTTATATTCAAAACCAGGCGCAAAAGTTTCTTTGATATCTTCACAGTTTCTGTGCATCGCCTTGTCATTAGCTGGTACTAACATGGACCCATACGACGAGATAAGTAGCTAGTCCAACTATGTATATTTTTGGAAATACATTTTAATTATACAAATAGTTAGTTTGTACCTTTTTTAGAGGTAACATAAAGGGAACCTACTGTAGTGGTAAATTTGGGGTGGTTTAGTAAACTTTTATATTAATGAGTTTTACAAAATAATCTCTCATAAAATCATTGGTCCTAAAATAACACAAACAAAATAAAACTAAAAAAAATAAATTATTATGTGTAGGAGATGTTTTTAATAATGGAAGATTATTGTCCTAGCCGCCTCCTGAAAATGGTGGAAAATTTCTTGCTCAATATGTGGGCTTTAATAAGTCCAAATCAGTTCTCACAGATAAAAAGAACCAACTCGTGCGCTGATTTTTATATCTTATTTACTAAATTACAAGCAAAAAACAAGGCAATGTCTTGGTTATTTACATCATGACACGTGTCTATAAATTAGGAGGCAAAAAGTTCAATGGCTGCTGTTGGAGAAAGATTTACAGGAATTATTTTATGATTTTATACCTTCTGCGAGGGATTGCATGAGCCACAAACCCTTCGTGGGATGTAATGGAAAACCATTTTTGTATAACTTCAGTGAAAAAATTGTAATATGTTGTAAGTGAAGCATGCGAGATCCGTATAAAATAGTTGATCCAAATTTTAGCATAATTTATACAAGTTTTAGTCAACCAGTTAGTCGTGCCTTATTTTGTATGGGAGTGGAAAAAGCCTTCATTGCGTACAGAATAGAGGCACTCGATGGCATTCATAACGATCGGTTTAATTTAAGTTTAAGGGAGTTATCGTGTTGACCAACCTGCGGATGGGACGTGCATGGGACGTACCAAAAGCGGAGTGGCAATGACTTTTTCTGTAGATGACGGATATATTTGTATATATAATATAATTTCCATTACATCCTATGAAAAGACCGGGGAGAACTTCCCACCACCAGTTTCACGCTTTCTAGTTTCACACTCATTGATTTTAACCGACAGTTTTATACCGATTCCAAACGGAGATATAAAAAACCTTTTCAGTGTCTAACTGCTCAATAGTGGCGCCCTCATCAAGCGAGGTGACAATGTACACGCTGAAAAAAAACGGCCCCAGCAACATATTGGAGGAACCATGTATACGTTTGCAAGCGCTGTTTACATGACTTGGAGATCTGCTGCTTTTTAGTTTCTTTGTTGTCTGTCACATTTGTGATTTCAGCAGTTTTCAACAAACAAAGCCACAAACATATATTATAACATACTAATCATTGTATCTAAAACATGTAATATTGAATAGAAAACATAATGTGTTTGGTCACAAGTATAGTATATTTATATTATATTTGCAAACAAACAACAAAAAAGAACAGATTTATAAGCGCGCATCGGACCACACATGTTTTGCATGGGACGTACCGAAAGCGGAGTGGCACTAACTTCTTTTGTAGATGACGGATATAAATATATGAATATATAATACATTTTTCCTTACATGCTTGGATGAGGCCGGGGAGAGCTTCTCACAGCCAGTTTGAAGCTTTGTAGTTTCTCACTCATTGATTTTGACTGACAGTTTTACACCGGTTGCCAACGGAGGATTCAGAAACTTTTTCAATGACCAATTACTCAATAGTGTTGCTGACACCAAGTGAAGTGATCGTGTACACGCTGTAAAAATCTATCCCAGCAACATATTGCAGGAACCATGTATATGTTTACAAGCATTGTTTTGAATAATTGAAGATTTCTTTTTTCTTTTTTTTTGTATGGACACAAGTATACTATATTTGAGACAAGCTACAAACACGTTACATTTGCTTCCAAACAATAAAAAAAGACAGATTTTTTAGCGTGCAGCAGGCCACACTATGAATAGGCCGCAGAGAACTTCCCACAGTCAGTTTCACGCTTTCTAGTTTCGTACTCACTGTTATGGAGCTACAGTTTTCCACTGCTTCCAAACAGAGATTTGATAAACTTTTTCCATTATTGCGTACTTAACAGTGTCGCCATTGTCAAGCGATGTGACAATGTAGAACAACTGTAGGCATTGATCCAACCCACGTTTGATGTACGAAAGTTATTCACGCGCTTAAAAAACGGCCTCTTTAACATGTTCTCTCAGACAAATTATGCAGCAACCATGTATATGTTTGAAAAACACTGCAAATATTCATATATTTGCAAATTTGCAAGCCCCAAACTTACTTGTAAGTAAATGCAAACATTAGCATCGTTACTTGCAAAGATTCATACGTTTACGTGGAACCACTCACGTGTTGCATCCCAAGCATCCATTTACAAACGTCGAAGCATTCGTGTGTTTCCTCCCAAATGAACGATTGACGCCTGAAATGCATAAAACTAAAACACAACAGATCAGTCAACATAAGAAACACTCAATTCGATTCCACACGCAGTCGGGAATATTTTTAACTGATGGAATAATACAAAAATATAGTTATACACTCCCAATAACTTTAACTTAGGTTGAAAACAATCCATCTTTGTCTCTCTTTCAATATTTTGTTGTCGACAGTGCATTGCTACAAAGTCATGAAGTAAACAGTGCACCAAGCACAGCTGTAGTTGTATCACAAACAAAGCTATATTTGGATCACAATCTTATATATTCTTACATATTAATCATTTTGTCTTAAACGTGTAATATTGAATAGCAAGCACATTGTGTTTGGATACAAGTATACTATATTTGCGACAAGCTCCAAACATACGTTATATTTGCACCCAAACAACTAAAAATATTAATTTTTTACCATGCACAGATATAGCAAAATTCGGCTGAGGCATCCGAATTAGCCGTAAACGAGTTTACAGGTTGTCTCATCTGAATCGCAGATTGTCACAACCGAATCCGAGGTTGTCACCTCAACCTGAATTGATGTCATATTCGGTTGATTAGAAATGTATTACATGACACCTCCTTCGCGACTCATATCCCAGACAAACAGGACAGGAAGGGCCACATAGAATATAATATATTTGGCTTCTGCGATGACGGCTCCAAGACTAAATGAAAAATTAGGTCTTCGAGTTTAATCTATGAGGTGGATCTAGCTAGAAATTACACAAAGCTTGCGGGAATATACCGCTGAAAAATGATGGCTCCAGCAACATATTGCAGGAAAAATGTACATATTTCCAAACATTGTTTTCAACAATTAATGATCTGCTGTCTTTTTGTATCTTTGTTGTCTGTCACGTTTTTGTTTTTACCGATTTTCAACAAAAAAAGCCACATTTTGGTCCCAAAAACCTATTAATCATTGCGCCTCAAAAATGTTATATTGAATTGAAAACACAATGTGTTTGGACACAAGTATAGTGTATTGGCGACAAGCTACAAAAACGCTATGTTTGCACCCAAACAACAAAAATAGACAGATTGTCAGCGTGTAGTAGAGTATTTTAGGCAGAAGTCATGGTAATCACAGAAGTTGCCCATTGGCCGGGACGAAACGCCGTTACCGCCTGTATTATCAACAGAAACTGTGACAGTCAGTCAGGCTCCTATAAATTATCTGCAATCTGAGTTTGTGACTTCTTGAACAGCTCGTAATTGCCGCTTATCTCTAAATGAAATTCCCGAGAAGTGTGATATCCACCTGAAATGGGGCCGAGGCACAGGATCATTCCAGGTAACGATAAAGCGGATAAGCTGGTGAGATTAGGGACTGTCTTGCTTGTTCCATTATATATGCAGCGTGTGGGTAGGGGGCACATCCACAAAATCAAATATAAACAAATTTCTAAAATGCAGTCAGTATTTAAATTTTTGCTGTTAATATGTCAAAATACTCGTTGTGTCCTTAGCTTAATTCTGGTTTGTACACATTTTAAAAATGTTTTAAATGAATGGATTAAATTTTGGTCGACGGATATCCTTTCTGAACCATTGTGCAACGGTCACCTCCCTTAGTGATAGCGAGATTTATCAAGCAATTAGTCATAAAAAGGCACCTACAAACTCCGTTTCCAACCCGTGTAAAACTGTAGGTATAAAAATATAAACTCGTAGCTTTCCGATTGTAGTAAGCTCTTCCCTGCCCCTTCGTGGGTTGTAGTAAAATATTTCCTCCCGAAGATGTTGTATCGAAATATCGAAAATAAACGAAGCAGTACTGGTCTCAAGCTCTACAAATTTCGATTATTTGTTTAAATTAGTTTTATTTCCATCTGAGAAAACTTCTAATCAAAATTAACCCAATATAGTAAGAGCCTTGAAAATTATGTTCAAATTGGTCATACAGAAATCTCTACAAAAAAAGGAACATCTTTACTTTATTTAGGCAAAAGTCCTTAATACTCACATTATCTTTCATATTTTAGCGAACACAACTGTAAATGTCTCCAATTCCTTGTTTTATAGAGTGTCTTTAATATATATCAATCTCTTTAGGGATTTATAGCAGTACATTTATTGCACAAACTGATGTCTATTTTAACGGGCACTTTTCAAATTTATGACCATTTGCTTGAAAGCATTTCCCAAGATGTCTAAGGTGTTAACAAAAATGTTAAGAAAATGCTTAGTCTTTCTTCATAGTGTTGCCACGCACGAAACATGATTACGGCCAAGGAATCTCGAACTTGAACCCATCATATTTATGGGGAAACAAAAAGAAAAATTAAAAAGAACCAAGAATGTGCTTGTGGTGGGTAGACGGTATGAAGCTTAAAAATGTACGTGTATATAAATTTATGGTTGAAAAATATATTAAATTTCGTTTTGCACTTATTTCAAAAATGCTAACAATTTATGAAAAAATATTTAATTCTTTTTATGGCACGCGATTATTCAAAGCAATTTGCATTTATACGAATTGAATTGAAATTATTGCATTTCAAGTGGTGTTTAATGTTAGGAAACTGTTATGATAACATTAACTCACGCACTTAATTAAATTATGATTGATAAGAGTTTGTTTATGTTTTCTTGACAAAAGCACACACGCAATACATTGGTTTTTACAATATCATGCAATTACTAATTAGCTCATCCTTATGCCCTGTGAAAGAAAGCACGCACGCACACATTCTTGGAAGATAAAGTCCTTAAAGAGAAATTATTAAAAAAAGACTCGCTTCAAGGAGGATCTGAAATGAAATATTTTAAAGCCAAAAAACAATATGGTATGCTTGACACAATCACGTATGCCCATTAGGGTTACGACTTTTTAAATACTTTTTTAAAGAATGACAAATATATTATCGTACTTTCTGAGAAGTGTGATAAATGTTTAATTTAGATACAAAACATTCCCCACGAAAGAGGTCAAAGGTTAAGGAGTTTGGAACTTTAGCACTTTTTCTCAGCTGTCTAGAGCCTCTTTGGTGTTTCTTCAATAGCTGATGTTTGACGTTGAATTGATTAGGCTCAATCCAGTTATTCAATCTTAAAAGGTTTAAAAAATTTCACTGTACCTAAAGATTCCAAATCTAAATTTGAAAAGAGTTAGGTTTTGGAATAAATTATAATAATTTTGGAATTTTAGCATATTTTTCCAATGTTATAGAACATTTCCAGTGTTCTTTTATTGAATTGTGAAAGGTTCAGAAAAATAAACTGAAACTTAAGGATTCCAAATCCTAGTTTGAAAAAGAGTTAGTTTTTGGAATAAATTATAAAATTTTGGAATTTTAGCACCTTTTCCCAATGTTCTAGAAGATTTTCAATTGCCAATTTTTGTTCTGGAATTGATGAAGCTTAATCCAGTTATTAAATGGTGAAAGATTAAAAAAATTTCACTGGATCTAAGAACTCCAAATCTAAATTTGAAAAGGAGTTTGTTTTTGGAAAAAATTATTATAATTTTGGAAGTTTAGCATATTTTTTCATTATTATAGAAGATCTTCAGTATTCAGTTATTGAATTGTGCAAGGTTACAAAAATTCCACTGAAACTGAAGGATTCCAAATCCGAGTTTGAAAAAGAGTTAGTTTTTGGTATAAATGTTATTTATTCTGGAATTTTAGCACGTTTCTTACAATGTTCTAGAAGATTTTCAGCATTTCTTCAATTGCCAATTTTGTACTGGAATTGATTAAGCTCAATCCAGTTACTAAATGACGAAAGGTTCACAAAATTCCACTCAAAGTACGAATTCCAAATCAATATTTGAAAAGAGTTAGTTTTTGGAATAAATTATAAAATTTTGGAATTTTATCACTTTTTCCTAATGTTCTAGACGATTTTCAGTATTTCTTCAATTACCTATTTGGGTCCCGGAATTGATTAAATTCAATCCAGTTATTAAATGGTGAAAGATTTAAAAAATTCCACTGAGACTAAGAACTCCAAATCTAAATTGTTTGTTTTTGGAATAAATTATTATAATTTTGGAATTTTAGCACTTTTTTCCCAATGTTCTAGAAAAGTGCCAGTGTTTCTTTTAATTCTCTTAGCCTCAATACAGTTATTAAATCGTGAAATATTTAACAAATTTCACTGAAACTAAATATTTCAAATATGCGATTGGAAAAGATCTGATTTTGAAATAAGATTAAATTTTGTACAGGAACTCATTTAGATGAACTAGAAGATCATTCTATTTAAACTAGACTTTTAGCCGAAGTTTGTCCTCTTTCAATAAGGTATAACAGGCCTAACTTTTTTTTTTTAACGATTTCATGGTAAGATGGTGGGTCAAATTAGGGTACCTCGTGGAAAAGCATAAAGAGTTTGGACACATTTCCGTTTCTAAAAAAAGCAAAATTTCACATAAGTTGCATCAGGATTGATATATACCCACACCCATACCCAGCAGGCAATTTAAGCCATTATGACCAAATTTCGCACCAGTTTCACTCTATTGGACATCAATTCACCAGCCCGTATACGTAGAGTGAGAATATTGCAGTGTTAATGAAGATAGCGACATATCTATCCGTCGTCGAACGCAAAAATGTTGTTTCTGTTATTCGACCAGCTGGAATATTTTAAGTAAGGACCTCCGTCTAAAGCCATACAAAAAACAGGTGATGCAGGAGCTGAAGTCTGGTAAGCTACCACAACGTCGTGTTTACGGTGAATAGACCTTAGAGTAGCTGGAAGAAGATCACCGTTTGATGTGTTAACATCTATAGGCACGGGTATGGCAATCTATCAAAGTGAACACATGTAAACAACACACAGCGTTAACATCACACACGTGGTTGTTGTACAACAATAGTCTCTGCCTGAAAATAAGTACGATGGTATTGATATAGCGGCAGCGAACAGACAAGCAGGTCGTCGTCGCCAAAGAATATTGAATAGTATAGAGAACTTATGGAATGAATTGTATTACTCAAGATGATTTTTGATGTGAAACATTGATGCCTTTTGAAATATTTATGCTTTTTGTGTTGTTTTCTTTAATAACATTGTCGAAATGGTGCATTAATATTGAAATATTCTATAAAGAGAATGAGACTCGTTGGTGCTCTTTTACTCATAGAGCGCAATAAGTTCTCTATACTATTCAATACTTTTTGTCGTCTCTCTGTTTATAATAAAACATAAACAATTATTTCATTGAGCTAAATATTGCTGTTTTTTATTTTAACAACATTTTGCATCTAATGTTAAAGCAGATGGTAGAAAAAAGAAAGTGCAAAAGCGCAAAGAGCTTTCAGCACAAAAACTATTCCTTTTTTATTTTCCACTGTAACATTTACTAATGTGTTCATAGAAGTCGAACAGGTACCGTGGAGCAAAAAGGTGTTAACACACCGCCTGTGAGTTCGAACACTCATTGATTTTTATTTATCGAAAAACTGTATTCAACGACGAGGATAATTTTTGACTCTCTGGGTACGTCAATAAACAGAATTGCTGAATTTGGTTCGAAAAGCACTGAGAGGCTGTTCAAGAGCTGAAAATGCACTCTGAAAAGTTTACTGTTTGGTGCAGATTAAAGGCCGGCGGCATCAGTGGACCGTACTTCTTCAAAGACGATTATGTCCGCAACGTTATGGTCAATGGAGCAAGGTTCGATGGAAGAATTGTACTTGGTTGACATATGTTTCAACAGGACGGCGCCACATGTCACAATGTACGCAATACCACGAACCAATTGTGAGGCGAGTTTGATGAGCAATTAATCTCACGTTGTGGCGATGTCAATTCTCCGCAGGATTTGACACCACGACAGGAGTCTTAATTAAAATTTGAAAAAAAAACAATTGAGACTTACAAATTCTATTCGAACTTTAAAATAAATCGATTGAAATTTATAAATTCTACTTGAACTTTGAAATAAATCAATCGAAATTTTAAAAACAGCAATAGATATTTAAAACACATCAGTTGATAATTAAAAGACATCAATTGAAATATCAAAGTCATAAATTGAAATTTGAAAATCGAATACATAAAGTCGGCTAATAATTTGTATATAGCAACTGTCGAATTTCAAATTCCAATTGATGTATTTTGAATTTCAAATATAATTTTAAAATTTCAATTAATGTTATTCAAAATTAAATAGATATTTTGAAACTTAAAAATTCTATTTGAAATTTGAAATAAATCAAATTAAATTTAAAAACATCAATAGAAATTTAAAATACATTTAAATTGTATATGATATTTAATATAAATAAAATTTTAAATTTAAGACTACTCAAGTGAAAATTAAGACACGTGATTTGAAATTGAAAAGACCTCAATTCAAATTTATAAATCGGTTAATAATTTTTATATTTGAACTGTGGAATTTTAAACTTCAATTAATGTATTTTAAATTGCAATTGATGTGTTCGGAATATGAATTGATTGATGTCATTTAAATTTCAATTGATGCGTTTTAAATTTCAATTGATGTATTTCAAATTCCAATTGACGTATTTTAAATTTCAAGAATTATTTTCAAAATTCAATTGATATTTTTTGAAAATTAAATTGTTCCTTGCCTCATTTCATGAAAATATGTCCATTTACGACCATCCCGAAAATGAAAGGCGGCGAAATGGCAGTGGTTTGAAAATTTTCGGATTGGTGGTCGGAGGGTACTAGGGTAAAATTGCTAAGTTCTGACCCAGTGGTCGTATTTTTTGTTGTTTTTGAGCTTGTTGGAATGGCCTACGTTGTAGTAAATTGTGTCGGTTCGAGGCAAGTCTACTGAGTTGATCGTTACCCATGAAGTGTCTGTAGAACGTCAAATTTTGAAAAAATTGATTTATAACAATTCCTGTACTTTTTTTGGGAAAAAATATTTTTTTTTTACTTTTTCCAACATAACTTAGAGGACCTCCAAATTTTTCACTCATAATATTTGGCAAAATTGTAGCCATGGTAAAACTAAACAACTTGTGTGAACATATTAATTCAATCAGAACGTGTCTAGTCACCCTAAATAGCTCATAAAAACCACTTTGTACCTTAGAAATGATCATTTGTATGTACTTATATATGTAATCATTACTCGAGAACGACGTGGCATATTTTGTTTAAATAAATTCAGAAAATTTTTGAATTATAACACCTTTAATCTATTCCTACTCTATTTCTCAATGTAATCAACGATTTCGTAGGTTTAACAAAAAGAATGGTGGAAAAAAATATTTTTTTGCTTAAAAAATTCAAATTTTTTATTACTACAAAAGCAAGAAACATAAGAAACGGCAAAAAGTGTAAAGTTTTATTAGTTTATTAATATTTCATGTCACTTTACGTGACCTATGAACAAATTGAGAGAGGGATCATAAAAATCGATGAATGCATTTCGCTCTTATTCCCCAGGTATCTTATTTTGTGAAGAATTGTAATACTCATCATATGCAACCGAAACAAAAAATCACAATTAATTAATTAATTAAATTATAAAATTCCGACAAAATTATACAAGATATCAAGGGAAAGATTTTTGTCACCAAATTAACAAAAACGATTTTATTTAGTCTAATAGCATTTCTCCGTACGGCCATGTAAGTACAGTGTTGCTAAAAAGTCAAATCCCTAATGTCCATACCACGAAATACACATTCATTTTTAAACAGGAGAACCTTGTAACGAAGAGAAAATATTGTAAAGAAAAAAACACGAGCCCATGTAAAGAAGTGATAGTATTTGATTGTGATAAAAAAAAGTATGATGGTTATGTGTATGCGTGCCTGTTTGATAGGGATAGTGTTGTTGTTTTTGTCACCATGGTGCGTGTCTGTAGGCTATCATTATTATTGTCATTATCATCATCATCTTCACAGGTTTCATTTTACCCCCACATTCATTATGATTTACATCCTTTACTATTGCTCGTTTTTTTAAATTATAAAGAAAATGACACTGGTGACAATATAGGGGGCACTTGTGCACAGTGGTTTAAAATCACCAAAATCTTAGATTTTTATACCCACCACTTTCAAAGCATTTAAATAGATTTTCGTTATGAGCGGAATTTAGATATGGTTTTGAACCGTATTCAGTTTAAACCAAATTTTTACGAAATCTCTCTTTCCAGTGAGAACCTTAAAGGACATAAACTTGTAGCCCATTTTAAGACCGAAATTGATTCGGATTTCCAAGAAAATGAGACTGTGTTTAAAATAAAATACCTTTTCTCTATTGTACTTCAAATTACTAGTAATTAGCATTACCTGTACCACAGTGCACATTATAACAAGAAAATCAGTGTGTCATAAAGACATGCGACAGAAGTGAAATTTTACGTGTGTGGGTGAAATTATTGTTTAATTTTGTCTTTGTTGTCCCTGAGTATTCGTTTGTCAATAATAATAATCCCCTACCGGCCGTTAAAGTTTCGATTTCGGTATATTTTGGTCAATATGGGGTTAAAGTGAAGTCTGAGAATGAGCATATCTAGAGAAATATATTGGCAAAATGTTGACACAGCATTTGTTCACGACAGCATTTTCAAGTATTGATCAAGCATTTTTTTCCGATCTTTCACGTATTTCTCAGTGTAGTTCTCGATTAGTTATACAGGGTGATTCAGGAAGTTCTGGAAAAATTTCTCCAGCGTATTCCTTGGCTCATTTCATGAAGAAAAGTCCACTAGGACTATGTTCGAAAATGCAAGGGTGCGATATGGCAGCGGGTTCAAAATTTTCGGATTGGTGGTCGGAGGGTAGTACGGTAAAGTTGCTAACTTCTGAGCCAGTGGCCGGGTTTTTTGGGCTTGTTGGAAAGGTCTTTAAGAGGCTTTTCAGAATCAATAAAAAAAAGTAGAAAAAAGTCAAATCGCCGAGATACAGATCTTTCGGAAAAATATGGAAAAAATTTTCACATACCCTCAATTTGCTCAGCAGTATGGCATTTAACTTATGCTTTTTTCTGTTGAAAGATAGCCATACTTCTTACCTTTCCAAAATGACCTAAACGAAGTCCAGAGGTCTTACCGTTCCAAAGTTAGGACCATTTTTATACCATATTATGACCATGTTTATACCTATAAATACTACTTAAAATCTTAAACGTGTTAATTTACAAGAACAAATAAATGTGTGCTGATATTTCGCTTCCAAAAACAAAAACAAACATTTTTGCATTTCAGTAAAATGGTCATAACTTTGGAACGGAAAGAACGGCAAGAATTTAGCAACTTGACCCTACTACCCTCCGACCACCAATCCTAAAATTTTGAACCCGCTGCCATTTCGTACCCTTGCATTTTCGGACATGGCCCTGGTGGACTTTTCTTCATGAAATGAGCCAAGGAATACGCTGGAGAAATTTGTCCGGAACTTCCTGAATCACCCTGTATATTATGATGTTATTATATATTTATTTATGTATTTGATAGTATTTTCATGTAAAATTCAAAATAAAGCAAATTGCCAATTAAATTGAAACATTGGGAAGATAAAGTATCCTTAATTAAGATTTCCAAATTCTGCCGTGGAAAAAAAATACTACATCAAAATTTTGAAAATATATTTTGCTGGTTATGCTCGTCATGAAAACTCGATGGAGCTCCAGAGTGACCCAAATTTATTATTACCCAAATACACTAGTAATCGAAACTTCAAAGGCCAGTAGAGGCCTATCATTTTATTGGCTATTTTACAACCTCATGCGGTCAGTTCCCTTACACACATTAAGTAAACAAATAAATAAATAAATTAAACAAATTTCAACATATTCTACCAACTGGTTCCATTCTTCGCCTTTTCTCGCCAGTTGGTAACACCAACGATACGGAGGGATTCTTCTGCCTGGTCTTTCGAGGGGAGTCTTGATCGACCTTTTTTCCTGCGTCCATCGGGTACGTTATCGGAAACTTTTCGCGGTGGTTCATCTTCATCCAATCGGATAACATGGCCTAGCCAATGCAATTGGCCTTATTTGATTTTCCTTGCTATGTCCAAGTTAGAATATAAATAATATAGCTCTTGGTTCCACCGACGTCGGTACTCGCCGTTTTCTCTAAAAGGACCATATATTTTACGGAGAATTTTTTTCTCGCATACTTCCGGGTGTTTTTCATACGCCTGCAATATTACCCAAGTTTCGGAGCCATATGCCAGAGCAGGTAAAATGAGAGTCCGGTATAGCTGGACTTTTGTCTGTCGGGAGAGAGCTTTGTTCTTAAACTGCTTGCTGAGACCAAAATAGCATCTACTTGCAAGCTCAATTCTCCTATTTATCTCCAGGCTGACATTGTTGTCTTTGTTCACGGCGGATCCACGGTAGATAAATTCACGTAACACTTCAAATCTAAACCAGTTGTCGACGTTCAATTGCGGACCAAGTCGAGAGGGTTGTCTAGTTGTTGGCACCATTTATTATCTCTTGCCCTCATTAGCAGGAAGACACACCTTCGCTGATTCCTTTCTGGTTCTGAGGACTATAATTACCCTCGTATTAAAAAGTTTGACGTTCCCTTAATCTGCTGATCCGTGCGCATCTTTTGAAGTCCCCTCTCCACAAAAAATTGTTCAGTACACCCTAATGTGCATGTGTTAATTTTGAAGACTTCGTAGGAAAGGTTTCTTATTTCACGTTGTCCATGTCTCTGGGTATCTTCGTTCATATCATTGCCGTTCGTCTTGTACAGTGGCTAAGTATGTATGTTTGTAGTCAGTTACTATCTTGGACGTTTTTGCAGATAAGGGCTTATTTATTAAGTTCATTAACAGATGCCTACTCTCTATGGCTGAATTTGTTCCGAATTGGTATAGATTGAAAATTCCTCTATACCAGCTCAATCTGTGCCCGCGTTTTGCAGTTTTGCAGATTTTCATGCATTTTGAGTTCTTCGAGTTCCTCTTAAACCACTGACTTAACATATAACCCAGAAAGAGGAGAAAGTATTTTCATGATGGAATTTTGAACAATACTGAACAAAAATTACACGACTGTTTGATAGTGTGATATCTATATAATCCTTACTGGACAAAGTGCATCTACCTAACCCATTATTTCGATGTTATCAATTATTGATTTTATTGCATACTCAATGTTATATCTGGAATCCTTAATCCAATTATTCAAGGTGTTAGTGATAAATCATTGAACTAGATTTCAGTCAATAGTTTCCTTTGTTAACATAAATCACGTTTGTTTGAGAGGTAATTAATTAACCAAAGGTCAAGTCAATAAAATCAGTAATTGGTTTAACAATGCATACATTTCGTGACATTTCAATCGACTTTCAATTAATATTGTTTACTAAATCCCGTGTTGAAACGTTTGTACCATCCATCGCTGTCACATGATTGTCTGGCTTTTAACTATTATTTGGTCACAAATTACTACAGAAGTGGACACGCTTGATTGCACCGCAATACGACGCACTCACCATACAATGACGCGATTCTCTCATGTTAATGATGATGTTTTACTGTGGATTCAAATAATATTTCATTTAATTCAACAGAACAGAATGATTTTGTGCAATTCACGGTAAAGTATGATTAATATTAATTATTACGTATGATTGATATTTAAAATTTTATAACAAGTTTCCGCACTATTGTACCTTATTCCTTTGCAGACAATTGGTTGACTGTGATTAATGACTACGAAAATTAAGTAGGTTAGTAAGGTAGTTTCTTCTCGTTTATATTGTAATGCCGTGTTTTGTTTCATGGATTACTTTAATGAAAATGTCTACATTTATAGAAGACATTTCCACTATCATTTTCCACTTGCCTTACGTCGAACATATTTTCCTGAGTCGAACTTACCTTTTGCTTGCAGTTACACTGGCAGCATTCCCGGTAACCTTTACCATAATTTAATGGAGGATTTAAGTATAAAATTTCGGGCCTTATCTATGATTTATGAAATCACACATGTGTAATAAGAAAGGACGTGATTTCATAACTGCACCTGTTAAATTCCACATTGTACCTTATAATCTTCCATGAAAAACCAAAGATGTGTGGGCGAATGGAAGTGATGCTGTGAATGTTTAATAGGGGATATAAATCGAAATGAAGGTGGAATTGTTATAATAACGATGATTAGATATATGAAATTGTAATATTAAATTTTTCATATCTTCCAAAGGGTTATGTGATTTTAGTCGGAATGACTGTTAAGTACAAACTAATAGAATTTAAAGGACCTGCCTATGTTCGTACAGTACAAGTTACTGGTTTTATGAAATAATATAATAAATCAATGATTTGCCAAGGCAGTAGGAAGACATTGAAATGAATTATATCCACCTTGGTTGACATTTTTGTTTCATTTTCCTAACGATTATGATTTTCCTAACGAATTTGATATTTAATTGTTTTCATTGCACTTAATGGCTTTTCTGTACTCCATTAACAATCGGAGATACTAAGACCCATTAAATAACTTTACCACATGTTATGCATCTCTCTGTACAACTCCATCTTAGCTAATATAAAGTTTAAGAAATGCCATTAGCTCTGGGAAATCTTGAAACTTTTTCAATACGAATTTAATGCTCTTTTACTGAGACATAAAGAGATTTTTCCAAAACAAACACTCCTTAAAGTTTTGCCAAAAGCTACTCAATGAAAGCGGAAAAGTGGAAAAATACCCACAAAAAAAATGCTCTTAAGTGAATTTCTTTCGTTTAAGAAAATGTGGAAATTAATAGGGGTTTCCCTGAGATATTAAATCAAAAGACAAAAAACATTTCTCCTCTCTTGTGTTTATTGAATGAAGGACCATTAAGCATACATTTCTCCCTTCCCTTTCACATACTACTGTCTCATCATTCGTTTATTCAAATGCCTGCCAAGCAAACCTACCAAGTTGTTGCCCAAAAGAAACAAAAAATGTGAAAATGCTAAAGCCAATAAAATTTATTACTGATTTATTTTTAGGACTTTTATTTTCAATATCGACAAAATTGAAAATTGTTTAAATTTGACAACATTTTTGGGAAATTTTTTTCAGGATATCAGTAACATAATTTCCTATGATGATAGTTAATTGACATGATATCCCATTGAGGTGAAAGTTAAGTGAGCGATGGCCTTGCTATCAAAACTACTGCAGTCATTAGGAGATTTAATCGATCCGAGAACTTTTACGCTGAAAAACACTGTATCTGTAACATATTCTCTCAAACATATTCTGCAGAAAACATGTATATGTTTGGAATACATTCCAATTATTTATATATTTGCCAGTCTTATACTTAAATTTAAATGCAAACATTAGCATCTTTACTTTCAAAAATTAATACTATTACTTGGAGCCATATGCCTGCTTTGTCCCAAACATGCATATATTTACGCCAAAGCATTCATGTGTTTCTTCTGCAACGAACGAGTTGAACCCCTTTGCGAAAACCCCTTTGCGTTAAAAGTTATGTGTGCGACGTCCTTGTCATCCAAACGATTGCAGGCAATATGAGACTGGATCGATCCGATAACATATACACTAAAAAACACTGTCTCTGTAATACATTCTCTCAAAAACATTTTGCACGAAACATTTATATGTTTGGAACACACTCCATATAGACTCCACTTCATATATTTGCAAGTCCTAAACTCACTTATATTTAGATGCAAACTTTAGTATGTTTACTTGCGTGTTTTATCCCAAAACATCCCTATACTTACGCCAAAACATTCATGTTTTTCCTGCCAAAACGTCTCTTATTGTCTGTAACGTTTTTGTTTTCAGCAGTTTTCAACAAACAAATGCACATTTGGGTCACAAATGCATATATTATATTCTATTTATCATTGTGTCCCAAATATGTTATATTGAATAGCAAACACAATGGGTTTGGGCACATGTATACTATATTTGCGACAAGCTACAAACACGGTATATTTGCATCCAAACAATAAAAAAGACAAATTTTCCAGCATATAAGTACAATCTCCCTTTGTCCTCTTTCATTATTTCACTCTCGACAGAGTATAGCTTCACAAAAAAAACAAGTAAACAGTGCACCAAACACAGCTATATTTGTATTACAAAAAAGGCTATATTTCGATCACGTCTCAAACAAGTAATATTGAATAGCAAACACAATGTGTTTGGACACAAGTATACTATATTTGTGACAATCTCCAAACACATGTTATAGTTGCATCTAAATAAGGAATAAATTCAGATTTTTCAGCGTGTAACAAATTAGCTCATCAGCACAAATTGGAAAAGCAGAAGCAATTTACAGCAACGGAACATAGAACCGAATCCATTGCTACGAGCCGGTCAAGGCAAATTAATTTAGGGCGTGCGATGAAATAATACAGAATTTTCTCCGCCACTGCGTCTCTTTCTCCTTCACTATACTGGTCAGTGACTGGGGACACGTAAAGCCATCTTTCAGAATAGACGGCTGTGTATTTTGCCTGGCCTTAGTGCCATGTACTATGAGGTCAATGGAGATTGTCCATGTGCCACCTCTCATCTGCTGCAATGTAGGATGGTATCAAAGCCGATGTATTAGCAAATTAGAGACCTGTCGAGCTATACTAGGATGCTGCTACATTGCTAGAGAGTAAAGTCTGGCCTGATGCTAAACTAGACGTTTTTTACAAGACCGACATCCCGAGCCATCCAAGACATCGCGCGTGGGTAGCAGCGTCCACAAAAGACAGTGAGGTATCTGCCATACGCCTAAAAACGGCCAGAAACAGGGACCATCCATCTACCAAGTGGAAGTTTAGAAAGTTCCATCACCTCCAAAAAATTGTTCAGTGCACTCTACCATAGATAAAGTAAACAAATAGAAGAAGCACAAGTTTTGGGAAAATTTTAGTGT
Source organism: Phaonia tiefii (assembly GCA_963931995.1). NCBI lineage: Eukaryota > Metazoa > Arthropoda > Insecta > Diptera > Muscidae > Phaonia > Phaonia tiefii. Next base: position 11,865,278 of record OZ008371.1, read on the forward strand.
AATGGGTAATTTTCTAGATGTCGTTGATGATATCCCATTGAGCGATTTGGGATTTTTTTTGTTCCCAAAAAAAAGTCACAAAATATGACAATAAAAATCTAAAATTTCATATCAAAAGAAAAAATTATTTTCACCAAAAACATCAACAATACAACACGTTACTTAAAGTAGAATATCTGATGGCAATCGAATTGCAAAGCCATGTCACCACCGTCTACGTCCTAATAAATTGGTTGTTCCTCCGGTTCAGCTATCATTCCTTGTTGAGAGTCGTCAGATACTCTAACGGTTTTTACATCTGCGACCACAGAAGCTGCTACAGTTTTTTATATAAGAACCAAATGCTATTATGTAAAATCACATAAATTTTGTCACATTTTCAATTGTTTAAATTACATTCACAAAAATTTCCGACAATCAATGTCAATGAGAATTATGGGAAACTTCAGTGAAAGTAACAGTAGTACACGACAGCACCTAGTGAACAAAGTTGACAATGGTCGCGCTATATCTATTAATTCCTTTATCTATGCACTCTTTTGTACAACCTATGATAAATCTGAAGCCAAATTGATGCCTCCAGTTTTGCTCAAAAATTAAAATGAAATTTGGAGTCAGTGGCCTCAACTTTAAGAGGCCAACTTTAAGAGGCCTCAACAATCAGCGATGAGGCTCATTTCTGGCTGAATGCAAACTATGCGTTATTGGTCAAACAGCAATCCACAGGTAATCCATGAGTCATCATTGAATCCCGAAAAAATTACGGTTTGGTGCGGTTTATGGGCCGCCGGCGTCATTGGGCCGTACTTCTTCAGTGATGATCAAGACCGGCACATTACTGTGAATGCGAATCGCTACCGTTCAATGATAACCGATTATTTTTGGCCCCAAGTGGATAATATGGACTTGGAGGACATGTGGTTCCAACAGGACGGCGCCACAAGCCACACAGCGAATGCCACAATCAATTTATTGGAAACCAAGTTTGGTGAACGAGTTATCTCACGAAATGGCCCAGTCGATTGGCCGCCTCGGTCGTGCGATTTGACGCCGTTAGATTATTTCCTTTGGAGCTACGTCAAGTCTATGGTCTATGCCAACAAGCCAGCGACGATTGATGAACTTCGTACGAATATCGAATGTGAAATTGCAGCAGTATCGGCCGATTTATGCTTGAAACCCGTCGAAAATTGGGTTCAGCGTCTGGACTTCTGCAAGCGTGCCCGTGGTGGCCATGCAAAAGAAATCGAGTTCCATACATAATGGCATCGAACGTACTTTGACAGGAATAAAGAATTTCATTGGTATCTAAAACCGGTTTTGTTTTATTTAAAAAAACTTTTATAGTGCTCTTATTGAAAAACCCGTTACAACAACATATATAGTGCGATCTCTGGGAAAACTCGATATAAATGGGGTGAAGTTATCACCGACACCAAAAGCAGTGAACTTTGACAAGATTGCATCGGGCCATATTCTATTAAAGGCCTTGGAAATATCAAGATCCGCTACCTTACTCTCACCAAGCCGGTGGATGGATCGACTCCACTGTTCCGCAAGGAACGCCATCAAGTCTCCAGTAGTTCTCATTCTACGAAAGCCATACTGTCGACCTTTAAGAAGGTCATTGGACTCAAGATATTTCACAAGATGGTGGTTAACAATGCTTTCCATAACCTACGAGAGCGCTGAATAAATTGCTATTGGGCGGTAATTTGCAGGGATACTTGCAGTTGTAATACGCATGCTCCGCACAAGATAACAATTCCACATCAATAGTTGGCTGTAAGTGTATATCTATCAGCCGTGCCAAACTCTTCCCTAGGAATAATGACAGGCTTTTAGGCTTAAAGTCTTTAGTGTGGGAGGCTTTTTCGGCTTTGGAAATAAGCGCCACTCTTGCATCCCTGGATCCTTTAGGAATATACCTGAAGTTTATACCCACGATGTATGTATAACTATATCAGCCAAAGAGATCAATAGATCGGCTACAGTCTGAAAATCGGCTGCTGATACCATGTCGGGCCCCGGAGTCTTAGAAGGGTTTAAGCTGCCGATAATCTATTAAGCCTAAATTTTTTAATAATTTCAATGGCAACTTCTGATTTATGAGGAGTATGTTCATCTGCAGTAATCTCTTCTTTCAACGAGTTGAAGGAGAAATGGATGTCCATAGGGAGTTTGCTTGAATTACCAGTATAGGTTGTCCACTGCCAAGAACAGTTCTTCGGGTAACCTATCGTCGTATTGCCTAACGCCCGTATGTTCCTTAGCCCCAATGCATTAGATATTTCTTTTATTGATTTACAGGAGAGCATCCATACGTATCGGTTGGCCCGTCCTATCAGACCTCTGCTATGTCTGACGTCAGTATTGCCTGACGACAGTATTTTCCTTGGGCTCGACACATCAGATGTACCTTCTATTGATTTACAGAAGAGCGTCCGTATATGTCTTTTGGCCCGTCCTATCATATCTCTGCTATGCCCATATGAAATTTCATCGTGATCGGTCTAGTGGTTTAGAAACGGGTGAATTATTTCATTTCTGTGAATCCTGAGCCAGCCAAAATGTGTCTCTTTGTAAGAAGGTTGTGGACAAATAATCTGAACTCCAAGAGCCGTGAGTGACTTGGCCTCATTTTTTTTAATATCAACTGGAATTTGCCATCCGGGTTTATTAAATCATCAAAAAGCAATATAAATTAACAGGTAAAGTAAAATTCTAGTACTACTTTAAAAAAAATTTTATTTATTCCGATATATTTGTTAAAGTGCTCCATATTTTGGACTCCCACACGGGGCATGTAAGGATTTTCTGTTTTGTTTTATTTTTCTTGAGGTATTTCCTGAAAAACACAGCATTCAATAAGGAATGCCTGCCTTCACGCACTTCCAATTAATGATTATATTTAGCTTCCAAAATGCTGAAAAAAACCAAAATAAAAAAGTTCTTTCTTGCATTTTATTTATTGTATTAAATGTTTTTTGTTGTTGTTGATTTTTGTCATTATTTATAGTATATGAAAATTCTTCACACACACAAATTTAGTTGTTAACTTTAACACTCACTCACACACACACACACACATACTCGTACACTCATTCACTTTTACACTCTAACACAAACATAAACATATGCATGTAAACATATAGAATACATTCAGTATTACATTCTAATTATATTTATCGAGAATTCCTTGAGGGAAATTGACTTTGGCGAGAGGCGGTTCCATATTATTAAACGTTTATCATAAAATGTTTATCACTTCCAAGCAAACATTAGAACGGTGGGCGGCAACACGCGACAGCGCCGCCAAACATCATAATTTCAATAGCGTTGTCTATCCAAATGTTGAAACTTGAAACTGTAAAGGAATTTAAATGAAATCATCAGATACGATAACGGCTGTCAACACTTAAGGACATGGAAGTAACGCTGCTTCCATTTACATAAACACTAAGGCACACACAACATGTTAGCACTGCACACAGACAAAAACAAAAACATTTGTTAGTATGTGGGTGGGTGGTGGTTTTCCACCGGATGTGTTTCACATGGAATTATGGGATAACCTAAGGAAACAATATTTGGCGCATAACTGAGAACAGATAACTGTAGATGCGTGTATGTAGATATTTAAATTTGCCGGTCGCAAAGGACTTCATAAAAATGTAAATCTAAGCAAAGACTATTGCAGTGATTGCTCTAACACCATACGATACGAGGTAAGATCAATAATTTTGAGGCATACAAGTTTTTGTGTATTTTATAACAATTTATAAATTTGAAGTTTTATGACCTGATAAATATCAGAAATAACATGTAAAGTTTTTCGAGTTTTTCAAAAAGCCGGGTTTCAGGTTAATCACAAATAAAACATTTTCCAAAAACCATTACAGTTTTTACCTACTCGAGTTTTTCAACAAACCGGTTTTTGGGTTAATCACAAATAAAACTTTTTCCAAAAATTGGTTTATGAATACGTGACCAAAAAGAACTGTGGTTTCTCGGAAAAAATAAGAACAAATTTAAGAAAAAAGTATAATAATATAGGAAAATATTACAAAGGTGGCGAAAATGTATATCTTTTTCAATTTGATCGAATTTGGCAGACTAATATTTTTCTACAAGCTGAAATATAAAACGGTTCCTACAATATTGTGCAGGAACCATGTATATATTTGGAACATTGATACAATACTTACGTGCAAGCATTGTCTTCAGGAATTGAAGATCTGTTGATTTTTTGTTACTTTGTTGTCTGTCACATTATGTTTTCAGCAGTTGTCAAGAAACAATGTCATTTGTGGGTCACAAAAACTTATATTATAACATATTAATCACAGTGTCTTCAACACGTAATATGGAATAGTAAACACAATGTGTTTGGACACAAGCATACTATATTTGCGACAATATACAAACACGTTATATTTGCATCCAAATAACACGACAGCGTCAAATTATTGTACATGGTTAAACATTTTTATAAAGGAGTTTCCAATAGTGACGGTAGACTCTGAGAGTTCATGGCGGTTGTTGTTCGATCTTTTGTTCTTTTTGTGTTTTTAGAATTTTCAGGCTAGAGCGCCAAATTATTGTGGAAAGTTATAGTATCGAGCAACACGTGTGAATGATAAAACTTTATTATGAAAATGGGCACACCCTTGTGACAACAGGGAAAAATGGCGGATTTGCGACAATACCAATCCATACTAGGCCAACGAAGTGGCAATGCTTCTGCAGGAATACGGCCGAATCATAGGCCTGTACTTATGCAAACACAACGATGGCATGGCTATCATCATCCATAGAGAGCTCTTAATGATAACAAATTTCTTTTGACCAAATTGGATGATAATAGGGATGTCCACACTCAGAGAGCTAATTGTTTGAAAATAGGTTGTAGCAGTCGAAAATTCGGCTATTGCCATCGGATTGCAGTTGCCACAATGGTTGTCATGACTCAGTTTAGTCCCCCAATTGAAATTCGGTTGAAGAAATCTCGTTTCATAATTGATTCTGAAATGGGAACTGAATCTTCAATTATATATGTTATGTAAACTAAAGTTTCAAAAATTCCGTTTGCAACAGACAAATTCTGTTGCAGCAACCGAATGAGGCAGCAACTCAGGCACAATAAACGAACCCAAAGGATGATACAATGTAGCTAATGCCACACACGACATGCACGAGCGGTTTCTAAGGGCATATCTCATGATGTTAGTGGCAGTCGATGAACGACACACTTAGACATATTGCTTCATTGTGATACCACGGGCTAATAAAATTAATGGTTGTCGCCACCGGAGAACCAATTAGTTTACACCAAGAAGCTCAAGATTTAGTCTACATCTATCAGATATGATGATGACCATATGGTTAGGATCCCATAGTAGACATCCTCCTGCCGGATAGTGCTGGACATGTGCAAAGAAGATGATCAGTGGATTCTTCTCCTTCCTCGTTATTATTGCTTATGCAGAAGGAATTTGCCCTGACCTCGCCGCATGTCAACCAATCAGAGAGTGCTCCGTTAAAACTGAAACAGGCATTGATACCTAGGGTCTGGCTAAAGATAGAAGCTTCATGGATCTTCTGCTATCCATTATGGGCCAGATTTTTCTTGAGCTTCTGTGTCCATCGTCCATCTGTCGTGCACCTTCTTGCAGGGTATGCTTTGAAGCCAATATGTAAGCCTGTTCCTAAATGCTTTGAATCCAATAAGGAAATCACTTCTTACACACGGGGTCATACTTATTACAGAATCTTCCAGGCCGGCGAACGACAGATAGTCTCTAGGCAGGTTTGGTCAAATTATGACTTCAATCGCTCGAAATACTTGACAACTATTACTGGGTACTGTTTGATATTCAGAAATGCGTCTAGACTGATAAACTTAGATCATGATCATTGTTGGAGCTGTAGGGATGAAAGGTGGCTTCCCGGACGTTCAATGGTTTGTATGCGCCACCCTTGTATATGAGAACGTGGGTTTAATCCCTGCTCCGGCCACCTTTAGCTTCCCTCGGCACGGTAACCTAGTTGATGATGTCGTGAGATGTTAGCCATGTACAAGGTCCTCAATGCATATGTGTTCAGAATCGTTGTAAATCTGTAGGTCCTAAGCCATGAATTTTCAAAGTAGAACTTGCACAGCTCACTGATTGTGAAAATTTAGAATATATTGCTTCATGGAATGTAATGAGTATCTTTAATTAAGAAGGTATAAAGAAGAGTACTGAAGCGCCTGATATTTCCTATCTTCCCGCCTCGCGCTTTGCATGAGCAAAGAGTGGAGCTGCAGAGGCACGCCGCCGCCTTCTATGCTTATAAATTTTGGCGCCGCCGCCGACACTGTCGGCGCATATGGCTGGACATAAGATCTGTTGCCTCTTATGTCATTAGACTGTAGGTCCCAAATCAGTGAGTGTAAAACTAGAAAGCATTCAGCTCATTGGCTGTGAGAAGCTCTCCCCATTTCCTTCATTGTTTTTTATTTCGATTGACCAGATATTTTTTGTTATAAATTTCCAAAAAAAGCCGAATAAATAAGATAAAAATATATTGATATATCTCGTTGTTATCAGGATGGAAATTTTTCTGCGATTGAAATTTTGAAATTCAGTAAGCTATTTGAGGAATTACCTGATAAAATAACCCCTTAAGCACCAGAAATATTAAGGGTATATAAAGGCGTCTGCAACACTGGCTTCTACGCTTCTACAGTTTTTGGTTCATTAAAGATTTAGTGTGAACGGGTTGGGGGGTTTGTCTTCGTCTTCGGCATAGTGTTTTTCGTTTCTCCAGATCTCCAGAATTTGAAAATCATGATAGGCTTACATTCTAACTCTTAAATACTTCGTTAACTTTGTATTTCTTTGTCAATTCAAATTCAAACGTCAACCTTTTTTGAGACATTTCGTAAATAAAAAAAAAAATTTACGAGATATACGAGGAAGTAATGAGTTTAAATGAAAACCTATATATGTAGATTTTTATAAAAATTCAACCCCTGCTAAACCATTATCGGATTGAGGGACATGAAATTGTGATCTATTCTTAGGAAGCCACCAACACAAAAACATAGAGCCGGTTTCAATGGACGCGCTGACGCTGTCGACCAACAATTGTTTCAGTAGCCGCCATTGATAATATCTGGTCGACTTCCCGCTTTGTACGTAAGTAGAAGAACACTTGTATGATTTTATTTGATTTCTAGCTAATAGATATAATTGAAACACTTTTAGAGCCACATATGAGTATTGGAAGGGTTGAAAGGTTGAAGGGTGAGTATGAAACGTTACTTCCCAAGGTATTACTATAGATTGTGTGCCAAAATCAGCCACGTGTGGGCCACAGTTGCACGGGCTTTCCTACAAATGGGTGCACACCGAGCATCATAGGTATTTGACTTTGTATTATTCACAAACAATTTTCGGAACCACTTTAACTAATATACTGGCAATAGTTCTGGCCCAGTATGGTGGCCACTTGCATCTCATTTCAACTAGGATCAGGACAAGGAGTGATATTCTCTAGAAGTTTGAGGACAGACTCTAAGATTCAGGGCTGAAGTAGAAACTTAACTTCTCAAGGTATCACAATGGAGTGCGGGTCAATATTCTAGGCGTAGCCAGGATATTAGTCAATAATCAGGCCGTATGACCTAATATCATGGTGTCTCTATGTACATAGGGACACGAGCAAAGTTAAGGCGCCGTTGTCCGATTCCGATTCTACCATCATGGGGCACTGACTTTCCCGAAATAGGTAAAAACCCCCTCTAACTAATATCCTGGCTATAGTTCTGGCCCTTTATAACGGCCACTTGTATTTCACTTTAACTAACTTAGATGTGTTTAAGGATCAGGATATTATCTAGAAATTTGAGGAGAGACTCTAAGGTTCAGGCGTGAGTTGGAGCTGGAATTTGGCCTTGTCTTACTCACAACCAATTTTAGGAACCCCTCTTACTAATATCCTGACTATAGTTCTGGCCTATTATAACGGCCACTTGTATTTCACTTTAACTAACTGAGATGTGTTTAAGGATCAGGATATTATCTAGAAATTTGGGGAGAGACTCTAACGTTCAGGAATGGAATACAAGCGTTACTTCCCAAGGTTCACAATGGATTATGTCGTAGTCAGTGGGTAAGCCACAGGGGCGCTGAGTTTCCCTGAAATGGGTACAATCCGAGCTACATAGGTACCTGGCTTTGTCTAATTCACAAACAATTTTGGGAACCTAACTAATATCCTGGATATCGTAGATATGCTTAAGGATCAGGGCAAGGCGTAATATTAATAATTTGGAGGTCGTAATAATAATTTGGAGATCGCATTTTGTCAAGTCATGTGAAATTCACAAATAATAATTCAATGCTTAAGATCATAACAAGTCTGTGGAAAGTGAACATTTCTTCAAAAGAGTTAATCTAACGAAATATTGGCACCATATAAAAAGAAAATAAAAACGTGGTCACATTAAATTCCATGAAGAGATTGGGGAGAGTTTCTCACAATCAGTGAACTGTAATCTTTCTAGTTTTTACACTCGCTGATTGGGACCTACTTTTTTAAACCAGTTCCGAGCGGAATTTTGGGAAGCTTTTTCATGGCTAAATTCTCGAAAGTGTTGCCGTCACTTTGCGAGGTGACTGCCGTTAAAAGAAATATAAGGTGTTCAGAGCAGGAACCGAAAACATATTCTTATTGTTAAAAGGCGCGCACAATTCCTTTGCACCACCGATAGCCATGCACCATATAACTCCATAAAATCTCCTTTGAAATGTGGTTTTCTGTCTAACTCAATATTCTTATTAAATCTTTTCTCCTTCACTCTATATAATTACAAATACATATATATATTTTAGACGTTTATACTTATCCTGATAATTCCATTTTACGCACATTATTTGCATGTTATTTCTTGTAAACTGCGTATAATGAATCATTCCGTGATCCTTAATCCTGACATTCTATGATTATTAAGTTTTATTTTCATCTTTCCCCTCCTCTCAATTCGCTCTCAACTCACTTGCATAAATAAAAAAAAAAACATTAACACTTTAAATCATTCTTGACATCCTGGGGCTCTCATAAATGTATTTTATTGTGTGTGTAATTACATACATACATAGGTCATACATACATATCACATAAAGTACATACATGATGGTACATAGAAGTAGTGTTACACGTATTACATGTATTATTGTTATTATTTATTGTGGTGTTCCGACACATAATACCGATAATTATTATTACACAATGTAGACAACACAAGTATTTTATATAAACATATACACTTACATTTACACACACACACACAAGTGTGTTATACACATACATACTTATGCCTATAATACATACATACATGTTGTTGCTTAAACTTATGAGTGGTTTCTTTACAAGGACTTAAGGATAACATGAGCGAGAATACTCTGTCTGCTGGTGTTCGTTGGATAAAGTGGTACAATTACACACACAGAAATATTAACATACATACACATTTACATATATACACCTACATCTCAATCAATCAATGTTTGCTTAATTAATCAATTATTTATAATTAAGAGCTTTGTTTCTAACACAATTGTGGTCCATAAATGCCAGACGTTCGAGAAGTCGCTATTAATCGAGTTAAGATTTAAGAGATATTTTGGCTTCGATACAACTGGAAGAGAATAATGATAACTTAGTAATACTTAAATGTTATTTATTACATAGTACCAATTCCAATACCAAATTGAATTAAGGATTATCCAAGGATATGAAGGCACACGGGTGTAGGGATGGAAAAGAGGTAAAGTTTGCAAGATAAGCAATAAAATCAAGCCCTAACAATATTTGTAACGTAAATGTTAGCAATCTGGGAAGACAAATAGGGTAATATTGTAAGGTACAGCGAAAGAAAAGGATACGAAATACAAATGCTAAATTTCATTGCATAAAAAACGGTTTTCCATTACATCCCCTTAAGGGATTGCTGATACTTCTCACAACTAGTGAGCTGTGCGCTTTTTAATTTTTCACTCAATAAATTTTCATTGCATACACAAGCAACATATTGCAGGAACCATGTGCATGTTTGCAAAGCATTGTTTCTTCTTTGTTGTCTATCACGTTTTTGATTTCAGGAGTTTTTAACAAACACAGCCACATATGGTTCACAAAAATATACATTATAACCTATTAATCGTTGTGTTTCAATCATATACTATTGGTTAGCAAACACAATATGTTTGAACACAAGTATACAATATTTGCGAAAAGCTACAAACATGTTATATTTGCATCCAAACAACAAGAAAAGACAGAATTTTCAGCGTGTGTTAAGGGTTGGTCGGTGGTGCAGTGGTAGTGTGCGCGCCTCTTGTACATGAGATCCTAGGTTTGATCCCTGCTCTCGACACCTTAAATTTCTTTCGGCGGCGGTCACCTCGCTTAGTGACGGCGACACTATCGAGTATTAAGCCATGGAAAAGCTTCGCAAGCTACCGTTCGGAACCGGGGTAAAACTGTAGGTTCCCATCAGTGAGTAAAAATAGAAAGCGCACAGCTCACTGGTTGTGAGAATTTCTCCCTAATCCCTACATGGAACGTAACGGGAAACCATTTATTTATTTATTAAGGGGTAATTTGTTCGCTATTTGTGTTTTGAAAATTATACAAAACACAGAAAATGTTTACAACTGAATGAAATATTTATTTGGAGCGATTAACCTGTTTGAAGATTAAACACAAAAAAGAAAATTGTTTCCCATTACATCCCAGTAGAGCTTCTCACAACCACTGAGTTATGCGCTTTCAGTTTTAAACTCACTGCTTGTAAACTACAGTATTACGCCGGTTCCGAACGCTATTTTAGAAGCTTTTTCATAGCTAAATACTCGATACTATCGCCGTCACTGTGCGAGGTGCCTTCTGTCAAAAGGAATGTAAGGTGGTCAGAGCAGGGATTGAACCTTCGTTCTTCTATACAAACGCCACGCATAATACCATTGCACCTACCACCGAAGGCCAGATTATTTCATACAAATATTGCCCACAGCTAAGCTTCTGAAAGTCAATTTTATGCCCACTGTGTCCAACATTCCCGCCTGTATTCCACCAATGACGGTGGCCGTCGGTAGTGCAATGGCTAGAGTGTGCGGCTCTTGTGTATTGTATTAGAACGTGGGGTCGATCCCTGCTCTGACCACCTTACATTTCCTTCGGTGACGACCACCTCGTTTACTGTTGGCGACACTATGGAGTACTTAGCCATGAAAAAGCTTCTCAAAATATCGTTCGGAACCGGTGTAAAACTTTGAAAGATCACCGGTCACTGATAGTGAGAAGCTCTCTCCAATCGCTTCATGGGATGTAATGGGAAACTTTGTTTGTTTTTTGTATCTCACCAATGACACGTGTGATGTTGCCACCAAACTAGCAATCATGGCTGAATTATCCCTATAGACGAGAGACTTCTCGTGTCCCCTCAAACAAAGTCCAGTTGGGTCAAATCGCAAGAACGAGGCGGCCAGTTGACAGCGCCACATCGTGATTTTATTTGTCCACCAAGCTTGCCTCTCAATTGGTACATGGTATTGTGTGCAGTGTGGCATGTGTTACCATCCTGTTGAAGCCACATGTCAACCAATTCCAGTTCTTCCATTTTCCAGTTCCAACGGTACCTTGCTCCATTAACGGTAACGTTGCGGCAATCATTGTCTTTGAAGAAGTACGGTCCAATGATACTCCCAGCCTATAAACCGCTCCAAACTAAAAATTTTTGGGGTTACATTGTCAGCTCTTAAACAGCATCTGCTCTTCGGATCAAATTCGGCAATTTTGTGTATTGACGTACCCATTGAAGACAATTTTGTGATAAAAAAATTTGATCTTCTTGCAGCTTCACTAAGTCCCACTCACCGGAACGGCTCTCGTGTTCCTACTGTACATTGTATGCATTAGACCACCTGGTCTTCCAGGTGGTCGAATAACACCAACCTAATTACTGCGATCGGCGGTGGATGGACATAACGCGATCTTCATTAACACTGGCGGATACAGCAGCAATATTATCCTCGGTACGCACTCTACGGTTACAGGATGGTGGATTGGTGGTTCAATATAGTGAATAAATAAATATTTTCCTATTACATCCCGTGAAGGAAATGGGGGAGAGCTCTCACAATCACAATCACTGAGCTGTGCGCTTTACAGTTTTCACTCACTGATAGAGTGAAGATGTTGCGAAATTTGGTCACAATGGCTTGAATAGCCTACCTGGTGGGTCGATAATGACGACCATGAATATACACAACTTGAGAAACCCATTTCTCATAGAGCTCGAATTTTGATAATAAATCTCAAAGATTTGCAAGCGTCTATTTATGATCAAGTGCTGGACAATCTGAACATTTTTGACTTTGACACACGTCACGAATCACACGTGAACTGGCAAAATTTTGACACTGAGTAACTAAATAGCAAAAGAAATCACCCGTTTTATTATATTAGTTCCCAATTTCTAACTGATTGGATAACCAGATTTTTCTAACTTTATATATTAATATGTTTGGGACATTTTCTACCGAAGCTCTCAAATGTGCAATGGGTCACAAGCAGATTACGATTATCTCAAACCTAATTGCCCAGCAGGAGAGCAATTAAATATGTACTTTTCAACTGTCATAATAACCCGCAACGTGTTTTTTAATCCACCGAATAAGCAACCGTCCGTTGTAACTGACCAGCCTGACCTCCTGCGAGGAAGAAAATATATGAAGTCTTTAACTAACAAGAACCATGACAATGTGCTGAAACTGTGTGTATGTGCGTGTTTGGGTAAGTAAAAATGTCCTTGTTGCTGTCAATGAGTGGGAGTGAGTAGGAACGAAATAAAAATGAACCCTCATTTTATTGTCATCAATCATACGTCAAGGTGGATCAGGGTCATTGATTAAAGGAAAATAATAAATGTGGGAATCACAGAAAAGAGCGATGTCATGTTAAGATTGTGATTTTTCACTTTCACACACACACTCGCACTCAAAAATAATAATACAGGCAGCCATATATACACGCACACATACTTACACCAAATCACTTACTCATCCATTGACACACACATCCACACACATGGATATATACATAAGTAGAATGTCTTTACAATATTTCTCACATTTGTTTTGTTACCTTCATTATCACCCACATATTTGCTTGGGTGTCTCTTTCGCATTCTGTCTGTGTAGGTGTGTGTGTGGTTTGAAATGAGATATAGATGTTTACTGGGTTTGATTTAAAAATAAAGATTTTCTTTTCGGTTTATTTTCTTAAGGATTTCATACAAGGAAAAACAAAACGTAAATCAAATAAAGTTTAATGTTAGACACAAGGAATCTTAAAGATTCGCCTTGTCCTTTTTGGTTATCTTTGATTTATATGCGGATTTTATTATATTTTGTGTGTTGGTTTTTTTTGATTTGATTTTGTGTTTTTTTACTTCTTTAATATAACAACTTTTTACAACAAAGTGTTGAAGAAGAACTTAAGAATAGTATGTTCACTAGTACATGTATACTTACACACGTGTGTATTCTCAAGCATCTAAATTATGGGACAATTCCAAACACTTAGACTCATTGGTGACCTTAACAATTTTCGTGGATTTCAAAGAAGTTTTTATGATTTGCAAGTGAAACGATGTCGTTGAAGTTAAATTTGTTTCGTGCACGGTGCACAGTGCGGCAAAGGGGTGAGTTCAATAAACTTTTCACTTTACTTCAATTTGTAAGAGGATTTTTTTTGTATAAAAGAGATTGAATATAGAAAATGAGACCAAACACAAAAATACTAGTAAAGGGTATTTTTTTTTGGAGTAATAGAACTTATAATTGAAATGAAACATGGACAACTATTTTGCATATGGCTTTAATGGGTAGATGACTTTATACCATTAATATTTAAATGTGATTTGGGTCATGTGCCCTCAAGGCTGGTGCATACATGGCGCGTAATGGCACTCCAATTTTCTTACAATTTTCGCAGCATCTGCGGCCGTATTTCGCCAATAACTCGTCGAATGTTGAGTTTTAGGTGTTCAATTGCCTATGGTTTACCAGCCGTCGTCGGTAGCGTAATTGTAGTGTATGCGGCTCTTGTACACGAGTAAATGGGTCCGATCCATGGTCAGACCACCTACAATCTCTGTCGACCTTTCACTATGCTTATGGACAGCGACACTATCGAGTATATAGCCATGCAAATGCTTTTCAAAAATAGCGTTCGGAGCCGTTGTAAAACTGTATGTAACCATCAGTAAGTGTAGAAATATAACGCCCACAGCTGAGTGGTTGTGGGAAGCTCTCCCCAATCACTTGATGGGATGTAATGGAAAAACAATTTTTTTTATCAGGGTAGACGGGTGACTTTACACATCTCCAACGAAAAGAATCAAAATCGGTTAAAGCACATCATCTTGGTGGCCAATTAACGGGACCATTACGAAAAAATGTTCGTTCATCAAAAGTTCTTTGAGGAGATTAATTGTAGCGGCCGCTGTGAGGCATGTTACCACATCCTATTGGAACCACAAGTCAGCAAAGTTAATGCCAGCTAATTGCAGTACGATAAAACTTGTAATCATTTTTCTATACAGCTGACCGTTCACAGTCGACAGTAACATTCTGTCCTTCATGGGTTTGAAGAGAAATGGACCTATGACTCCGCCGGCCCATAAAGCGCACCAAATAGTAATTTTCTATGGATGTAATGGTGTTTGGACAAATGCGACAATTTTGCTTATTTTCGCACCCAATAAAAATAAAAAAAACCATCTTGTCTGTCATGCCCGATCACTGTGTCATTGAACAACCTGGGGTAACGTAGAGCAGATGTAGTCAGTAGAACACGTTCAGTGCCTGTGCCCAGCTCTTTACAGTAAGCGGCAGGCTACTCATTCCATTGGGGAAATAGCAAATCTGTCTCATGTTAGCATCCGCCAACTCTTGAGCTTTTTGAAGCAGTAAAACCGATTCAACGGGAGGGACTAAGGAAATCTCATATTTTTCCTTTTCTCTTTATGGTATCGCAATGGACCATAGGGTCAAAGTGAGTCTGACATGTCCAACCTATCCTTACCTTGCTCATCGATAGCACAACCTTTCTAACCTATTGTACCCTGGTAGTGTTTGACAACGCAGAGCCAGTCTCAAATTAGGTAATCCTGACAATTTAGACTGTAACGCCTTTTCTTTATATAATCTGTACTTTCCAAGGTTATGGAAACCGTGATTAACTGCACCTGGGTTAATAACCTTAAAGCTCGTCTTATCTGCGACCGATAGAATGACTTTCGTTGACGCCGATCTACAGGGACTTGCACCGGAATTCTGGAAATTTTTAATTATAAAAATCTGTACTTAAATTCAAAAAAAATCAACACCAAATATCTGAATTATATCAATGTAACTGACGATTTTTATCGTTAAAAATTTGAAGAATTTCGATTGTGATGGCGATACCTTTTGGTACAATGGAGTCGATGTATGAAAACAAAGTGGTGGCTTTGGATATTTCCATTGCGTTCGATGAAGTCTGGTACGCCCAACTTTTATCGAAGCTTTGAATCTTTGGTGTCGGTAGTGTCTTCGCTCATTATATTTCGAGCTTTACCGGAGATCGTATTATACATCTTGTTACATATGACATTTATTCCAGGGAACATACTTTGAACGTTGGAGTGCCATAAACTTCCTTTCCATATTCTTCCATCTTGATACGTGATCTTTATAAATTTACTTTTGCTCAGAACTGACAACCTTAGATACTCCTTCGCTGACGGCAGTAATCTACCTAAATTCTGTTTCTTCGGTAGGCGCACTAGTCTTACAGATGTCCAGTGAAAGTGACAGGTAGAGTGTTCAAAACCGAAACCGAAAAACCGTGTAACCTGTTACGATTGGACAGGTTATGGAAACCGTGATTTACTACAACTGGGTAAATTATCTTAAGCACACCATCTTATCAGCGATCGGCTGTTCGAGTTTCGTAGAACCCGGCCCACAAGGGATCTGATGGCGTTCCTTTCGTTGTTGTTCCTTTCGGCGTTGATGCATTCGCAAGGTTAGTGAAAGCAATCTAGTGAATTTGGATATATCGAAAGTCTTCGATAGACTCTGGTACGCCCAACTTTTATCGAAGCTTAGAGCCTTTGGTAATGTATTCGCTCATTATACTTCGAGCCTTCTTGGAGATCCCACTAAACATGTTGTTATAGATTGGATTTCGTCCAGGGCACATACCTTGAACGTAGGTTTGTCACAAGGTTCCATCCTCCTCCGTTTTTATTCGTGATCTTGATAGTTTACTTTTTGGTTAGAACTGACAATCCTATAAACTCTTTCGCTGATGACAGTAATCTATCTCTATTCAATTCTTTCGATTGGCGACCTGGATGTATCCATGCCCAATGTATGTGACAGATTGCCCCCACCCCACTCCCTCGTTTTTTGACTGATGAGTTCCCCCCCCTCCAACGTCGCAAAATTTTGGGTTAACCCGGATCGAAATCGAAAACTCGAGCACTATCCCACCCATACCCTCGTATATGACATAAGCCTCCGTTTTGGTGAAACCACATGTTATCCACATCCACATAATTTAGGAATGGCAAACTTATATTGTCATGGCGCTACAGAGCACCACTAACTGTTATTGCCCGACCAGCCACATTTTGGAAAACTAATGAGGCGATCATGTCCCCAGCCCAAAATCTACATCAAACAGTGGCACGTTGTGGGTTCATTGGTTTCTCAACACTCACCTGTGTATCTTCTGTTCCACAACTGCTATAATTTGGAGGAGGATTAATGGAGGCGTGAAGATAAGATAATCTCTTTCGATGACGGTCACCTCGCATAGTGAAAACGACACTATCGATTATTTAGCCATGAAAATGCTTCTCAAAAGTACCGTTCGGAAGGGGTGTAACACTCTAGGTCCCAAACAGTGAGTATAAAACTAGAAAGTGCACAGCTCACTGGTTGTGAGAAGCTCTCCCCAATTCCTTCATGGGATGTAATGGGAAATCATTTATTTATTTAAGATAAGAATGAACTTCATCGTTGAAGAAGATTTTGTTCGAAAACTTTAGAACACTTTTAAAGCATTGCATTTTTACTTTAGAAAACGGTTTCGTTCCACTGTAAATCAGAGCATTTCTGAAGAATGTTTAAAATATAGTAAGGACAGTCGAAAATGGTTTCAAGAAACACATTCAATCTCAGAAAATCTATATTTTTTAAAACAATGTACCTTAAAGAATTGTAGGCCATTGCAGTGACATCATTTATAAAATCCATGTATCCATGAACCCATAAAGGACGGCCTTACTTTTGTGCTAAATATCATCAATATCCTAAACTGTGTATTTTTGTTGGTCCACCAATTATTTGGAATTGTCACATTTACACATTTATGTGAAAATTATACTGATCTTTTGTTTTTTCTTTAATTTTGTCTTATAATACAATTTGTATAATACTGCCGGCAAATACTCTTACTTTCTCCACCTTATGACGTCACTTGCGTCCACTTAACTGCTATCTAGGTAAATACTTAGTGGTAGCTGCACCATTTTCTTTTAACCACGATGGAAGGATATTTGGCTCATTTCATATTTCTGTACAAAAGTAGGACATTTATCACACAACACTAAAGTGACGAAAGTAGTGATGGTGGTGGTAGTGGTAATGATGTTGGTGCAAATGTTTGGGTAGTGAGACATTTTTTTTACAGCAAAGTATCGGTCTGTAGGACCACAGTCACGGTGCCTCACCTCTTGTCACCGCTTAGTATAACACCACTCTGAGTCACTGCTACCTGGGTAGCTCCGGGCGCCGCAGCTACTGTAGCTGTAAGCCTGCCATCGCCATTATGTTGATGTTGATGATGATGCTGATGCTGTTGATGGTTGTGATGTAATTGCATAGAGGATGGACGGCGATAACCACTAGATAGACGGGCGCTATTGCCATTTGTGCCATTAATACCGCCTACCAATCCTCCCTCTCCGCCTCTTCCACCGACGCCGCAAGAGTTGACATTATTCAAGTGTACCGAAGCTCTATTGTAGTGTGTGGATGAGCGCATGGACATATTAACGATGCTGGTGTCCATCATCCCGGTAGCCGTGGAATGTTGCCTGATGCGTGTTTGTCTTTTGACACACCAACAGCAGAGGTATTGATTGAAATGGGCCCGGAATGCTCCCGATACACAGTATAAAGCCACCGGATTAACACAGGAATTCAAAAAGCTGGGGAAAAAAGAGAGAGCAAAAACAGTGGAAAAATCATTAACCTTCATCTTATGACATGATGGAATGTACACATCACAACAAAAAGTGTTTATCATTACGAAAACACAACACACAGAGGCATAAGTGTTTCAATGTGTACAGTGTTCACAATTCGTATTCGAACAGCAAAAAGGAAATTTTAATTTTTTTGAAATACTATACTACACTATTTTCATTATAATTTTTAATAAATTTCTCCTAGAAAATGCTGCTGACTAAATGCCCAGAATATATTTTCTACATCTTCTGCCGGCGTAAGCCTTACAGAGTGTGGCCGTTGGGTAGTCTGTATGAGGACACGTGTTCGATCCTTGATCTGATCACCTTACATTTCTTTCGACGTCAGTCAATTAGCTTAGCGACGGCGCCACAAATGACGAATTAGCCCAGGAAAGGGGTCTGAACATTGTTGTTCCGAACCGGTGTAAAACTGGTGATCGCAATTGGTGAGTATAAATGTAGCATTAGATTCCGCGAATTCATGGAAGTGGTGCGCAGAGCACCCATGATGCAAATGGACACCTTTCTCCGAGTACTGACCGATACAGGACTGCTCGATAAATAATTACGGTTCCACTAAACACTTTATCATTTTCTTCAACAAGCCTTGAGTAAATATCCTATTCGGAGGTTTGCAAGTGTCGAAGGATATTGTCGCCTTTTTCTCCCTTTCAATTATATTGGGAGTGGAATTAAGTTTGCTATCCAACATATCATCCATGTAGTTAGTTGGAAGACTCTGGAAGCCTAATTTCAGATCAATTTAAAGCATATACTTGGTTCCATTATGAAAAATGTATGGCTTCGAAAAAAGTACCGACTTGTTCCTCACCGCATATAGGCCGTCGGTGGTGCAATGGTTAGTGTGCGCGGCTCTTGTACATGAGCTCCTGAGTTCGAACCCTGCTCTGACCACCTTCAAATTTCTTTCGGCGGCGGTCACCTCGCATAGTGACGGCGACACTATCGAGTATGTAGCCATGAAAAAGCTTCTCAAAATACCGTTCAGAATCGGTGTAAAACTGTAGGTCCCAATCAGTGAGTGAAAACTGGAAAGCGCACAGCTCAGTGATTGTGAGAAGTTCTCCCCGGTCCCTTCATGGGATCATTTTCCTCCGCCCATCTGGCTACACGATATCTCCAAGTGGCCCTGGATGATGAGTGTTAGTGTTCTGGGATACTTGCCCTTACCACTATTTCCATTGGTGGTACAATGATTAGTATGCAGCGCTTTTGTACATGAGAACGAGAGCTCGATAACAGATCTGACTACCTCTCATTTCATTCAACGATGGCTACCTCGTTGAGTGATGGCAACACAATTGACTAAATAGTCACGAAAAGCCTCATAAACCGGTGTAAAACTGTAAATCCCAATCAGTTAGTATAAAACTCTAAAATGCACAGATCTTCGATTGTGAAAAGTTCTCCCCTGTCCCTGCATGTGACACAGTTCAAAAATGGATATGTATTTTTTTCTGTCATTACCACATCGTCCTCGCCCACACAAGTAACAATTTTCCAGTTGCTATTTCGAGAGTGACCAGTATTCCGTATAATTCAAACTTTCACCCAAAATAAACGGGAGAGCCTTAAATAGGATGCGACTTGCTAGCATGAGTGGTAGAGCTCGAGGTGCCCAGTACGGAAGTGAGTCATTCCCTGGCGAGCCTTTGGTCTACTAGCTCATTAATATCCACTTCCAACCCCAAAGGCAATAGCGCTAATTGTATTGCCCTGGCTACCATCATGTATTCCCGTATCAGTCAGCTATTTATCTATGGTCTCACTAGTTCTTGCAGCTCTGTATCTGTAGGCCTATCTTTGCAATATGCATACCCAATATCCGGTCACAGTTATCGACCTATCCGCCGCAGAAACAATGAGAGCAGGATAGGCCTAACGTCTTTGATAGCTGTTTGTAAGGCCAATTCCCTTTGGGTACAATTGGAATAAATACTCTTGTATCTCTCCCCTCTTTGGGCACAATTGGAAGAAGTCCTCTTGTATCTCTCCATTCTTTTGGAATGTATCTGATGTCTATACACGCGATGTAGAACTTTATCATGCCTCAGCGTGAGGTTTTGCTAATGATATCAGCCATGGGAACTTAAATGGTTTGAAGCTGCCAATGGTACATTTAACCCTTGATAGATAAATAGTTTCCCTAACAACTTTTGATCTATGAGAATTATGTTAACTTACATTGGTCTTCTCCTTCAGTGGGTTACCTGAATACTCGGTATACGTATGGATATTGAGAGAAGCCTCACTGAAGATGGTACTGTGCCCAGAGAAGTATTTCAGGTACCCCATCATCATATTGTTGCCTGACGCTACTATGCTTCTTAGTCTTGAAGACTCAGATGTGCATTCTGTTGATTCACAGAAGGGCATCTAAGAGGATCTGTTCGCCCTTCCAACTACTTGGCTACTTGGATATCCCCTGATCAAAGGACGAAGAACCAAATTGCTCACCTGGTAATTCATGGAAGGCACTCTGATGGTGCAATGGACGTACGTTTCAGATCACTACCTGGTTGCACCAAAGGTTCGTCATGCGAAAACACACATATAGTAAGCTGGACAAAGCCACAAATATAAGAGATAGCCACGGCCTATTGAGAGAACGTCTCTCAGATACTGGTGCAGAACGCACCCCCACCTCATGATCATAAAGCACAGTGGAAGTACATGTCCCACTGTATGAAAACTGCTGCAGAGTCCGTACTTGGTTATGAAAAACTGCTTAAAACCAAACTGTGGTACGTTGAAGAGTCTCGCATGGCAAGTGATGAAAGAATACTGCACGTATGGCAACACTTCAGTCAGTTACGAATCAAAACAACGCGTTTACGCTGGGTAGGATATATCAGTAGAATGGATCAGAATGAACCAGTGCGGAAGGTATTCGAAGACGTACTCGAAGGACATCCAAAAATAGGACGCTTAGTACAAAGTAAAAACTGGAAGCAGCTTCACAGCGGAACTCGAACCAGAGAGTATGGCTATTTGGTAGCACGGGTGTGGT
The DNA here is from genome assembly GCA_963931995.1 of Phaonia tiefii. Classification (NCBI taxonomy): domain Eukaryota; kingdom Metazoa; phylum Arthropoda; class Insecta; order Diptera; family Muscidae; genus Phaonia; species Phaonia tiefii. The sequence goes on from OZ008371.1 coordinate 11,886,670, forward strand.
TGGCCCCATTATGGGAGTATCGTGCTAGTTGTGGTTGCCACCAAAATCGCTGGTAGAGGCTATGTAGTTGCCTTGTATATCAGTTACTTGTAACGAAGAATACTAGGGAGGTGCATATCCTCGAAATATGGGTTTTGGGGCTTTTATCAGGGAAGAGGTTTGGGTAGTACCTCACTCTTTACCAGGGAGGAGTAGCTCAAGAAAGAAGTCGCGCTGGCGGATATGTGAATGCGGGGCGTTTGTTCTCCCACGTAATCGTGTATACCAACGGTCTAAGACTACCTATTCCTGATCTCTTGGCTGCCCCTCAATGCGGGGTAACACGGATATCTCACGGGCGATGCCAACAGTCGTATCAAACATGTTCTTGGTGGGGCGGTGGTCACCTATGGTTTAGGACTTCACGTCGAGGACCATATTAAATCACGTGGACTCTATGGAAACTGCTGCAGACACCGAACTTGGTTATAAAAAACCGACTATAGACAAACTATAGTACAATGAAGTGTGTGGCATGGTAGGTGGTGAAAAGAACGGTGTACGTATGGCAACTATTCAGTCAGTTGCAACGCGAGCTGGTGTACAGAATAGAGTAGAGCAGAATGCCGTTTGTTTAGGAAGTAAAAACGGTTGTGGGGTCAACGCAAGAGAGAGAGAGAAAATTTAATCTTATAGCGGGAAGTATGAGGATCTGATTCTATCAAGAAGTACAAGTCAAACTAACGCAAATATATTACGGCCTCCCTTTTGTAGAGATAATGATGGAAATCTTTCCACAGATGTGCAGGGTGTGCTGCGAATATGGAAAAATCACTTCTCTGCTTTACTTGTCCCAGGAGACTTCAATATGGATGAGTGTGTGGAACACATACAGGACGATGGCATCGACTGCCTCCCCTACAAGCCAAAGCGAAGTTGGAATAGCAATTTCCAGGCTAAGAATAGTAAAGTCCTAGTGCTGATGAACTACCGGTTAAAGCTGGCGACTATGAGGTGCTAAAGGTGCATGCATCAGGTAATATGCAAAATCTGGCTACACGAATGCATGCCCGATAATTGGAGTCTGAGCATACTGTGTTCTGTTTTCAAAAAAGGCGACCTGAGTACATGTAGCAACCATCGAGAGTAATGTGCGAAAGATTAACATTTATTGCAGACCTGATCGGACCTTATCAGTATGGCTTCATGCCTGGAAAGTCAACTATCGACCAGATATTCACTTTACGACAACTCCTGGAGAAACCCCACGAAAAAGAAATCTACTCGTGCCACCCTTTTTTATATTATAAGGCTGCCTTCCATAGCCCGATACGAGGAAAACTGTACCAAGCTATGCCGTAGCTTGGTATTCCTACTAAGCTGACACGCCTTTGTATAATGACACTGACCGACACGAAATTCTCAGTAAAGATTGGTAAAGATCTAAAAAACCATTTCCCATTACATCCCATGAAAAGATTAAGGGGAGAGTTTCTCACAACCAGTGAGCTGAGCGCTTTCTAATTTTTCGTTCAGTAATTGGGACCTACAGTTTTCCACCGGTCCCAAACGGCATTTCTTTTCATCGCTAAATACTCGATAGTGTCGCCATCACTAAGCGAGGTGGCCGTCGTCGAAGGAAACGTACGGTGGTCAGAGCACGCATCGAACCCACGTCGAACCCATGCACAAGAGCCGCACACACTAGCCATTGCACCACCGACGGCCATTTCTCACCGAACCATTTAGTGCGAGGCGAGACCTCAGGCAGAGGGACACCCTATCATGCGATCTCTTCAACATATTAATTCAACCTCGTGAGAAAATCTGCAGTTAACACGAATAAAACTATCAGCAGCAAAAGTCACATGCAGTACTTACACTGCAGTATTTTCGAGAATTGAGAAGGAATCAGCAAGAGTGGGTTTGGCAGTAAACGAGGACAAGACAAAATTAATAGTTTCGACATAAAAACGATTGGATGAAAGGCTGAACGTTGGTAAACGTTAGAATGTCGAGGTAGTGTACGAATTTATTTACCTCGGATCTGTCGTGAACAGAAGGAATAACGTCAGCCTGGAAATCAAACGGAAAATTGTGCTTGCAAACATTAATCTGTACATTCTGTGCACCAGATTCTGTGCATCACTAGTGCCCAGTAGGTACTCTGCGTCCACAATCAGTAGGGTGCCAAACATTTTCGCCTCTGTAAGGTTTTAAGGGTTTTGATGACAACGGCTACATTTTTCCTTGGCAACAAGCCCTTCAATACATCAAGTCCTTAAATACATCAAGCTTAAATATTTGAACTTTAACTAATTTTTCAATTACATCTCCTGGAGGAATTACTGAGAGCTTCAATGAGCTGTGCGCTTTCTATTTTGTAGACTCATTTATTGGAAACCACACTATTGCACCGATTCCAAAATTGTGCGGATTTCAAGCTTGTGAGGAGCTTTTTCCTCGCTAATTACTCGACAGTGTCGCTACCAGAATGTGAGATAAAAGTTGCCGAATGAAATTTTATGGAGGTGTGTCTGTGCGGGAATTGAACTCGTAGCCTTATACACAAGAGCCACTCATGCTCTCTATTGTACCTTCTGCAGCAAATAAAGAAAAAGGTTCACCATTACATCCGGTGAAGGAATTTGGGAGTATTCCTCACAACCACTGAGCTGTGCGCATTGTAGTTTTGCACTCATTGATTGGGATCTGCAGTTTTACACCGGTTCCGAACGATATTTTTGAGAAGCTTTTATATGGCTAAATTACTCGACAGTGTGGCGTCGTCTAAAACAACCACGTGTTATTCTTTCGATGAATGTCTCAATTTAACGAATATTTTCACAGCTCAACAGGTTTTGTTGCAGTTTCCAATCACTGTGTTTAAAAATATAAAGCGCACTGCTCACTGATTGTGTAACACTGTCTCCAGTCTCTTCTGAAGAGGTGATATGCAAATTAAATTATCACTCTAAGTGTGTACTAAATTCTAATTTTTCGTCTTTTTGTGAATTTCTAACAATAAGAATTTTTTACAACTGTGTGTATGAATACTTGTTTTGCACACTGTGTTTGTTGATACGTGGAAAAAGGCTTCAATAAACATTTACACAATGTGTGATTGAAAGGAATTGACTGATAATGATTGGGTTTTAGTGTTTGCGCGCGATAAGAATGCAATTGTTTAGTTGTAGGCTGTGTTCGCTTAATGCCAGGCACAGTGGGTGGACATGTATTATTTTTGTAAATATTATTATTAATGCTTTCAGCGTTATGTTAATAAAAATATTGGAGATCTTGTAAATATCAAGATAATATTTGGACTACACCGAACTATACTAATGAGTTCTGGAATTATGGTCACAATATATTTCATCAAAATTGTTTCACAATTTTTATAAATTTTTTAAATTTCTCTTGATTTGAAAAATTAATAAACCAAATATAGAAAATAAAAAAAGCAAGCTCCAAAAAATTTGGATTATCTAAAACAAATGTAGAATAACAAATTACAATCATTAATTTTTAAATTTTTTATCAATTCCCATTTTCCATTACGATGAACAGATTTTGGGGTTTCTTAACTAATTTCCCTGAACATCATTGTATTATTGTATATTCGTGATTTTGAGTGGCCGTCGGTGGTGCAATGGGTAGTGTGCGCGGCTCTTGTACATGAGATCCTGGGTTCGAACCCGGCTCTGACCACCTTCAAATTTCTTTCGGCGGCGGTCACCTCGCATAGTGACGGCGACACTATCGAGTATCTAGCCATGAAAAAGCTTCTCAAATTACCGTTCGGAATCAGTGTAAAACTGTAGGTCCCAATCAGTGAGTGAAAACTGGAAAGCGCACAGCTCAGTGATTGTGAGAAGTTCTCCCCAGTCCCTTCACGGAATGTAATGGGAAACCATTTATTTTATTTTTATTATATATTCGTCATGTGAATCAAGTCTTTAGTCGGGATCTTTTAAAGTATTTGGGTTTTGTTTTTGGAAAAATTATTCCATTTCCTACCACCGTGCATTACGTTACATTACTTTATTGCCTTTTCGCCTCCACCATGATTTAGTTTTAATAGCTACTTAATTACTAAATACTCACTAGGTGCAGAAGCCAATGATCCGTATGGTGTGCCAAAACTCATCAAAATCTTCTTGGGACGTGGGATTCAGATGATACCACAATTCAAACAAATGATAAGGAAAGAAACAAATAAAAAATACTAACAAGAACAAGAGAGTGAATAGAGAAGAGGTAAAAACAACAAACACATCTATTAAATATTTATTAAACAAATCAACAACACTTGTGGTTGAATAACTTATCCAACCACAAGAATCATGATAGATGAGAAATCAAAAGTAATTGAGAGAGAGGAGCTTATGAGCCCATCTGTCGTTAACAGAATCTCGAGGATTGCAGCTAAATGCTGGGCAAGTGGCAAACCAGCCACCTCTCTCTATCTCTTTCGTATGGGCCTCTACTTACCCACAACAAATGCCACTACCATACGAGCCACGTAGCGTCTGGCTCGTACCTGTGAACGACTTTGCATACTCTGAGATTCGCCAGGCATTTCACGAGCGCTGACATGTAAACGCTGGGCCATCATCAGATACAGAACTCCAATTATAAACAGTGGCAGCAGATAATATACAAAAGCTTTGGTAACCACCACATATCTGGGAAAGGAATAAACGAATGCGTCATCACATAAATTGTCTAAACATTTGACATTGGAATGACAGTGATGCTGATGAATCTTTGCCCTTGGAATATTTGTGTTTGGTGTGTACTTACTTGGGATAGGTATCCAAACTGCTGTACGTCGTTCCAAACGGTGAACATATAATTATTGTCAGATTATGATCTATATCAATTGTCTGTAGATCCGACATAATCAGCGACGGGGTAGCGAACATAATACTTAATAGCCAAATCATTGTGGCCGTAATCACCGTTAATGGTTTCGTCTGCAATGAATGTATAAGATAGAGATTTCATCATCTCCCAACATTATACGTGACTGGCATCAGTTGTTATCAGCCAGCTGAGTTGAACAGTGTTTCTGGACTTACCTGTAATTTTCTTAATGGATTTACAATTGCACAGTACCGTTCACCCGACAGTGCGGTCAAAGTGAAAACGGACACTCCTATGGAAACATCCTTGAAAAACTCGGTTATTTGGCACATACTCTTGCCAAATGTCCAGCTGTCGGAGGTATAAACTAATGTGGCCAAAGGGACACATACAATAATTACTAAGAGATCAGCAAGTGCCAAAGAGAGAATGTAACTGGAAGAAGAAAAAGAACAAGATTAAAGGAAATATATCAAGCAACGACTGAAAGGAGAGAAGGGAATAACATACAAATTACCCTTAAGAAAGTTACATATTTTTATACTCTATATTGTCTTGTCCCGAAAGCCAATTTAACCCCATTATCACCATCACCAGTTATCTTATAGTTAAACCAAACTAAAAGTTGTAGCTGTCAGTTTGTATGGAATTTAAATCTAATTTATATCTGCTAGTTATCTCTAATCAAGATTTGAGATAAATCCCTTAGGCGTATAATTAATGCCGCCTAGACGTATAATTAACAAAAACTGGTATCTTAAAAGTTTGATCAGTGGAGGTTTAGCGGCAAGATTCGTGACTACTGTCCTCACGACGTTGAGCAATAAGAAAGGACAAATCCTATTGATGATTTTTTTTAATTAATTAATGGAAATGGTGTAGTTAATATATATTTTGGCGTAGTAATAAGGTGTTCCCAATTGCGTTCAGATGTATTAGTTTAGGTTAGGCTTAGGATACAGACCAAACGTAGGAATATATATCTATATCCTTTATTCATTTAAACAGAATATAACGATATAAAACAATATTACAATAGAAAAGTTTAAATGAGAGATTCACAGAGAACATATGGCTTCAAATTTGGGAAGTGCATAGGGATAGGGAAAATTTCCTGCCAAGACCGTAGTGCATGGTGAAGTGCCACATCCTGCTCGTGGGAACACTGATGTTTACCAAACATTACAGATCTAGAATAAAAATATCTTCCTAATACAGGGTGCCTAGAGGTTGTTGGCAGCCCCAGTTCTAGGATCGGCTGCTGTTATCTTATGAGCCCTTCTTGTTAAATTTCAATCCTTATTGAAACGTAGGAATGGTTGATTATTATTCTTATTACTAAACTCGGAGGTCAGTTGATTTATTGTGATTGTTCTGGAAGACGGAAATAGGTAGTAGTGAGAGTAACAAATAAGGCTAGAGACTAGAACGAACTGGTCACTGGCCGATATATCCTCTCCATTTCCTCAACAGCGACAGTAAACGACTCCTTCAGTACTTCACATACGGGTATTGGTCAGTAGTATTGTAGTGGTTGTTAATAACTTGAAGAAAAAGACGAACATCAGTATTTCCAAATGAAATTAGTGACTAGGTCCGATACAAGTGCTGCACCGGCCACACTTCCCATTGACTGCAAGGCTAGGATTCCATCAATCAGTGTGCACAGGTGGCAACTCGGTGAATAAACACATGAATGTGAGTTCATCCTAGTCATAGCACAACCTGTTCTACCAAGACAATCTGTTGGTTTGTTGCCTACAATATTACTACCATTACTACACCCAACAGAGTCGCAGATTGTTGGGTGCTAGACCCTTAAGAACCCGATTACATTCCTTACCTAGTTTCGATTTACATTGCTTTGAGTGACGCGTTGGGTATTGGTGAAGTTAAGATAATCAGCTCCTCTTTATCCCTCATAATGATGAGGATTTTGGTAGGCACCTAGTCTCAGGGACAGGCTGAGTTAGAGTTCTTCATTTAAGATTCCCGCTCTCGTAAAAATATTTATTATTTTCAAAATAGTTTTGTAATGATACCCATTTTACCCAGATAGGATAATAAATACCTGAGATATGAGCGACTATATACTCAAGTTTTGGAGGCCTATATTTCGGAAAATATGTACTTGCCCCGAGATTTTTTTTTGTTTGTTATAGGCTTTTAATACCTAATAAAAATTAGAGCCTTGGATTTGTTCCCTTGAAACTCCCGTTGGTTAAAGTCCATAGTAGACCATTTATGGTGGCAAACAGAGAGGGGTGGTGTAAAAAGTTGCCTCTTGCCTCTTGCCCAACCACGGCAATCCACCTGTTCCTTAACATGCGAGGGATCTAGTCTATTATTGTCCTGTCGACTTCACACTCGTCTAAATACTGGATTTCGGTCATGGAATACCTCGTATAAGTAAGTTCGTTTTAAGTAAGAAAGATGTTAGAGTAATTACTCGATACGCATTTGGTTTTACGTGGTCTATTTTCCTCGGCTTGGGGATATATATTATAGACGCCATCATGCTACGAAGATTCCGCCCGAATTATCAACTATTAACTCCACGAGCGCAAAGTTGATATTTCCTGTTAAGACCCTAGTGTGTGATAAAGGGCCATTCCTTTAAATTTTCGAATTTTACTGAAACTATTCTCTTTCTGTGAGTGTAAAACTAGAAAGCGCACATCTCACTGATTGTGAGAAGCTCTCCCCAATCCCTTCATAGGATGTTAAGTGACACCATTTTTTTATTCTCTTTCCTCTACAAGGACTTTAAAGTATCTTCCATTTAAACTATTTCATAATTGGATACACATGTTAGCAAACCTTTTCGAATATTCCCTGGAAAATGTTTATTGTTAGTCTCTTATCCCTACACTAAAAAGTGCACTTCATTTTACTGCTAAGTTCAATCGTGTTTAGAAGCTTTTTTACTTACGTGTTTGGAATGTTGCGCATCGAACGATGTCGAAAGAATATTATCACTAATGTACCATTTCCCAAAACGCCAACTATAAAGATGAGCGTGTATATAATGGCTATGAAAATCGTCTCCGGCCTTTGCAGCGGTGGCACATATGCCGATACCGAATCGTTTCCACTCACATCGTTGCCCGCAATACTGATACGTGTCACATTCTCCATGATAAAGGCTGTGCGGGAGGTACTGGATGTGGACTGCCAAGAAGTGGTTGCTTCGGAGGCGGAAAATACATAGGCCGGCAACGTGTTGCCGACATCGATGAATGCTAAAGGAAACATGATGTTATCCTGTTGATGATGTCTAGCACATAAAATGCATTTAGGTTTCAAGTTCTACTGGAGGTGGAATTTATTTTTTATTTTTGATTACTCCGTTGATGGGATGGTTGCTTGGCTTGTATTGTGTCGACTCCGTTGATAGAGCAAAACTTATTTTTTATTAAGAGTTATTTTATTACTGTTTAACTGCTGGCAGTATTCAATGTCTTTTATATGTTTAGAAGCTGGATTTTTGTAACGCCGTTTTCAATTTCCACTTGGTTTATTGTGAGTTTCTACTTGTCCTGAAGGCAATGAAGTTTCTCTTGTGATTTATTCTCATGGCATCTTGTTTTATGGCGGAGCGTGCCTATGCCCCTAGTGCGTAGTGTTGTGTCTTGGCTTTTTTATTCCTTCAACTTGGCTTTTATGGGGTTTATTTGGTTTCTATTAATCTTTTCACTCTTGTCTTATTAGATGATGGGTGTATTGTGCATATGATGCTGGCTTCAAGGATGGTTGAAATCAATTTTGTAGTGCTAGAAATAAGGGAGAAAACAGTCAGTTAGTGGATAAAGTATTTTGCTTTGAACTATTTTAATTAAATTGATAGGGACTTGATGAGTAGCTGGTAAGGATTATCTGATCCATAATAAGAGTATGTAATGATTGAAATGTGATGCGGTAGCCACTCTAGATCTTTGGTGTATTATACAAATGGAAGATTTTTGTTTAGGTCCTCAATCAAAGCATAGAATTACTTTTGTCGCATTCATTCAAGAGATCGTTCGTGTTTAAAGCTTCCTGATTTTCGTGCACAAGTAGCTGAAGTGCTGTGCAACATTCAAAAACGCAACAAAAACCTTGTTGGACGACCCTATACCGCCTGCTCAAATGACTCGGAGCCATGTCACCTCCAGTTGACATAAGGTAGGACGGCTGTGGTCATATGCTCGATCATTTAGATCGAACCGGAAAGCGGATGTGTAAAATGCCTGGTTGTAAGGCAAAAACGCAAATGTTTTGCACCAAATGCAACCTCAATTTATGTTTGTCGGCAAATAAAAAATGTTTTCAGCTTTTCATACTCAATAATCCTGATAAGTTTTCTTATTTGCAACAACTGTAATAGTTTTGTGCCTTTTTTCAATAATAAAAATAAATATAAAGAAAACTCGTGCACTATTTTTGATACACCACGACAGGCAAGTCCGCCTAAAGGCGGGGTACATACATTTACCTCTAGGTGGCAATCCTTTGATTTTTTTGAACTTTTGACTTCAAATTCATTTTTTTGACCTCAAATAAGTCTATATGAATTTTTTCATTTAAAACAAAAATTGCCCGGTTAGAGGGTTAATATCACAAAATTCTGCTTGGTTTTGCCAGTGATCATCCCAATGTTTGGTATAGACCAACGACATTGTCAGCTGTGGGGGAGGGACAGATTTTTTATATCCGGATTAATTTGAAATTTTGTATTGTAAATTTCGAAGATATTGCAGCTCTTCCCATTTAATAATTTCCATTTCAGAATTTCGGAAAAACCGTACCAATACTCCATATAGTGATCATAACTCAAAGACAATTTTAATGTGCTTTATGTTTTCACCCAATTTTCCGGCATAAACTAGAGAATTTGGGGTAACTCCTTTCGAAGGAATTGTGGACTATAATTTTCTTGACATGTTTGCGAAATACACTAAGCTACAAAATTTCTATTTAGAGCCCCAAAATGGGCGTGGAAATGGAACATTTTACATTTTTTTAAGATTTTCCCTTACACGATGTAAAAAACGGCCCCAGCAGCATATTGCATGAACAATGTACATGTTTGCAAGCATTATTTTCATGAATTGCCTATCTGCTGCATTTTTGTTTCTTTGTAGTCTCAAATGATAATTTTTAACCTTGATAAAAGGACGAGAAATTAATTTGAATACATATTACATAGAGTGTGCTGAGGATATTGGGAGACCAAATTTCCCTTAAATCCCTTCCGATGATTTATTGTCTGTCCATTCATGTAGACAAAGATAATCGAGCCTAATTGATAAAATCTCCACCCATGATTTGAGTTTATTGTTCAAAATACAAAAAGCGAATGTTGTTAGTTTGGCCGATGAACAAAAATCCATAACGAAGTAGCAGTTTGGTAAGCTTAAAAAAGCCCTTTGCCATTACATCCCATGAAAGGCTTGGGGAGAGCTTCTCACAACCAGTGAGCTGTGTGCTTTCTAATTTTTCATTCACTGATTGGGACCTACAGTTTTATACCGGTTCCGAATGGTATTTTGAGAATCTTTGTCATGGTTAAATACTCGATACTGTCGCCATTACTAAGCGAGGTGGCCGTCGTCGAAGAAAATTTAAGGTGGTCAGAGCAGGGATCGAAACCACGCTCTCATGCACAAGAGCCGCGCACACAGTAGCCATTGCATCACCGCCGGCTACTATTTTCTAAGCCTACAACCTATTAAATGATCTATTCAACATCTTAAGCCGGATTCAAATAATGAAGAAGACAGTTGTATATTTTTCGTGAATGTGGATGCTGAGAAATACGAGTGACTAATGACAAAATCTTGAGAAATCGATTGTGTAGCAAACAAAAGAGTCTCCTTTCTCAGAACGTAGTGAATATAAGTCCTCATAAACAGGAAACGCTCACAATATTGGTCATGGCAATATTGGTACTGGACGAGGTTTTGGATTTTTGTTTATCGTGTTTGAAATATTTTTCTTTTTATCACTAAACCTTACACTGCTTCGTAGTCCCACCATTCCCTGATGCATTGAAATTCCACAGCATCAGTTAACAAAATTGAAAATATAAAATAAAAATTGAACAAAAGAGATCTCGAAAAACACCAGCACTGGCATTAAGTCCTGCGTGCTTTTTGGGTCATAAACTCTTTGGTTATGGGAATTGTTGTTTTGGGACTGATTTTGATAGTTACGAAATGAGAATTTTGTTATCTACATCTTCAATTTTCGCCGTGGCAATTTCCATAAACTAACCCCAACATGGCTATAATAATAATGGAAATATCAACAACTAAAGTGGATACTCTGCTTGGTCATAATGGTAGCCAGTTTATTTCGTAGTCAAGTTACAAAAAATGTTTTAAGTGGTCAGTTGTGAGTTGGAATTTTTGTGCTCTTCATATAAATATAAATATTTCAGTATAATATAAATATTTCAGTATTGTATTTCAGTATAATATTTCAGTAATTTTTTCTTTTCTAAAATTTAATTTATAATATCATTTCACATAAATTGGAATGATTTTCATTAATTCTCTGGAATGCCAAAAGTTTAACTGCAAACAGAAAATCCATTACAAAATGAGATATATTGCACAAACTTCAAACAGACTTCAGTGCCAGATACTTTAACCATTTGCCAAAAGCAATTGTTGTGTGGTTGTGTAGCGGTGATTAGGTCAAAAGTTTAAGAAGAATAGTGCCCCTAATTCTCCCTAAATACACTAATAATACATTAACTAAAACTAACAAAATCGGTTTTAAAATTCAAATTCGTAATAGGTTAGGTTCGTCATTTCTAGGGATACATCTATGACAGTAGGTATAACTCTCGAGGGAACCCCAACAAAATATATACAAAACTTCGTGGCGCCTACTAATTTTCTAAGTGTTCTTCAATCCGTTCCCATAAGTGTTCCAAACTGGGTATCATCAGAATAATATTGTTGCCTTAAACCTGCTAATTTGCAGCAATGACAGAGGATCTCCTGGTATAATTTCAATATCTTCCTGGTACGCTCTAAATTTATAACTAGATTGTGTGTAGATTTGTCGTCAGAGTAGATTCAGAATACCCATGCATCGGCTTAGTTTGGGTTTAATCAGCTTCTCTATCTTATGGTCTAGTTCATGTCAGGCACCCCCCACAGGATGGTTTCCATTAGGCCCATTTCTGATACATTCCTTAATATGTTGCATGGAAAGGTTTAGACTTTGCCATACTCAAAGTCCGTTGGCTAGAGCCACTCCTAGCCCGCTTATCTGGCCGTTCGTTCTCAAGGCGCCTTGTCGCCGTGATGTCCATATGGGCCCACTTCTGCCAGTTGTTGATTATTTATTTATTTCAATCCAGTCCTTATGGCAAAACCATATCGCATTGACTGCCGCCTGACTGTCAAGGAATATCATTACATTTGGTTGTCCAGGTTAGTTAATCTATTCGTTTATGGTTTCTGTTATCTCCTTAATTTCTGTCTCAATGAGAGCGTTTTAATCACGAGGACGAAAATTCTGTTTAGAACCTCCATGAATTGTTCTATTTCCCTTTATATAGCACAGGATTCCTGCCTCGCCATCGGCTGGGAGACTTTAACCGATGATAGTCTCTATAAGATATTTATGTGTATTACAATTTTCTCTACAAAACAGTTGATTCTCTGTTCCGTTGCTGAGAATCCTTCCACCTTTTCAGAATTTGATGACGATTTGATTTGTGATGCCCTCGGATCCACTCTAGTGCCGTCGGCTCGTACTTAATTTAGATCTTGAGAAGTTGAGTCTTCATTGTTCTCGTCGATATGGTTCCTAGGGCAGTTTTATTGGTTCCAGGTTTTAACGTGGAACAACTTCTCTATTGCCGTCGTCCATGTCACTCTGGTGTAGTGCAAGTATGTCATCTTATGGGTAACGTCTCTGCAGAACGACCACACTACTTTCTATGTAGGTCCTTCTAAAGAAGTTCCAATCTGTGGGTGTTTTCCTGTGAATTCTGATCCATACAGTATTAACCGCTTTTAGACAACTTTAGAGATCTTGTAGGAAAGCTAGGTTCCATGTCAGCGGCTATATTCTTCTTCACTGAGCTCCTTGCTGCAAGGGACTTAATTTCAAGGTTTCCACACAACCAACAGATGTAGACATCTCCCTTTTTGGTAAATTTGGCAGTACTCTGCTCTTCAGGAGATCTGATACTCTTATTCACCTTGAAAAATTCAAGAGTGGAGGCCAACTGGTACTTTTTGGCATCCTCTCCTCCATTTCAAATCGTGTTTTTCCGGTGCATCATTGCAACATTACGCCTCTGTGTCGGAATAACTTTATGCTCGTCTCTGTGAGCCGAGCCTGTCCTCCTCACACTTTATCTACCGAAATAGTTTTCGGAATCAGATAATCCATGCATGCTATACAAAGTGAGCTTCACATGAAGCTCTCCCACAGTACGAGTTCCTAATCCCTGTAACGATGCATTCGCGCTGGGTTTTGTTCGCTTGGTCGTTCTGACGCATGCTAATGGATTACAAATCAGCTGTTTGACGCTTAGACATGCATTCGTTTGAGTTAGAGGAATGATCTATAAAAAAGTGTAAAGTTGAAATTGGTGACCATGACGTATGATTATTTTAAACTAAATGTAAGTAATTAAAAATAACGTATACGTCATCCAATTCACTGATTCATCAATAGAAACACTATACAACAAAATACACATCTTTTTGTGCCATAAATGTGAAAAACTCAATCACATTCGGAAAGTAGACTAGATAATACAGCAACCGTGTCTTCTAGATTTTCCCGAATAATACGTTTAGATTTTTAAATCGCAAAACTAGGTTTTACACCCGTCCTTCCGACTACAGTATGGGGAAGCTACAATCGCGCTCGCAACAGTTCACGGTAATATCTGTTTTTTACTACAATGTTAGTTTATTTGTAACAAACAAGGTTCAGGCTAACGACAATGTAAGCAAAAAATAACATTTCTTTCGACGACGGTCTCCTGGGTTAGTGATGGCGATACTATCAAGTACTTAGCCACGACAGAGCTGCTGAAACTTCCGTTCGGGACCGGTGTACAAACTAGAAAGCGCACAGGTCACTGATTGTGAAAATTTTATTTGGTGGAAAAAGATCAATAATAAATTTGTACGAAACCCTCGGGAATTCACGAGTTTAGTCATTTGCCGAAGGGTAACTACAAATGTGCCAGGAAGTACATAAAAACTGACAACAAAGAGATAAGTGGTACCAAAATTTGCATATTTTGTATCAGTGTCCTTACGTTTACCAAAAAGTAAAAATAATCTACCAAAAAGTAGAAAAAGCGTACCAAAAATGTGCATAATGTGTACAAAAAATTATAGAAAGTGTACCAGAAAATGTATCAAAAGTGTATATTGTACCAACAAAGCATAATATGTCTCAAAAACTACCCATAGAGTACCAAAATACATAGAGAAAGTGAATAGTGTACCAAAAAAGTACATGTAATATATAAAAGTGTACCAAAGTGTCCGTAAGTTTTCAAAAAAATAAAAATAATCTACCAAAAAGTATATAAAGGGTACCAAAAAAGTACATAATATATTCCAAAAAGTATGGATAGTGTACGAAAAAATGTACCGAAACTCTATATTGTACCAAAAAAGCAAACACTACACGTAGATACCAAAATATGTACAAAAAAGAATTGTGTACAAAAAAACACATAAATTACACCAAAAAAGTACATAAAATGTATCAAAAAGAACTTGGTGTACCAAAAAAGTACACAAAAAGTCTCAAAAAACATATAAACCGAAAAGTGCATAGTGTACACAAAAGTACATAAAATTTATCAAAAAGAACATAGTGTACCAAAAAAAGTACGCAAAAAGTCTCAAAAATTCATACAAACCAAAAAGTGCATAGTGTACAAAAAAGTACATAAAAGTCTAAAATGTACTTTTTGGTTTACGTTATCTATTTGTATGTACTTTTTGTACACTTGTATCTTTTTGGTTATAGTATGTACTTTTTTACATTCTTTGGTACATTTAATATAGTTGTGTGGTACACTTTATGTACTTTCTTTCGTACACTTTTCACTGTTTGGTACTCAATGTCCTTCCTTTTGGTACAAATTATGTACTTTTTGGCACAATTTACTTACTTTGTGGTACAGTTGTACATACAGTGTGTACTGTTTAGCATACTTTATGTTGTCCTCGGTAGGTTAGGTACTTGTTGGTGCATTCTATCTACTAATTTGTACACATTATGTAGGTTATCGTACACTTTAAGTACGTTTTTGCTACCCATTGCCGCTCGTGTTACTCCGTTGAGATGAAAAGGAGAATGCGGAAATGCGTATAAATAAATGCATACACCTCACCCGAGTTCGAGTGGGTTTTTTATATTTCGCACGTGGTCTCGAGTCGTATATTTTGGATTTTTTTACATCTGAGAAATACCGAGTAGGTGCGTTTTCCTACTCCTTGTTTAAAGGCTCTCACGAGCGAGGGAGCAGAGAGCGTGTATGTACGATACGAGACCTATATCGGTGTCGATTTTGGTGATATATTTTGGTGATATAGTCAAAAATGTATTAATAGGTTTTCCCGGTGATACACATACTAACAAAATTTAGAATTAAAATTAAAAAAATCTATACCTATGGTCAGACAATAACTTTTCGAGAAAACAGCTGTTAAAGATTACAAGTCGCGTTCGCGCTTTGGGGTCGTGATTCCGCTTCCACGTCTTACATCTTCTTGTTGCTCTTGGCTCTCTGACTCTCAGCAAACTTCCCCTATGTACAGTTTTGCTCTTATAAGAAACATTTTCGTCGTTTGTTTGATTGAAATTCCCCTTCTAATGTAAAAAAAATTTCTTTCAAACTTCAAGTGTAATTGAAGCAAAATAAATGAAGTTAGGGGTTGGCGGTTTCATTTAAAAGAGTGTTGAACTTAACTACCGATTTTAATCTTTAAAAAGTTACAGGATTCCGGTACATCTCACATATAACGAACATGACTGTACTTTGTCGAAATTGGACACTGTAACGTATGATTATTTTCTAACAGAATGTTTGTGGATAAATATTACTTATGCGACCCTTTGTTAGTGCAAATTCTATTCGAAGTCTACTTAATATCAATTTTTTTTATTAAAACTCTGTCTTTTATGATAAATTTAATTGGTATCATTTTAGTTTAAAGAATTTAAATTGTTATTTTGTGGATTTTAAATCAAACTGAAATTTCATGAGGAATAAAATTTTAAAGGCAAAGAAATCAATCAGTCAACATATTTTTCTATGCCTTCATATAAAATATTACAGAATACAGAACTTTCTCTAGCGACCCCTTCTATTACATATTTACAGCTTTTTAAAGCTTTGTGGCCAATCAACTAGACTTCACGATACCCTTGATGTATTTTTAAAAAAAGGAACAGAAACACATTAAGAGCCTTTCCCTTGTTTACTCTTTTTGATGGAACAAACATAAAAATAAATTAATGTGCTTGTTCTTCCTAGTTTCCTCTCAACAAATATGCAAATGTCCAGCAGTTGAAACAAAAAGAAAAAAAACTCACATAGGACAGATGGAGGGGGAAATAAAGGGAAGAAAACTTCAAAATGACAAAGGACCTAACCAAAATGAATTGATTTAAATTACATTCCCCATGCCAGCGAGAATAGAATCCCATATCTGTGAGTTACACAAGGGAATAATTATCAGATCTAGAGGACGAGAAGGGACGAGAGGCACATTCATACTATCAAATTACAAACAAATCACAGGAAGGATGTTGTAATAGGGTACCCATTTCATCAAACAATGAGGAGGAGATATAAATAAGTTTGTATAGGGACTATCGCTTAACATAAGGATAACAGGATAACAAAGCGGAAGGGTTTAACCTTTCAGTGACATGTATACGCGCTAAAGAAGGGTGAAGAGTAAAGGGGGTTTGTTTAAAGGCAAATTTTGGCAAACAAATAAAATGTCACAGAAATGAAGGACCTTAAAGGTTTTAAACTCAATTTAGGAAGAAAATATGACTTAACTATCAGGTTACCTTTTCTGCAAATATTTATCAAATTGACAAAATTTTAACCCCAAATAAAATTAACTCAACAAGTTCTTTCCCAGTTGTTCTTTCCTTCTTTTCCTTGCCAAACAAACCGTTGCCATTAAAACTTTTCTGTATTCAAATATTCCTATAAACAAGACCCCACGGCTTTATTTGGCGTGTGTCCTTAGACGTTTTACAGATGTAATTATTTTTGCTTATGGTCACATTTGTTCAACACACGGTGCCTTTTATTTTGGAGCTAGTGGGTTAAACTCTTGTTGTTCTTTTATTAACTCAAGTTTTTGAGATTTGACTGATTACATTTTACATTTGACAAACAACCATTGTCTTGGAAATATCTAATGCACTTGAATTTTGTTTAATATTTTTTCTCGTCTTGAAAATTTCTATTAAAGGACATTTTCTTCACCAGGTCAAACGCAGTTAAAAGTTTATATACGATGGCATTTCGGATTTGCTAGATAACTCGTTATATCTTGAGAAGGAGAACATAAATCTCCAAATTAATAACCTTTCTAAAAGAAACGTACGGGTTTCAAAGCGGATAAGGAAATATGGTCTTTTATTGCAGGATACCAACGACTTGAGCGAAAACTTATACAAGTTATAAAAACTAAAATTTAAAAAAACTAAAAAAACAATGCGGCGTTTGGCCACTCGCCTTGAAGATACTGGGATAACATGAGATCTTCCCAAGGCTTGCCGCCCTCGAAGCAGCCATTCTGCTAGGAATATCGCTGCTGTTGCCCAAGATGTCGAAGAGGAGCATGGAACATCGACCAGACGACGTACCACGTAGTTGGGCATTAGCTTGAACATGTTTCCTTGCAAGGTGCACACAGTGTATCAGCTGTTAGCTGTTGACCGCTAAACGCGTGTAACTTACGACCAAGCCATCCTGAATCTCAACGAAGACGTGGACGATATTTCTTCGAAAACTATCATGAGCGATGAGGTTCATTTCCATCTTAGCGGTGACGTGAGTAAACAAAATAATCATTTCTAGGGCACCGAAAATCCGTGTATCATCAACGAAGAACCATTATACCCGCTCAAAGTTACTGCATGGTGTGCTGTTTACGCTGGAGTTGTCATCAGGCTACCTAGCCAGCCATGATTACCAAATTTTTTCTTCCTCAATTGGATGAATTGGGACTGGAGAACATGTGATTCCAACAGGATGGTGCAACGGCGCACACTGCTCGAACCACAACCGATATTCTGAAGGAAGCATTTCCAGGTTGCTTAATCTCTCATTTTGGTGATTTGCACTAGCCGGCCTGATACCCCGATTTAACCGTTCCAGACTTCTAATACTGGAGTGCTGTGAAGTCATGGGTTTACGTCAACAAGCCTCAAACTCTTGAAGCGCTTAAGGAGAATATTGGCCAAGAATGCGAGAACCTGTCGTCCCGAGACTATTGGCCATGAATGCGAGAACCTGTCGTCCGAAATTCTGGCAAGAGTGATGGAAAATGCCATAAAATGAGCCGGTATCGTCATCAACTCTGACGACGGCCCTATTATAGAGAACGCCGAGTATCGATGACGGATGAACCATGAGCTGTATTATCTATATCCCGACATGAACAATAGGACGACCAAGACTTCGCTGGAAATACGAGGTGGAAGATTGCTTGCAAGAGCTTCATATTACCAACTGAAGGATACAAATTCAAAAACGACCCTGTTTGGAGAAATATGTTGGTCTTAGCTTGTAAGGCCTTTGACCCTTGTGGGTTGTTTGAGGCCACCTAAGAAGTAAGTAAACACAGGATCGTAGTCGGGCTGAAAAGTATCTACTTCAACTCCAACATGCGGGCAAATTTCCTGAACTCAGACTCCACACACCTTATTGGAACTATTCAAATGTTTAGAAAACTGTTGATTTATTTATGTGGATTTCCAAGGTTCCATTTTAGTTTCTTGGAACTCAACTTTATCTCTGTTATGGACACAATTGTATTTTTCAGTCCTCTTAACTCCACTGATGATGAAGCGCATTTCGAAATTATTTCTTGTGATGCCTGAGGCAATTATTGCAGTTTACAACAAAATTGGTTTTTGTTGTTTACATGGGTTTTAAATGTTTATGCGGTCACTCGATGGAGAAACCACCACCATCTTCCTCTATGTTGTTGACAACTTTGTAAAACACACTGAGTAGCAAAAGTGAGCTATAAGGTAGGATCATTTGCATATATTGAACAAACTAAATTGTACATGTGGATTTTTCTATATATGTCACATGGTTGAGAAAACACAACTGTCATATTGGGTAAAAATGTAGCCCAAAATCATGGTGTTATAAATGTTGTACACTATAATGGTTATCAAAAGTGACAGATAAACAACAGCGAGGATTGATGAATTGCTGGGAGCAAACCCATATAACTGTATTGTATGGTCAATATCTGCGATTTATTCCAGGAAATATAGTCATTATCTCGAAGAAAATTGTGGCCAATAACGCTTGTAAAATACACTAACTATCAAAAGTGGGGCACAACACGCAAAAATTTGAAGAATAGGTAAAAACGAGAATCATGTTCTAACAAGCGGATCTTTAGAAAGTTTCAACAACATTTGCAAATTCACATATTTTCTATTCAAAGTATAGATTTAAAAATTTTTCATGGAAAACTAAATAGGTTTGAGTTTCATTTCGGTTTTCGAAACTGAACTCGAAGGATGACGAAAAATAAGAAGACTAAGACTGCGCTGGAGGGATCAGGTTGGCGAATCCCTGCGTACACTTGGTATTTCCAACTGGAGAGATAAGGCAAAAGATCGAACTGGTTGGCGAAATATATTATCTTCGATTTGTAAGGTCCCTAACCCCTCGGGGTTGTTCGAGACCGGATAAGTAGGTAAGTAAAGATATTTATATTTTTGCTTTAGCAAATGGTCTATTATTTTTTCTCCTTCGATCTTATTAATTTTATTCGCACAGCTTAGAAACTGAATCTGACGTTAAAGATTGGAGTAGCGCCAACATTTTATTTGAATCGACTCAGTCTAACATTACTGAACTTAAGACTGTGCTTGGTTTTCAAATCTCACCACTGTGGCCAACTTTTAAAATTTGCAGAAATTTAAGTAGAAGATAATGACCAACGTTAATTTTATTGATCATGGCTAACCTTAGACATCTTTGAAGTTTAATTTTGCGTCTGAAGTTTTAGAAATTTGGACGCTACAATTAGATAGGTTAAGACAACCCATCATACAATAAACACTGCATACCGGAGTGAGGAAATGAAACTTTAAATTATGATTCCACCAACAGAACAAAAAAACCGTTTTCCTATTTCTGTACTGAAATTGTTAAGTCCTGCACACGTTGGTTGCATCCGGCCATTGTCATGTTTTCGGAAAACTTTCTACAAAATACCAGTAACCAAATTTGCGGTTATAACCAAACCAAACCAAAAAAATGGAATTTAATAATGAATAAAATTCCACAAAATGTCCAGCAATCTGAACAATGCAACAAAATACAAAGAAAATTGTACTATGACAAAACATTCATGGCCTCTGTTGGCCAGTAACATTTTGAAAGAATCACGCACCAGTTACTCTTAAGCCACAAAACAAACTTCAGTAACTGTATGGGGAAATGGAACAATATTGTCAGTGGAGAAGAGATAGTGCGGGAAAGAAGAAGGAGCAGAATTGAATGACAATTATGAACAATGGTTTATATGGCGCCACACAGTGCAAATTTGTGTTAGAAATGCCAGAACTTCTAAACAATGTGTCGGATGCTGTAAGAATTTAATGGACATCTGGACATCATAAAAAACAGGGTTTCCCACTACATCCATTGAGGGACAGCTTCTTACAGCCAGTGAGCTGTGCGCTTTTAAGTTATACACTCACTGGTTTAGACCTACAGTTTTACACCTGTTCCGAACGGTATTTTGAAAAGAATTTCCATAGTTAGGTACGTACTCGACTCGGTTACGCCATCTCTGAGCGAGGTGACCGTCGCCGAAAGACACATATGGTGGTCATGTAGAAGAGCAGCGCGCAAAAACCATTGCACCTCCGACGGCCAAGAGGCATCCTGGCTGGTTGGTTGGTTGGTTGAAAAGGCTGCAAGACAGCACGCTGTCTAGCACACTTAGGCTAAAGAAGCCCATTGCGATACCTGCAGTTTCCTCTATAGCAAACTATTGACTAGTCGTTAAGCCAATTTGCCCTTTCAATAAATTTGTCTATAAGACCTACAGGAATATCCTGTAGGGCTACGGTACTAACTACATGTATTCCGAATATCCTACTTATCAGTCCTGCCGTAGCAGGACAATCCAAGAGAAGGTGTTTCGTCGTTTCCTAATCCTCTTCCATGTAGCATCTACAGAGAGTGGAGTTTCTATGTCCCAATGTTAGGGCGGGCTTTCCTACAAGACAATGTCCCGTAATTGTTCCTATCATTGTGGATAACCTGCCTCTCGGCAAGTTAAGTAGTTGCCTAGTCCTCTTCCTGTCTACCTGTGGCCAGAGGATCCTGGCTTGTCTGCAAGTTGAAGTAAGTCTCCACTTGTCCTTGAACATATTATTGGCCCAAACGGCAGGTAGAGATTGGCATACTAACACCTTATTTTGCCGGAAGAACCGGTGCCGTAGTGCCCTGTCTAGCTAACGCATCCGCTACGCAATTGCCTGGAATCTCGCTGTGTCCCGGTACCCAGATGAGGCTGATGTCAAAATCCTCTGCCATCACCCTCCTAAGCGATGAGTGGCATTCTTTCACCGTTCGGGACGTGGCAAACATGGCTTCCAGGGATTTTATGGCAGCCTGGCTGTCTGTGTAGATACATATTCTCCGGAGGGTTGTGACACTACTTTTCAGTAGTTCAGCAACCTCCAGTATGGCGGTAATTTCCGCCTGAAATACACTACAGTGATCAGCTTGAAGGAGATATTTACATTTAGGTCCGGTGAATGGACCCCATAGCCTACTTCTTCGTCCAACTTTGAGCCATCCGTGAAAAATCTGATATTACTGGTGTCCCCTTCCAGTGACTTTTCCCAGGTATTCCTGTTCGGAATAGAAGTCCTTAGATTTGTCGCTGGTAGAAGGTAGGGGATACAGTATTCCTTTTTTACGGGAATAGAATGGATCCGGTGTAGTAATTCAGCGTGTGCGGAATGCACCGATATCATGACGCCACAATCTCTGATTCTCACCAGGGATGTAGCGGCTGCCAATTCGGCCATGATATCAGGATAGCACTAAGTGCAGAACCTTACGTCGTGCCCATTGCCCCACTAACGCTAATCAGTGCTGATCTTTGAATTTTCATCAAGGAATTCAGAATATATTTCCTTTGAAGGGACCTCCACCAAACTACGATGCCATAGATAAGTTTTGGTCTGACTATTGTCGTATAAATCCAAAGAGGCATCCTACTATAACCAAAAATGCGTTACCGTTTTTTTTGATGTTGAATGCTTCAGGGTCTATAATTTATAAACTTTTACACAGATTTTAATGAGCTTTTACATCGTAGAATCGAAGAATATACGGCATCTAAGAATTTTCTTCATCGATTTCTGTTCCAGGCATGTGATTTAATTTTCCATACATTTGCTGGACTCCCGGCCAGCCATAGAGAGTCGCATTCAAATGCAATCACTGTTGTTGGATATAGGCGATGAAAGTCCAAGAGTTCTTAACTCTTTATTATCTCTTAGATTCTCGCCGATTTCTGTTTCGTTGAAAATAAAATTAAAATAAGTCTGGACCGGAGACAGAACCAACTTCGACTATTTACACTGATATATTGCTGCAGGTGGTGACCAGATGGCTTTTCTCAAATCAAACAGATGGTGTTGTATTGTGGTTTGTATGAGCTGAACTTTGGGCAAGCTTCCTTGTGCGGAACTCATAGTCATTCTAACCGAACCTAACTTTGTGGTTACTTTTGCATTTTTGTACCACAGACGATGTACATAGATGGCATAGTGGGTTTATGTGAATTCATACGTGCAGGCTACACGCTGAAAATTTCTCTTCTTTTATTGTTTGGATGCAAACATAATATGTTAGTAGCTTGCTGCAAATATAGTATACTTGTGTTCAAACACATTGCGTTTGCTATGGAATACAACATGTTTGGGACAAACAGAATTTGCACAAGGTTGTGTAAAATTTTTAGGCTTACAATTATTCAGAATTTTTACATTTACAAAATATTATGTCTCCCCCATAAGTTTCTAATATATTCAAACTCCATCAAACCAATTGTTTGGAAGTTCTGTAATTTTTTTTGTCATACAAATCCATCGACTTCCCTTTTATCTACTCCTTCCTACCGAAAGTGTCATGCCGTCTGTTTTAACTTTTTCTGCAATCACTCCCACTGTGCCCCATTGAATAACATACATTCCATAGCAATGATTTCATAATTACAGCAACATTTGATGAAATTAGATTTTGTTGTGGGTTGGGAATTTTTGTAGGAATATGAAAATAATAAGCAAAAGCCATAATGAATAATTCAAAAAATTATCGTAACCAAAACCAAAAAAAAAATGGTAATTGCATATGTGGGTCAGGCTAGAGTCCCATTACTTTGTGGTGTCAATGGCTTACGAGACTAAGCGCTTGTTGTAGATTTTCTTTGTCATTCGCAAAACACTGAATGTTTTGTACGAGTTGTAAGTGAAGAAGTGCTTACAGTCACTAATGAAAATCGTCTGAGCCATTGTACAACTAAAAGTCGTGAACGGTAAACCCAATTTGAGTCCCGCCAAGATTTGCTATAATTATCTCTACTCTCATTTGCATTTTATTTGTAATAAAAACGAAACAGAATTTCAATGATAACTAGATTAAAAATGAATTATTTCAGGGAAATATTTTTAGAAAAAATTCGATACCGCTAAAAAGTATGTTATAAATTTGATTTAAAAAATGTTTGTTCTATATATCGTTTTCTATTCGACCTTTTTGAATAGTTAGATTTTAATTTACAAATCATTAGGCTTGAGGTCAATTATTTGACCCTCTAGCCTAATTATTTGAAAATTAAGATCTAAATAATTTTTTTCGATAGCGCTCAAAAGTGTGCAATAATTTGCGGTAATAATGCAAACAACATGAAGAAATATTTGTATTAATGCTGTAAATACATTTTGTCATATGTAATTTTTTTGTTTCTGAACAAAACTGTATACTTTTCTAAAGGTGTAGGGGTAGAAACTGCATTAAATGAGGTCTTCGTTACAAAATTATGTCATACGTCAGCGACATCTGGATGATAAATGTAGTACTGGTTCATTAATTTTATAGTGTATTTTCATTGCCAATATAACGGTGGCGGGAGGCAAACCCAGCCCACCGTGGTTTACATTTTACCTACTGCCAGGATGATTATGTTTCAGCCGCCCATTATGGATCAGACGCTGACCAGAATGCAGTGTGTTGAAACTGCATTTTGGTTCCTTCAATTTCGATCCGCCGTTGGCCAGGGGTGTTGGCTCATCCGCCTTCAAAGGACAAAAGAATATGTCCACTACTTCGCAGAGCTTGAGTGACAGGGTCACCTAATAATCCTGAGACGTATCAGTGATCGCGCATTACAACTTAGGTTGCTCATTCGTTTCGCTTTTCACTTTAGCTAGCTAACGGAGGTTTCCGTTAAGCCATTGCCCAGGACATACTGCGTGGAAGTAGTGAGCTGCTTGGACTGCCCAATGAAGGAATCATATCTGGTTACTCCCAAGTGAATGGCTGTCAGAAACTTTCCACCTCGAAGGACAGTCCCATGTCGGACATACACAGCGATGTCTTGTATATTGGAATGGAGCTACAAACAAGAAAACCACGATAAAAAAAAAACGATTTTGGCAGATTGTCGCGGGCTCGGAAACAGATTTTTGTTTTCTAAATTTTCTCGAGGTAATCGTTGATATTTCCCCTCGACTTTGGTGAATTTTCTTCGTGACCTAGAATTTTCATCCATGCATAGGAAATGTTCGGTCGATCTCCTCCAACCCAATGTTGGTCAAATTTGAATTGTGTGTGCAAAATCTCGCTAAAGTTTCCTGCATTGGCTCACAGGTGCGTTATGCTGACAAATCGATATGTGATTGTCAACGCCTTCCAGTTCCTGTGTTACCTGTCAGGTAGTATTGCACTTTGTTGTCTTGGTAGCTCATCCGCTACGAACATTCCTGGAATACCGCTGTGCCCTCAAACCCAAACAAGGTGAATATCGTACTACTCAATCATCTCGTTAAGAGATCAACGGTAGTTTAAGGCGTATGTTTATTTCAGGAAGACTGATATTAGCAGCCTGACAATCACCCAAATTGTCACCTCACGAATTGCCAACATCTCTGTGTAATACGCGCTACAATGAGAAAGTAGTCTGCGAGAAAAAAGTGCCCACAGATCTTCAGAATTGATCCCATAACCTATCTGATCAAAAAAGCAAAACAGTAGATCTTCAAGTACTGAAAACGATGCTTAGAAGCATATACATGGATCCTGCAACAGGTTGCTGGGACCGTTTTTTCAGCGTGTTGAGTCTTAAAGTGTCTGAAGCTGCCGATAACCCATTTACTTGTCAATTTTGTAACAAATTCCCT
Organism: Phaonia tiefii; assembly: GCA_963931995.1. NCBI lineage: Eukaryota > Metazoa > Arthropoda > Insecta > Diptera > Muscidae > Phaonia > Phaonia tiefii. Next base: position 11,912,203 of record OZ008371.1, read on the forward strand.
GCCAACTTCTGAGCCGTGAGAAATTATGTTAGATAGATCGGTGCTCTCGGCCAGCAAGCTTCCAGGGAAATACAACATTTAGACAACATTGTCACCAGGGCTTTTCTAATGGCAAATATTGTATTAATGATAAAAAAAACTATTTCAGTTCAGTTTGGTAAAAAAAACCTTACGCACCGACAGCGATTTCTAAAATGCCTTTAATATATTTTTTTTAATTTTTTTTAATAACAATTTTTTTAAAATATGGTTTATACATATGTAAGTATGCAAACAAATAATAACAATAAATGATTAAAAGTAGGTATTGTAAGATATAAACTTTAGGTTCAAAGTACGCGATGTTTTACAAAGCGGATATATATCTTGTACTATTTTTATTCCACGTTTGATTCAAAACTATAACGCGTTTGTTGCGTAACCTTTTTTAACGATAGCGAAAAACTAAAAACGCAATTCTTACTATTTGTCCATGCCCTACACGATTTTGTATGGGGAGATTTGATATTTGGAAAAAATGCAAAAAGTCATTACCCTAGTGGACAGGGCAGTGTAAAAAGACCATAGGCAATAAAGCCATATTGCCTTACTTCTAATTACGTTGATAAATAATGCCATATGCCCCTATTTCCACAAACGAAGTGAAATAAAGCAATTATGGGGTTATTGCACCTTTGATATTATTTGCGTAACAGTTTTCTAGTGTATCTGATTTCGCTTATTTATAAAAAAATATTGAAATTTTTATAAATTTTTTAATAATTAAAAAAGTATAAGTGTTCCATCGCTGATAATTGTACAACAAATTGAGCACAACTTTGGGTTCCTTTTCCCTTAGCCCTTTTTTATAATTGTTGGTTGCATGGTTGACAAAATTTGAAATGTTTGGATTGATCAAACAAATTTCGAAACAAATAATACATGCCAGATAATACTGCTCTTGCATTTTGGTGTCAGGGCTTTTTCCTCCGCTTCACTTGATACTCTCTTTCTCTCTCTGTGTGTGTTTTCATAAATTTCGTTTTAAATTTCCGTCATCGAAAAGAGACAAAAGTTGATTCAATATATAGAAAACCGGCGATCAAAATACAACACAACGCGCCCAGTACCGTTTGTCGCGTGTGTCGGTCGTTTCCCCCTGTGCCATAGCTTTCACTACTTGCCAATGGCAACTGATTGTTTTGGCAATATGTAACTATAACAATTAATTGTGTTTTACGCTGATATGGCCTTATTTCCCCTTTGGCTACTAAACAAATATGATGTTATGGACTTCTTCTACGAAAATAAAGCCATATGGCCTTATTTCTCAATGTGATGAGACGATGCCTCCATGCCATCTACGCAGCTTAGCTTCACGGGTGATTCATCATCATTCATAAATCTTATTCCAATTCTAGTGGCTTCATACTTTAAATTTATTCTTTAATGCTTCATCATCTGGAATGCATTTTTATAGTAACCAGACAACTCCCTTCACATTTTGATGATCTAATTAACGATGAGGGCAATGCATTAAGGAGCCTAAATCATTAATAATCAGAAATCCATTTGTCCTTTCGGACATTCCATTCTCTGATCATTCCATGCGTGTCCATGGTCGAAAAGGTGGCATCTAATGTCTTTTGTCTGCTGCTTGTGGCTAACGTGAAGGACTCGGTGCTCTTATTTAATATGACAGTAGTATCAGTGCTACCCCTGGTATCATTACCACCCCATAGTGGGCGATGATGATGAATGGTGTGCGTTGGTTCCCGCGGCCACAATCATTGGGGTACCTACCTATTTCTTGGTGCTCTTGGTCCCTCTTCTTCATGGGTTATGTACAATGTGATCAACCAAATATTTGGCCCAACCGCAACGTTGCCGGTGTTGCTACTTATATAGGCTGTTAACAGAAATGTATTTCTATCATTCCTGACCATGGGATTTGACGTAGCATGTTAAACATTAAATAATAAAAAAAATTACAAATAATTATACATTTCCAGCACTGCACGCAAATAAAATTAATCAAAAATTAATGAAATTCAATGCAAAAGAAATCGCCACGTTTGGTTGATTAAAAAAGATGTAACTTGTGCCCAAGTGTTGCCCAGAATTTCCCGCTCAATTCGAATAAATATTTCTCAATTACGTAACAATTATATGGAATACTAAAAAACCAAACAAAATCTGTGCCCTTTGAGATTTTCCTTAAAATTCATGACGGAATTATTCATTTCCAATGCTTTGGCGTCATTTCATTTTTTTTCGTCAACATTTAAATTATTAATGATGCAAATGAAATCTGAATTCATAAAACAAGAGGCTTTTTAAACCTCCGTGTTAAGTGAAGTCATTCATGCATAACATATTTGGGAATGAAAGGTCGTAAAATTAACTTTTTGTCCGGCTTTAATAATTTCAATGTTTTGCCAAAATTAATAAAATTTAAATAATGACTTCTGTGTTATTAATATAAAAATCTACAAGTGACGTGTTTTAGAAATCCTCTTATTTGCCGGGTTTGAATTCCAAGAACAAGGCTCTTAGTCAAACATGAGCATAAGTGTTGTAATCAGTTGGGTATGAATACCAGTGATAATTAATTTTGGGTGACGTCAAAAAAATGTTCAGGGTGGCCATATTCGACAACTTTCTATATAATTTTAAATTGAAATTCAAAAAACTGTCAATGGATTAGTTAAGAATAGGCTGTTGCAGAAGATTCGAAGAAGAGGAAGAATATTCACGACCCATTTGTGCCCATACATTAAAGCTAATACGTTGAATTGTTGTGGGCTCTTAGAGTTTCGCTGCATCAAAATTTTCTACAAAAAATTATATGGTTTAAAACAGCCGTTTTACATTTACTTGCATTGTTTGTTTGTTCAATTTTCACTAATCAAGCGATTTTGATATCCTCTGTCCGACAATCCAACGCAAATTCAGGAATATTTATGACTCACTGACTGAGAGAATAATGCAAAAATACAGATACACACACTCAAAAGATACACTCTCTCGTTGTGACTCTTTTATTCTCTAGCTCTAAAGAGAGTATAAACGGTGTAACAAACACAGCTGTGTTTGTATCACAAACACTGATATATTTGGGTCGCAAACACATGTATTATAACATATTAATCAATGTCTTCAAATATGTAATATTGAATAGCAAACACAATGTGTTTGGACACAAGTATATTATATTTGCAACAAACTCCAAACACACGTTATATTTGCATGCAGGCAACAAAAAATAACAGATTTTCCAGCGTGCATGAGTCGGGTCAGTATGCTACAGCTTCACCACCCCTGTGGTATTGTTTCCCTTCGTGTCACTGTACAACGTCTTTGCCGTTCTGCTTCACCCTGCTGGGTTCCACAATTTAATGCGGGTTATTGTTGAAGTTGAGACCTTATTATCTACAAAGTTGAGACCTTATGATCATTATGAAGTTCAGACCCTATGATTTACGAAGGTTTTGTGTTTTCCATATTCACAGTTCACCGCTTGGAACCCATCCGAACTAATTCACCTGCTGTTTTTTTTCCCAAGACGCCGTGATATCATGGAGTTGGTCGGATCCCAACGCTACTACCAGTGGTGGAGAATTATTGTATATCTCCTCCTTGCGCTCGAGTACAGTAAGCGATCTAAACATTTACGACGACGATATGGAATTGATCGCCGCTTGACTGCCTGCCATGTATGGGTTTTTTTTAATTTGCATTGGATTTTAATTTAGGACATGGACTGTCTGTGAAGATAGAAAGTTTCTTATAGCCATTCACATGGGAGCGGCCAGAAATGATTATTTCATTGGAAAGTCCAAGCAGATCACTACTTTCATGCAGTACGTCCTGGGTAATGACTCTATCGGCCGTCGGTGGTGCAATGGTTAGTGTGCGCACCACTTGTACATCAGATCTTAAGTTCGATCCCTGCTCTTACCACCTTAAATTTATTTCGGCGGCGTTCACTTCGCCATGAAAAAAGATTCTCGAAATAACGTTCGGAATCGGTGTAAAACTGTAGGTCCCAATCAGTGACGGAAAACCTAGGAGGCGAACATCTCGCTGCTTGTGAGAAGCTCTCCCCAATTCCTTCACGGGATATAATGGGAAACCATTTATTTATTGACTTTATCGGAAACTTTATTATTAACTTTATTAGCTAGCTAGAGTGAGAAGGCGTAACGAATGAGCATCCTGATTGGCTATGCGATCACTGATACATTTCCGGCTTATTAGATGACCTTGTCACTAAAGATCATCGAACTAGAGGATATATTCTTCTGTCCTTTGAAGGCGTATGAACCAACACCCCTGGCCAACGGCGGATCAAACCTGAAGAAAGCTAAATCCAGTTTCAACTCACAGAATTCTGGTCATCGTCTGATCCATAATGGGCGGCTGAAACATGATCATCCTGGCAATAGGTAAAATGCAAACCACGGTTAGCTGGGTTTGTCTCCCCCCACCTTTATGTAGGCAATGGAAATACACAAGAAATGTAAACGAGCAAGCCCCCTAACTGTTGACGACCCTCGCAAATCACCACATTAAGATTATTCTAAACATTACGTTCCAATAACATAAAAAAACTAGTGGCAGAACTGCTGCCTATTGTTTTCCGTAACAATATGTTGAAAATTCTTATGACTCCAGCCTGACTCATGTTCTGTTAATATATCTAATCTTCAAAAAGTCCTTTACTACGATAAACATTATAGCATAAGGAGAGTGAACCCAGTATAGTTAAATAGCTAAACAAATTCTTAGTGAAGCACAGACATAAATAACACCCAAGATAATTGCATTCAAATTCCAATCCACTCATTTTTCAACACTCTCTTGAAATACATCATTCTCTTTAAAATTCTTCACACTTTCCAGAAAGGATTAAATAGAAAAGTAAGGCATTAACAACTGTTTGTATTTACACAAACTGATTGAATTCCTTTTCAGCTGAAACTGAAAAGAAAATCGGAGTTATTTCAATTGAAATATTTTCGAATAGATTCGATTTAACGAAATCAATACAACGAAATTAAAAACAAACAATCACGAAATTGAAAAAAAATTAGCTTGAGTGTTGGCAAGTTGTATCTAAGAATAGAATAGAATACTTTATAATTTTAGTTCATGCATTCTCGAATAACTTAAGATGTAAATGATTTAAAGCTTATGGTCATTAATTCAATATAAATAAAAATTAACTGTTGAAATTGACAGCCAGCAATTTGCAAGGGTTTGTTGACAAAATGTATTTTACTCCACATTTTTAGAATTGTAAGATTTGAGTGGTATTATAAATAAATTGAAAGAAAATAAATTAAATTCTTAAACAACAAATGTCATGGATTCTGTTTACGGAATCGTAATTTTATTGAGAGTTTTTTAAATTTTAAATTAAAGTTCTCAGTTTAACATTGGAATTTTTAAAGTTAGGGATGAATTTCGCTTAACTTAACTCAATATAACTTAGTTTCCCTCTGCATCCAGTGAAGGCATAGGGAAAAGCTTAGCATAAACAATAAACCGTGCATCTTCTAATTTATGTGCTCACTGATGATAGCTGTCGGGGTGCGGGGTCCTCGCCAGTCCCTTCATGGGATGTTATGGGAAATTATTTATTATTTTATGAATTCAACCAATCCGAATTGAAAATTCTTAATATCTTCTAGATTTCTAACAGAATGGGCAACTTTTAATTTAATATTATAGGTCAACTGCAGATGCAGGGTACAACAAAATCCAGGCCTGACAAACTCATAAAGAGCTTCGTCCTGATCAACGTCTTCCCAAGAGTGGGCGGTTGTGAATACATCATAGCTGTAGGTAGAATGCAAAAACAAGGTGGGCTTGGCTTCCCTTACGCCAAGGTTTTTAAACGGCAGTGAAAATACGAAAAGAGACTGAGAAAATTAATTTCTCCCTATTTGTTGGGGGGCCGTCAACGTAATAAGGGCCATGATTTGAGGATATATAACGAGTCTCTCAGTATGGTTCCACTTTGTAAACTTTAGTGTAATTTTTTTTTTGTGCAAGTGGCAACTCTAAAATTTGGCAGCTGTCACATATATTTTTATTCCCATTAACCCTGCTGTTAGATTAGAAAAAACTTACGAATCTTAGATTGAGGGACCATTTGGTCCATACTGCAATTTTCATCCAAAATAATAATTTTATCTTATTCTTTGTAACTATTTTGGTTCAAAAATTTCTAAAGCAAGTATTTGACATATCAAAAACATCCGCTAACATATCAAAAACATCTTCTAAATATTTGACATGAATTTACATTCGCTTGGTAATGAAAAAACTTACGAATCTTAGATTGAGGGACCATTTGGTCCATACTGGAATTTTCATCCAAAATAATAATTTTATCTTATCCTTTGTAACTATTTTGGTTCAATAATTTCTAAAGCAAGTATTTGACATATCAAAAACATCTTCTAAATATTTGACATGAATTTACATTCGCTTGGTAATGAAAAAATGTACTATTGACCAAATGGTCCTCTAATCTAAGATTCGTCATTTTGTATTTTTCTCAGTCCTGAATAAAGTTAGAAAATTTAATTTTCGCACATAACATTGTTTTATTAAAAGACCCCATTAGCAGAAAAATTTAGTCAGTATATATCACCGTTCCAAAGTTACAAGGGAAAACAGAAAAAATTTGGACCAAATGGTCCTAATCTAACAGCAGGGTTAATAAAAAATGAGAGCTTTACGAAGGAACAACGCGCTGTAATTGTGACAAATTTATTTCAAAAATTTGAAAAGTTGTGCTGAGACTGCTCGAAAACTTCGAAGAATTTTAAGTCGAGAAAGTGCACCTAATGTGTCAACCATTCGAAGTAGGGTCAAAACATTTGAAGAAACTGTGTCGGTTATGGACAGTAAGACTCCTGTGCGTAAGACGTACCGGTCGATCTCTTGAAAAAGTTGCTGATCTAAACGAGACTGTCACCGAAAACGTAAATTCGGCATCGTTCTCAACAACTTCAAATTTAACGAAGCACTACGCAGAGAATTTTGACAAAAGACCTCCACCTTCATACGTCCAAAATTCAGCTTACTCAGGAGCTCAAACCAGCAGACCATGGAAAGCGCTGGCAATTCGTTCAATGGGTAATGGAGCAAAGTGAAGTCAATGCAAATTTTTCAAAAAAAAGTTATCTTCTCCAATGAACCGCATTTCCATCTGAATGGCGTCGTGAATACACAAAATTGTCGAATTTGCGACCAACCAAATCCTCATGAAATTCATGAGAAACAAATGCCCCACAAGGAGTAACTGTATGGTGCCGATTTTGGTCAGGCGGCGTTATTGGCCGTTACTTTTTTGAAGATGAGGCCGAAATTGCAGTGACTGTGGACGGCATTCATTGCAGGAATATGATAACGGCGATGTTGCATAGATGTGAACGACATGTGGTTTCGGCATAGATGTGAACGACATGTGGTTTCAGCAACGATTTCCAGAACAAATTTCCTCAAGAAATTCTGATGACAACTGGCCACCAAGATCATCCGATTTAACGCCGTTCGATTTCTTTGTTTGGGGTTTTGTGAAATCTTGGGATTATGCGAATAAACCAGAAAGAATTCCTGAGCTCAAATCTGAGATCCAACGCCTCATCGGTGAGATACAGCCACATCTCTGTGAATAGGTCATGGAAAATTTCATGAAAAGAGTAATGATGATTTGATGAAAAAAATTTGTTCTGACTAACTAAAAAATTAAATCGCTTCGACAGAATATGTATGGTCGTCAAAGGGTTAAAGTTAATTTGGTTAGTTTTTCTTTGGGTGTAAAATAATTACTTTATACGGATGCTGAAGAATAGGTATATTCTGGGAAAGTACAAAGCAGGTAAGGAACTGGAATGCGTTTTCATACTCATAGCGATTAATGGGCTACACAGATCTGCAGATGAACGAGAGATGGACAGATGGGCGAGAGCCAGATCCGACATGGAATAGGTGTAGATCTACATTCCAAGAACTAATTGTTTGAAAACAGGTTGTAGAATACGTAGACTCGGCCAACGACTTGCAGTTGCCACAACTAAGTTGAGGTTGTCACGACCGAATTTAGTCCCCACAACTGAAACTCGATTGAAGCAACCTTTAATAGGTTATGGCAACCGCTAATGCGATTGTGGCAACCTTTCATTCGGTGTGATGACATGTAGTCTAATTCACCTAAATTCGTTTTCGTCTAAAACTGTCTCTATCTAAGCCCAAGCTCTCAATGCATGTCTCAGTCTCGATGGGGATATGTTTGGTTGGAACTAGACTTGGATCGAACTCGTTCACTAGATTCAAAACGCACTTAATTGATGTGGCCGGGCTTAGAAATCACGAACATTATTGTTCTATCTGATATGTACATTATGTTTGCATGGATTATAACTATAAGGAATAAACGGTACATTGCAGGAATTGATTGCAAGAATTCTAATTTGAAGACATTTTGTGGGTCTAAATATTATAACAAATGACTTTTCCAGAAATTGTTACGACAAAAATGACTAAGAATATATTGTGCATATTGCCTGCATCCGTTCGGCACTATCCCGCAGGCGGATGTCTGCTATGGGATTCTTCATCGTTAGAAACCTAGAAAAATTGGTTTACTTGAATGTCACCACGATTCTGAGCTTCCTGGAATAACTTAAATGGCACTGCGGTAGAGCTAGCGCGTATTTCGTTAGTCCGATGTACTACAAAAAAATGGTTTCCCATTACATTCCATAAAGAGATTATGAAGAGCTTCTGACAACCAGTGAGCTGTAATTTTTATAGTCTTTACACTCGCTGATAGGGACGTACAGTTTTACACCAATTTGGAACTGTATTTTGAAAACACTTGTCAGGACTAAGTAGTCGTTAGATGTAGAGTGGTCAAAACAGGGATCTCACATTCTCATATACAAGAAACGCGCAATTTAACCATTGCACCACCGATGGCCTTCACACGGTTGAATTACAAGGTATTAAAAAGTCTAAGAGGGCGGTTTATCGACTACAGCCACACAAATATTCATAAGCTAAATGTCGTTTGAGATGCGCGACTGTTGTTCATGAGAACTTGGTCTGACCACATTTAGTTTGTTTCGACAACGGTTATCCCGCTTAGTGGCGGTGACCATATCGAGTAGTTAGCCATGAAAATGTTTCTCATAAAAAGCCGTACGGAACCGATGAAAATGTGTAGGTCCCATTCAAATAAATATAAAGAAATAAACAGTTTCATATTACGTTTCATGAGGGATCAGGGGGAGAGCTTCTTACAATAATTGATTACTTCACAAGAAATCACACAATTCACTAATTATGAGAAGCTCTTCCCTGTCCCTTCGTGGGTTATAATTGAATGGTTTCATTTTTATGTAAATGTTCAACTATGTTTCGTCTATATATTCCATCGCAATCTATGAATATTATCGCCGTCTTCGTGACGATATCACATATTGCAGACATAATCAAAATCCTAATCAAATAAATACCCCAATGCATCATAATCTTTATGGTTCTTGGGGTAAAAGATAACAGGAGTTCGAATGGGACACAGGAAATGGGAAACAGTTCAAATGGAAATTAAATATTTGTTTAGGATTTTATTGCTAACAACAATGAAATTTTATAGGTAATGGTAACAGAAATTGGAAACCGGTTAACCGGATATTTTATATGGAATCTTAATTCATATTCCTTACTATTATATAGTAATATTCTTTTAGATGTAAATGATTGACGATCTTGGTGAAGTCTGCGACCGTAAACTATTACTCATGGACAAGTTAAAAAAAACGATTCTTGTAATAATTGAATCACTAAATTAGAAAATTCATCTCGGAAAAGTGTAACAGCTGTTTTTCAGCAATCTTGTATTAAAAAAAATAAATTCATGATTTAATGATGCAGTTCAATGGTTAGCTCTCTCAAAAATATTTGAGAGAAATTCAGTAAAAATAATTGAAAACCCGACATGAGCCCTTTTCGAATTTGGTGATTCAATTATAGTTTTTCCGACCTGTCTTATTATGGTCTATTAAATATTTCTTCAAGCTCGAAATTGTATTTAAATTATTTGGTGTTGGAAAAATCAATTACTAGTTTTTACCAACCATCCGAAACCCGGTTATTTTACGTTGCGATAAAGTTTTGATTCCCAATACGAAAACGAGATAAAAAAGTCATGGGGACACACAATTGATTGTACGCCAACTTATTAATCTTTTTTTTTTGGACGCACCCAACATAATATGGAACAGGTGGAAATTACATATCATATCTTCTCCGCGGAAGAAACAGATAGAACAGTTGTCATAGTAGCGTCATAGTAGCGTCATAGTATTATTTACGTTATTAATGAGATTATCGTAATTAATAAAATTGTTGTTTATCAAGGACCCTCCGCCATTATACTGTTTCGCATATCAAGTGATTTGTGCTAACAAAAATGAATGCGAGATCTTACTGTATTTCGGTGGCAGTTGAGTGGGGGTCAATCGAGGGAACAACACGACTTTGTGGCTTTTAGTTGTATGAAGGGGCAGTATTTTTTGGTGGCTAATTAACCTTACGAATTGGTAACATAAATTAAAGCCTTAATAAGACAACTTGGTAGAGTATTGTAATTGAGATCTGTTTCTAAGGTTTCGATATGAAAAATTCGTATGTGAATTTAATTAAATACTATGATTTATTGTAATTGTTAATTACATTTCAATTAATTTCAATTTCAATTTTGGAAAATATATAGCAGAAAAAAAGTACTGCAAGGAAAAAAGTTAGTACGCAAATCAAACACGAAATTTTGCAATTCAAATTATTGTATATTTGAAATTTATCCAATGACGAAATTTTTTAACTCAAGTACACCAATTTGCATCCACCTTAAGAAAACATTCAATAAATCTATGATAATTTTTTCAATTAAATGTGAGTTGCCTACACGCTGAAAAATTTGTGTTTCTTTTTTTGTTGTTTGGATCATGCAAATATTTTGGGTTTGTAGCTTGTTGCAAATATAGTATACTTGTGTCCAACCACATTGTGATTGCTACTCAATATTACATGTTGGAGACACAGTGCTTAATATGTTATAATATATGTTTTTGTGACCCAAGTGTGGCTTTTTGTGTTGCAAACTGCTGAAAACAAAAACGTTATGCTGCATATATGCTTTGTCATGTTTTATAAAGGGGCATTGAGACCGCCTTTATTACTGAAGATAGACTAAACGTGCTTGATGCCATCTTTGCATCACAGGCCATATTAGAATTGTTCAAAGAATGGAAGGTATCGAATGAGCACCCGTTTGTCGGGCATTCTTTCATTGAGTTTCACTCTCTGTGGGTACTCTGCCGGTCCAAAGAAATGTTCGTAAGATAAACTGAATCAAGTGCAAACAAAATTTGAATTATATTATGAAACCGATTCCTCTCTGCGAACCACTAAATACGTTGCGATAAAGTTGATTATACGCCAACTTATCAATCATTTTTTTTGGACGCACCCAACATAATATGGAACAGGTGGAAATTCCATATCATATCTTCTCTGCGAATACAGATAGAACAGTTGTCATGGTAGCATCATAGTATTATTTACGTTATTAATGAGATTATCATAATTAATAAAATTGTTGTTTATCAAGGACCCTTCGTTTGTTTTCACCAAAGCTCTCCACAGTACACTTGAATCTGCTTACCCAAACTGTTCCTATCGAGTTAAAAACAAGCCTTCCTGGTTGAACAAGGATCAGCAATTCATCAGCATCATCAGCAGAAATGTTTGCAAAACAAAACCTAAGTAATACGAGAAGGAGCAAATAACGTTCACAAAGAAGTCTTGGAAGCTTTACTGTGACGGACTTTAGAACGAAAATTTCTCTCGCTAACCCTCTTCTCTCCGGAAGTTGAATCGTTTGCCCTACTGCTTAACACACACTTGTGAGTCGACTGATGCGAAGCCATATGGCTGAACCCACCGGCCAACCACGCCATCTCGCACATTGTGGGAAATATCCTGAGCAATAAAACACTACTCTGGGATATAAAGTTTAACGTCCTGGTATTCACCTGGCTTTGAAGGTATATCACCAGTGGAGTTACAGAGTCTACTACACATTTTGACTCCCTGGTTCCTTCTAAATCTTTATACGAGCTGCATCAAGCTATCTATATTTTCGCCGGATAGAGAAAATTGAAGCTGATATTCATTCCAAAACTAAGGAAATCATGGCACATTAGCCCAAAAGACGTTAGACCAATCTCATCTATCATCTTTCCTTCTGAAAGTATAAAAAAAATAATGATTTCCCATTACATCCTATGAAGGAATTTGGGGAGAGATTCTCACAGCCAATGAGTTGTGTGTTTTCTAGTTTTATACTCATTGATTGGGACCTACAGTTTTACACCGGTTCCGAACTTTAATTTTTGAGAAACTTTTTCATGGCTGAATACCCGCTAGTATCGCTGTCATTATGCGAGGTGACCGCCACCGAAAGAAATTTAAGGTGGTCAGAGCAGGGATCGAATCCAGGATCTCATGTACAAGAGGCGCGCACACTAACCATTTCACCACCGATGGTCACCCTTCTGAAATTATATCAGAAGGTAATTGAGGATGATCATATCGGTGAGCGAACGTAGTCTCTTCTCAAGTATTCACATGCCAGCTCACGTAAACAACGGAAAATATAGGGGAACCCGACCTACACTCTCTGTAAAAATCTGTATTTTATTGTTGTTTGCATACAAATATAACGTGTTTCTAGCTTGTCGCAAACATAGAATAGTTGTGTCTAAACACATTGTGTTTGCTATTTAATACCTCATGTTTGAGACACAATGATTAATATGTTCTAAGATATGTTTTCGTATCCCAAATATGGTTTTGGTTATTGCAAAATACTGAAAACAAAAACGTGACAGACACAAAAGAAACAAGAAAATAGCTGATAAATATATGGAAACGTATAACCATAATTATAAGGATGTTCCAAACGTATACATAATTTCTGCATAATGTTACAGGTTGTATTGAATTTTATCAACGTGTAGTTATTTTTATACTTAAATCTATTAATCTGAAGTAAAAACCACAGTTGTTGATATAGATGCTGCCTAGAACAGCGTCTTACTGGGAACAACAAAATCTACTCTGTCTCACTACATGCTGACAAAAAACGGGCCATGCAACATATTGCAAGAAACATATATATGTTTGCTAATATTCTTTTCATGAATTGAAGATCTGCTGCTTTTCTTTTTCTTTGTTGTCGGTCACCTTTTTGTTTTCCGCAATCTTCAACAAACAACTCCACGTTTGGGTCACAAACTGTTAATCATTGTATCGCCAACATGTAATATTGAATAGCAAACACATTGTGTTTGGACACAAGGATACTATATTTGCGACAAGCTACAAAGATGTTATATTTGCATCCAAACAACAAAAAATGCAACTTTTTTAGCGTGTAGGGATAAGTGAAAAGCATTGTCTATTTCAATAATCCCGTGACGTTTTCATTGCTGCCGATTGCGAGCTAAAAAGTCATTGCAAATTTTGATGCGCACATCATGTGTTGACACAGGAGTCGCAGTGGACATTTTACGGACAATTTTTAATATATAAATGCCATAGGCGAAGAAGTACGACGAAATAAAAAAAATATTCCAATAAAATTTGGTGTTTTTAATTTTTAAAAACAATTTGCGGTCTTATTGAATCACCCCAACTTGTGATGAAAATCGAGGCCGTATCAAACTTAGAATTTTATATAAGTTTTAAACTGCCTTGAGTTTATTTTAATACCCTAAATAGTACCTAAGTAGGTGCAGCCAATTCTAAAACACATGATTATATGCTTTTCATCTTATATTTACTGTCCTTGATCTCTGCCTTACACTGTCCCCCTCTGTGTCTCTCTCTCTCTCTTTGAGTATGTTAAGCAAAAGTTAACTAAAACTTTTCACATAATTTAGGCAGCAATATCGTAAATTTAGGAGACAACTGACTGACTTGGTGTCCCCTTAAGCTACCAAAGATTATTTTCAGTTTGCGCACGGACATTTTGTGGAAGAAACTTCTTAACAAAATCATAAATGCAATTTTTGTCTGGTCATTTCATTTTCAAAATTTGTTGGTACATAAATGTGACATTTTATTACCTAAATTATACGATTGTTTTGTCGCAGTTTTCTGATGAAGATGAAAGAAAAGGAAAACAAAATCTTGATTACAGGTTGACAAATACTAAAGCTATCAACAACAATGCTGCCTTTAGAGAGGGGATATCCGGTGATTTGTATTAAAGGTCCTTTAAATTAAACCGACCATGATTTTATTATGATTATTTGCCAAGTAACCAGCGGCTTGAATAGAATCAACATAATATGGAATGAATAAATAACTTGGGATGAGTGACACGAAGGAATTCAGGTATAAAATAAATATAAAGAGGGTTAAATATTGAAAAAAATATATCTTTACTTAGTGGTGGAATCAGTAAGCAAAAGGTTGTTACATCTCATTTTCAAAGGATGACATTTAGGATTTTAGTTAAAGGATTAAGAAGATTTTTATTTATAAATTAGGTAAATTCTATTGAATTGGATTTTCAATATTCTACATAGATTATAAATTTTGAAACAAATTGCACTGTCCTCAAAACGATATTGCATCTGAAAATGTCACTCTATCTCTTCGATGGCGTTTGGACTGCCACACATGCAACCCAAATTAAAAATGTTTTGAATATTACTCCCTGATTTCATGTAACGAATTGGAACGAACGAATGAATCGTTTAACACTAGAACGTTATTTATTCGAAAAATATAGGGTAAATGTGTTAATTATTTAGAATATTCATTCTTCGCTTGTTTCTTTAATAAATTTGTGAGAGAATTACACCCTTTGACCCATGATATCCTATTTATTTACCTCTAAGTTTTGGCCGATTCGTTTTAATTATTAATCGTACTAATCATTATGTACCCAACATGTAATTAGGAATAGCAAACACATTGTGTTCGGACACAAGCAAACTATATTTACGACAAGTAACAAACACGTTATATTTGCATCCAAACAACAAAAAAGACATATTTTTCAGCGTGCAGAAACTGTGGCGTTTTGAGTACGACCAGGGTTCTAATTATGTAAGAATCGATATCGAATTCATTATCGTTTTGTCGGTAGTAAAGTTTTAGGAACGCATGTATTTTCAATAATCTATGAGCCAGTATTATCGACATATCGATATCGTTTGGACGATTGTCGTCAAATATAAATAGGCCCCAGTAATTATGGAACTACTACTTACCCAGGTATGGTAGTATTCTATTAATTTCCTCTTGCTAGGTAAATTTCAATTGAACAATTTAGGAGTTTAGTTCCTGAAGTGTGTGAGATTTTTAATCCTTTTTGTTATTGTCAATCAAATAGTCGGCCGTCGGTGGTGTAATGACGAGTATGCGCGGCTCTTGTGCATGAGATTCGATCCCTGCTCTGACCACCTTATATTTCTTTCGACGGCGGTCACCTCGTTTAGTGACGGTGACACTATCGATTACTTAACCATGAAAAAGCTTCTTCAAATACCCTTCGGAACCTGTGTAAAACTGTAGGTCCCAAACAGTGGGTGTACAACTAGAACGTGCACAGCCTACTGGTTTGTGAGAAGCAATCCCTAATCCCTTCGTGGGATGCAATGGAAACTATTATTTTTTTAGTTGCTGAATGTGTTATTTTTTTTACAGTAAAACAAAAAGTTTACATACTTGGACAAGATTTTGGTCTTCATTTCCAACTGCGTTAAAGTTTCGTCTAGTAACTCCTCCATTATCATCTCAGCGTTGAGCTGGTGATCCCATGGGGATACATTGTCTTTGTTCGTAAAACTTTTCCTGATGGTGAAATACCTCGAAATTTTGATGGAAAATTTCCGCAATACAATGTACAGATCCTATGACCTTTCCCGCATTCTGCATATTTTCATTATACCATTTTCTTAAAAACATCGACGAAACGTCCCTACGGTATTGTAAATAGGTTTTTTACAATTATGAAATATTTGTGTTATGAATATTAATTTAAAAATTTTATCAAAACTGCTAAGTGCTGTGACATTTGAAAAAAACTTTCCAAAAAAAAAAATTGCTGATTTCACTAAATTTTTGAAATTTCACGTCCCTTGCCAGAATAGAAGACATTAACCCAGGGTGGTGAAATTTTGAACAGAAGTAACTTATGTATAGGAGCAACTGTTCCGTTCTATTCCAAAAGGATTATAAAAAACTTGCTTTTTCGATCCCTCCTAGTAGGTTAGCTGTGCAAATAATGAAAATCAAAATATCGTGAAATAGCGGAATTTCGGTGTTTTACCAAAAAAATTATAAGTCCGCCATTTGTTGTCAGATTTTGTTAAGTAAGTGCTTGTTTTCTTTGGAAAAATGCCAGCTATACGTAAAAAAACCAAAATCGCTGTTAGTATCGCGTTTTATATTTTATATGAATTTTTATATGAATTTTTCTGCCACGTTTTTACTAAAAAAACGCAGTTTTTTAACATTTTTAAGCCGCCAACATCAAAACTACTCACCCGATTTGAAAATTTTCTGAGAATGAGTTGTAGACGGCTCAATTTGCTTTAATTTGAGTAGTAGTAGGATCAAATACGTCAAAGACGACGAAAGATATGCTCAAAATTGTAAGTGTACCTCCAAAAATTTAAAAAAAAAAAGTTCAAAAATTTGTATCTCGAAAACCAATCGACAGAAAAATTTTTAAAACTCATTTTCGTGTTCAGTAGGTCAAAATCAATGAGAAAAACTATGCTAGAACGAAATAACAAAACGACTGTTGGCTAGTGTTATCAACCGATTTTCAGTTTCTCAAAGGAGTTGCGAACAAGGAACTTGTACTGCCTTTTACAACACTTAAGCACTGAAAGACCTTATGCGGCATTTGCATGTATTTTTTCAAGAAATACATTTTTTAAATTTTTTCAACTTTGGCGATATTTTTACACATTACACTGTGGACTTCTAAAAATGAGACAAGGCAGGAGAGGACACTTTTAACCTGATACAAGTATGGGGAATCGAACTGCATCAGTTGTTTTTTGAGTTACAATTACGGGTTCATACAAAATATATTTATGTATGTTGGTTTGTCAGGTGTACTGTTTCCAACAATACGCTCACTATTGTCCGGTGTACTGTTTTCTGCGTAACCCATGCAAAGAAGAAGAGAGTTATTTTTTCAACCATTGTACTTTCTTTTGCATTTTTGACGTAGAATACGTCTTACCTTACGGTATGAGGAGTAATGTCAGGTTTTTATTGTTGTAATCTTTATTTCATTGAATTTGAGGAAACGGCTAGATGAATTTTTTTAAAATTTTTTTTGTAGGTAAATGAAGATGTTATCTTTCGTTTGATATACATTTCATATTGGTTGATATATTTCTAGTATTTTAATTTCTCAAATGAAAATTGTTTAAACACATACACTCAAACATATGTGTGGTGTTTGGTTGAGTGTTTTTGGTTGCTCAACATTGCTTAGGAACATGTATCTAGTAAAAAGTGAAACGAACAGCAAGCTAATGTTGCTTGGCAACATGTATCTAGTAAAAAGTGAAACAAACAGTAAGCTAAAGTAATAAAGCTTTTTTGCGAAAGCTTCAATAAAGCTGTTGTAACATTAATTTTGAATTGTAAAGCGTAAAGCTTTCACACAACGCTCGAATGCTAATGCGAAAACTCGATAAGGTAAACCTTTTTTAATATTAGGGCGGCCCTCTCAACATTCGCAGAACATATTTCAATAAAAATATTAATTAAAATACATAAATTAAATTAAGTTTAAAAAAATTGAACATAATATTTTTTTTTAAACGGACTTGAATCAAATGCCGTTGGTAAATATAAAAATTACAGCAGACAGTTGTCCGAGGGCTTCGGCCACGGACTGTCCCTGCAGGCTGTGTCAGAGACACGGCCATTAAGTTTAACGTAGAATACGCCATCCGATAAGACAGAAAACATATATAACAATAAATGATAAATAATATAAGCAAATGAATTTATTGTTATATATGTTTTCTGTCTTATCGGATGGCGTATTCTACGTTAAACTTAATGGCCGTGTCTCTGACACAGCCTGCAGGGACAGTCCGTGGCCGAAGGCCTCGAACAACTGTCTGCTGTAATTTTTTATTTTTTCCTTTTGTTCAAAGCCCAAAGAAACAAAGTGGTTTTTATCCAAAAAATTTTTTCGGTGTAAAAACGTAAAATTCAAGTGAAATTGATAATTAAGTGGAGTTTGATAATTAAGAGGAGTAAATAATTATAGTTATACTAGCTGACCCGGCAGACGTTGTCCTGCAAATTTTGTTCAAATACCGTTAGCAGGAGCAGAAATAATGGATTTTTAATTTGTGGTTTGTATGGGAGGTACCACGCCCCTTTGTCCAATTGGACCGAATAGTAAATCTAAACCACCCGGCGTGCCACCCAAACGCATACAAAAAAAATTTATTCAAATCGGTCCAGAAGTTTAGGAGGAGTTCAGTCACAAACACACGTGCAGTAGAATTATAAATATAAAGATAGAGAAAGTCTTTCTCATACGTGGCGAAAGAATCTGATTACTGGCAATTTGGGAATGGAAAAAAGTCGGAAAATTACTTTCTGATGATGTTCTAAATCAAATACTCGCAAAATCCTCGTTTAAGAGCTAAGCTTTGTTCCCAATTCTTGAACCCCAAAACGTTTGGAACAATTTTGTTAAAGAAAGTTTACCGGTACAACCAACCAAATATAAGTTAGTGGCTGTCAAAGTCGTACAATCCAAAGCAAAAACACTCCATTGCACAGAATTAAAAAATGTTGTATAAAACCGTAATTGGATCTCATAAAACTAATGATGCAGTTCGGTAACTAACTAATAACGCTAATTACGGTGCAAACTAATTACGTTAAAACTGTCCTCTCCGGCCTTGTGTGCGAGAATTTTGCCTCAACCCATCACAGTATTATTAACCGTACCACTTGTGAATATTTTTGGTAAAATGGTTTCTTTCTATATCTTTCGGGAAACTGAAAATCGGTTGTCAATTACCTGAGTTACAGCCTTATAACAGCAACAGGTTCGAATACCCCTTGTTTACCTTTAAGTCAAGATTTTGCGGGTGTTTAAGAAATTTCAAAAATGGATGCTTGTTTTACTCCACAACACCTACAAGGAAAATATTATATCTTCCCTGATGTTTTGGACTGTCTCACAGTATTAATCGATATGTTAATCTTACAATTTTCTAAATTTATTCAAGCTCAAGACCTTTTTAATATAAACCCCAAAACAAATTTACTTCATGTGTGTTTAAATACAACATGAATGAAAATTCGATTGAAATGTCATGAAATGGCTTTATTGGTAATTAGTTAACCCCTAGTCGAATTCATGTCATTCAAATCTACACTCATTACTAATTATATTGATTTGAACTGTGGTTAGCTAATTGCCAATAAACACACTTGATGAGATTTCAATTGAATGCATTCAGTTTGTATTAATTGTTTTTTTCAGCTATAAAGTAGAAACTTTTACACCTTCCAGAGTATCCATTTTGCTTTAGAGCTTCTAATTATTTTTTTTGTCGTCATAAATTACAAGAGAACAGTACACACTCAATTGCGCAACAACACTACGTACATGCCATGAAATGCTACGATTATCTCATGTTCAGGATGGGGTTTTACTATAGACTCATGTAATCATTTATCATTGAAATGAACAGAACAGTTTGATTTTATGCAATTCACGGCAAGGTATGATTAATATTAATTACTACGTATGATTGATAGTAAAAGTTTTAAAACAAGTATACGCACCAAGGCACCTTATTCCTTTGTAGACAATTGAGTGAATAAGATAAATGAATATAAATGTTAACCATGTGAGTGAAGAGATTTCAACTCGTGTCTATTGTAATGATTTGTAATGTTTGAAAACCCCCCATTTCCTATTGGCAACATGTTGTGGGTTACTTTAAGGTTAATGATATGCACATATGACTGTTATGATTCCACATTGAATATAATGGTAATCATTAAAACAATGCCGAATAGTAGTTGTATCAGAACAATGCAAATATGACAAACAAAATCCTGGCAAATGACTAAACATATATTTCATTGTATAGCTATTTGTGGTTAGTGAAGTAAATGAAAATTGTGCCATAATCATTACATTTGGTCAATGAATAAACACTAATAAAAACACAAATAAAACACAAATAACCTTCGAAATTTTAAAACTTTCTTAATATCCTATTCAAAAGATCCAAAAGATTTGGCAGATGGATTATTTTATTGGAAAATGAATAAACTTCATTCATTTCATCCAGATATGTTATTTTAGGCCTTTCGTCACAAGGATAGGAGAATTTAAAGTGGCTTTTCTTTAAAGACATCAGTGAAGTTCAACTGGCAGTACATTATTTCAATTTTGTGCTCCAGTATACGCACCATAGTTGACTTTCTATTAAGGACTAATACCGTATCAACCTTTTCACACTGTCAGTCTCTCT
This sequence comes from Phaonia tiefii, assembly GCA_963931995.1. Lineage (NCBI taxonomy): Eukaryota > Metazoa > Arthropoda > Insecta > Diptera > Muscidae > Phaonia > Phaonia tiefii. Next base: position 11,932,824 of record OZ008371.1, read on the forward strand.
CTCTCCCTTGTTTCTCCTTCCATCTGTCGTGATGATAGGGTGTGTGGCATGTGCATATGAAGCCATATATTATAAGTTTTGTTTTTATCATTTGTCATGTTATAAAACATATAATTAAAATTACAAGTTTTTTCCGCTTTGAATGAAATCATTATACAGTGTAATTGTGTAAAGTAAACAATTTTCACTGAAACAAAAATAAATTAATGTTCTTTAATTAGAAAGTTTTACAACTTTTTTATCTTAGTGGTTGAAACACAAAAGAGACTTCTGTTTCAAAGTACAATTAATGAAATTTTAATGAGTCATAACTCAAAATGTATTCATTTTCAGTAGAGATTAAAAACTCAAGTTGTGAAGTTGGAAAATATATTAAAATACACAATAATACGAGTAAACGAAGTCGTAATCATTTTTTTTTTTTGAGAAAGAGAAGACCAAATAATGACTGATTTTTACACCGGATGGAAAAAGTAATTTGCGGTCGTTTGTGAAACAAAAATACTGTTAGAAATTTTAGTTAAATTGTTGAAATTGTAGTGCAATCAATTGTAGTCAAGTTAATGAATTTAGTTGAGTGGCTCGACAATTACAGAGGTTTTTGTGAAAGAATTTTAAAAAAATTCTGGAAATTAAATGTTTTGCCTTAATGCACAACATTTCATATGACAGAAAACTCCGTTACTTTTTGAATAAAGCAATTTTTTTGCGGTAAAAATAACATTTTATTTTTCAACATAGACTCCTTGTACCTCGAAACATTTATTCCATCCTTTTTCCAATTTTTTTTATTCCTTCCAAACATCCCATGAAGGGATTAGGGAGAGCTTCTCACAAACCAGTGAGCTGTGCGCGTTCTAGTTTCACACTCACTGATTGGGTCCTACAGTTCTACACCGGTTCCGAACGGTATTTTGAGAAGCTTTTCCAAATACTCGATAGTGTCGCCATCACTAAGCGAGGTGACAGCCGTCGAAAGAAATTTAAGGTGGTCAGAGTAGGGATCGACCGCGCACACTACTATTGCACCACCGACGGCCACCAAATACTAGGTTTTCTCAAAGTCCTCAAAATAGGCGTTTGTTGTCATGTGACACAAATCTCTTACCACCGAACAATTTCTTCAGCTCTGGAAATAGAAACTAATCACTAGCCATCTGAGCAAGACGTCTTGAATGGTCATTCAAGTCATTTGCTGCTGCCCAAGACATGAACTTTAGCGAATATACGGCAAACAAACACTTCATTGTTCTCAAAAAAACAAAAAATATTCGTATATGTGTGTGAAGCTGTAGAGCACAAATGGACAATGTCGACCACAAAACGACAATGATTTCTTCAGGTCTGGAAATAGAAACTAGTCTCTAAACATCTGCACAAGACGTCTTGATTGGTCATTCAAGACGTTTGTTTCTTTTCAAGACATGAACTGCAGCGAATTTCCACTAAACAAGAACTTCATTGATCTAAAAAAAAAAACAATGTGTGTATGTGTGTAAAGCTGTAGAGCACAAACGAAACACACACACGAAGCCTTTTTGTCGTCAGTACCCTGAATTACTTGATTGCCGCAACTTCACTACAGTACACGACTTGAAATAAAACCAAATGTCTTGAATGACCATTCAAGACTTCTTGTGCAGATGTCTTCTAGTCACTGGGGGCTAAAGTTGGAGAATATTGTGGACAAAATAGCAATACGTAGTCGTATTTATGGATCTTAGCCATGGCGAGTACACATCTGTTCTCCGGTGTTTTGTCATGGTAGATGAACACTCATTTCGTCACACAAATGAGGTCGTGTTTGCTTCAAATAAATGTCAAAACTGTCCAACAGCTGTGAATAATTGAAAGATTTTTAGTTTCTTCGTTGCTGATAGTTTTACCCGTTTCAAGGCAATCGGTGTGAATGACACCTAGATTCATCCTAAAAACCTGTCGCCTTGACCTTGTTGGCCAAGAGATCCACCTTGGCGTTGTTTGGTACACGTATACTTAAAGAAGTCTCTGTTTTGACGATCCCTGTTCGTCCATGTATCGTCCATGGTTACGCGGCAGCGCAAAAATTCCTTCGGATTCCGTTTAATCACCGCCAAATACTTCTACCGCTGCCAGTGGTACAATGGCTAGTGTGTGCGACTCCTGTACAACAGAACGAGTATTCGATCCCTGATTTACTTTACATTTCGTTCGAAGGCGGTTACCTCGTTTAGTGACGGCGACAATATCGACTATTTAGCTATAAAAAAGTTTCCCACAATACCGTTCGGAACCGGTGAAAAACTGTAGGTCTCAATCACTGAAATCGCAGAGTTCACTGGTTCTGGGAAGCACTCCCGAAGCTCTTCATGGTATGTAATGGGAAACCATTCTTTTTTAAATATTTCTTTAAATTAGTCCCAAGGTTACGGTTGAGCTCGGTTATGCGGTTACGGTTATGGGAATATGATAACCTTTTCTTGCCCAAATATAACAAATATGATGTATTTTGTCAGTTCAGATGCCAATTTCCTCAGGCACTTCACGCACTTTCATTCTGCGATCGTCCAATATCATTTAATGGATAATATCTGGCGCGATGATATATTTTGGAAGACATGAATTTTCGGCAGTGCTTGTGCTGGTGATGATCACAATGGAATTCAGTAAATCACTTTCTAACCTATGAAAGTTGTAGTGCAGAGTCCATAAATTTACGCAAGTGGTCTCAACCAACCCATAGAGGTCAGAAGCCTTACAAAATGAGGATAACACGTTTCCCAGACAGGCTCGATCTTTCTCCAACAGCTGGACAGGTTTGTTTTACAAATAATGGGAGGAAAGGGAAAGGTTTGTGTAGGATTTGAACCAATATGAATATCTGTTCCATTGTAAATTTTCCGGGTTTACAGCCACAATTGAAGGGTAAATCAAAGAAAATTTTCCCATTACATCCCATGAAGGAATTGAGGAGAGCTTCTCAGAACCAGTGGCCTGTGCGCTTTCTAGTTTAATTCTCACTGATTGAGACCTACAGTTTTACTTCGATTCCGAACGGTATTTTGAGAAGCTTTGTCTTGGCCAACAACGCGATGGTGTCGCCGTCACGTTAAGGTGGCCAGAGCAGGGATCGGACCCCGGATGTCATGTACAAGTGGCGCGCACACTAACGATTGCACCACCGACTGCCAATTGAAAGGTGAGCCATCGAAAACCGCATAATCAGCCGAAATGCGGGAGTCTATTGGCCGCCTCGTAGCTTCGATTTGACGCCTTTTCACTATTATCTCTGGGGATCCGTGAGAGATAATTGTTACGCAAACAATCCAGAGTCCACTGAGAAATCTTTGCTGTCGTTCACGAGATAGAGACTCAAAAAATTGACAATAGACTAAAAACTTGGGTATAAGGTGCTGTAACGCAAGTCGTGGAAGCCATTTGAAAAATATTCGCAGAGGCCATTTGAATCATAAATGTTAATAATGGACCTTACCAATAAAATCACAATTTTAATTAGTATTTTTAAAAAAGAAATTAAATTCCAATTTTTACCCTTTAGAAGCTTCGAAAAGCTTTAGAAGCTTTGCTTGCAACAAATGGCATATGATTCTGTACTTATTACGCTCAGTGAAACCTGGTATGCAATGGACAAACTTCTTATCCAATTTTTTTAAATATAGAACACACTACGTTGAAACTCCAATCATGTGATGAGATCAACATTACTATTCCACAATTTTCTAATATTCCCACATGCCTTTTGTATAAATGATCACATTTCTTTGAGGTTAATTTCAACTGCACCCTGCAACTTGACCTCATAATCCGTCAGTACATTTTTATGTAAACACAACAATCAATCATAATCACTCTCAAACACATCCAGAGAGAAAACATATATACTCTATCGACAATGCCGGCACAGAACTGGGGCAAACTGCTGCTTTTGACTGGCATAAACACTAATATCTAAGACAGCAAATGTCTCGATAACTTTTGAAATTAGTATTTGGATTAATTAAATTAAGTTTTGAGTTTTAAGGTAAAATTTGTTTCAGTACTTATGCTTTCCTTGAAATGGAGGTGAACTCAGGCACCATTACTGCAAGTCCGTGCGCGTCGTCTGTCCACAGAGCCATCGAATACGTTTAGCGAAAACCAACAAAACCTTAACATAAGGATTTGCTTCAAGTATTTTGGTGCTAAAATAAGACAAAATCAATTTGCGAGATATTGACTTGAAAAGAAGTTTATGAACAGTTTATCTTTTAAAGATTTTTATTCCACTTAATTTTACCTAAAATGTTATTAGGAAACGATACCTCCTGCTTGCATATCAGTATCAGAATAAATTACATTAAATCATTATTATAGGATTTCTGCTTTCAGTACATCCAAATGAAACACTACGTGGTAATTTTCAGCCTAAAAAATTATTCATTTAAATGACAGTTGATAAAAAAAGAACAACAAATTCGCAGGTGCTGGTGGACTACCGGATGAGCTGTTCAAGCCTGAGGACTATGAATTGGGCAAGTGTATGCTTCAGCTCATATCCAAAATCTGGCTAGACCAATGCATGCCCGGTGATTGGAGCATCAGCGTACTATGGTACTGCAAACCAACTCTCCAAACAAAATTCCTTTTGTCTACAAAATTCCTTTTGTCTACTCCTCAAAATGTATCCTGGTGTGTGTTTATGATGATACCCAAAATATGTCGTGTCTTGCATTAAGATCCCGTGAGCTGGGCCGCTTTTAATAAAGGTGCCCCAATGTGCCACAGTAAACCTTAAAAAAATGATATATACCCCCATATCTATGGACGAGGGTATAAAAATTCTAAAACGATTTAAATTTAATTGATAAAGAATTTTTTATCTGTAAAAATCAATATTAATGTAAGTGAAAAACTTCAGTGGGTTGGGTATAGTCTCTAGCTATTTTAATTTTAAATACCAAAATGAATCCGTTTCGAATCGGAAAAAATTCATAAAACCAGATCCGTCTCGATTCGAAAAACGAAACGAAACGGATTCAGAAACGAATCCGCAACGGATTCGAATATGAACTCCGTTACGAATAGCAGGCGGATCTGTTTCTTCGTATATTTTGTCCGAATCGGACATCCGTTTCGGACTCATAACAAATTCGTTTTCATATGCAATTCCTTTTGAAAACGCAAATCTATTTTTCTATTCTAAATAAAATCGAACTGAGAACTGAGTACCAAACAAATGAAAAGTGAACGAAATTTTCGCAATCGAAAATTTGATAAAATCTGAATACGGTGCTTAAGCTGGCCACTAGGCCTACGAATTGTATTTCATTAAAGCGAGCACTCTTATTAATTCAGCTCAAGGGAATGCACTAGTTCATACATTTGGTTTACTATTTGATTTTGGTCCATGTGAACTGTTCATATAAGCTAAAGAGCTTATTTCAGTTCAACTTGTAGTTTTCGTTCATTCAAAGCGAATAATCAAAAGAGGAAATGGTTTCATATTGGCAGATGTCTAAAATGTTTAGGATATTGTGATAGGTATTGGTAGGCATTGCATGACATAAACCTATGAGGTTCCCTAAAAATGGGGGTTCTTATAAGTTGTTATATTTTTAAACGAAAGTGGTGATCTGTGCTGTGGTTAATGTATACAGGCGGGTTACACATCCATTCCACAAAGATGGGAACATTAGACACCTTCTGTAAATTGAGGGAGATGACGAGAGAATGCACTAGGAAATATCAGAGAGAATTGCCGAACTGATACTGAACTACTGAATCAAAAAAGAGACAGAGTGTGAACTAGTTTATCTAGTTCACAAGGAAGAATCGTTCAATTGAACTATTTCGTTCATGAACTATACAACTATAGCTGACACGCCTTTATAGAATGGCACTGACCGACATGACATTCTTAGTAGAATTCGTATAGTTCCCACTGAACCAGGGCGACACCCTATCATGTGATCTCTTCAATATTTTAATCATACATGGAGCAAATTATTTATATGACAATTATAATTTCCGGTTTATTTTGAATTGCCGCTACAAATGTAAATTCTAAAAATTTAAATACCATTTGCTATTGTAATTATTTTCAAAGCATTTCCCTCATATCTGGCAGTTTTGGTTTTCAAATATTTTATACAGTATGGGTTCATGAATTTGAAACTACTACCAGGCACCACCAATCGAAGCCACAAACCCTTAGATATAAAATACTTTAAAAACAGAATTGCCAGCAGTCAAACAAATTCATAATAATTCAAAATAATAGGCATACACATTAATGATGTGCGGTTCTGCATATGTTCCGTCGGGTCCTGTTCCGAGAAGAACCGGGGATTTGGACCGGTTCCGTTTCTCAGCAAATTGCTGCCCCAAAGAGCCTTAAGTGAAATATCTTATTATAATAATATAAAATTTTCGTACCCTCACGCAAAGGTTAACAGTTTTGGTTCCTTTGTGAACGAGTTCGAACGAGTCTTATTCAGGAACCACTTTACGGTTCTTTTTAACCTGTTTTTCAGTTTCTGTAGGATCGTTTTTGGTATTGATGGAACGGGTTTCGGTTCTTTTGACCCCATTTCTCGGTCCTTAAAGAACCGTTTTCGGTTTATTTGGACTCGTATTTCGGTTCTTGTAAGCCCTAGTGCGGTCAGTTCCTATAAAAAACTGGTTCTTGCGAACCGTGATCACAACATTTGAAGAAACTTTGTCGATTATGTGTCGCCGTCGGTAGTGCAATGGTTAGTGTGCGCACCTCTTGTACATGAGATCCCGGGTTCGATCCCTGCTTTGACCACCTTAAATTTCTTACGGCGGCGGTCACCTCGCTTAGTGACGGCGACACTATCGAGTATTTAGCCATGAAAATGCTTCTCAAAATACCGTTCTAAACCGGTGTAAAATCTACACAATCAGTGAGTATGAAACTTGAAAGCGAACAGCTCACTGGTTGTTGATAAGCTCTCCCTAATTCCTTCATGGAATGTAATGGGAAACCATACAGAACGTCTTTCGACTTACATGCTTATCTGTCGAAAAAAATTGTAATGTTAACGACAATGTCGTCAGAAAACCCGAGAATTTCAATTTGGTACCGTTTATAACTATTTAAAATTTCGCGGTGCTGCGCTCAGGGAATTTTGTCGAAAGACCTTTACCGTTCACCCGTACAAGATTCAGCTCACTCCCGTGTTAGAATAGAGCCTGTGAATAGGGCCTGTGATCAGAGCCGTGAAGGGAATTTCCCAGAAATTTTATTCCACTTTTCGGTCATATATACAATAAAGAGAAACTTCTTGAACAATATATCTGTAGTTGTTTGACAATATATTTCTAGAATATATTGTGTTCAAAATATACCATATCAGATATCAATTTCAAGATTTCAAGACATCAATTTTTAAAATAGGAATAAAAAGACATGTGTGGATTCAAAATGAAGGATTCTCGTCTGCGAAATCCTCTAGGGAAATCTATTCCACAATAAATAGGTAGAATATTTGGATATTTTGCCGGTGATTTTGGTGCACTTTTTTTGACCTTGTTTCAAAAAAGTACAAAAAGGATGTTTGAACATAAAGAAAGAGAATTTTGGTCACAAATTTAATGAGGAATTTCCCGTAAGGGAAATGATGAGAGGAATAAATTCGTAAAACATTCTGTATCCTAGTTTAAATTGTTGGTGCTTTTTGAACAAAGGACGGAAAGGACCCTTTAAACTTTGAAATAAAAAAAATAAATGGTTTCCCATTACATCCCATGAAGGGACAAGGGAGAATTTCTCACAATCACTGAGCTGTGCGCTTTTAAGTTTTCACCCCCTGATTGGCCTCCAGTTTTACATCGATTCCGAACGGTATTTTGAGAAGCTTTTTCATGACTAAATACTAGAGTGGCGCCGTCACTATGCGAGGTGACCGCCGCCGAAAGAAATTTTAAGGCGGTCAGAGCAGGGATCGAACCCCGAATCTCATGTACCTGAGCCGCACCCTCTACCATTACTACCACCGACGGCCACAAACTTTGAAATAGCGCATTTAAATATTCTCCGAAAATAATCCTTGTAAAATTTCACAGCAGACATGTTATCATAAGAATTCGCTCAATTCAATATTTATACTAGATTTTTAAATTTATCTCGGAAAGAATCAGGTAAGAAAATTCAAACTTGCCACGTCCATGAATTTTTGTTCTAAATTTTTGGTCCAAATTTTTGGAGTTTGGCTATAGTCACCTAGTGTGATCAATTGGCGCAGGAATCATGCACCCCGAAAGGAAAACCGTAAATTTTGTTGCATAGTGATATTTGAGATATAATCTTTTTAAAGAAGCTTTTCAAAATGCATCCTCAAGATTCCTGGCAAACCGTATAGCTATTTTAGATCTACCCACAGATCTTCATCAGCGGTTTGTTGGATAAATGATGCTGAAAAATTCATCAAAGTAAATACAAACTATAACTGATTTAACTTCAGAATTTCCCACTATGCAAGTGTTCGAGAAATATCGCAAGCACAAGAAATCATTTACAATGGAAAACGATGGTTCTCCGGAGATGGTAAAAAGTCTTGTCACGTCATAAAACATTAACAGTATTTTTCACACTGTACCAAGAAAATCCATTTGATGCTACATTGGTATTCAAAGAAAAATCCCTAAGTAGTTTACATGGAATGCTGCCTAATGGTTTGGGTGGAATTTACATCATATATCCAAATAGCGTCACATTTTACTATTTCGGAATATTATTGGCTATTTAAAGTTTGAAGCCACTTTTAAAGTTTAAAACGTGAAATGTTCAAAATTTTTCGCAAATTTCAATATTGTCCACAGGAAAGAATGTCTGCCATATAGGGAACAGTGTCAAAAGCTAAACTTATTAGAGAACTACCAAATATTGGGTGAGAACACTTATGAATGCATCAGTCAACTCTCATTCACGCAGGGATAAGAAATTTGTTCTAGATCCCGATGTTAGGGTTCAAGACACAATCGCGGATGTAGCATCGTCAATTCAGGCAAAACCAAGCGTTTCGACTCGAAACTTATAGGTGCACATTGATAATTAATGAGGAATTAAACTTGTTTCCATACAAAGTACAAACAAGTTAAATGCTCTGGATTTGCCAATTCGCCTGGAATTTTGCCAAAAAATGATTGAAATGCCCGAAGAAGACAACAACCTGATAAATTGCTTGTTTATGCCTGATGAGACCCATTTTGGTGTAAACGACAATTTGAACAAGCAACTTTTGATACACGGACTGAACCCAGAAATAATCCATGAGACGGAACTGCACTCAGAACGTGACACTGTGTGGTGCGCAGTTTCATCAAGGTGCATTGTAGGGCCATACTACTTTGAAGAAAACGGTGTAACAATAATTTTCTAAATACTAGAATATAAGAAAGTCAATGAAATACGTTGATTAAACAAAAAGTAATAAACAAAGATTAAAAAAAAGCTAACTTTGTTAAAATTTAATTGTTGATCGTTGCTAGTTTAACAATTTTTCTTTGTTTACATTTGAAATTCTTATATCATCGTACCTTATAAAGCTGCTTCAGTTACTTCCAAATCCAAGTTGCTTTTATTTTAAAAATTAATTCAATATTTATATCCTTGTAAGTTAAGACTTTAGTTGATCTTAACGGTTTTTGGTAATTTCTAATTTATTAAGTAATATCTTAACTTTGAATTCAGTATAAGAGATCTGTGATTTTTGTTATATATTCAACAATTTTGAAAACTATTTGTAATAATTTTGAAAAATTATAATATTTCACTGATTTTTATTTCCAAATTTAAAGGAATGATTTTGATAGTTTATATTTGATTCATTTCAGAAAATACTTTAACTTTTAATGCAGAAGAAGACTTCGGTGATTTTTGTTTTAAATTTAATATTTTTTATAAATCTGTTTTATACTGAATATTACTTTTGACAATTTATTAAAAGAAGACTCCATTGATTTTGGTTTTTAATTTACAAAAAGTTGTTAATCACTTCTGCTTTATTTGGTTAAGAAAATGCCTTAAGTTTAAATTCAAAATGGGATTTTTGTTTTAGATTTCATATTTTTTTTATAAAACGGCTTATAATGAAATTTATTTTTTAGTGTTTTTTAAAATAAGATTTCATTGATTTTGTTTTTAAATTAAATTATTTAAATTGTGTTTGTTTTTAAATATTATTAATTTATTTCTGTTTCATTCACTTCAGAAAAATGCTTAAGTTTTAATCCAAAATCAGATTTCTAAGATTTTTGTTTTAGATTTGAAAGCTGTTATAAACTTGCTTCAGTTCGATGATAACTTTTGACGATTTCTTAAAATGAGATGTCACTGTTGTTGGTTTTCAACTAAATCCTTTTTTTTAAGTTTTCTGTATTTTGAAACTATTTGTGACAACTTCTTAAAACTGCTTGTAGATTTTTGAAAACTGTTTATTTTTTAAGAAATTTCACTTCCTTTGTATTCAATTTTCTTTCAACTCCAAGTGATTTCTAAATTACAGATTTTTTTACACAAACTTCAATGCCATCTTGTTTTGAAAAGTATGAACTTTTTGTGGGTTTTAAATCTCAGTTGTACACTTTTCCATTTAATTTATTTAGAATTTCAAATTAATGATTTACAATATGTCATGGCAAATGATTAATATTTGTTTTTTTAGTCACTTCTAAAATTTCATTTCATTTCATTTTCTTTTCCCAATTTGTTTATTCATTTCTAAAATGTCCCTTTTCTTTCACAATTTTACTTTAGGGTCCACCAAATAAACCAATCACTTGAATAAGATTTATTGCCAGTAATTTCATTAATTTCTTTCTTCTCTTTCCTTTCATTACTTTTCAGATAAATTTCATATTTTTTTCTTTTTTAATTAAGATTGCAATTTATTGGGAATGCTTGGCTTTGTATATTTTGGAATTTTGTTTTCACTTTGATTTTTATTCATTTAAATATGAATTAGTTTTTTTGTTGTTCTTGTCTTGTCTTTGTATTTAACCGCTTATGTGTTGTATTCTACCAGACTACAGGCAAAGGACTAACCTTGTGCTTTCTTTTGCGCCCATTTATTGGTAGTTTCGTTCGATTGTTAAGACAGCTTTTGGAACAACCAACATAACCACCGTCGGCACCAGCAAAAGCAACAGTAGTCAGTCACGCGAACAGCATCAATGAATTGTGGACTATGTGGCCAGTAAGTTAAGTGCGCATGTCACCCACTCAGTGATGGAATTTATCCATGAGTTCCGTCGATGAAAATGTAAACAAATTCATTCAGCTTTTGCCACCTGTTGCTTTCACACCTGTTGCTTTGAATGAAATACTACATCGTATTCGCAACAACTTTCACACGTTTCTCATCATTTCCCATTTCATTCATTACTAACCCTACAACAAAGAAACCATTTACCCCGATTTATTTCACGGGAAGAACATTTTAGGATGAGCAATATCCAGATATAAAAGCACGTGACATAAGTTTACTTTAAAAAATTTACTTACATTGGCGATTTAAAATATTTCATTCAATGTTGATCGGTTACTGTGACTTGAACATATTGTCGGCTTACTGGTGAAATCACTTAAGTCAATGTGAAAAACTGTCATTAACAATTTTTATTCTGCTGATACTTTTCCTACGTGTCCACTTAATGAGTTATAAATTTGGAAGGATGTCCTGGTGCTGTCACTACTGACCACCAGCATGTAGGGACCATGAGTACAAGAGCTTGGTGGACTTAAATAAAAATACCCAGAAATTGTCTCTGTGTATTTCAGTTGAAAGCCGACGATATAATATCGGCGAAAATAAAAGTTTTTAAAATATCTGAATTTTTTTCTATAAATTTTTCCTCATTTTTAACGAGATTCTTTACCATTTTAAGATAGAATTTTGGCATAAAAAAAGCCGTCCGCGTGGATAACTTTCTTCTAAGTGGTCAACTATGACGTTGATTTAAAGCGGCTCTTGCACGTGAGAACTTGGGTTCGATCCTTGCTCTGACCACCTTACATTTCTCTCGACGTGTGAGAAATGTTTACTAGATCAAAAGATATTGAATTTTGGCCGATCTAAAAGGGTTTATAACCACTGTGCGTCGGTTGTGCAATGGTTAGTGTGCTCGGCTCTTGTACATGAGAACCTGGAGTCGATCCCTGCTCTGACCACCTTACATTTCTTTCGATGACGGACACCTCGCTTAGTGATGGCGACACTATCGACTACTTAGCCATGAAAAGCCCTCTCAAAATTCCATTCGGAACCGGTTTCATACCGCGGGTTCCAACCTGTGAGTATAAAATAGAAAGCGCTCATTTCTTTCTCACCATTCCCCTTATGGGATGTTATGGGAAACTATTTACATTTTATTTTTTTGTTGAAAATGATGTCGGTCAAGTGAGCGCTGTCATTGTTGATGACCATTTCGAATCTTTTTAGAGCATTTTTAATCTTCCTGGCGAGAACTTGTGTTTCCGCTCTGTAAGAACAACAAGAGTCTATGGTTTTTTCACCTAGATCCGTGACTTCAATAAACTCCAAGGAAAGAAGTTTAGGGCGGTGAAATCGGGTGATCTAGCTAGCCACTGCAAATCGCCAAGACTAGGCATTATGCGACCCGAAAATACATCCTTCACAATGCCCATCGTCGCGTAAGATATGAGTGCAGTTTCAGCATCCTTTTGAAAGTTCTCCAGTGACAATTCATCAATTTTGGGCAATATATTTCACATTTTTGTATCGCGCTCACCAGCCACTGTAATCATTTTAGACAGGACGTCCGTGGAAACATAAGGTTTGATGGCACTCCGCCGTAAATGACGACCTATGCAGTGACTGCATGAGATACAGTTGAAGAAAGTTAAAATATAAATCACATTTTTTCAATTTCCAATACCCAAAATCATAGAATAATACATACCATACGATCTTTTATTCGCTCAATAAATTAAACGTCATAGGTACGATGGAAAGTAAACATTGGATGGTGGAAAATATGGGTTCAATAATACCAGATAGAGGCAATAGTAAACAACGTCCAACAAATGAACAACAACCGCATTTCGTGTTTTTGTGGCAAACTAGTTGTGTTAAATACAATACAAATGTATACCAACGATAAAAGCCAACAAAAAAGTGCAAAATATATTTAAATTTTTCAGCTCTACACCAAAACGACAGGAAAAAGTTAAGTGAACATATTTTGTAACTCCACCTGGTGTAAGATAATTTTTAATTTAATTGCTCTCATTTCCACAAACCTACGATGAGAGTGTGAAATGAAACTTCAGATGAGAGAATAAGTTTATCTATGTATGTATTATTCTATGCCCACAATAGTGAAATGTCAATACCCATAAAAATGAAAATACTACTATGAAATAAAGGGTGTTTCGTTAAGTTCCATAGACATTTAAATTGCAAACATTAATACAAATTTTTTTTTTTATTGGAAAGTCTAATATATAACATTAATATTTGAAAATGATTGCGGGTATATATCAACCCCGGCTATTCACGACGAAGACCATTCTGGACATCTAGCGCATTCTGGGTCACTTTTTCGAGCATTCCTGACCGTATGTCACGAGGAACATGAACAATTGTGTTCTCCAAGGCGTCAATTGTAGCTAGTTTAACAGCACAAACCAGTGACTACGTAGCCCAAAAGAAAATAATCAAGAGGTGTCAAATCGTACGACCTTGGAGGCCAATTGACATGTCCATTTCTCATAATCAACAACCGTCTTGTTGAAACCAGTATTGAGATCGTTACTCCAAAATGATCAACGATTTTTTTTTGTTGAAAATATTGATTCGAGCGATCCATATCAGCGATTTCGCGATTGAATATCATCCATATTTTCAAACACAAAAATTATTCATATCGGAGTAGTAACGATCTCAATTGACTGTGACGCGAGCTCCGGCTTAATCTTTAAAGAAATTGAGACCTACAATACCAACAACTTCTAAACCCCACCAAAAGGTGAATTTTTCTGGAGGTAATGGAGTGTGTAGGGTCTGTTGTGGATTGATCTCACTCCATATGTGGCAATTTTGTTTTTAAACAAACCCGTTAAGTTTTTAAACAAACCCGTCGTCACTGAACACAATTTTGCACTAAAACATCGGCTCAGTTTCCACATGCTCTGTAGCCCAATTGGCGAAAGAACGACGCATATGATGGACTGATGCATGCTGAAAATTTTGTCTTTTTTTGTTGTTTGGATGCAAATATAACGTGTTTGTAGCTTGTTGCAAATAGAGTACAATTGTGTCTAAACACATTGTGTTTGCTATTCAATATAACATTTTTGGGGCGCAATGATTAATGGATTGTAATATATATCTTTGTGATCCAAATGCCGATTTGTTTGTTGGAAACTGGTGAAAACAAAAACGTGACAGATAATAAGGAAACAGAAAGCAGCGGAACTTCTATTCACAAAAACAATGCTTTCAAACATGTACATGGTTCCTGCAATATGTTGCTGGGGCGGTTATTTCTCAGCGTGTGGTCTCGTGCCTTTACTTTCTGCACCAGCTTGATCTCACACGGGTACAGACCGAGACGTTTTCGCAAAATTTTCCACATGGTGGACGGACAGAGCACCACTACCTGCGACTGACGACGAATCGATAAATTTGGGTCTTGTTTCACATTTTCGCTGACAGCGGCGATATTCTCTTAAGTGCGCACATTCTTTCGAAGTGTTGCATCATTTCATATAAATCTATCTATTGCATCATATAAATCTATCCACAGCTCAGATGGACGAATAATGCAATTAAATATTACGCCATAAAAATCACGAAGTCGTCTATAAGATTTTCAAAGAAAATTTGGATAAATTTGTAGCGTAAATCTATTCACAATGATTTGCCAAGTATACTAATTATAAATGTGGAGGTCGGTGGATCAATAGGTAGGCGCGCCTCTTGTACATGGGATCCTGGGTTCGAACCCTGCTCTGCCTACTTTAAATTCGTTTCGGTGGCGGTCACCTCGCATAGTGACGGCTACACTATCGAGTATTTAGCCATAAAAATGCTTTTCAAAATACTGTTCGGAACCGGTGTAAAACTGTAGCTCCCAATCAGTGAGTATAAAACTAGAAAGCCCACATCTCACGGGTTGTGAGAAGCTCTTCTCAATTCAATCGTGAGATGTAATGAGAAACCATTTATTATTTTACTGATGATAAATATTAAAATTTGAGAGCAGTATGATCGTTCGTTTGGCAGCTAACTTTGTCGTAAGTTGTATCTAAACCAATAAAAACACCCTTTACTAATATTTCTGCTGCATTTGAAATCGAGAAATACGAAAATTGGTCAACTCTAGTTTAGTTTCTAAATGTTATTATTTTAAAATACTGGTTATTTCCAGAACTCACAAATGTTTTGTAGATGAAATGTTATTGAATTTTGGACGATGAAAATCGATTCTGAGCCACTGTGCGCCCTTATTGGCCTAAAGTAACTTCGCTAAAAAAATGTTTACAAAAATGTGCAATTGATTTATAAAACTTTATTTGTATGTTATGAAAATTGTATTAAGTGGTTACTTACGCAGTTATGGACGCTCCTCTACTCCTTTGAGAATAAGTACGAAAAATCACATACATTATTGGTTTGTTGGATTTTAAAATACTTTTAGATTTTCAAACTTAATTGGCTTTTAAATCCTAGAAATACATACATAGTGGCCTGTGTCCTTATTCCTTATCTTTGTCTGTAATACTTCTCTTGTAATTTGAAAAGAAAAAATTAAATCCTTGAACTTTTACTGTTGTTGTTGACGGGAATGAATAACTTTTGTGTTATTACAAGCAAATTCCAACAAAACCGATTTATATATTTCCAGGAAACGCAATTGAGGGACTTTAAAGCTTAAATCCTTGAGGGGGAAAAGTTATTTGTGACAACCACAGTATCCTTAATACTTATATACACATGAAAGACTTTCCTTTAAAAAATTTAAATTATCAATTGTGCGTCAAAGAAGTTATAGAGGATTTGCGCGTTTGTTTAACTTTACTGCCTCGTTGTCCTCTCTCTCTCTCTCTCTCTTCATTAACAAATAAACGAATACTATTTATCTTTCAGAATATTAATATTTATTTATTTATAATTTTTTTCATTGCTATGAAATATTTTGGACGCCAATTTTGGGGCATTAGATGACGTCTCTTGTCCCTTTTCTGGCATTGATTGCCCAAGACATGGACAAATGATATGTTGGGGTATTTCAAGGATTGGGAAAGGGTCACCCAAAATAAATTATGATTCATAAATCCCCAGCAAATGACTAGCAATATTTTGCATCACTCGAATAAATTTTGGAATATTGAAATTTATTTTTAATTCTCCGCTACAGAAAATGGTTTGTTGTAATTTGCTAAGAACTTGGGTTTTAATTTTCGGCAAAACAAAAAAAAATAATAAAATTTTATGAAATTGTTGTTGGAGTCAATAAATCAAAAGTTGGCAAATATTTTTTAAATACTATTTAATGTAAATGTTCGCCATAACTACCTTGTAAGTGATGAATTTGTTAATGCCCAGTTTTGAAAAACTTATTCCAGCAAAGATGCCGGTATTACGCTAATAACGCGAATGATTTTGTTTTCCAGGGATGCAATTGACTCTGCTTTGTTGAAAAGCACAAGTGACTTTTTTTTACCCCACAAAAAATATTCTAGGGGTGATCTAGGTGAACAACTCACGAGCCCCAAATGTGAGATAAATTCCTCACCGAATTCATATCTCTACCACACAGTGGGGACGATTGGAAATACACGGATTTAGTTTTATTAGCTAT
This sequence comes from Phaonia tiefii, assembly GCA_963931995.1. NCBI lineage: Eukaryota > Metazoa > Arthropoda > Insecta > Diptera > Muscidae > Phaonia > Phaonia tiefii. The sequence goes on from OZ008371.1 coordinate 11,949,654, forward strand.
TTTTCAACCTCATGCGGCGGTCAGGTGCCTTCCACATACTGATTGAACCATTGAAAAAAATTAAACAAATTGCAATATATTCCCCCAACTGGTTCTATCCTTCGCCTTTTCTCGCCAGTTGGTAACACCAAGAATACGGAGGAATTCTTCTGCCTGGTCTTTCCAGCGGAGTCTTGGACGTCCTCTTTTCCTGTTTCCAGAGGGTAAGTTGCGGAAAACCTTTCGCGGTGGCTCATCTTCTGATAACATGACCTAGCGAACGCAATTGGCCTAGTTTGACTCGCCTAGCTATGTCCGCGCCAGAATACAACTGATATAGCTCCTGGTTCCAACGACGTCGGTACTCGCCGGTTTCTTTAACAGGACCATATTTTTTATGGACGATTTTTCTCTCGAATACTCCCAGATGTTTTTCATCCGCTTGCGATATGACCCAAGTTTCGGAGCCATATGTCAAGACAGGTAAAATGAGAGTCTGATATAGCTGGACTTTTGTCCGTCGAGAGAGGGCTTTGTTCCTAAACTACTTGCTGAGCCCAAAATAACATCAATTTGCAAGCACAATTCTCCTATCTATCTCCAGGCTGACGTTGTTGTCCTTGTTCAAGGCGGATCCAAGGTAGACAAATTCATCTACCACTTCAAAATTAAATCGGTTGTCAACGTTCAAGTGCGGACCAAGTCGAGAGGTTTCTCTAGTCGTTGACACCATCAATTTTGTCTTGCCCTCATTAACAGCAAGACCAACCTTCGCTGATTCCTTTTCAATTCTTGAAAATACTGCAGTAACCTCTCGCAAATTTCGCCCAATGATATCTATGTCGTCAGCATACGCCAGCAACATATGGCTTTTCGCGTTAATGGTCTTGTCCGTATTTACTGCAGCCTTTCTCATTATTATCTCCATTAAGATGTTGAAGAGATTGCACGAAAGTGTGTCACCTTGTCTAAGTCCTCGCTTGGTACAGAATGGTTCAGTGAGGTCTTTCCCCACTTTCACTGCTGATTTGGTGTTGGTCAGCGTCATTCTACAGAGGCGGATCAGTTTTGCCGGAATACCAAATTCAGACATAGCTTCGTACAGTTTTCCCCATATGGGGCTATCGAAAGCAGCTTTTTAATCAACAAAAAGTTGGTATGTATCGATTTGCATTTCGTGGGTCTTTTCCAGGATTTGGCGTAGCGTGAATATTTGGCCAGTTGTGGAGTTGCCTGGTCTAAAACCACACTGATAAGGTCCAATCAGGTTTTCAACAATTGGTTTTAGTCTTTCATATAAAGACCTCGAACTCGACAAAACCTTATACGCGATGGATAACAGACTGATACCACGATAGTTGGAATAGACACAAGGATCACCCTTTTTGAAAACAGGACATACTACACTGAGACTGAGTCTACGCATCAACCTTTTTGAAAACAGGGCATACTACACTGAGACTACAATCATCAGGCATACATTCCCCCAACCATATTCTGCACATAAGTTGATGCATGTGGGCAGCCAGTCCTTCGCCACCTGCCTTAAAACTCCCATCCACACCAGTGGTTTTATTATTCTTAAGCTGGGAGATTGGCGTTCTAATTTCGGCTTGGTTGGGGGGGGGGGGTAGTCTACACTGTCTTCCACAATAATTACCTCCTGATCTTCAGAGGAAGAAAGTGAGTGTGGTAGTGCTGAAAAGTGGTCTCTCCACATTTTAGGCACACACTGGTTATCAGTCGCCAGATTCCCATTCTCGTCCTTGCAGAAAGGTAGCTCATTATTCAGCCCTTTATTCGATCTTCTTGCCCTCTGGAAACATATTCGGGATTCATTGTTCATCCCGCACATTTCAGTATTTTTACTTTCTCTCTGCTCCCACTGCCATTTTTTCCACTAAGTAGTTGGTTTCCATTCCTTCTCAGCCTCTTGGAAGATCATTCGCAGCATGCATTGTAACTGAATGTTGCGTTGAAATGCGTGCGGCGTCTTGTTCATCAGTTGCAATGCAACATTCTTCAATCCAGTGTTATACAGTCCTAGTCCATAAAGCCATATGACCTTATTTATAATCTCATTGTGAAATAAGACCATATGGCTTTATTTCACTTAGTCTATGGAAATGCCATTATTACAAGTTTGATATTTTTTTGCTTAACATTTATCTAGTGTATTTGATTTTAATTTTTGTGCTTCTGGTAGTGCGCGCGGTTGCTGTGCGAGAGAACGTGGGTTCGATCCCTGCTCTGTCCACCTTACACTTCTTTCGACGACCTAAACCTCGCTTAGTGACGGCGACACTATCGAGTAATAAGTAATCCCGTTCGGATGCAGTGTAAATCTGTAGGTCACAATCAGTGAGTAAAATCTCGAAACCGCACAGCTCAGTGATTTTGACAAGCTCTCCGCTATCCCTTCATGGGATGTAATAGGAAAATATTTGTACTTTTTGTTTTTTACAAAAGAATATGTTTTGCAAATGCATCCTAATGATTCCTGGCAAACCTTATAGCCATTTCAGATCTAGCCACAGATCTTCATCAGAGATTGTTCGGAATGCTGCTTTGGAAAAATGCATCAAACTAAATGCGATCTTTTTTCATATCTCAGTCAACGTGACTCGTTCTTTTTCCGCTTTAAACTTTGAAGATACCATTCGGTAAAAATATGGGACTCTCAAAAGGAGGCAAGAAAGTTGGCAAAAAGAAAGTCATAGATTCCTTTTCCCGCAAGGATTGGTCCCCAACATGTTTGTTACTCCCCAAATTGGCAAAACCTTGGTCAATCGTACCCAGGGTCAGAGAATCGCCTCCGATTACTTGAAGGGCCGTGTCTTCGAGGTAGCACTAGGTGATTTGCAAAAGGAAAACGATTCCGAACGTTCTTTCCGTAAATTCTGTCTAATTGCTGAGGATGATCAAGATCATAACATCTGTTGCAATTTCCATGGAATGGATTTGACTAATGACAAATACAGATCTATGGTCAAGAAATGGCAAACCCTTATCGAAGGTATCGTTGAGGCCAAGACTACCGATGGCTACTTGTTCCATGTCTTCTGCATTGGTTTCACCGCCAAGGATCAACAATCGCAAAGCAAAACCTGCTATGCCCAGCACTCTCAGGTCCGCAAGATCTGCACTAAAATGCACGAAATCATCGTCAAGTCCGACTTGAAGCAATTGGTTGGCAAATTGGCTTTGGACTTCATTGCCAAGGATATTGAGAAGAAGTGCCCACGTATCTAGCCTTTGCACAATGTTTACATCCGTAAAGTTAAGGTATTGAAGAAGACCCGCTTCGATTTGTCCACATTGTTGGAATTGCACGGTGATGGTGGCAGCAAGAGCACCCAAGCCGTTGTGTCTGCTGAAGGCGCTGTCATCGATAGACCCGAAGGTTATGAACCTCCAGTACTAGAGTCTGTTTAAGCATTTTTTGATATAAGAATACCAACCAGTAAACATTCTTTAACATGTAGAAAATCTTTTCTATATTTAAAAAGAAGAGAAAATGGAAGAAACAAAACTTTTTTTCAAAATTTGGAAGTGAAGAAAAACTAAAATCAAACTCACCTGAACTCATCTGAATGCGTAGAGCAAGACGAAACACCAGGCAATATTAATTGCATGTAAACATTGTGTTGTCTTCTAGACAACAACAAAAACCATTTCTAATGGGGACCGATTGTTCTCTGGAAATGGAAAGAACTTGTTTGGAAATGTTTTCTTGCGTGTTTTGTTTGCGATATTTTTCGAACACTTGCATAGTGGAAAATTCTCAATTCAGATGAGTTTTCGTTTGCATTTAGTTGATGCATTTTTTAAATGCTGCACTCCAAACAACCGCTGATGAAGATCTGTGGCTAGATCTGAAATAGCTATACGATTTGCCAGGAATCGTGAGGATGCATTTGCAAAACATCTTCTGAAACTTACACTAGACAATTGTTAAGCAAAAAAATATCAAAGTTGTACCAACGGCTTTATGTCACTTGGTCTGGCTTTATTTCACTTAGCCATATGGCCTTATTTCTCAGTGTGACGACAAATATGGCTATATGGCTTTATTGCCTATGGCCTTATACCACTGCACCGAAATCCCCACTGACGATTGCTCAAGATGAGTGCGACGTAATCAATACAAATATATTGAAAACTCATTTCATAATATTTGTGACATCACTGAAAAGATTACCCATTTTTTATAAAAATTTGAATTCGTTTAAAATATTTTTTTAAACTGTGGAATATTTTTAGACCCCTTGATATTTTTAAATTTTCAGAGATATATAAAATGGTCTTGAACTTGAATAAATAAAATAAACCAAATATAATTATTGTTTATACGATAACCCTCAACCTCACTGCACTGTAAAACACCCTTATTTAGTATGCAAAGCTTAAAATCGTTCGAAGAGCAAAACGTCGTTGTTGTCGTGTTTTTTTTCTGTCAGTAACATCTCATTTAGGGCCACATGTTTTCTTCGATTTTAATTAATGCATGTCACATATTTGACAGTTGACAGTATTTCATTGAAGGCAGGGCTATTCAAGGCACTTTTTCGTTACATTCATAAGCAACTTCCACCACAAGTGTTCACCCTGCAAAATGCTGATAATGGGAGGAAAAGAGCGTTTAAGCAAAAATGCTTATAAACTTCATATTGGGTTGTAATAGAACAACAATAATGAAGGAACATTTAAAGGGACAAATTTAAAAGTTAATTTATGTTTTGTTCAGTTGCAATATTTGATCTCCTTTAATTAATCTTTCAAACGTATTTTCAATATAAACTTACGATCTGAATTTATGAGAAATTCTTACTGAGAAGCTCTCCCCAATCCCTTCAAGGGGAATAATGGGAAACCATTTTTTTCTTACTAAACTAGATTTCAAATTGCAATATGTGTTATGGTTATTGCTGAAATAATAGACAGTTCATGAAAGTACACACACTGTCCTAACTAATTTCGAATTCCATGCCAACTTCATCATCATCCCAAAAACATTCCAAAAAGTCATGCCAATAATAAAACCCCCAGAAAAATAAAAGGGTTGTGAAAACATTTTTACAATCTAAAAATTTCCAAATACACGTCCTGTGCGGTTTTGGGAAAGAGTTAAAATAGTAAAAAACTTTCCCAAGAAACTGCGATAGAAATTTGTTTCCCAACGCCCTAATAGGTTTCCAATGTTTCTGCTAAAATCCTGAAAACATAAAGATCAACATTTACTGCTTAAACTTCATATCTTTACGGTAGCCAACAATATTTCTTTAATTCGTGTAAACACAATCCAATTCCCCAGGTAAATCTAAAGTCATAACAATTAAATTGTTTATCTGGCATTAAACTCTTTCTTCCGCTGCACTTTAGGGAAACGTGTAATCGTTATTGTAATCGAAATTGAAAAAGTTTTATTTCATCTCTTGCAAAATACTAAAAAACATAAAATAACAAATCACTGTCATGCTGTGTTCAAACGCAATTGGAATTGTTAGCCATCGCGGAGAATCTTCAATAGGATATTTCAAATTGCGTCATTTGTTTCATGGATTTCGTATCTGCATTCAAAGTTGGCTTTGTTACCGTCATAGATAAATGCAAACCAAATTATTAAGAAATTTATGAAAACAATAAACAATTATAGATTCGCAATTATAATTAAAGGTATAAATAAAATGTATTTGAAATATTTTGCATATTTATGAATTCGTTAATATGTGATGACTTTATGGTGCCATTCATAACAAACGCAAGTAAACAATTCAAAAAGTTACACGTGTTAAATTAAACAAAATGAAAACAAATCGAAAACAAAAACACAGATATCTCTTGCAAATTAGTTTGGCTTCACATGTGTACATACATACTATATGGGATACTGCATGAATCTTACGTATCTGTGATCAATCGCATTGCGTATAAGTAATAACAATTGTATGGTGTCGAACAACATGATGTGTAAGTATTGTGAAATATACACATATACTGTTAACGGTACGTATAAGCAATAAATAATATGTATACGTACAAAAGACCTCGATGCCTGAATGATTGGAGAAGAATGAATTTTGTCAGGAGATGCAAGACTGAAGGAATGAAGAATATGATGGCGTCATTGTGTTTTTGACGTATTAAAGAGTATATATTATTGATTTATATCGAAATGAGTGTTTTTGAAGATTGTTTTTCGATATGCATTTTTTTAGTATGAGAACCAATTAAAATGTATTCTATTATAGCAATCTGATTTCATTCCTTACATTTTTCAATATCAAAGTGGCCCGAAACAGTGTGAGGATGGAACTCGTAAATATGTATCCATCCACATCACATGAATGTGGATATATGTGGAGTTATTTCGCTTTGGAGATACACTCCCATTTGTTAGATGCCTCTTTTAATGCTTCTTTCATGCACCTCTGGTAAACCCACCATTAACATCTGAGATTGACAGCAGCCAACAGCTGAGCGAGAAAAGCAAACGCAAAAATAATAACTTTTTCAAATCCATCTATCAGCAACGGACTTTCAACACTTTTTTTTTTGTTTCTCCATAAGAGGCTTCAACCAATGTTTATCTTTAATTCGCCTTCACGTTTTGTTTACAAAATCAAAACTATAACTTTTTGAATAAAAAATTGCTAAAACGCCCATATGTGTTCGCGATTTTTTAAAAACAAAAGTGATGCCGTACTAAAGTCATCCATTTGTTAAAACCTCTTACAGAAGTTCAAAATTTTTTAGTTTTGGGATTGATCTCACGGTTTTCAAGTTATAGCCATTTTCTATTTAAGCGATTTTCTTATTTTGGCGATTTTTATAAAAAAAAAACATTTTAGACCCCAAAAAAATTAGCTCTTTTTGGATACGATACTCCGTTTCCGATATATAGACATTTTTTACACTTGTTCCATATATCCGATCAAAACTGAGGTTGGGTTACCCTGGGTAACCCATTACCCAGCACCGTGTTTAATGGGTAAAAGATGCTTACCCATTCCCCATGTGTAAGTAGTGGGTAATCGCGATGGGTAATGGGTGGGTATCTACTAGAGTGTTAAAAAAACCGGCAGTCTCGAATAACCGGTTTTCGGGTTATTGGAAAATTCACTTTTTCGGAATACTGGTTTTCGGTTTCACAGAACCGAAAAAACCGGTGAAACTTGTTAATTTAATTACGTTCAAATTATTGCACAAAAATTAACACAAAATCAACGCAAAATAACAAATCTTGTTCTGCTTCGTTTGTCCGTAAAAAGTGTCATTATTAATCTGAAAATATAACAGCAATTACAGATTTTAAAAACTTTAAATTTTCCGTTAAAAACACATCATTTAATTCAATTCAGTTCAATTCGATTCAATTCAATTCGGTTCAGTTCAGTTCAGTTCAGTTCAGTTCAATTCAATTCAACTCATTTCAATTCAACTCAACTAAATACAATTCAATTCAATTGAGTTCAATTCAATTCAATTCGATTCAATTCAGTTCAATTCAGTTCAGTTCAATTCAATTCAATTCAATTCAATTCAATTCAATTCAACTCTATTATATTCAATTCAATTAAAATCAATTCAATTCTATTGAGTTCAGTTCAATTCAATTCATTTGAATTCAGTTCAGTTCCGATCAGTTCAATTCGATTCAATTCAATTCGGTTCAGTTCAGTTCAGTTCAATTCAATTCAACTTATTTCAATTCAACTCAACTAAATACAATTCAATTCAATTGAGTTCAATTCAATTCAATTCGATTCAATTCAGTTCAATTCAGTTCAGTTCAATTCAATTCAATTCAATTCAATTCAATTCAATTCAATTCAATTCAATTCAATTCAACTCTATTATATTCAATTCAATTAAAATCAATTCAATTCAATTGAGTTCAATTCAATTCAATTCGATTCAATTCAGTTCAATTCAGTTCAGTTCAATTCAATTCAATTCAATTCAATTCAATTCAATTCAATTCAATTCAATTCAACTCTATTATATTCAATTCAATTCAATTCAATTCATTTCAACTCTATTATATTCAATTCAATTCAAATCAATTCAATTCAATTCAATTCAATTCAATTCAATTCAATTCATTTCAATTCAGTTCAGTTCAGTTCAATTCAATTCAATTCAACTCAACTCTATTATATTCAATTCAATTCATTTCATTTAATTTAATTTCATTTCAGGTCAGTTGAGTTCAATTCAATTCAATTCAATTCAATTCAATTCAATTCAGTTCAGTTCAGTTCAGTTTAATTCAATTCAATTCAACTCATTTCAATTCAACTCAACTAAATACAATTGAATTCAATTGAGTTCAATTCAATTCAATTCGATTCAATTCAGTTCAATTCAGTTCAGTTCAATTCAATTCAATTCAATTCAATTCAATTCAATTCAATTCAATTCAATTCATTTCAACTCTATTATATTCAATTCAATTCAAATCAATTCAATTCAATTCAATTCAATTCAATTCAATTCAATTCAATTCAATTCAATTCAATTCAATTCAATTCAATTCAATTCAATTCAATTCAATTCATTTCAATTCAGTTCAGTTCAGTTCAATTCAATTCAACTCAACTCTATTATATTCAATTCAATTCATTTCATTTAATTTAATTTCATTTCAGCTCAGTTCAGTTCAGTTCAGTTCAATTCAATTCAATTCAATTCAAGTAAATTCAATTAATTCAATATAATTCAGTTCAGTTCAGTTCAATTCAATTCAATTCAATTCAATTTAATTCAATTCAATTCAATTCAATTCAATTCAATTCAATTCAATTCATTTCAATTCAATTCAATTCATTCAAATTACATCTTTTAGTTTTTAATTATTAAAAGTTTGTACGGATTTTTAACACACATTGAATACGAGTATAGACGGTTAGCCGACATCTAATAACGCGTTTTCGGTATATTAAAAAATTACGTATTTTAAAAAACCAGCACATGGTTAATTGCATGAAACCCAGTTAACCGGTTTCCCCGGTGTTACGGTTTCGATTATGAACACTCTAGTAACTACCCATTATTTTCCCCATTACTCTCTGGATAAAGGATAATCGTGATGGGTAATTCCCCATTGTCGTGTGTAACTACCCATTATTTTCCCCATTACCGCGTGGGTAAAGGGTAATCGTGATGGGTAATTCCCCATTGTCGTGGGTAGCTGCTCATTATTTTCCCCACACCCTATGGGTAATGGGTAAAGCTTCATTACCCATTCCCCACGGCGCTGTGAATGGGTTACACATTGGGGCTAAATACCATCTCTCCTAGAAAGTCTTTACATGTACGGAGTGAATTATTGACAATATGGAGTAATACCTTTGCATACTTTTGGGCAGTAATGAATGTTGCGAATTCATCAGTTGAAAACACTACTGACATATTGGAACATTTTAGAAGTTCTAGTGTGATCTCCGCGGACGATTAGATCTATCTGATGCAAACAAATGGTGCCGATGTAGTTGGTCTATAAAGTCAAAACGGAATGCTACATTAAAATCTGTGTTCTGTAATAATGTTTGATGACGCTGACGAGAGATTCTCTTCTCAGTATATCTCAACTATTTGCGGTGATTCTGCATAATTTGTTTACCACTGACTTTGTTTAAACTTTATTAACTTTTTGCTAAATTCATGGAACCATTCATATCTACTTCCATGGAGACGCAATTTCTTTCAATGCATAACAATTTCACATACTTCGCAGTACTAACCAATTTGTGGTTATGGGAGATACGCCTGTTTCTATTTTGGTGGCTATGACAGTGTGGCACATGCCCCGCAGTGCTGCGTCAATATGAAAACAATTTATTTCCACTTAATTGAACATGTCATGGAACGAGTGGCTGCTGGTGCTACAGAAGCGCTGGTTAATGACGCTAAAAGCTTCAGTCCCTTGATAGTGAACTATTCCTACTGCAAATGAAGTAGTGGAATTAATTCCACAAAAAGTCAATATACAAATTAAACTTTTAAAACAAATATGAGAATCTCGTGCACAGCTAGAAATAACAAGTGTCACTGGAATGCTGTTAACGTGTAACCCCCCAAATCGTTAACTTACTGGGTTTTTGGTGGAGGCGAATTTGTTTTCTGGCTATTCCAACCAAGTCGTGCTGCAACTTTAAACAAACTAATTTCAGAGAAACTCGACACTACGCATCACTACTTTATCTTATTAATGGATTCTAGTTATTTGTTCTGTCTTCTCGTTCCAGGAAGAGAAAATCAGTAAAAGTTTTGAAAAATAAAAGAATCTGATATCGTCCTTTTTATTAAGCCATTCAAACGCGGCAGTGTTCATGTCTTGCTCCACTTCTACAATACAGGAACTAAAAATAAAATAAATTCCATCAACAAGATTAAGGTGCTATTATTATTTCACAGTGCATCACAATTATGTTGCAATTAAGTGAACTTAAGTCATTTAAGCGAGTAACTGCTGTCGAAGTTCGAAGACAGGCTATCGAAATTCCAACAATTAATAGTAGTTTTACATGTCTTTGGGCGGTTCGAGTAACAACAGAAGTTTATAACACCTGCACCATTTGTTAAGCGACAACGAAGGACATAAGATAAAATGAAAAAACGGCACGCGACACAATAGAAACTTCTTCGTGCGCGGTTGAAATGACTATGAAAATTCCAATGACTATGAAAATTCGTTCGTATATATAGTAGTTGTGGCAGGTGTATGAATGTTCGTTTTTGCGTCCTTTTCCATGTGGTTTAATTTTTTCTGGTTGCTAGTGTCTCTTGTTTTCTTCATTGCTGTCATAATAAAATTGTGAAGTCATTCGTCTTGTACAGTGAATGACTACGCAAGTGTGTAGGGCGTTACTTTGATGAATTTAATTAGTAGACGTGTAGCTGGTATTATGTACGAGTGTTTGTAAATGTGGCCGTCGGTGGTGTCATGGTAGTGTGCGCGGCTCTTGTGCATAAGACCGTGGGTTCGATCCCTGCTTTGAACACCTTAAATTTCTTTCGACGGCGGTCACCTCGCTTAGTGACGGCGACACTATCGAGTACTTAGCCATGAAAGAGCTTCTCAAAATACCGTTCGGGACTGGTGTAAAACTGTAGGTTCCAATCAGTGAGTGTAAAACTAGGACGCGCACAGCTCACTGCTTTGTGAGAAGTTCTCCCTAATCCCTCATGGGATGTAACGGGAAACCATTTTTTTTTGTAAATTTGCCTCAATGGGTTTCCCAGGATTTGTTTTCACTATATTCAGGTTTGAAGCCCGCCCTCTGTTCTTCGTGAACCTTTTATTTGAACTTTTTATATTAATATTGTATTATATTTTTATATTCTGTTTAAATAAATAAGGGACATATATATATATACCTACACATATTTTCAGTTTTTATATTTTTGAACTGCTGTGTACACTTCTTGTACTTTCATGCCAACTTTTTGTACTTTGAACTTTCGGGTACATTTTTTTACAGTTGTGCATACTTTTTTATTTTCTGTACAGTTTATTAACTTGAATATACAGCTTTTGTAATGATGCTCGCTCCGTACCTTTGTATACACGTTTTGAACTTTCGTCAACAGTTTTTGTACTTTTGTGAATAATTTTTGTACGTTTGTGTACACTGTGTGTATTTTTGTGAAATGCGATATGACACCCCTGTATAAACTGTAACGCGACATGTTACCCCCCACACTCTTTCCAGCACAAAAAATTGGCCAATCCAGAATACCAAATCCTCCCACAAAAAGTGTCACTTGAAAAGCAAAGGACTTACAATGTAAACTATTTATCAACACCATAGAGAGAATGCTTAAGGACTTGATTATATACTGCTGATTAGAGAAACAGTCTATAATCGGTAAGTTTTCCCAGAACTTGTGCGACAATCACTTCAAGTATATGATAACAATATCAGGTAACGGCCATCCATCATATTTCCAAAGTGTTAACGATAAATAAATACTTAGAAATGTATAGCAATCAATATTGATTGTTCCATGATGGCACCTGCAGTTTGTTGCCAATATAAATACAACACTAATTGGGAATTATATTTTCAGAGAAATGTCATAGTCCAGGATACTATGGCATCATAAAAATACTTGAAAATTGTTGCAAAACAACTTGATTCAACTATAGTAGAACTTCCAAAGTCCTGCAATTAAATATATCAATTTCATAGTTCATAGTATTTGGGTTTTCCTAGACCAAAGGGTGTTTCTTTAGGAACATTCTAATGTTGCGTCTTAACGAAAAGCAAACAATAACGAAAAGCAAACCGAGGAACGAAAAGCAACCAGAAGAATTGTGTCTGTTGTGAGTCCGTGTTGAGCATAAAGTAGGGCCTATGCTCAAAAGAGTTGTCTACAATACTTTGGTACGGATGAGTCAACCAATTCGCAAAATGTCTATCTCTGTTACCATTGATTACACGAATTCTTCAATTTGTAACATACTCTCATACACACCATTCCTGCATGGTCAATGGTCCAAGGACATTATTTCGTTTAATAGGGCATGGAACTGTCTGTGGAGGTGGAAAGTTTATGATAGCCATTCACTTGGGAGTGGACAATAATGATTCCTTCATAGGTCAGTCCAAGCAGCTTACTACTTCCTCGAAATATGTCCCAAGCAGTGGCTTTATTGTAACCCTCATTTAGCTAGCTAGAGTGAAAACATGAACAAATGATCAGCCTGAATGGTTCTGCGATCACTGATGCGTTTCAGGTTAAATAAGTCACTGCAGTTGTCGGACAAGCGGACATATTCTTTTGTCCGTTGTAGGGGATGAGCCAAGACTACACTACTAAATTCAATTTCGAAACACTGTATTTTTGTCAGCGTCTTTTTTTTATCTCAGGAGATGCCCTCTATAGATGCAGTGCATTCTGTTGGAGAAAGAAAATTAAGAAAGTGGAGGGTGGAAGAGGGAGTAGTGTCTGTTGACATTTGCCTTGAATCTTTGTATGTCACAATTGGTGGAAAATATATTAGCCGCTAGTTTATTCCACACACGAACTGTACGGCTGAAGAACGAGTTTCTCTATAGTGTGTAGCGCGGTCTATCGGCCACTCGATAAAAAACGGATGAGAGGACTTGGAAAGTCGCGTACTTCGGCTAAATATCCTGACATCTGGCATAAGTTGACGGATGTCCGAGGAACAAATACCGTGGAAGTATAGATAGAACAGCAGCAAGGAACCAACATATCGACGATGCTCAAGGGAGGCAATATCGCTGGATACCCTACTGTCCCCTATCAACGCCGTTGCCCTCCACTGGATACGGCCCATATATGGGAGTTATATTCCACCTTTGCCCTGATGTAGGTGGTGTAGATATTAAGAAGAGCACATGGAGTGAAGTATTTCTTGCACCGCTTAAAAACCCAAAACACATATTCTTCGACAATTCAAATACATTTTTTGCCATCACAGTGTATTTTCATGCCCAGAACATCAAAAGCATCTGATTCATCAATATCCACACTGTCTGATCCCTAATGGGCGGCTGTAACAAACTCGTCCTGGCAAGTAAGGCAATTGCAAACCCCGGTGGGCTGGGCTTGCATTCCACCACCGTTATATTGGCAATGAAAATACCAAATGAGAATAAGACACATAAATCCTCTATTTATTGACGACCTGCGCTAACGTTATATGGACCACGATTTTCAGATAGGCACTTGGTACGTTAGATCACTATACAGGGCCATCTAACTGGCAGATGTCCTCGAGAATTATAAGGCTGGCATTACTGCTATCCACGAAATGCGTTGTACAGGACATGGATGTACAAGGAAGAAGAACTATGACATGTACTACAGCTGCCATTAGGAAAAGCATGAATGTGGTTGCGAATTTGAAGTTAGCAAAAGACTGTGATATCTGACCTCAACCCCGTGAGTGAACGTATAGTCAATAATATGTGTACGCTAATATCTGTACAAGGCCCGACGGAAGAAATAGATGTTGACACCAAGGACATGTTCTCCTAGCGCCTAGAAGAAACATGCGACTGCTGCCCTGGCCATGACATTAGGATTGATCTAGGTCATTGTAATGCTAAAGTCGAAATATCTTAACATATCGCTAATATGTGTACAAGGCCCGACGGAAGAAATAGATGTTGACACCAAGGACATGTTCTCCTAGCGTCTAGAGGAAACATGCGACTGCTGCCGTGGCCATGACATTAGGATTGATCTAGGTCATTGTAATGCTAAAGTCAGCAGCGAAAATATTTTTGAACCAACCATCTGTAAATCCAGTTTACATGCCATCACTTCCGGTAACGGAATGGGACTGTTAGAATTTGCCGCGGCGAAAAACATACTAGTCAGTAGTACGAGATTCCAACATAAAGACACCCATAAAGCTACTTGGATATCCCCTGATCAACAGGCGAAGATCCTGGTTGATCACCTGATAATTGATGAAAGCAAATTTACTAGTGCGATGGACATATGTGTGATTCGAGCAGCTCATATCGATTCGCATCACTAACTGGTTGCAGCAAAGGTTCGTACAAGGTTAAGCAGAGCGGTAGTTACACGAAACCAGACATAAGAAACCTAGATTTCGGAAAGTTGTAATTACCAGAGATAGCCACGCCCTATGGAGACAACGCCTCTCAGATACTGGTGCGGAACGCACACCCGCCTCATTATCCTGAAGCACAGTGGAAGTACATTATCCACTCTATGAAACTGCAGCACATACCGTACTACTTTATGAAAAACCACTTCAAGACAAACCATAGTGCGATGAAGAGTGTCACATGGCAACTGATGAAAAGAACGCTGCACGTATGGCAATGCTTTATTCAGGTACAACGCGAGCCGCGACAGAGCGGCATAAGGTGGCGGGAGAGAGAAACCGCGTTTATATAAGAAAAAAAACTCGGTTATGGAGAAAGCACGAGAGTGAGCAACTTGAATCTTAGAGAAGGAAGAATGAGGCCCGTAAATTTTAATGACACTAACAAAGTCATAACAACGGCCATAGATCTGGGATCCCTTTTGTAGCGATAATGACTGGAATCTGGTGGCAGATGTGCAGAATATGTTGCGGGTATCAAGAAATCACTTCCCTTTACTTCTCGCTAGAGACTTCAATATAGATCAGGGTGGTGAGCACATACAGGGCGATGACGTTTACTGCCCATCCTAGCCAAAGCGAAGATATAGCTGTAATTTCCCGGCTTAAGAACAAAAAAACCGCTGGTGCTGATGGACTATTGGCTGCGATGTTAATGCTGGCGGCTATGACTTGGAAAGGTGCATGCATGAGCTCAGATACACGCATGGCTAGTCGGAAGCATGGGAAAAAATGGAAGCATGGGAAAAAATTACCACGCTATGTCGGAGCCTGGTAATGACACTGACCGACATGAAATCCTTAGTACAGATTGCTAAATATCTCATCGAAACATTTAGTATGAGGCGAGGTCTTAGGCAGGGCGACACCATATCAAGCGATCTCTTCATCGTTGTAATTGAGATCAATTCAATCAATTCAATTGTCAATCAATTGATAATTGAATTGAGCTGCAGTCTACCTGAGTAAAACTACCAGCAGCAAAAGTCACGTGCTGTTCCCGTATTCTGATGATTTATAAATCATTGCGCGAAATCTGCGAGATTCTACTGCAGTATTTTCGAAAATTGGTAAGGAAACAGTAACAGTGGGTTTAACAGTAAACCAGGACAAGACAAAGTTGAAGGAAAGGGTCGACGTTGATATCCGTTACAATTTTGAGGTAGTGGATGAATTAATTGCCCTAGGATCTACCCTGAACAGATGCATAATGCTAGCCTAGAAATCAAACAAAGAATTGTGCTTGAAAACAGGTGTTACTTCGGGATAAGCAAGCACTTCCGATATAAGATCGTCTGTGGATTAACAAAGATCCAACTATATCAGACCCTTAACTATATCAACTATATCAGACTCTTGCTATATCAGACTCTTGCTTAATGGCAAAGAATCCTTGGTCACATCGCATACTGATGAAACATCTCTGGGAGTCTTCGAGAGAAAAGTGCACCGAAAAATATATGGTCCTATAATAGAAAACGGCGAATGACAACGGATGATCCACGGCCTGTATAATCTATATCCCGACATCGACGTAGTTATGCGTATCAGAATAGCGCGTTTACGCTGGTTAGGTCATGTCAGTAGAATGGATGAAAATGAACCAGCACCATACTTATTTGAAGACGTATTCAGATGAACATAGGACGACCAAGACTTCGGTGGAAAGACAAGGTGGAATATGGCCTCCCAAAGCTTGGTGTTAGCAACTGGGGGAGAAGAGCTGAAGATCGAACCCCGTTGGAGAGACATGTCATCTTCATTTTGAAAGTCCCTTGACCCCTCTCTATTGTTTCAGGCCACCTACGTAAGTAATCGAATCAATTCGCCAGATGTTTCGTAATTGAGTGTACACAAATTCTTCTAAATGTAACGTAATCGCATACGCACCATTATTGCATCATCAAGTTTCCAATTATATAATTTTTCTAGAATTGTTTCATTTAATAATAATACTTGAAAATTGTTCTTTAAAAGTCTAGCAGCACTCAAAACTACTGCCCAGAGCGTATAGCTGGCTCTGAACCCACAATGGTTTTACAAATGGAATAAATTACATTTAATGGGTCCTATATCATATTGACTTATCTCCAACGGTTGTCAGTGTCACAGTTATCAAAGCGACACCAATCCTAATATTCAATTTATTCTGAGAATTGGAATCAAAAGTTATTCCAAAAATGTCGAAGATTAAATGCTGGACATTTTCAAATTTAATTAACTTAATTTGAGATTTTCCAGAGAATCACTTGTGAATTGTTATACCAATTCCAGTAATTAAGAGTATAAAATATTGGCTGTGGCTATAGGGATAATTAACCCCCAATGGTTTCATCTGTCAATTGCAAATTATACTCTGGCAAATCAATATGCGTGCAGATTCTGTTAATACACATGGCGAAGAAGAATAATAAAGGATATTGATGTTACACATTTATTGCTTCCTTTAATATTTTTTTTTTTAAGTGGAATGCAATTTTATTATCCTGTTGTACATTGTATGTACAATATGAATGAGAATGCATTGGTGGATTACACACAAATGCATATTATTGTTACACAGGATATTATACCGGCAGCAATCCGGACAAGTCATAAAGAAGGATATCTTAAATGACTCGGTAAGAAATCTGTGGCACTCTTTAATGTGGTTTTATCATGAATGTAAAATTATCAGAGGCAAATAGTACATCGTAAAAGTAATATGGGAACATATGAAAACAATTATAGATATATATTTTCTTCAGGACTGACTGACAGATTGGATGATTCATTAGCGCCATAACTAATGGCTTCAAGATAGGTCATTGAGGTAGGACTCAGCTCAGACCAATGTTATATTATCAAATCACATGTAATGATTTGTGGAAAGAAACATGGAATTAAAACATCCTGCACGTTAATAAAATAAGCGTTTAAAGTTCGTTTCCACCACAGCGACTTCGGTTGACTATTTCACCATAACGACTTATGCCGACTATTCCACTATAGCGGCTTAGGCTGACATATGTCAATAAAGCGGCTTAAAATTAATATTTCAACACAGCGGCTTTGACTGACTAGTCCACAATATTGACTTCGGTTGACTATTCCACCATTAGGCTGTATATCCTACCATAGCGGCTTATACCGACTATTCCACTATAGCGGCTTAGGCTGACATATGTCAACATATCGGCTTAAAATGTATATTTCAACACAGCGGGTAGGACTGACTAGTCCACCATAGCAGCTTAAACTGAATATTCGGAATGAATACTATTCCAGCATAGTGACTTCGGTTGACTATTCCATATTCCACCAAGCAGCTTAGGCTGATTATTCCACCATACTGGCTTCCGCCGACTATTCCACCATATCTTATTCGACTGACTACTCCACATAGCGGCTTAGGCTGACTATTTCAACATAGCGGCTTAGGCCGTTTCGACTGAGTATTCCAACATAGCCGTCGGTGGTGCAATGGTTAGTGTGCGCGGCTCTTGTACATGAGATCCTGGGTTCGAACCCGGCTCTGACCACCTTCAAATTTTCTTTCAGCGGCGGTCACCTCGCACAGTGACGGCGACACTATCGAGTATCTAGCCATGAAAAAGCTTCTCAAATTACCTTTCGGAATCGGTGTAAAACTGTAGGTCCCAATCAGTGAGTGAAAACTGGAAAGCGCACAGCTCAGAGATTGTGAGAAGTTCTCCCCAGTCCCTTCATGGGATGCAATGGAAACCATTTATTTATTTATTTATTCCAACATAGCGCTTAGGCTGGATATTCCACCACAGGGGCTTCGTCCGACTATTGTACTTCAGCCGTTCTCAACTAACCCAATCCCGGTTCACCACGTGTGCAACACACCATGTTCTCGATTATCTGAAATTGATTAAACGAACCCAAAGGTACGTTCCCAAAGCATTTGAATTGAATTCAATTGAATTCAATTAAATTCAATTAAATTCAATTCAATTCAATTCAGTTCAATTCAATTCAATTCAATTCAATTCAAATCAATTCAATTCAATTCAATGCAATTCAATTCAATTCAATTCAATTCAGTTCAATTCAGTTCAATTCAGTTCAGTTCAATTCAATTCAATTCAATTCAATTCAATTCAATTCAATTCAATTCAATCCAATTCAATTCATTTCAATTCATATAAATGCAATTTAATTGAAATTTGTTTATGCGCAGATCCATGAACCTTCTGTAGGTAGTCAGACCTAAGGTATCAATTTTTGTTTCAGTTTGGAAGAGATTGGTGGACATTTGGTGAGAGTGCAGGGCAAATGACTTCGGTAGAAGCTGTAACGATGATAAAATATGCACTGAACATCTTCTCTACACGTATCCCACCACTAGTCGGAAGTGGATGTCTACTATGTTATCCTACTTTCTTTGTTACGTGAGCGTAGACATGATCTTCTGCTTCTTGGAGCAAACTAAATATTTATCATGTCAGTATATATATAGTGTCATACTCATGTGTATGTGTGTAATCTGGATGTGTTACCATAACCCACAAAATGGTGTCTAACAATACAATTTGAAAATGTATATCGCATTAGTAAATATTGCTGCCAAGATTGTACAAGTATGTGTGACTGGTTGCTTTTGATTGAAACAAGTTGTGTTAGTGTTGAGAATTTTACAGACTGACCGTGTGAACAACAAGGTCTTTAGGTCATTGTGCGTACATGAGTATGTGTACGTGTGTGGCTGTTGTATGTGATAAATTCATAAGATTGTCATGGAATTGTATGAAATTGCTGTTAATAATAAATAATTGCCCTCTTTTGAGGTTTGATTGGTTGGTCCTTGGCTTCTGGGTTTTTTTAAAGTCCTGTTGCTCTAAACGAACGGAAATCATCTTTAGCATTTTGGGAGAACAAAGATTGTAGGAAATTGTATTTCAATTTAGTTTTGGTAAACAGCCTCGATTTTTATTTGTGCCACACAAGATGCTCTACTTGTACATACATGTTAACAGATGAAGTTCTGTTATAGCGAGGACCACGACTTTAGCTTCATGGGGTTTTTATATTTTTGGGACTGGCTGTAACTTCGTATGTATGGGTTTGAAATTGTTTTTCTGTTTTCCGTGTTCTATTTTTAATATTTAATATTTCACTACAAAAGAGCCTGGAGGGAATTTGCTGAACTGTTTTGTATTATTGCGCAAACTTCCTGTTGCTTTTCCGGATTAGAAACAGTAAATCCACTAAGTAGACAAATTGCTTAGAAAGTAGAGCAAACAATGTTTGGTTTTTTCTATACAATTAAGGTCGTAGAGTTTTTAATATATGGAGATCCCTCTCACTGCTCACTGTACAATTTCTATACATTTTTGAATGCTTTAGGCACCTTCTGTAACAGTGTGTACTTTTTGGAATACTTTATGTACTCAATGTTAATTGCATCTACTTTTTGGTTCAAATTATGCTAGTAAATGAGAATACCGATCCGTGTTCGTTTATTTTATTTATTTATTTATCTCACAGCTACAATCCTCAATAGGACCCATTTTCTCATAGAGGGTTGGCATTTATATTTCGGGTCCTGATCCTGGGTCCTTTTTGCCAGACGCAAACTGGAACTTCCATTGGAAAGTGTGACATTTTTTAGCATAAATATACATAGAACGATTTCACTTACGAACACTACTTTTTCTATTTACAGTGTGTTGACAAATTGTTCTCGGTCAAGAAATATAATTAACCCATGAACAATGTCGTGCGATGATTTTTTTTCGTCGTAGATTATCGAGACAAAAGTGTCTCAATCAACTTGTTGCGTCTTTTGGTGATGAGGCACCAGCAAAAATCACTGTAAATCACTGGTTTCAAGAATTCAGTCTCGGAGGCCCTTCGCTCATGGATGAATTTCGTGACGGTCGTCCAACTTCGGTCGTTTTGCCGGAAAGCATCGATACTGTGCCTGAACTAATAAAACAAGACCGACATGTGACATACCGCGAGATTAAGGCATCCTTGGGCATTAGTATGACAAGCCTTAATTAGATATTGCATGTTCATTTGGCCGTGAAAAAGATTTGTTCTCGTTGGATCCCACATAATTTGACTAATGCTCAAAAAAAGACTGGTGTCGATTGGAGCAAAGAAATGTGGAAAAAATACGACCGCGATAACTCAAATGCAGTGTATAACATCGTCTTAAATGAAGAATCATGGATCTATTCCTATGAGCCCGAAACTCAATAGCAATTGACCGTATGGGTCTTTCAAGACGAAATAAATCCAAAAAAAAAGTGTTCCGTGGAAGAAGCGGTCATGTGACCACAGTGCCTTTAGTGGAACGTAAGACGGTCCATTCTCAGTATAATACCATCTGTTCAAACAAATAAGAAGAAACAACAAGAGAAGACGGATAATTTTGCATCAGGACAATGCGAACTCTCACACGTCATCTGAAACAATAGGCTATTTGAGTACTCAACATGCCGAAATGGTGGGGCATCTGCCGTACAGCCCTGATTTGACTCCCAATTACTTGTTTTTACTGCGTGGTCAACCTTTTTTGACGCTCGAAACACCTGTTGAAGTATTATAATCCCATATTTTGGAGGCGTCTCAATCGGAGTGGAAAAGTGCTTCGAAAATTGGTTTGAGCGCATGTAGAAGTGTATGGATCTTCATGTAAAATATTTTGAAAAACAATAAAACCATTTCCAATGATAAATGAATGTTTTTTATTGCTGGATTTGTTTATTTTTTATCACCCGAGGGGTTCGCGAGTTGTTCTCTAGCCACTCACTTTATTCCTTTGAGACGACAAGGAGGGTGCGAAAATAAACGCAGTTCGCTCGTGAACGAGTACGATTTTTCTTTTCGGGCGAGTTAGCGAGGTGTGACCAAGATGTGATCGATTTGTGGTTTAAAGTGTTTAAAAAAAGCACTGAGAAAAAGCTAAGATAGTTAGTTTTGAAATGCAAATTAATGTGATGGGTCTTGACTCCCTAATTAACATATGTTCAGCCAGAATTGTAGTAAAATCTCTCCAATCATATTATGGTGATATTACAAATACCCCAATCAGACTATGATCCCTCCTAAACCATAATAGAGTCGTTTCTATTCTTAGGATGTTTATTTTTATCTATTTTCTGATTGATAAATGATCCCATGATTATACAAATCTTATATACATATGTATAACCATTACATCGGCTAATTATTCCGAAATTCACCACATTATGATAATTAGACTGCTATAAACATCAGTAAAAAACCATAATATGATTGAGGTTATCACTTCGCACAGAAGTGGTATAGCTCAATATTACATTAACAATAACAATATTCCAAATAACCATAGTTTCATGACACAATAAATTTACAGTCAATTATTATCCATAATATAATTGCAGCAGTCAATGGATTTATACAAAAAGAAAGTACATCGCTCTCTGCTCATGAGAAACTCGCCTCTATCTCTCCATGGGATGTAATGGGAAAATAGTTGTTTGATTTTTATAATTTCCGGCACTTGTGTGTTTTCTGTGATTACAAAAAGATATGACAATCATGTTAGGATTGCAGAAAACTTCGTTTGTTTGAAGAGAATATTAATAATTGCAGATAATATGTAACAGTTATGGGAAATCATCGCATATTAGTCCAAGCGGCTTTAGCCCTAGCAGTATCTCACCTTTACTTCTGAAGGCAATGGCGAGGACGGTTAACTCAATACTGCGAACGAGCACAGGTACTTCTAAGCTGTTGATGTTGATGGCTGCTCGAGCACACTTTCACCAACAGCGACAATATTTCCTACTGAACGCACTGGACCAGCACGTACACGAGTTATTTTGTCCAATAAGGACCTTGATGACTAACTCGCTTCACAACTTGATCTACAAATTACGTTGATGGCACCCAATTTCTATCGAATTTATTTCGTAGATTTCTTACAGTTTGTATTGAAGACTCAGAACTTTGGAAGAAAGTTTTAAATATTCCCCAATTTGTTTCAAGCGTAAGCAACCCATTTCGTAAATTTCTAACCTTTACTTAACAATCTGTCATTTAATAAATGTCAAGTTGGTCATGTGCTTCGAAATAACAGGGGCTTCAAAATTTAAATTTTACATGGCCCACCCTTTGCAATTATTTCCTCCCTGTGTTTGTCACTGAACTCCTCTTAAACGGCTGGGCAAATATTGATGAAAATTGTAGGTGTGCATCTGAATGGTTGTTTGGTTCATTTAGATTCACGTACGATGGCGTGGTAAAAGTGCTTTTATAGAAGATATTTCGGGGCAAAACAACGTTTCCCGTGACAGCTAGTAATGGTATAAATGTTTGATGTTACAAATCTCTAGCATGAAACTACCTACACGCTGAAAAAAATCAGCCCCAGCAACACGGTCCAGGCAACATATATATATTTGCAAGCATTGTTCTTATGCATTGCCGATATGGTCCGTGGTTGTTCTAATGGTGTCTGTCACGTTTTAGTTTTCAGCAGTTTCAATAAACAAATCCATTTTTGGGTTACAAAAACGCACATCATAACATATTAACCATTGTGTCTCAAACATGTAATATTGAAGAGCAAACACAACTTGTTTGCACGCAAGTATACTATATTTGCGACAGGCTACACACACAGTATATTTGCATCCAAACAACAAATCATTATAGATTTTTCAGAGTATATATACAGGGTGTTTCAAAAGTGACCACCCTATTGGAAAATGCTCTTTTTTTTGTAAATGGCCGCCAATGTCAAATCTGTTTTGACATTTGTGGACTAGACAGATCTAGAATACAAGTAAATAACCCATGGAGCGATACATTCCCCAAGAACACGGAATAATCGTGTATATTTTTTTGCGTAACAATTCGTCTGTGGTGTTAGCGCAGCGTGAATACCGTCGCCAATTCCCCGGTCGTCCGACACCGTCTGCGCAAACACTGCGCCATTTAGCCACTAAGCTTGAAGAGTATGGGATCACGCGAGACATTTCCAGGAGTTGCCGGCCCAAGAGCGACCGTTTTGCCGGGAATATCGCCGCTGTTGCCGAGTATGTCAAGTATCGACCAGACGCCGTACCTCGCAATTAGCCATCAGCCGGTCGTCCCTATGGCGAATTTTGATCAAAGACCTGCGTATGTTCCCATACAAAGTCCAGTCCGTGCATCAGTTGCTGCCTGTCGACCGCCAAACGCGTGTAAGCTGCGCCCAAGCCATCCTCAATCTCGTGAATGATTTTTCCACCAAAATCATAATGAGCGATGAGGCTCATTTCCGGGTACGGGTACGTGCACAAGCAAAGCTATCGCTTCTGGGGCACTAAAAATCCACAAGTGATGCACGAGAAGCCATTACACCCACTCAGAGTGACTGCATGGTGCGCTGTTAACGCTGGAGCAATTTTTTTTTCGAGAACGCCTCTGGTCAAACGACAACAGTGGACGTTGCGCGCTATAGGACCATGTTAACCGAGTTTTTTCTGCCGCAATTCGACGAATTAGGACTAGAGGACATGTGGTTCCAACGGGACGGAGCAACGGCACACATTGCGCGAGCCACAACAGATGTTCTTAAGACGGCGTTCCCGCGTCGCCTCATCTCTCGTTTTGGCGATTTAACCGTTCCAGACTTTTTTTGTGGGGGTTTTTGAAGTCCCGTGTTTACTTGAACAAGCCCGAGATTCTGGAAGCCCTCAAGGTCAACATTCGACACGAGTGCGAGAATCTGTCGCCCGCAGTTCTCGCCGAAGTGATGAAAAATGCCATAAAACGAGCCCGTATGGTAATCAATTGTGACGACGCCCATTTAACCGATATCATCTTCTCAACTTAACCAATAAAATTCTAAAGGTTCAAATAAACGTAATCAGAAAACAGAATCGAAGTTTTTCATTTAGAAAAAAATGAGAGCCAAACAACATCGGATGACTTCTTTTGAAACACCTTGTAGTTAAAATTACTGAGAAAATAAACTGCTCTACCATGTTTTACTCTATGGCGACATCTGCAGTAGATATGTCATGCATATTATATCATGAATATTGCCTCGTATTTATTTCTGCTCCTTTGTTTTGTTTCCATTTCATTTATTTTTTCGTATTGACATTATATTCTTGTTGCATGACACACGTGGTTACTGATTTCATTTAAATAATTCTCCTACAGACATATATCAGATACTCTCTCATATGTTACTGAATGCTTTCGCCTGTATGATATTTCAATATCCGTGCATGTGTTATTACCAGATACATATATCCATGGGAAACATCTGTCATCACATTGGAAATTAGTTAGCTATATCAAGTAGATGAAACAATAACATTGTGCTTCTTTAAACAGAGGCGTGGTATTGGCTAAATGTTCACTCTAAGAAAATATATGTAAAGAGGTCGTTTGGTGCAAAAATATAGATTTTGCCACAAAAGTAATTCAATTGCTTGTTAGTCTCATGACTGACCACAAAAATGTGTACTTTTCTCACAAACAAACAGTTTTTATGATAAGAGCTGTCTTTTTATTGCCATCAAACTTAAATAAACCGTCTATTATTAACGACATAGTGTCTACCCACTGGATATATGCATCAGCATTAAATAAATACAAATACAAATCCTAAACCTTTTATTGCGATAGGTTCAGTACATAGAGAAATATACATGAGCCACTATCCCTCCGTCCCTTCACGTTCTCTTGATGACGACGACATTAGCTGAAGATCACTGAAGGATTTGATTGACTGAAGTCGGGACAAATGAATAATTTAAACTTCGGCAGAGATGACACATCCTCGGATATCACTATCTGCTCTGATAGTCAAGCTGTTAAAAAATATCTGCTGTCTGAATTCTTGATGTCACAATAAAAAAATTAATAAATAATTTTCCCATAAATCTCATGGAGGAACAGCGGAAAAGTGCTCACAATCAGTGAGGTATGCGTTGTCTAGTTCACACTCCAGCAGCGTTTTAAAATAACTGACATATAGTTTGCTGAAACAACAACCGTATGTTTGCTGAAATAGCCAATATGTTTGCTTTCCCCTTTTCAGCAGACTTATCTGCTGTGTCTACTAACATATTTTTTCGAGTGTACTTACAACTTGTTATATATCTTCTACAAGGTGTTTCAAAAGAAGTCATCCGATGTTGTTTGGCTCTCATTTTTTTCCTAAATGATAAACTTCGATACTGTTTTTTGATTATGTTTATTTGAACCTTTAGAATTTTATTGGTTAAGTTGAGAAGATGATATCAGTTAAATGGGCGCCGTCACAATTGATTGCCATACGGGCTCGTTTTATGGCATTTTTCATCACTTCGGCGAGAACTTCGGGCAACAGATTCTCGAACTCGTGTCGAATGTTGACCATGAGGGCTTCCAGGGTCTCGGGCTTGTTCACGTAAACACGGGACTTCCAAAAAACCCCACAAAAAAGTCTGGAACGGTTAAATCGGGCGATCTTGCGGGCCAGTGAAAATCGCCAAAACGAGAGATGAGGTGACCCGGGTACGCCGCCTCCAGAATATCGGTTGTGGTTCGCGCAGTGTGTGCCGTTGCTCCATCCTGTTGGAACCACATGTCCTCCAGTCCTAATTCGTCGAATTGCGGCAGAAAAAACTCGGTTAACATGGTCCTATAGCGCGCAACGTCCACTGTTGTCGTTTGACCAGAGGCGTTCTCGAAAAAAAAATTGCTCCAGCGTTAACAGCGCACCATGCAGTCACTTTGAGTGGGTGTAATGGCTCCTCGTGCATCACTCATGGATTTTCGGTGTCCCAGAAGCGATAGTTTTGCTTGTTCACGTACGCGCTGAGGTCGAAATGAGCCTCATCGCTCATTATGACTTTCAAATCATTATGAACAAAAATGCCATAAAACGAGCCCGTATGGCAATTAATTGTGACGGCGCCCATTTAACCGATATCATCTTCTCAACTTAACCAATAAAATTCTAGAGGTTCAAATAAACATAATCAAAAAACAGAATCGAAGTTTTTCATTTAGAAAAAAATGAGAGCCAAACAACATCGGATGACTTCTTTTGCAACACCTTGTATATTTGTTACAGGGTTACAGGATGTCTTCAGGAAATGACAGATGGGATGATCTGGCGAGATTCGTAAAGAACTTACTTGTTTCACTCGACATGGAACACCTTTATGCATGCAAGGTTATTCTCAGGAAAGGAGCTCTCAGGCGTCGTTCGCATGCCCTAGAGACACATAATGTCGAGTCACCAGACAAGTTTAACTAAGTTATGAGCAGCATCATTCAAAGCACTTTATATCTACCGCCTGCACTCACAGAACTAATTATTTGAAAAGAGGTTGTAGCAACCATAATTTCGACTGTTGCCACCGAATTTCAGATGCCCCAACCGAATTGAGGTTGCCACGACTCAGTTTACTTCTCATTATAGTTGGGTAGTTCATGAACTACACAGTTCATTTAGGGTGACGAGACACAGAACACCAGAACAAAATCTACATGTTCGATATGGCGATTAGGTTCGTGATCGTTACGACCGGCCACCTTAAATGAACGTGTTCGATGTGGCGATTAGGTTCGTGATCGTTACGACCGGCCACCTTAAATGAACGTGTTCGATGTGGCGATTAGGTTCGTGATCGTTACGACCGGTCACCTTAATTGAACGAGTTCGAGAACCAGTGAACAAGTTCGACACAAGTCTACTGCTCGAAACAGAAATTCGGTTAAAGTAACCGCATATAAGTTGTAACAACATCTAATGGGGTTGTGACGACAACCTCTAATTCTGGTGACATCTAATGGGATTGTGACAACCTCTAAATGCGGTTGCGTCTAATTCGGTTATTGTTTTTGTGGTAGTAGAAGGACTAGTTCATTGTTTGTGGCTGGGGTCACGAAAGACAGTTTGTTAGTCTAGAAATTAGCCAAATTAAGTAGTTGAGCTCCACAAGCAAATAAATATCACAAATAATTCGCTTGTAGAACTCGTTTTTTCAGGCACCAAGGGTCTGACCGATATGTTTTCCCCGCGATTTTCATCATTGTATAAGATTCTAAAAGAATCAACATTTACGTGTGTCTTTCATGTTTGTTTTAGAACAAAAAGTTATATTTCCACCCATCGACCTCGAGCTAAATGTTTATTTTTTTAAGTGCAAGGGATTTTAATACCAGTTCTCTCTGAGCATATCATTATATTTAATGCGATACTGTAACGCTGATGAGGGCTAAGCCATATTGTGATTTCATCCAACCAGTGATGAATCATCCAACCAGTTCCCACGCATATACAGACAGATTTTTTACATGTTTCATAATTTATTTTACGATCAAATATTTGCCTGTGATTATTTTTTATTCATGCGATTATAGAACTCTATTAAGGAGTGAATCAGATTCGTTACCCAGTTGTAAAAGACCTTTATGACTTGTCCGGTTTACGGCAAGAGTAAAATACTGTATACGAATGATATGCATACACCACATTCGTATGTAATTCTCAATACAATCTCATTCATATGGCAGATATAATGTACAACAGGATACAAATAAAAACTGCATTACAGTTAAACAAAAAAATACAATAAAAGGAAGTAATAAATGTGTAACATCAATATCCTTTATCATATCCTTATTCTTCTTCTCCATGTGTATTCACAGAATCTTCACACATTTTGGTTTGCCAGAGTATAATTTACAATTGGCAGATAAAAACGATTGTGTTTTAAAACTCCCTATAGCAATTTCGAATACTTTATACTCGTAATCACTGAATGTGGTATAACAATTCACAAGTATTTCTACAAGAAAATGCTATAATTGCATCAATTAAAATTTAAAATTGGCAACATTGAATGTTCGACATTATTCGAGCAACTCTGATTTCCAATTCTTAGAATACATTGAATGAATGAATTGGTTTCTGTTTTATAGCTTTGATATTGACGACCATTGAATGTTAGTTATTGTGCTACAAGACTTGGTTATTGTGATGTGTTACAGGACTCATACAATAAATATATTTTGACAAAGACAACTAAAATTAAAAAATCATATGGTAGGGCCAGACCAAAAAACAGAGACGGACCAAGAGACAGTAGAAGTCAACAAATACTGACGAAACATTGCAATAGATGCAATAAAATATAAAGTTAGGTGTAAGTGGCCTAAGGATAAGAAGAGGATACAATAAGACTAGTTGTGTTATACAAACAGATCTTTCAAAACTTTGCTACCAGTGCGTCTACACAAGTAGGAAAGCAACGTGTAAGTAGCTCCAAAAAATCACTCTGCACGAAAAAAGAATTCGGTTAGTGATAAGTGTGAATACACACTGCGGTAGTTAGATGCTGGTGAAGGCGATACTTCACAGACATCGAAACGATCTTCCAGCGAATAGGAGTTCGAATCGCACCCGCAGCATTAACATTTTTGATGTATTAAAATCTATATTCGCGGGTAGGATATAATCTATCAAAGTAATCAACAAACAGTCCCACATTTTGTCACAAAACCATATATTATAACATATTAATCATTGTGTCTCCGTCAGGTAATATTGAATATCACCCACAATGTGTTTGATCGCAAGTATACTATGTTTGCGGCAAGCTACAAACATTTGATATTTGCATTCAAAACACAAAAATGACAGATCCCAGCGTGTATCAGAAAAGTATGGGAAAGGAACTATAAACATATAAAATAATCTACCGATGAGTACTTAGGAGTACATAAAGTGTTCTTAAAAGAGTACTGCAAAGTACGTAAAGTATACCGAAAGTACATAATTTGTACCAAAAAAATACATAAAATGTAGCAAGAAATGTACAAAAATATATAGTGTACCAAGAAAATTAAACAGGAAGTACCAAAAAAGTTCATAAAAATACACAAAAGTACATGAATATATAGTGCAACCAGTACAACAGTCCATAAACATGCCAGTAAGTACACTAAACACGCCAAAAATGTATCAAATTGTACTTGGTACTATTTATGCACTTTTTTGGGTACACTATATAAGGTGTGATAATTTGTATGTACTTTTGTTGGTACACTAAGCACTTTGTGATTCATTTTATATATTTTTTTTAATAAATTTTGTTAACTTTTTGGATGCACACTCCATTTGGTGTACAATTTTTGGTACCCGAATTGTACATTTTTCGTACATATTCTGTACTATTTTAGTCCACAGTGTACCAGGAAAAGTGCACAAAAGAATCAAACAGAGTACATATAAAGAAAAAGTACTCGGGCCTGAGAGTACATAGTGCACCAAAAACCACATAAAGTGTACCAGAACTAGAACATAAAACGTACCAACAAATGTACAAAAACTACAAGTTTAACACAAAAAATTACGAAAAAGTACAAACCAGAACTTAAAAAGTACCCAATAGTACATGAAATGGGCAAAAAATTTATCAAAATGTAATTGTTTTAATTTTTCTAAATTTATTCAAGCTCCTAGACCTTTTTAAATAATATAAAGCTTATTTTAGAAAATTGAAACTTTAGAAAACAGACCCAGTAAAATCTCCCGCAAAGGAAATGATGAAAGTTGTACGTACTATTTTGGGTACGCTATTTAATCTTTAACACATTTTATGTACCTTTTTAGTACACTAAGAATGCACTTTTTGATACATTTTATGTACATTTTAAATAATTTTTTTTAGTTTTTTGGTACACAATGTACTTTCTGTACATTTTTTGGTACACTATGTGTACTTGTTTGGTACAAAAAATGTGTCCTTTTTTAGTACATGGTGTAAACAATTTTACATAAAATGTTCCAAAAAACTACATAAAAGGTAACAAAAAGTACATGAACCAGAGATTATATAGTGAAAGAAATAGGGCATAAAACGTACCGCCAAATGTAGTCAAAGTGCATAGTGTACCAAGAAAAGTACATAAATTGTACTAAAATATATACAACAAGAGTACATAAAAAGTACCAACAAGAACATAAAATGCGACAAAAAATTATCAAAATGTATTTGTTCCATTTTATGTACTTTTTTTGGGTACCCTATGAAATCTGTGATACATTTCATTTATATTTTTTGGTGCATTATGCAGTTTTTGCTACATTTTATGTACTTGTGTAATAAATTATATTTTATTTTTTGGCACACAATGCACTTTGTGTACGCTTTGTGTTTCCTATGTGTACTTTTTTGGTGCACGTTATGTGTTTTTACACTTTTTTGGTACACTCAATGTACTTTTTGGTTTATTCCGATGTCGACACCAGCGTGTAAACCGCAGCTCTGAAATTTTATTACCGGTCGTCTACAGTAGTTCCGATTAATAAAAATGGACCGTTACATAAATGAAGAGAGCATCATTGTAATTTTGAAGATGGAAGTGGCCATACTGTGTCAGCAGTTCGAATTGTGATCAAAAAATTTGAGGACTTGGTTCGATTATGGACAGCAAGAGTTTTTTATGTCGACGTACCGGTCGGTCTCTCGAAAACATAGCTACTTTAAGCCAGAGTGTCACCGAAAATCTGGGAACATCAATTCGGCATCGTTCAAAACAACTTCAAATTTCTTGAATCAGAGGCATTTGATCAAAGCGGTGCGGCACCGTTTGCCAGATATGTATTTTACTCCATTCTTAATCGGAACATGTCTACTTTTCAATGCACTAAAAATATCATCACTCGATCAAAAAATACGCATTTTATTTTTAAACTAAATCGTGCAGTTTTAGTGGAACACCGTTTACTATCTTCGCAAAAGAAATGGGTACACCATGTTTTTTTTGGTACGTTTGAGTCTATTTCAGTTCAAAGACAGACAATTCTGAAAAACAGTCCATTGGTCCATGTGAGCACAATGAAATTTGATATTAAATTTGTTGAAAGGTGAGGTTTGAGCGGAAATCATCCTAGGAGTTTCACAAATGTGCGCTCCTTTTTCGACCCGTTAAGGCATTTTTGGGGTTAGTCAGATTATATAAAGAATTACTACCTACTACAATATTATTGCCTAAATCCTCTTTTATACCAAATCTCCTTTTACAACCTTTGGACACATTTATTCTATCTCGTTCCTTTACAACTACAAGTACAGAATACTTTGGAGCAAACATACATGGCTGTGGTTGCCAAACAAGTAGAGGGCAAATTTTTTTTTTGCATTTAGCAGATATTCAGAATTTTTTGAGTATTGAAGAAGGTCAAAACTTTTAAATTCCGAAAAATCGTTCCAAAGAAAAACACTACATTAGAATGTTTTCAAATGTGTTTGGAAATCTTGTATGAGTCTCTTCAGCTCTTAGCAATTATCCGGCTGATTTGTTAAGGTTGGACTATAAAAAAAAACTTTGCATTTCTCATTTACAAATGACCCTTCAATAGAAAATTTAATAACACGCTTCTGTCACTTTCAATAATTGCAATATTTCTTCATATATAAAAAAATTGAATGGCTTCCTTCATTTGGAGCTACAGGTGCATTTGCATATCGTTGCATCTCCCACCTTCAATTTTGACAACACAATTTCCGTTTCCGTTGCATATTCAATGTCCCATGTCTGCCGTTTCTCGGAAATATAAGTTTTTGTTTATCACTGACAAAAAAATATGGGACATTTACAGATATTCAAAGAAGCACCAATCAACGTAATAAACAATAATAGTTAACAGGAACTAAATCCAATAAGAAAGTGGAAGTGAACAAAACTTTTCAATTCAAAGAAAATCAATACTAATAGAAAAAACATTCCTTTGATATCTAACGAATTTTGATAAAGAAGATTTTTGAGAAGAAAAGCAAGTGGATGGATATAAGTAATTTTTAAGGGATTCAATTGAAACTTTCACGAGTTGCTCTTTTACAATCTATTGTGGGGATTTTAAACTTGCCAGGCGTTTTTCTATAATGACTTTGTTTGGCTTCTAGTGTTGTTAATTAAGAGTCCTTGAATATAGCGACTTGTAGTCCATGTTGGGTTTTAATTTTTTTCTTTTTTTTGTAAATCTACTTTAATTAGTTCCGTTTAATATTCGCGGATGACTAATATATTTCATTGCACAAATGGTAATTTAATTGAATGATTGCACGACAGATTGAGTGAACAAATGAAAAGGTTTGAATTAATCAGCAATTATATTTGAATTAAATTTATGATTTCATTTAATGAGATTATTTTGCTAAGGTTTTGTGTTAATCAGTAAATAATTAAATGCTGTAATATTAAGAGAAAATAATTAAATATTCCGTGGCAAAAAATATAACAGGCTATGTAATAGGAATCAAAAATTCATTCAGATATAAAGAAAAAAAATGTGTTCGTAATATGAATAAGGTAACTCCATTCTTTCAGATCATTACCTGACTACAGCAAATATAATCGAACGCAACCGGAGACAGAGAAGGCTGGACGTCGGTAAGCTGTAATAAACAGAGCTAGCCACTCCCTAGTCAAATAAATAGACTCTATGGCTACCCAGAACCTCCAAAAATTTTACCAAAAGGTAGAAAGCCAATCAAACGGTAATGGAAATGGGCCCCCTTCTGTTAATGTAAGGGAGAAATCTAGTCACAGATATGTGGAATATATTAGGTATAAGATCCGACAGCTCTGCGTAACTTTTCCCAGAAGAGTCCAATGAAGTCAAGGGATAGCAAGGCGTATGAACCAGCTGAATTTGCAAAATTTGGTTAAATAAATGCATAACGAGCGATTGCGAATAAACATCTCATTCATTAAATACAAGGCCACCCGAGCTTAGTATGCGAAGGACAAAAGTCGTTTGTTGCATACATGATCGGACCTTCTCAGTGTATCCTCAGGCCTGAAAAGTCAAGTAACAAAAAAAATTAATGGTTTCCCATTACATCCCATGAAGGAGTTTGGGAGAGCTTCTCAAGTCAACTATCGACCAGATTTTCACATTACGATAAATTCTGGAGAAAATCGACGAACAACAAATCGACACCTAACATCTTTGTAGATTATAAAGCTGCCATTGATACCCCCATACGGGGAAATCTGTATCACGCTATGTAGGAGTTAGACATTCGTGATAAGCTGACACGCCTTTGTAGAATGATAGAGACCGACATGAAGTCCTTAGTAAAGATAGTGTATTGTGGTTTTGTCAAGGGCTGAGGTAAGCTCAGTCATGTCCAGAGTCTTTCGTTAGGATCCGACAAACCTTTCGAAATAAGAATAGAATAGTTTAACCTTTTCCGGGATTCCAACTCAGATTCTTTATTAATCTTTAATTTTCAAAGTAATTTGATTTACAGAAACTGAATCACTGATCTGAACTGATTCACGCGTTGAGAACACGCGTCTGGATTGACTATAATTCGGGATTCGCTGTGTAGATTTTATTGACTCGATATGTGATTTACATATTCGGTTCAGGATCGGTCATCATTGAATGGATTATGTAGGAAGAGTACAGGGGAATAGTCTGTAAGAAAGCCAGCCGAAGCCACTATAATCGAATAGTCAGGCGAAGCGGCTTTTATTTAATAGTCAGCCGAAGCCGCTATAATCTAATAATCAGCCGAGGTCGCTATAATCGAATAGTTAGCCGAAGCCGCTATAATAGAATAGTCAGGCGAAGCCGTTATATTCAAATAGTCAGCCGAAGCCGCTATAATCGAATAGTCAGCCGAAGCGGCTATAGTAGAATAGTCAGCCGCAGCCGCTTTAATCGGATAGTCAGCAGAAGCCGCTATAGTAGAATAGTCAGCCGCAGCCGCTATAATAGAATAGTCAGGCGAAGCCGCTATAATCGAATAACCGCTATAATCGAAGAGTCAGTCGAAGCCGCTATAATCAAATAGTCAGGCGAAACCGCTTTAATTTAATAGTCAGCCGAAGTCGCTATAATCGAATAGTCAGCCGACGCTGATATAATCGAATAGTCAGCAGGAGCCGCTATAATTGAATAGTCAGCCGAAGCCGCTATAATCCAATATTCAGCCGAAGCCGCTATAATCGAATAGTCAGCCTAAGCGGCTATAGTAGAATAGTCAGCCGAATCCGCTATAATCGAATAGCAAGCCGAAGCCGAATGATCGAATAGTCAGCCGAAGCCGCTATAATTGAATAGTCAGCCGAAGCCGCTATAATCGAATATTCAGCCGAAGCCGCTATAATCGAATAGTCAGCCGAAGCCGCTATAATCGAATAGTCAGCCGAAGCGGCTATAGTAGAATAGTCAGCCGAATCCGCTATAATCGAATAGCAAGCCGAAGCCGAATGATCGAATAGTCAGCCGAAGCCGCTATAATTGAATAGTCAGCCGAAGCCGCTATAATCGAATATTCAGCCGAAGCCGCTATAATCGAATAGTCAGCCGAAGCCGCTATAATCGAATAGTCAGCCGAAGCGGCTATAGTAGAATAGTCAGCCGAATCCGCTATAATCGAATAGCAAGCCGAAGCCGAATGATCGAATAGTCAGCCGAAGCCGCTATAATTGAATAGTCAGCCGAAGCCGCTATAATCGAATATTCAGCCGAAGCCGCTATAATCGGATATTCAGCCGAAGCCGCTATAATCGAATAGTCAGCCGAAGCGGCTATAGTAGAATAGTCAGCCGCAGCCGCTATAATCGAATAGTCAGGTGAAGCCGTTATATTCGAATAGTACGCCGCAGCCCCTATAATAGAATAGTCAGCCTAAGCCGCTATATTCAAATAGTCAGCCGAAGCCGCTATATTCAAATAGTCAGCCGCAGCCGCTATAATCGGATAGTCAGCAGAAGCCGCTATAGTAGAATAGTCAGCCGCAGCCGCTATAATAGAATAGTCAGGCGAAGCCGCTATAATCAAATAGTCAGGCGAAGAAGCTTTAATTTAATAGTCAGCCGAAGTCGCCATAATAGAATAGTCAGCCGACGCTGATATAATCGAATAGTCAGCAGGAGCCCCCATAGTCGAATAGTCAGCCGCAGCCGCTATAATCGCCCAAATGTTTCCGACTCCGACTCCAGGTAAATATCTCAGACTTCGACTGCAAGACTCCGACTTCGACTCCACAGTACTGGTAATAAGGCACTCTTCGGTCGTTTTGCTACACACAGGGAAGAGATTCGTTGTCACAACTATATTTAGAGCCAACTAAAATTTGGCGGTTCCTTAGACTATCATATTATTCAGTTGTGATTACAAATAATTGTGTTCAGTATCACCAAATGTTGTGCGTATCAATTGATTTATAATTCAGTTTTGATTGTAAGAACTGAAATATTTAGTTGAAGCCACAGCAACAAGAAATAAATTTGATATGTCAATCGAGTTTTAGTTCTAGCAATCAAATTATCCTGTAGTGGTGAATATTCTATTAGTTGGATGAACGAAAAATATAAAAACTAATTCGGTTGTACCAAGCAATATATTGGTATGCTCAACTACTTATGTACCTCTTATGAATTTTATAGAAAAAAAAGTAAAAAAAATAATTTTTCATTAAAATTGTGTATTTTACATTTAAATATAAACAAAATTATTATCATTTATTATTATCGTATTTCGTGCCCATTTTTTATCCAAAATATGAGAAAAATTCGATATCTCGAAAACGGAGCGTCCAATCGAAAAACAAATACAGACAATCTTTCTAAATTTGTCATATTTTCAATCAAAAATGGGGATGGGTTACCCTGGGTATCATATGTATGTTTAAGTTAATTTGTGTCATCCACAGTAATAGTTCCTCCAGGCAAGTGTCCACAACTGTCTGGATGTGTTTGTGAAGGCGTCAATAGTGGCGTCATATTCAACAATTATGTTTAAAAGACTCAATTTATGATAATATGTATTCTTCGCTTGCTGATATCTATACACTTTATTGTTTTTTTCACAACTTTGTTTATCACTTTCTATTTATTTATTTATTTATTTATTTAATTATTTCAATAACCGAGCCCATAATATTAGTTTTCTGTAAAGTCCTCGTGTAACATTCACCTATAGGTAGTTTCTCTTTAACAGCAAAGCCTCTTGTGAAAAATCGAATACATAACTTTGCAACAAGCGTTTCTGTAACAGAAACTAAATTATGATTATGAGAAGTTCTCCCCTGTCCCTTCATGGGATGTTAATGGGAAACCATTTATTTTTTTTAAATTATGATTACAGTAACTAATATTTGAACACGAATTCTAATATTGTACTTTCTATTATTTGTATCTCCCATTTCAGATGAATGAGGTTTTAGAAATACTAAAATTGGTTAATACAACTAAAGTTCGGTAGTAGCAACTTGTATTTAGTATGACCTATTTTTAATCTATCAATAACATCGACAAATTATTCTGATGTTTGACAATTATGAATTTTAATCTAAAAATAGACTTTATCATTGAATTTCCAATGCCTGAATTGATTTCTCACTAATCTTTTCCCTGTGTGTAAGAACTCAGTCGGTCTACTATTTTATATATTATGTCAACACTACATACACACATTGGAAGGATCATTATGAAAGTATTTATGTAACCACATTTGCGTATGTGTGCATAAATGAAGAACAATTTGTGTGTGTGTGTGCGTGTAAGCACATATTTACATTCTCTTAACGATGTACTTAGCCAAACAATGCAAATGAATGATAAATTATCACAATTTTATACATAAATACAAATAATTTACTAAATTAATAGTGAAACCCAACTCATATTGTACTATTTGCAGTATTCTTGAGTCTGCCAACAATTAACCACTAAAAGGATTTGTATGTCCTTAAGAATTACAGCCACTTACCTTCAGTTTTCTTTAACTCATACCGTTGTTTTCATTCCTACACTCAAGACATTAAATGTATACACAGACAATTAAAGTATACATATACATATGTATATAAAACACACTGACATCCTTGCACCTAAATAGACATCGTAAAAAATACAATTTAGTGTATTTAGATTAAGGACAATATTAATGTACGTTGCGGTTTTGTTGCTATTTTGTCTAATTTGTCCAAATGCTAATCGGCATTTTTCAACCGAAGAAGAATGTCCTGTGATCCACGGGAACTTAATTACAATTAACTGAAGATTTGTTTCCTTAATACAAAAATATACAGACTTTCTTTCATGCAGTCATTAATCTAGACATATGTATGGATGTGTAGCTAAGTTTTTCGATGTGTGTGTTTTAACTGTTATATAACCAGCCAAGGTTATAGAAGGATTTGTTTGTTGGCGTGTGTTTAAATCTTTATGTTAATTGACATAATGCCACTACAATACAAATTGTACACCTACATACTCACCCATACTTATATAAGGTTCTACGAAATCAAAACAAGCAACTAATTCCATATTATTGCTACAAAATGCTCAGCCACCAAGCATTCTATTGGCCATTGTCGTGTGCACCCCATAGAGTTTTAAGAATTACAAGAAGGCAACAAACACTAATGAATAAGAAGCACAAAACATACTAATATGTGCAACCCTGTAAGTTGCTATAAATTGTGTGGCATTAAAGGGCAAAGCCAGGAGAATTATAGAGGAAGCAGAGACGAAGATAACATTTAAGGGAGAAAAAATCTTCCGTTTTGAAATTACAATCAAACCGATCGGCCAAGTGGCTTACGAGAAATACGAAACAATCATAGAAACCTTTTTTATAAATTTTTTTTATTTTGATAACAAGTAGACTGTGCTAGTTGTTAGATTTTCTGGTAAACTCCTATGCGAAATGTTCAGAAAAATAGTATTCCACTTCCAGGCCGCAAGAATTTTAACATTTTCATAATTTAAGGCTTCCCAAATGATAATTTCCATTGCCGGGAAGATTTCGAAAATGTTTCCCTAGTGATGCAAACGACAAGCAGAAGCAGCTTAGGTGAAAAATGCTATTGGCCCCTTTTTCACTTCCATAGTAAATACCTAGACATCTTATATCTAGCAAAGAAATATCCCTTCTTGGAGTAGATATCAATTATTTCAAACGATTGTTCCAGTCTTTGTCAAATGTCCGCGTGGTTGCTATAAAGGCTATTTCATATGGGAGTGGTGTAAAAGGAAAAGAGTATCCTAGGCGTATTGCTAACGTCATTCCCATTTGTTTGGTGGGAAAATATAGTGGTAACGGGCGCATAGCCTGGCTAGTGATTGTGCGTAAGGCACTTTTAATGTGCACCATTGCTATTCCCTAAATCTTTGTCATTAAAGACAGGTAGGTCGATTAAGCAAATGGCGCTGTGGAAGAGCAATATCGGAAAATATGTTTAGTGTATTTCATTTGCTTCTGTTGTAAAATTCTGAAGAACTGAGAGAACAAATCGCATTGATTAATGAATACCCTTCTACAATTCAGAGGAGCCAGCATTGCGAAATTAAATATAGACTTTTTGTGTTCATGAAAAATAATTTCCTTGAAAATACTGTCAAACAATAACACTGTGGGACACAAAAAAAAATAACAAGGTTCTGACAACGGATTCTGGTAGAGGGTGTAAACCAAATATACGTGTGTCGGCGTTTTGAAAGTTTACGTCCGAATTATTTTTTAATGGGTGTGAAATTTTCCCCCCTTTGCGCATTATTATGATGAATTGGCATAGGAAACCTTGTTATCCTTGCATTCTAGGTATAGGATGTGTTGAACAATTTTTTGTAAAAATCTACGAGAAACATTTTTGTGGAACACTTTAACCTTCTACCGCCGCCGCAATATATGCGCCTTTTTTGTATTTTTTGTGAACAAGGGTGAAAATCAGCAGTAAAGGGTTAAGATGTACTACAAAAATTTTAATAAATAAATTGAATAGATTACAAAATTTTTTCTAATTTGTTATTTATAGATATTATATCTACTGCTTTCTTTTGTTCGGTGAGGTATAGTGAAATTTTCCGTAGAATATTTTGCCAATACTCACCAAAATGCAGTTTTGTGGTACATTTTAGCGGCAACTCGGAATAACTATGAAATTAAACCTTAAATGGATTTTCAGTTTTGGCATTCAAATTGAGTTTTGAGCTTTCGTATGATAAAAAGCTTATATAGGGTCCGCCAAATAACTTTTTTTTCAAAAATGCTATAAAAAAAAACTACTGAATATTTTCTCAAATTTCTTTTTTTATTTGAAAGCACAATCCTTCCGGTTAATAATGGAAAATAATTTCATTCAAATGGCTGCCTCGGCTGGCCATGCAGTAGCCTACACGATCGGTCCAATTCTTAAGCACATTATCGATTGTGTGCAGCTGTATTGCACCAATGGTTTCACGAATATTGTCCTTTAAAGCGTCAATTGTCTCTGGCTTGTCGGCGTAACACTTATCTTTGAGGGCACCCCACAAATAATAGTCCAACGGTGTCAAATCTCTGATAATGCGGCTGATAATGCGATCTTCAAAAAGAGGGCGCAAAACATCGAGTGTAGCTTCGGCTGTGTGGCACGTAGCGCCGTCCTGTTGAACCAATATATGTCAATATCCTCCTCTTCAATTTTTGTGAACAAACATTCGTTCAACATGGCCCAATAACGATCGCCATTGAAAGACCCATATATTGAAGCGACCACCGTCGGTGATGCAATGGTTAGTGTGCGCGTCTCTTGTACAAGAGATCCTAGGTTCGAAACCTGCTCTGACCACCTTAAAAAACAAATTCTTTCGGCGGCGGTCACCTCACATAGTGACGACGACACTATGGAGTATTTAGCCATGAAAAAGCTTCTCAAAATACCATTCGGAATCGGTGTAAAACTGTAGGTCCCAACCAGTGTGTGAAAACTGGAAAGCGCACAGCTCAGTGATTGTGAGAAGCTCTCCCATGTCCCTTCATGGGATGTAATCGGAAAGCATTTACTTATTTTGGAGGGTTAAAGTATTCCACACAAATGTTTGTAGAAAATTTTTTCATAAAATATCTGAACACATCCTATACCTAACATGTTAGGATAGCATGGTTTCCTAGGCCTATCCATCCTAAGAATGTGCAAAAGGGGAAAATGTCACCCCGAGGATCCTTAAAAAAATTCAGATGTAGTCTTTCAAAACGCCGATATACGTATATATTTTTTTTAACCCTCTGTCAGAATCCGCTGTCAGCACCTTGTTCTTTTCAAAAAGTTTCATTTTTTTCCACAGTGTTTTATTTTTCAAATTCTTTATTATTATTTATTTATTCGTCCTTTTTTATTGGTACTTTATTATTTTAATATTCACCTTTCTATATATGTGACCTGCTCCACGAAAAGGGACCTCTGCGCCGAAAATTTTTTTTTACTTTTTGAGTGATTCTTATAGGAAATGCCGCAAACCGCAAGTTTCTATGTCTTTTAGTTTTTTTACAAATCACCTGTAAAGATGAACATAATTAATAAAATAACGGGTGATTTTTTAAGAGCTTGATAACTTTTTTTTTAAAAAAAACGCATAAAATTTGCAAAATCTCATCGGTTCTTTATTTGAAACGTTAGATTGGTCCATGACATTTACTTTTTGAAGATAATTTCATTTAAATGTTGACCGCGGCTGCGTCTTAGGTGGTCCATTCGGAAAGTCCAATTTTGGGCAACTTTTTCGAGCATTTCGGCCGGAATAGCCCGAATTTCTTCGGAAATGTTGTCTTCCAAAGCTGGAATAGTTGCTGGCTTATTTCTGTAGACTTTAGACTTGACGTAGCCCCACAAAAAATAGTCTAAAGGCGTCAAATCGCATGATCTTGGTGGCCAACTTACCGGTCCATTTCTTGAGATGAATTGTTCTCCGAAGTTTTCCCTCAAAATGGCCATAGAATCGCGAGCTGTGTGGCATGTAGCGCCATCTTGTTGAAACCACATGTCAACCAAGTTCAGTTCTTCCATTTTTGGCAACAAAAAGTTTGTTAGCATCGAACGATAGCGATCGCCATTCACCGTAACGTTGCGTCCAACAGCATCTTTGAAAAAATACGGTCCAATGATTCCACCAGCGTACAAACCACACCAAACAGTGCATTTTTCGGGATGCATGGGCAGTTCTTGAACGGCTTCTGGTTGCTCTTCACTCCAAATGCGGCAATTTTGCTTATTTACGTAGCCATTCAACCAGAAATGAGCCTCATCGCTGAACAAAATTTGTCGATAAAAAAGCGCGAAACACATTTCGAACCGAACACTGATTTTGGTAATAAAATTCAATGATTTGCAAGCGTTGCTCGTTAGTAAGTCTATTCATGATGAAATGTCAAAGCATACTGAGCATCTTTCTCTTTGACACCATGTCTGAAATCCCACGTGATCTGTCAAATACTAATGCATGAAAATCCTAACCTCAAAAAAATCACCCGTTATATGAAAAAATGAACGAAGCGCTTTTTTTAAACGCGTTTTTCTCAATAACTTCTTTTCAGCGCAGAGGTCCCTTTTCGTGGAGGAAGTCACATATTTCGATTAATACAAATATAGTTTTTTAGAAGAAGTTTGCACAATACTGTCTTATGATTCCTGGCAAACCGTAGATCTATTTTAGATCTACCCACAGATCTTCATCAGCGGTTATTTGGAATGATGCTTTAGAAAAATTCATTGAATTAAATGCAAACGAAATCTCATTTGAATTGAGAATTCACCACTATGCAAGTTTTTAAAAAAAAAAAATTTCAATGCAGACTCATGATTCCTGGCAAACCGTATAGCTATTTCAGATCTACCCACAGATTTTAATCAGCAGTTATTTGCAATGATGCTTTTGAAAAATTCATTG
Source organism: Phaonia tiefii (assembly GCA_963931995.1). Lineage (NCBI taxonomy): Eukaryota > Metazoa > Arthropoda > Insecta > Diptera > Muscidae > Phaonia > Phaonia tiefii. The sequence continues at coordinate 11,991,919 of OZ008371.1, forward strand.
AACGAAACGAAAAATTCATCAAACGAAATCTCAGTTGAATTTAGAATTCACCACCGTACAAGTCTTCGATAAATATCGCAAGTAAATACACAAGAAAACATTTACAGAACCTTCTTTCCATCTCCAGAGAACCATGGGCTCCCATTAGACATGTTTTTTGCTGTTGCTCAAAAATAGTACACAATTCTTGCAGACAATAACAATTGCCCGTTGTTTCGTCGTGCTCTACGTTCATAAGGGATGATTTTAATTAATATATTATTATTTTAATAATTTATTTTTTGGTTTTCCAAAATTAAATAGTTTTTCCACAAACTTCAAAAAAAATTAGTGAACCAAAACTATTCTACGCGATTTGTTTAAATATTTTCTCGGACCTATATCAGGAAAGAAAATTAATTATTTTTTCCACGAATGCAGTGCCCTCGCCCAGTTTTTAATTTTTCTCAAAATCAGTTCATTTGTTCTTTTATATTCTCCTTCTTGTACACCTATTCCAACAGGATACCATGATATGTATAACCTACCTGCGTGTTTTACATATCCCTACATAAATACATAAATATCTGTGGGACGCATGTGTTGCCCGCATACATATGTACATAGTAATATTCATACACTATATTTTACAGATTTATTACATACAATATGTTATATTGATGTTGATATGAAAAACCAGTTAACGCCAAAATAAAGAACACACCCTCATTATTTTCCCAATTGTTGATACATTTTTCTGTATAAATGAAACTGTAAGCCGCGATTGACGGCATCAATATCGCATCGCTTCACTAACTGACATTCACATATCTCAGTGTCTTAAGACTGTGTTCCGCTTTTTAAGGATTTACACACCGTTTGGATATTTTTTAAACGAATTCAAAACCTCATTTCTTTAACGCACCACATCCAACAACCTGTAAATAATGTAATAAAATATTTGGCATATCCGACGGTGTTCAAATCTTAGTTGAACTTCCGTGTTATAGCAAATACCATAAACACCTTAACGTTAAGAAGAGAAAACTTAAAAAAATCTCCTAATCGACTTTAATCTTAAATTATTACCCGAAGAAAATTCAAAACACATCCATCCACGGACGATCCACTTCCCTTCACTTTTTCAAAAGTTGGTTGCGTATGAGTGTTGCTATTCCAATATCATTCATACACCGCGTGGGTTTAGCCTATAAATTGTATTGGTTCACAATTAATTTGTGTTTAAAGTGCAAATACCGGTATTGTTGTAAATCTCGTTTGAAATTAATGATAGGGCATCAATCATTTGACGTAAGCTGTATGCTTTGTGAATAAACTCAAATATTCGAAACTTTACTTTCACAGACGACAAACATTTGAAGACATTTATTACCACCAACGTGCCATTTAGGGGGGGGGGGGGAGTGTCAAATGGTTTAAGGGATTTCCCTAATGGAAATGTGTGATAATTATAATGAATAATTTTCTAGATGAAGAAATAAGGCAAAATTTGTTGAAGAAATCCCACTTAATATCTGAAGTCTTTAACAACAATAAAGAAAAAAATACCATTTTTTTATTCGACCTTTGCTTTTCTAATACAGGTCAATTTTAATTTTTTTTTTTTTTTAATATGTTGCTTCTGCATTTGGGTAGAATTTTTGTTTCCTGATGATGCTACCCAACGGAGTAGCGACATATTGGTAATAAAAAAAAACTAAATTGACCTCATATTAAAAATTTGGATTATTTGTTAGAAAAACAAAGGTCGAATAGCAAAATAAGAAAACTGGTATTATTTTTTGCTAAAGTAACAACTTTAAATTCAAATAATTTCAAAGTTAAACCCAAGCAATGCAAATCAAAATAACGAAAGAGCGACAATACTCACAAATGACAATAAACCAAAAATTACGCATCACTCCAGAGTTGAGACGCTGACCCTAAAAACGTCTGACTACAATCGAACCTGATTCAAATATATGCAGTCTGGATGATATAAATGAATAAGAAGTGAAACATTAACAAAAAAAAACAGGAGAACATATTGAAAACATACGCTGTTTGGGTATGAGGTAGCTGATGAGCACCACATCGATTAGGACAATGGCGACAATCTTATTAAGCTCCAAAATATGGAACACATTAAAATGACACATTACCTACTTACTTAGGTGGCCACAAATAGACCAGAGGAGTCAAGAACCTTACAACATGAGGATAACATGTTTCTCCAACCGGCTCGATCTTCATCCTTTCTCCTACCGTTGGTAACACCAAGCTCTTGCAGGCAATATTCCACCTGGTCTTTCCAGCCAAGGCTTGGTCGTCCTTTTTCTCGATGCCCTTCAAGTTAGTTTTCGAATACCTTTCGCAGTGGTTCATCCTGATTCATTGTACTGACCTGATCCAGCCAGCGAAGTGCATTATTTTTCTATATATAACTACGTGTCGATATCGAGATACAGATTATATAGCTCGTGGTTCATCCGTCGTCGATACTTGCCAATTTCTAGTTTAGGAAGCCTTTTACTTTCACGAAGCCTTTTACTCCCGAAGACTCCAAGTGATGACCCAAAATTCTGCACCAAAAAGCAAGACAGGTTGTATGAGAGTTTGATAGCGTTGGATCTTTGTTTCTCGAGAGAGAGGGTCTTATTTCTGAAGTGCTTGTTTACCCCGAAATAACACGTGTATGCAAGCACAATTCTCCGTTTGATTTCCAGGCTGACGTTAGTACTTCGGTTCACTGCAATTCCGAGGTAAACAAATTCGCCATCTACCTCGAAATTTCAACGTTTATCAACGTTCACCCTTTCACCCACTCACGTGGATGTTCTGCTTATCGAACCCATTAATTTTTTTCTTTCTTCTTTTACTGTCAAATCCACTTTTGCTGATTCCGAAATTCTCTCAGTTCTCGAAAACACTGCAGTAAATTCTCGCAGATTTCGCACACTGATGTCTAAATCATCAGCATGTGACTTTCGCTGCTGATAGTTTTATTCGTGTTGACTGCAGCTTTTCTCACAGTAATCTCTTCTTGTGGCCATCAGTGGTGCAATGGCTAGTGTGCGCGGCTATTGTGCATGAGAACGTGGGTTCGATCCCTGCTACGACCGCCTTACATTTCCTTCGACAACGGCCACCTCATTTAGTGATGGCGACACTATCGAGTACTTATCCATGATAAAGCTTTTCGGAACCGAGGTAAAAATGTAGGTTCCAATCAGTGCGTAAAGAATTAGAATGCGCACAGCTCACTGGTTGTGAGAAGGTCTCCCCAACCCCTTGCTGGTATGTAATGGGAAACGGTTTTTATAATCTCCTTTAAAATATTGAAGAGATCGCATGATAGAGTGTCACGCTGCATGAGACTTCGCCTCGGCCTAAGCAGCTTGGTGAAATCCTCACCAATCTTTAATGAGGATTTCATGCCAAAAGATTTGCGATCCTTCATTATACCTAGTGCCGCCTCTATCTCTGTTTGCAACGGGGGTTGCATTGAAATTACCTTTCCAAGGTTTCGACGTGAGTATGCTGCCGTGGGATATGCTGCCGTGGGATATGCTGCTGATGTTCCTCATTCGGAAAGCATTGTTTTCATGAATTGAAGATCTGTTGCTTTTTGTGCCTTTATTTTCTGTCATGTTTTTGCTTTCAGCAGTTTTACACAATTAAAGCCACATTTGGGTTCCCAATACATATATTATAAAATAAAAAAAAAATAAATGGTTTTCCGTTACATCCCATGAAGGGACCGGGGAGAACTTCTCACAATCACTGAGCTGTGCGGTTTCCAGTTTTCACTCACTGATTGGGACCTACAATTTTACACCGATTCCGAACGGTATTTTGAGAAGGTTTTTCATGGCTATATACTCGATAGTGTCGCCGTTACTATGCAAGGTGACCGCCGCCGAAAGAAAAATATTTAAATTTTTTTTTTAAGGTGGTCAGAGCAGGGTTCGAACCCGGGATCTCATGTACAAGAGCCGCGCACACTAACCATTGCACATATATTATAACCTACTATTAATCATTGTGTCCCAAACATGTTATATTGAATACTATAAGTATACTATATTTGCGACAAGCTACAAACACGTTATATTTGCATCCAAACAACCAAATAAGACAATTTTTTCAGTGTGTAGGTTTCAACGATGCAGTACTCGTGATGTTGCCTGTCAGCTTTTTTTTATTGAAGAGCACACAATACGCGAGTTACCTGTATTCGCAGGGTTTTCTGGTTCCTCCGCTATATTGTGCAGATAATTGTCAAAATCTGAACGGACCATATAACCCACTCTTTGTACTGATTACCGATAGTCTGATTATAACTGCCTCTTCAACGTTGACGTCTTGGCTCGTATACGGATATTGTGAATCGAATATTACGAATCCTAATTTCGGTCCAATATTCTTCACTAAACCAAGATTTATCCACATATATTTTCCCACTGAGAACCTCCATGGCAGTTCCCTCAGTGTACGAACAATTGCTGACCATAATACTGTCCTGCAGACGGTCTGTATTGTATTTTACGATGTGGCCTCTAATATTGGTGGCAGCCGCTGGACGAAGACGGAAGGTGCCCACTAAGATTTAGTGTTCGCTATCAATATCAGCACCATGCGTAGTTGTGACGTCCTGCAAGAAACCCACAAACATCTGGCTGACAAGTATATGGTCAAGTTGATTGATGCTTTGACAATCCGGCAATTCTCATGTATACTTGTGAATATTTCTGTGGGGGAATTTCGTTCCTCCGAAAAACAGTTGATGGGAAGCACAGAAATCAATGAATCTGTCACTATTGTCATGTCTCACAGTTCTAAGACCATGTCCTATTACTATTACTTCCTGTAGGTTGTTATTTTCTTTGCCAACTTTAGCACTGAAATCTCCCAGAAATATTTTAATGCCACCAATTGACAAGGAGCTTACAGCAAAATTCAGTTGGCTATAAATTTCGTCCTTAACACTGTCCTCAATTCAACAAAAAGTACCTACATACGTTCGTACCCCACAGAAACCCTGCAGAATTTCTAATTAAAACCCGCAATGATGATGCGGTCAGATATAGCCCTGTATGATATTGGAGTATTTCTAGTTCTACAAGAAGGCCGACTCTGTTTATACGTTGCATATCAATGCTGGCGTATATAAAGTAGTGGTCAGATGGTACTTGAGATTTGCCACAGTTAAGCCAACGTACTTCGCGTAGTCTAACCTGTTCGAGTCTCGATTTTTCGGAGAGTTCTTACATTCCAACTACCAATCATGAACCATTGTTGAAAGCCAAATGTCGTTATCAAGGGGGAATGTGTTTTCTCCGAATTTATTGACGGTTCTACAATGATTGTAATTTAAGACGAGTGATTCATTATACTCAAGTAAGGAACTTTCTAATTTTAAATTATGGTGGCATTTGTTAAATGATTTAAGGAGGCTGATAAGACAGCTTTCTAAACCACTGCGAAAAAACGTCAAATCAGAAATTGCATTTACGACAAATACATAATTGTAAACACTTCATTTAAATCCCAGCTATCACTTTGATGATCATCCATGTCATTGGGCTCCCAGATAAACAATTTAAATATTTTGCTACCAACAAGTTATGAATATTATGTATATTCAATATTGTTATTACTACGTGTACATTGTACTTGATGTCATTTCAAAATGTGATTAATTGCTTTGCTTATCATGCCAGCTCTTGCTTAAAATCGAGGCTTTCTAACATGCGGATGAATAATGGTGTGGAGGAACAAATTGCGGAATCATCAGGCAGGTATGAGAAATGTATGACATGAATCGTTGGAAAGATTTAATATCCACTCCTCAACAGAATACCTCCACCGTAGCAGCTGTGATAACTGGACAAAATTTAAGAGGTACACACGCCTTGATGTAGAACCTCAACCCATGATTACTGTCTAAACTGAGGGGATGAATTTAAGGGTGAGAGAGACTAATAACCCATATAATCCTGTAGTCGACAATATGTGGCTGTCGGTGGTGCAACGGTAGTGTGCGCGGCTCTTGTATATGAGTACGTGGGTTCGATCCCTGCTCAGCCTACCTTACATTTCTTTCGACGGCCGTCACCTGGATTAGTCATGGCGATACTATAGGATATTCTCAAAAATTCCAATCCACACCGGTGTAAAACTGTAGATCCCAATCAGGGAGTACAAAGTACAAAGGTTGCCATATATATTTCGGGTCTACCAATAAAAAACATTCATTTACCATTGGTAATGGTTTTATTGTTTTTCAAAATATTTTCCCTGAAGATCAATACACTTTTGCATACGCTCAAACCAATTTTCGAACCACTTCTTCCACTCCGATTGTGACACCACCAAAATTTGATTTTTGAACGCTTCAACAGCTGCTTCGGGCGTGGAAAAACGTTGACCACGCACTAAAAAGAAATCATTGAATGCCAAATCAAGGCTGTAGGGAAGATTTTTGAGCATTCGTCAAATTATGTGGGATCCAAAGAGATCAAATCTTTTTCACGGCCAACTGAACATGAAATATCTTAATGATGCTCGCCATACTAATGCCCAAGGATGCCTCAATCTCACGGTATGTCACATGTCGATTTAGCTTTACCAGTTCATACACAGCATCGAAACGGCAAAACGACCGAAGTTGAACGACCTTCACGAAATTCATCCTAGAGTCAAGGGCGCGCGCGACTGAACTCTTGGGACCAGCGATTTACAGTGGCGTTTGATGGTGCTTCATCACCAAAAGTCGAAACAAGTTGATTGAGGCACTCTTGTCTCGATAATTCACGCCAAAAATTGTAGAAAATCATCGCACGAAAATGTTCGCGGCAAAATTCCATTTTTTGACCGAGATGAGTTCTTCAACACACTGTAAATAGAAAAAAGTAGTGCTTGTCAGTGAAAACGTTCTATGTATCTTTATGCTAGAAAATGTCAAACTTTCCAATAGAAGTTCCCGTTTTCATCTGACAACACTAGTATTGCCAGGACCTAAATTATAAATAGCAACCTCGTAGAACGCCCACAACTCACTAGTTGGGTGAAGCTCTCCCAATTCCTTTATGGGATGTAATGGGAAACCATTTTCGTTAGGAGACAAAAAATAAAATCTGTTTATTTTGTAAGCAAACACACATTCAGGAAGTTACGAGGCGGTCCCAAAACTAGCTGACCCAACAAAACAGACACAAAAAAGTTGGGAAAAATTTCCGAAGATAATCAATACAATTAACCCATGCGCATCCCAAAAAACATACGCCATTACCTTGCCTGCAGATGGAACCGTCTACGCTGTTCGGCTGTTCGTGTGTGTCAGGTGTGAAGTATTGGACCCATATCTCATCCATGGTTATAAATCGACGCACAAGTTCGGCTTTATTGCGGTGAAATATCGTCGAACACTCCACTGAAACATCTTTGCGACGCTGTTTTTGCTCTACTGCAAGCAAGCGCGGCACCCATCTTGTGCACAGCTTTCTCAACTTCAAATCTTCCGTCAATATATACTTTTGATATATATACTTTTGAAATGCCTATCATTTCATCTGGCTCATGTACCTTCAGCCGATGATCATCCAATATAATTTTGTTGATTTTCTTAACCGTTCCTGGTTTGGACACCTCAGTTGGTCGACCACTACGGTGTTCGTCTTGGAAGCTCATGTGGGTGCATTTAAGCTCTGCTACCCAATATTTTGCAGGAGGAGGAGAGAGGGATCGAAGGAGTAGACTCCCCCGGCTTTAACATTTCTTCGACTGAGACTTTTCAAATGGAAATATTTAATGCATAACTGTGACCAAATTGTTACCATGTTTACAAATTGTTACTATTGATGGCTCAAATAAAAATACTAAACAACGTGGCGCTTTGAATCTTAAAATATATGTTTTATAAGGTTGCCACTTCTTAGTAAAATATTTATTTTCAAACAACTGGCACCATTTACATTTCAGGTCGGCTAGTTTTGGGACCGCCTTCCTAACCTAAATGGTCTTACAATATATTTCTTTCTATTTTTAAGCCACAACTTGGAACACCAGGTCGGGGTACCATATGGTATAGGCACCCCTTTATCACAACAGGCGAATTTATTGGTTTACCGACAAAAGTTGAAAGACCACATCCATTGGTAAAACAGTGACCGCCATTGCACTACGTGTGTGAATACTAATAGCCTCTTATATCTAACCTAACCTAGAGGTATGATTACAAAATACTTGTCATTATAATAGGCCATGTATTTAGAGTTTCCACAAGAAGCAACGGGAATACCCATGTGAACTAAAGAAACAAATCTGAAAACGACGACAAACTAATTTCCAACACAATATTTCATTCGTTACAAAAAGTATGTCAAAAATTATTCAATACATTTTTGTATTTCGAATAAGAAAGAAACTTTGCTGCTGCTTAGTAAGTCTGTAACCCAGAAAGAAAGTACAAGAGATTACCCACACCCACAAATGTACGACATGAATGGCAAATTATAACAACGAGACGAAAAATGAACTTGAAATAATGTTTTGGAGAGGTTAAGGTTTTTCCATCTTTTCCCCTGTCTCATTTCTCGGTATTGTTATTGATTTTCTGATTTCAAAACATAAGATTCTCTATGTATGTCTGTCGTGATAATACTGCGATAACATTTGTACAGTAAAATGCATGGGACATAGTGTCGCATAGTATTGTGGAACAGTTTGTGCAGAACCGGTTCTTTGCAATAACCGACCGGACCGGTGCTTACCAGAACCCAAAATGAACCGAAAAACGCGTCCAAATGAACCGAAAACGGTTCCTAATGAACCCAAAAAGGGTTTTCAAGACCGAAAATCGGGATCAAAAAACACAAAAACGGTTCTGAAAAGACCGAAAAACGATTCTAAAAGAACTGAAACTGGTTTGAAAAGAACCGTAAAATGGTTCCAGAATAACGTAGTTAATAACGACCATATTATTAATGCAAAGGAACACATGTTTTTAGAGCAGCATTGTCTTGTCTGTAACACTCTGGTAGTTTTTGGAAAAAAATTCTTGGACGAGGCTGGAGAGGACGTTTTTAGCCTAATACGGGTACGAGGAATCGAAATGCATCATTTGTTTTTGGAGTTACAATTACGGTTTCGTACAATTTTGTCTAATAGAGTGGATTTCTATTTTGTTTTTTCTATTTTGACTCACTTTGATAGCCACTAACTTCAATTTGGTTGGCTGTAACGGTAAACTTTCCTTTCCGAAGTTGTTCCAAACATTTTGGGCTTCAATCTTTGAGAACATAGATTACCTGTAGAACCAGGTTTTTGGGAGATTTTGATTCAGAACATCGGCAGAAAAGGAATTTCCAGACTTTCTTTGAGTTTTCCGTTTACAAATTGCCACTAATCAGATTCTTTCGCCAAATAAGAGAAATTCTTTCTCTATGTAACTATATTTATTCGCTCATCTTCATTTTCAACATCGAATTCCATTTAATTATCAGTTTCACGGTATTTTACTTTTTTCTACACTGAAAAAAATTTTTGTATAAATGGAAATACAAATTTGGGTAAAAAAAATAAAAAAACTACAAAAAAAGGACAATGGCTTAAAAAACGTACTACCGCCAACTTTTTTTTATGGGTTTTGAGGAAAACATTACAACGAACAAAAAATTACGCGTACTGTTGACTACAGTATGTCTGGCAAGCCTACATATATTTTGAATGAAACCGTAATTGTAACTAATGCTGCAGTTTGATTCCTCTTATCCGAATTAGGGTAAAACCGTCCCCTCTGGCCTTGTCTCATTTTTCGACTTTTACAGTGTAACAGCACCAAATATAATTGAAACTATTATATTTTATTTTGGGACAATATTATTAGGATTCTGGATAATAATATATCGACTCCCTTTTAATAGTTCTTTTAAATACTCCAATCCCAAACTGGAGTTGTTATCACCGCTTTAAGTCCCAACCACTTACAATCTTATGCCATAATATATTCTGCTCTACATCCTAAACATTTCCTCCACATACTAGGCCTTCTACTTTTAATCCGAAACAGAAAGTTCCCCTAGCAATACAAAGCAGTTTATACTCAATGTTAAACTTCAAAACCATATTCCCTCAGGGCAATTCAGTAGAATATAGACAATGAAATGTAAACAAGAAAACAGAAATGTAGGTCATCAAAGACAGATGTGGGTACACAACCAATCCCAAATATATAATGACACCGTGTCGTGTACCTAAAGTCACGATACGCGCCATATCAAAAGCGGCAAAGAAACTTCACTTCAATCGCTCTTGTACACGTACAAGTAGTGCACCTGGTGTGACATGAACACACACTGAAACCGCTTACAGAAATAAATTGAAACACAATTTCCTAAAACCATTTTGCTCCATGCAGCCCAGGACTATTTTGTTTTGTTTAAAGCAGCAGGACTCAAAAGCTGAGGAGCTGATTCAATTTACCAACCATTTTAACCCGAAATGGGTAATTCTTTATTATTAACAGCAATTTCATAAAATTTTACGACATCCTTATGAATTTGTCGCACACAAAGGCTTAAACACACACTCACCCGTTTTCATGCAATAATCCACAGTCCTTGACATTCATACGGACGACGGGATGAAAAGTTCTGTACAACTAACAAAGTTGTTCCAATACAATACTGGTGGTAGAATTTAATATTTTGTTATAAATTTAAAAGTTTTATTGTTCAATATAATCTTGTGGGTTACGGTAACACACATACACACTTATATAAGTCAGTTTATATTAATATGTCCATGCATGTGTAAGTTTGTTACACATACTAACCCATATAATGGACCACTTGCCATGTGACATTTATGTACTTATCGACATGTGTGTATGTATGGTTGGATGCAGTGTCATGTACTTGGGGAAATTTACAATAAATATTTTAAGACAAATAAATTTAGTTAAAGTTATGGTACCAAATGAAAAAAAAAGATTTTAGTTTAATAATAAACCGAGAAATGCCTTAATGTCTTAATTTAAAAAGGTTTCAGGACAATTTCATTAAATAATTGCTGCACAAAAATCTTAGCTATTTCCTTCAAAAAAATGTACTTATTTTAAATTTGTGTTGTCCGGTTTATAAAATGTATGTTCCTTTAGATTATATGTGGACAAAAACCAATTTTTTCTAATTTTTCAGAATTCTTTTCCAGAATTATTTAAAAATGTCATTAAAGTAATTTTCTAATATAGTAAGTTAATATTATGTAATTCGCACTGAAAACAACGACATCTGTAAAATATTCCCCCAAACTCATTCTGCAGGAAAAATATATACGTTTCAAACATACTTCAAATATTAATATAACTTCTATTAAATAAAATTAAATAAAATTCTCTTATATCTAAATGCAAACATTAGCATGTTTACTTCCAAACATGCACGCTTTTACATCGACCCATATGCTTGTTACATTCCAAACAGCCATATGCTTACGTGCGAGCATTCGTGTGTTTCCTACTAAATCTCCGTATAATTACGTGACAGCATCTACTGCAAACATTAGCATGTTTACTTGAAAACATGCACGCTTATTTGTCAAACCATATGCTAGTTACATCCCAAACATCCATATACTTACGTGCAAGCATTCGCGTATTTCCTACTAAATCTCCGTATAATTACGTGACAGCATGTAATGCAAACTTTAGCATGTTTACTTGCAAACATGCACGCTTGTACGGCAAACCATATGCTTGTTTCATCCCAAACATCCATATACTTACGTGCAAGCATTCGTGTGTTTCCTACTAAATCTCCGTATAATTACGTGACAGCATGTAATGCAAACATTAGAATGTTTACTTGCAAACACGCACGCTTATATGTCAAACCAGATGCTTCTTTTATCCCAAACATCCATATACTTACGTGCAAGCATTCGTGTGTTTCCCACTAAATCTCCGTATAAATACGTGACAGCATGTAATGCAAACATTATCCGGTTTACTTGCTAACATGCACGCTTGTACGTCAAACCATATGCTTGTTTCATCCCAAACATCCATATACTTACGTGCAAGCATTCGTGTGCTTCCTCCCAAATCTGCGTTTAATTGCGTGCCAGCATGTGGATATTTCCTAACAAACTCGCGGTCACTTAAGTGGAAACATATGAGTGTTTGCTCCAAAACATAATAATATATAAATGATTATTTCTTTTTCACTTCAATATATATTCGTCAGGGATGATTTTTAAAAATTTTAAAATTAAAAAGTATCAATATACATATATATTATTTTTTATTATTCTATTTTCCAATATAAATTAATAAAAAAATAAAACATTGAAACCGGTCTTGTTTACATTTAAAAACAATTAATGCATTATTTGTCTTTTTGAAAACAATGATTTTTGTTGGTGCAATTCAGCCCGCAAACAAATATACTTGCCAAATATACAGGCTAAAAAATAAAGCCCCTAGCAACATATTGCAAGAACCATGTAGATGTTTGCAAGCATTGTTTTCGCGAATAGAAGAGCTGATGGTTTCTGTTGCTTTATTGTCTGTCACGTTTTTGTTTTCGGCAATTTTTAACAAATAAAACCACAGTTGGGTCACAAATACATATATTGTAACCCATTAATCATTGTGTCCCAAATATGTTATATTGGCTAGCAAACACAATGTGTTTAGATACAAGCATACCATATTTGCGACAAGCTACAAACACGTTATATTTGCATCCGAACAACAAAAAAAGAAAAAAACATTCAGCGTGTATATATGGTCGGTCCATATGTTTAGACTAAAATTCTTTGATTTTTTTTAAATTAAGATGTGGTCTTTGTGAAAAGCAGGACATCTGAAACATGCGCTCTTTTAACGACCGTTACACACCTTTGTATTTAAGACACATTTTCACCTTCTTTCTCGGTCAGATTGAAAAATAGAAAATTTAGAATTTAATCTTGCTTACAAAATACTAATAAACATTGTTTTCAGAACTACGATTTTATTGGTAATGCCCATTATTGGCATTTGTGAATGAAACATAACATGGTTCATGTAGGAAACCACAGACTTGTCATTCATGAGCATCATGAACATCAACTATCGTTGAGGTTTATTTTCCGTTTACCGCCCATCTTGATACCAATTAAGAATGTAATCGAAGTTGTTCGCATCACTATCATGTTTACACTATTTGTTGGTACAATTTTTTCAAATTCATCAGCCAGATAAAAAGTTATCGATCAAGCCCATGCTCACGAATGACAAGTCCGTGGATTGCGCAAGTCCGTTATGTTTGAATGAATTCTCTCACTCTCTCTGTGACGTCAGGTAAGCTAAAATTTGGTTTGCATACTATGCTAATTTCACGGCACGCCTGCCTTTTCAAACATTTTCTTGAAAATATTATAAAAAAATTGTAGTTCTATCTATAAAATATCTGCTGAATAAATTGCCTGCATAAAACATTAAATTCCCCAAACATTTTACTTTAACAAATTCATATATCTTTAAATGTATTACAACTGCTAGCTTTTCGAAAGACCCATCATCTTTTTTCTAAACTTTTTTTTTATTTTCAACAAACGTTTCACAGCTATTTACAACAATTTCTTCTGAGTTTCCAGTTTTTGCTGAATCTTCATACATATTTCAGAATTTACTAATGCATACTCGCTAACGTGACGTAGATGCCCAGAGAGAGTATAGTTTTTAAGCACCATTGGCGTAATCTTAATATTTCTTTCATTCATGGATCCCTTATTGCTTCCACGACTTGCTGGGTTGCGCTTCATTCGATCTACTCAATTTTTCAGTACATTTTCGATTATGTACGTTAGCGTCGATTTCGTAATTTAAGACCTCAATGGACTCGGGACTGTTTGCATAACACTTGTATTTCACGGCGCCCCAGAGACAATATCCGATAATAAACGGAGTCAACTTGCAGCTGCGAGGCAGCCAAAGGGCTTCAGAGTTTCAGCTGATTATAAGGTTTTCGAAAACATTGCGCAAAATATCAAGTGTAATGTTGGCTGTGTGCAAGTAATGCCGTTCTGTTGAAACTACACGTAGTTCACATCATCATCGTCAACTTTGTCGTCAACAAAATGTCGATGAGCATGGCACGGTAATGTGTGTCATTGACAGTAACAGCGGCTTTTGAGAAAAATGGACCTATGATGCCGCTATGTCAAAAAGTGTATCGTTTTGGATTCAGCGAATTCATTCTCAGCGAAGACTTGTCGATTTTCAGAGCCCCAAATGCCACAATTTTATTTGCTAACGTTGATCCCGTTATGAAAATGAGCTCCATTGGAAAAGATGATTTTTCGGTAACAATGCTCATCATCAGCCAAGCGATCGTCAGCTCATTCAACGAAGCGAACCGGCATTGGAGGTTGTTTCTCTTTGACTCTTTGACTCTTGGGCTAATTGGACTTTATAATCTTTCGTACCGCGTTCTTTTTGGAAAATTCTGCACAGAGGAGTGCAAGAAAAGATCAATTGCTGCGAACGGTAGCGGGTTGCTGTTGATAACTGTTCGAGCACACTTTCAGCTATAGCGGTAATATTTTAACAAAACTAACAATATATTTTAATTTTTATATTTTTATTTGAATTTTAATTTTTATGACCGAATTTTTGTTAGTTTTTGGTTAATGTAAGATAAATTCATACTACAAACTAACAAGTTCAGGAACATTTTTCTTATTGAAAACATATGGTAGGGCCAAACCAAAACAGAACGAGACAGCTACAATTAGAATAGTTCGTTCTATAATTAGAACTTTCAAAACTTCTGCATCAGTGCTTGTAAGTAGGAAAGCAATGTATAAGTACCGACCATCAATCACTCTGCACACAATCAATAAATGTCTTCGGTTAGTGACTTGTGTAAATACACACCGCGGTGGCTTAACAGGCTAGACGCTGCTGAAAATGATGCTTCACAAACATCGAAACGATCGTCCAGCGAATGTGAGTTCGAATCCCACCCGTGGCATTTACATTTTTTTCACTAACCGGAGAAAACCTGATCTCTTACAGCCTTAAAGCAAATTACAACTTTAAACATAACGAGGATCTAATACAACTAAAGTTGAAAAATGGTTGGGTTTTGTTGGACAAAATAGACAAATCAGTTAAGAACTCCCACTTGCCTGACTGGTTTCGAACTCCGTGACAAGTCCATCAGCAGATTTCGAACTACTGTGCCTGAATAGATACCATCTGTTGATCATCAATCGTTTATATACAAATAAACTGAATTCTGATATTTACACGTGCGAATTAGTATCGATCGAAGATCCCTACGTATCACACACTGAAAGGCCTATAATTCCAACAACAAGAACATACAGTTTTTTTACACCATGTTCTTCTTTTCATCGTGAGTTCTCGCATTGTTGCAGTGCTTTGAGGTGAGTTTTAATCTATATCACATAGTTGTATTTCTCCGTGGTATAGCATTTTTAATGACCAGGCAAGTGTCAGTTATGTTTATTTGAATTTGAATTTTTATTTTTTATTTACATATATTTTAATATTTTAACAAACTTTTAACAAAAACCTAAATAAAAGTCAGAGCAAATTTAAATTTGTTATTAATATCTTTCACATGGTAAGAGATAAATCACACTTTAGTGTATTTCTTGTTTGCTTATGTTAGGAGATTTTTTCAAGCACAGAATCTTAAAAATAGGCCCAATATTGTGGAAGTTACAGGCGTTCAAAACGTGAACAGCACCAGAGTCACCCACTTCGACAACCTGTACAAAATTATTAATAATAACAGGGTGTCTCTGAAAGCAATATCCTAGAAGCTTGGCTCCTGCTTTATACATCTCAAGTACATCCTTAAACCATCTGAAATATAGTTTAGAAGTTTGTATATTATTATCACATTTTTGCAATCGGCTCCACTGTGCCGCCAAACGTTCACGAGACAGAGGCAAAAACAATCGCAAATGTACCAAAAAAATCAATGAGTGTTCAAACTGATGGGCTATGTGTGAACATCCTTTTGTTGCACGGTACCTGCTCGATTTGTATGAACACATTAGTAAATGATACATTGGAAAATAAAAAAAATTAAGAATTTTTGTGCTGAAGGTTCTTTTGCTATTGCACTTTCTTCTTTCTTGCGTCTGCTTTAACATTAGATGTAAAATATTGTTAAAATAAATAAAGCAGTATTTAGCTCACTGAAACAATTGCTTTTGTTTTGTCATAATCAGAGTGACGACAAAAAGTATTAAATAGTATAGAGAACTTATTGCACCCTTTTTCCGCTCTCATGTAGAGTGTCTGAGTAAAAGAGCATAAACGAGTCTTATTCTCTTTATAGAATATTTCAATATAAATGCACAATTTCGACAATGTTATTATATAAAACGATACAAAAAGCATAAATGTCTCAAAAGGCATCAATGTTTCACATCAAAATTATGAATGGACCAAGTTGTGACAAAAAATAGTTTTGAATTCTAAATCATTCGGCAGATGTCGCCAGCGCTCTTGAGTCATACAATTCGTTCCATGAGTTATCTATACTATTCACTACTTTTTGGCATCGACGACCTGCTTGTTTGTTCGCTGCCGCTACATCAAAACCATCATACTTACTTTTAGGTAGAGACTATCGTTGTACAACACCCACGTATGCGATGCTAACGCCGTGTGCTGTTTGCATGTGTTCACATTGATAGATTGCCGTACCCGTGCCTAAAGATGTTCACACGTCAAAAATTGAATAGATCGAATGAGGTACTGAAAAGCAAGTCGTGGAAGCCTTTTGAACGATGTTGTGTTTTATTCATAACTGTTAATAATGGACCTTACCAATAAAGTCATTATCTTAAAAACTGTCCATTAGTATGTTTGTAAAGCGAAAGCGAAAGTCAAATGTGAATAGTCCACACTTTCTGCCTACCAAGGTATTCAATGGCAAAGATCTACCAGGCAGCAAAACTCTACATTGCCTTTATACTGTTTTCTATTCATCCCCATGCAAAAACACAAATTCCTAAAGAGTCAGCCTTTAATCAATTAAAACGAAATATTTTGTACAATATAACTGATGACGTTTATACATTATTTCAAATGTTTTCTCAATTGTATATCAAATTGTATTGTAAGCAGCTCCAAGTACTTTGAGGAGACCACAATGTCCTGGCGCATATCAAGTTTTTGGAATATAATTCCAAATAAATGTTTTATTTATGTTGACCGAACACTTGAAGTAGAATGGCGCTATTAGTATTGATTGATATTCATTCCCAAGTATTTGTTTATCGTTAACACTGTGTAAATGTGATTTAGAAAGTCCTTACCTGACATTGTTGTTGGCTACACTTGAAGGGTTTATTGAACAAGGCCTAATGTAGCTTGTGTGTTATTGGTTGTTTGTATTACCACAAATTTATAATGAACCACTCTCGGTTATGTTGGCAAATAGCTGACGTTATACATCCTTAGTTTCCCTTAATTGTGTCCTTGCTTGCCACATTATAAGAGGATCAGGTGGTATAAAAACCTTTTCTTCACAGGGCAAATTCATGCGTCAAGAATTCAAATTAGTTTGTTAGAATTTCTGAAACGCTTTCGCAAACTTTGGCACGAAGTACTTGGTTAAGTTTACATAATTCCAGAATTACAGAGACGTAATAGTAAAAGGTAATGATACCGTAATACTGATGTTGAAATTTCTGCTCATTATTCAAGGAACGCGTGTACAAGGGTGCAGAGTTTCTAATTCTTAATAATAATAAGAACAACAGTGGGAAGCAAAAGAAGTTATTAAGAAAATAAAACAGTGAACTTATTTCCATTAAAACAAATGCACACCATTTGATTCCAAAGGCTTCAAATTAATTTCGCGAACACGCTCCGTCGCCAAACCCCAGTAACTTAATGAAGTTTACTTTAAGTCTTTTGACTAAAGTAGAGGATAACATGTGATCTGTCTGTAATGGTTATGGTGTTATGGCAGTCGGTGAACGACTCACTTGGACTTATCAGACCATTGCAACACCACGGGCTAACGAGATAAAGCATTATTCCGACCGAATAACTATTTAGTTTGCTCCAAGTAGCTCAAGATCTTTTCTACGTCTATCTGAGATAATTCTCCCAGGTCCCTAACAGGTAGGATTCAATAGTAGACATTCTCCTGCCGGCTAGTGTTAGACCCGTACAAAAAAAAGTTAGGTAGATTCTATCTATTCCTCATCATTGCAGCTTCTGCAGAAGTCGTATGTCTTGACCTTTAGTCTCGTCCCAAGTCTACCAATCAGACAGTGCCCCATCAAACCTGAAACAAGCATTGATGCACGCTGAAAAATCTGTATTTTTTTGTTGTTTGGATGCAAATATAATGTATTTGTAGATTGTCGCAAATATACTATACTTGTGCTCAAACACATTGTGTTTAATATTCAACATGATACGTTTGAGACAGAATGATTAATATATATAAAAATAGATGTACTCGTATGTATGAATGTTTGTGTGTATGTTACGAATGGACTCGAAAACGGCTGGACCGATTTTGATGAAATTTTCAGACAACTTTCGGAATCATCTAGCGGCTGATATACAATCAGGGTGAAAGTGGGCGGTACCACGCCCCCTTTCAAACAGCTTTTCTAATAGACCAATAGACCGATTGTAATAAAAATTTCACAATGTGGTACTGACGACCTGCTGATACTCCTTGGCTATACTTGGTTGTGATTGGATAAAGGGGCGTGGCACCGTCCATACCACTTGATATTTAACATGCCTATATCTCATGAACTGTCAGAGATATGAAGATGAGATTTGGTATATATGTTGTTGGAACAGTATGAATTACAGCCTGGGCGGAAGAGGACGGTGCCACGCCACCTTTGAAAGAAACGGATATAGCAGCCATAACTTTAGTTTGAAACGCAATGGAACAACAAATTTTGTTCACCCTTTGGCATTACAAAAACTTTGAAGGCAAAACGTAGTTTGCCGGGTCCAGCTAGTAGGCTATAATTTATATTTTTGAGACCCAAATGTGGGTTTTGTTTTTTGTTGAACCCAATACAAATAAAAACAACGCAGACAACAAAGAGTCAACAAGGCAGCAGATCTTCAATTCATGAAAACAATGCTTGCAAACATGTACATGTTTCCTGCAATACGTTGTTGGGGCCATTATTGTTCAACGTGTGCCTTGTGCCTGGTTAAACACAAAAGCTTCATTAACATCCTGCTATCCACTACTCGTATCAGACAGATTTGTCTTGAGCGTACATAGTCGGTGCCTCTCGTCCTTCGCTCCTGCATCATCATATAGGAATGTTCTTGCAGCATATATTTTCGCGTCGCTAGGGACATGCCCACACTTTCCAATTCCTTTCTCTGTTATGCCTCTTGTTATTTTGTGGGTTACTACAAGCATCTCTTATTTACTTTTAGACCTTGTCTGGCTCATTGGTATTTTCTGGAATTAACTTCAATATGGCAATTGCGGCAGAAATAGTTAAGGACTAAGGGACAGAAGTTTCTAACATCATTCACGCTCGTTGACAAGTTTAATTGAGTGAAAATAATTTGTTTACTTGTTGACGCAGCACGACGAGGCATGTGCCACTAAAACAATAAGAGGAGGAATATCTTCCACAACCAAAAGTTGCTTGGAAATGCGTAGTATAAGAAATTGGTATGTTGTATTGATAGAAATTGCGTCCCCATGGAAGTAGATGTGAATGGACCCATGAATTCGGCAGAAACTTAATAAAGTGTAACCAAATTATGCCGCCAATCATCACCAATCGCCATGATATCCTCACTGAATAAAATATTCTCACATTCTAATAAAATTCTTAAATTAAATAGAAACGTGATTTCAATTTTAAAATGTAATTATGGTCTGACAATTTAAATAATATTTTCAAAATTAGATGGTTTAAATTTCAATATGACTCCCAAATTTAAACAACTTAAATGAGAATATTAAACTAAATTTTGTATCAAACGCGCTTCCAAAATCGGAATGGGATTTACAATTCAATTTAATATTTCAATAAACTTGAAAAAATTGATCTATTTCCGGACTATGAACAGGTGGAGTCTGCGGTAGATGGCTATTTTAAGGAGTTTGGAAGTTCTTAGTACTTTATAAACAGGGTATCGGAGCTATTGATGTATCGCTGGAAACTGTGTATCGAGATTAAAAGAGACTATGTTGGAAAATAATAAAAAACCCCAACTTTTTTTGTGTATTTTCTGTTAGATCGGCTAGTTTTGGGACCGCCCGTAAATATTAACCAATTAATGCAACCATCAACTATTACTCTTTGTCACTGGAAATAAATTAATTTTTATCACGATCCCTGGCCGCCGGGAGCTTATCCCAGCAACCGGGGGAAAATCGTCATCACAGCAGGTCGCATATACAATGACACAATCAGATTTTATTCTTATATGTTTCGCTTTCTTTCAACATCTTCTAAAGAATTTGATTCACTACCATTCATGCATGCATGAATGGGCCCTTGTACCAATGCGGTTTCTTCATTGCTTATACGTGCCGGTAGCAGAGTGTGTCTTATAAAAAGTAGTTATACGTCATGTTGTGCAACATCATACAAGTTTATAAATGGATTCATGCAGTGTCCCATACTTGTACACATACATATGTAGCCAAATTAATTTGCATGAGATTGTTTCTTTTTTTGTATTTTTTGCTTATTTTAACACATGTAACATGTTGAGTTGTTTATTTCCGTTGCGGTGGTTGAGTCAATAAAGCCGCGATACATTTTTCCTTAATGCAAATTTAAAATATTATTTAATATTAAAGGGTTTTTCAACAGAGACGCTACAAAAGTAAATCGATAGGGACAGCAAACGGCGCCATATTTTTTCCTGCTCTTTTCACATTTCTCTTCAGTAAGGTTTGCCATTTCATCATGGAAAGATATACGAGCCAACAGCGAGTCGAAATTATTAAAATTTACTACCGAAATTTGGAGTCAGTGGCCTCAACTTTACCAGATCAACAATTGAACGTCTAGTGGAAAGATTTGAATCCACAGGCACAGTACAAAATGTTCTCGTGCCAGTGAGACAAAGAAGTGCCCGTAGTGTCGCGAATATTGCTGCCGCTGAGGCTTCAGTTCAAGAAAGCCAAAATGTTTCTCTCACACGCATCTCTGTGACGTCGTTGTGGAGAATTTTGGGAAAAGATCTTGGCCTACATCCTTAAAAGATCAAATTGACGCAAGAACTGAAGCCGCTTGATCACCATAAGCGTGAATTGGGCTGAGCAACAACTAGAAAATGATTCGGATTTTCATCGGAAAATCATCTTCAGCGATGAGGCTCGTTTCTGGCTGAATGGCTTCGTCAATAAGCAAAATATGCGTTATTGGTCAGACAGCAATCCACACGTAATCCATGAGTCATCATTGGATCCCGAAAAACTTACGGTTTGGTGCGGTTTATGGGCCGGCGGCGTTATTGGGCCGTACTTCTTCCGTGATGATCAAGACCGGCACATTACTGTTAATGCGAATCGCTACCGTTCAATGATAACCGAATATTTTTGGCACCAATTGGATAATAAGGTTGGTATGGTTGATGGGCTTCATACAAGGAATCATTGTATTTGTGATGGGAATCAGCTTATTTGGACCTTGCACGCATCTTTCTGCGCTTACGCTTCAACTTACGCACAAGCCACACAGCGAATGCCACAATCAATTTATTGGAAACCAGGTTTGGTAAACGTGTTATCTCACAAAGTGGCCCAGTCGATTGGCCGCCTCGGTCGTGCGATTTGACGCCGTTAGATTATTTCCTGTGAGGCTACGTCAAGTCTATGGTCTATGCCAACAAGCCAGCGACAATTGATGAACTTCGTACGAATATCGAACGTGAAATTGCAGCAGTATCGGCCGATTTATGCTTGAAACCCGTCGAAAATTGGGTTCAGCGTCTGGACTTCTGCAAGTGTGCCCGTGGTGGCCATGCAAGAGAAATCGAGTTCCATACATAATGGCATCGAACGTACTTTCACAGGAATAAAGAATTTCATTGGTATCTAAAACCGGTTTTGTTTTATTTAAAAAAAACTTTTGTAGCGCTCTTATTGAAAACCCCGTTATTTATTACTTCTAGCATACATGGGGTAAATCTATTATATGTCAATTTCAATTTCAATTAATTTAAATGCAAATTCAAAAAAAGGTTATTCCACTGCCATTTGTTTTTATTTGAAAAGCATTTGTTTAATATCTGGCAATTTTGGTTTACCAGCTTTTTATATGTATGTACAGGTTTATGAGATTGAAATTAATACGGTGCAACTCCAATCGAAGCCACAATCCCCCACATAAAAATACTTTAAAACAGAATTGCCGGATGTCAAACCAAATCAAACTAATTAAAATTAAAAAAATTTTATAGGCTTCTTGAAGAAAAACTACAGAAAATACTGAATGAATCAGCCTCAGTGCCTTTTCGGGAAGTATTGTCTGTTTACAGTTTGAAAAAAAATCAAGTTTGAGAAGTCTTAAAGTCTTAAAGATTTTTAGAATATATTCTTTATTGAACCGTTCCAAATGTAGTAAAGTTTTCCGAAATATACATTTCCCTCAAATGACGGAGTTATTAGTTATTATAAGTTATTATAAGTCAATAAAAAAATTTACAATTTTCTACCTGGATAGAGAAAATCGTAATAACGGTAAAGGATATTCGGGAATACATAGCGTATTTTTTGTTTGTCTTGCATTGATTCTAATAAATCTTGAAAAAACAGTCGAACCCACTGGTATTTTAATTTTATGACCCCAAGCGAAACTAATTAGACGTAGATAATATAAAAGGTCAACAATCAACATCATAGTAACAAATCTTTGTAATCGGTTTATAAGTGTAAACACACCAGGCTTTGAAAATATCAACAGCACCAAACAGGTCAAGTTTGACACCCTGAAGCACTAAGTGTATTAACTCAAATGTTAATACAAAATGCTACATTCTAAATTTGTGATTTTTAACAGTCTTTCTTTCATCGACCCCACTGTGCGCCTTTATGTTGAAATCATACTTCGTCCATGTCATCCTCTTCAAATCTTCGTAACAAAAAATCTCTGAGCATGGCACGGTAAAGCTCGCAATTGACGATAACGGCGGCTCCTTGCTCATTTTCGGAGAAATAATGGACCTAGATCAAAAACAATGTAATAAAGTAGACAGTAAAAAATTCTATTCACTCGAGTGCCAACAAACAAAACTAGTGAAGCCTTAACCATTGTCTGCTCTCTTCCTTACTCACTTCCTTAAATATTTCACTATACGAATAGCATTTTGATAGTGTTATTGTATATAACTATACAAATTCCAACCAGGTTGAAGTATAAAATTACATAAACTATGCAAAAGGTAAGAAATAATCAAGATACGACGCGAGAGAGATATGCGTTTGAGTGCATTGTGCCCACTTTTTGACTCTCTTTTACGAGAGTTACCTAATTGCGCACATCTTCTGGTCATCTACCTCTTCATCGGCTTTGCCTAGATGCCGCCATGCCAAAAACCCCACCGCAGTCACTCGTTGTGGATGCATCGGCTTCTCAACAACGACGTATGGATTTTCCGAGCCCCAACTGCTACAATTTTGATTGTCAACGTCGCACCGAGCTGAAAATGAACTGCATAGCGAAAACGCATCGGATGGTCACGAGGCTTATGTTTTTAGACTAATTGGGCTAATTAGCCTTCATACCGAAGTCTTTATGCAAAATGTTGCGGAAAGAAGTGCGAGAAATGTTCAATGGCTGCGAACATTAAAGAGTTAAGGTTGATGTCTGTTGATGTAATGTTGTTCAGCTACTGTGGCAATATTTTCCACTGAACGCACTGGACGTGGACGACCACGGGTTCATTTGACCAATAACGAACTGGTCTGATGAACTGGCTTCACAAATTGATTCAGAAATAACGTCTATGGCTCTACACTTCTATCAAATTTATTTCTTAGATTTCTTAGATTTTGACTTCAAGACTTCAAACATTGGAATGAAGTTTTTAATAAAGAGTGTCTCAGTGAGATTGCACTTTTTAAATTTAGTGTTATTTTTTGCTTGCGCAAGTGGCAACTCTACAATTTGGCAGCTGTCACACATGTTTATTGTGATTATTAAGAATTCAGTGCTTTACAAAAGAACAACGCGTTAGAATTATGAAAATTTTTTACAAAAATTTGGAATGTTATGCTGAGATCGCTGGCAAACTTCCAGGAATTTTCAGTCCAGAAACTGCACCTACTGTGTCAACAATTCGAAAAGTGGCAAGAAAATTATAAGAAACTGGGTCGGATATGGACTTTGAGACTCCTGTGCATCAATGTGCCGGCCAGTCTATAGAAAACATTGCTGCTGTAAACCCGAAAACACCAATTCGGTATCGTTCCTAACAACTTCACATTTTACGAAGCACTACCCAGCGAATTTTGACAAAAGACCTCCACCTTCATGCGTACAAAATTCAGCTTACTTAGAAGCTCAAACCAGCAGTCCATGGAAAGGGCCGGCAATTCGTTCGATGGGTAATTGGGCAAAGTGAAGTCAATGCAAATTTTTCAAAAAAGCCATCTTCTCTGACGGAGCGCGTTTCCATCTGAATGGCTTATCAAATTTGGGGCTCAGTAAATCCTCATGCAATCCATGAGAAACAATTGCACCCACAACGTGCAACTGTTTGGTACGGATTTTGGTCAGGCAGCGTGATTGGGCTTTACCTTTTCGACGAAATTGCAGTGACTGAAAGGCATTGCAGTGACTGACTGAATTGCAGTGACTGAACGACATTCATTACACGACCAACAGAACGGAGTTCCTCTGGCCTCAACTGGACGGCATGGATCTGGACGACATGTGGTTTCAGCAAGACGGCACCACCCGCCACACCGCGCATGAAACAATCATTTCATTGCAGCAACGATTTCCAGAACAAATTATCTTCAGAAATTCTGATGTCAACCGGCCACCAAGATTTTACAATTTAACGCCGTGCGATTTCTTTCTTTGGGGTTTTGTGAAATCTCGGGTTTATGCGAATAAACCAGAAACAATTCCTCAGCTCAAATCCGAGATCCAGCGCGTCATCGTTGAGATACAGCCACGTCTCTGTGAACATCTCATGGAAAATTTCACGAAAACAGTAATGGCCTGTCATCAGAGCATGGGGGTCATTTGATAGAAATTGTATTCCATACTTAATTAGAACATGTCCTTTTTCAATCCAATAAAAAAGTCTTACTGAGAGACCCTTTATTTCCCAATTTTCTTAATGCTTAAAAATCATTTCATAAATGAAAAATTGACTATCTGCTTCGAAATAACTGGGGGTTCAATATCCAAGTTTTGCATGGCCCACACGCTTTATTTGTTTTAAGTTAAGTAAACTTCTACTCCAAGAGTTTTTAAGTGTCCCTATTCCAAAGAAAATCAATTTATGTTACACTGAGAAATTTTTTATGTTTATGAAAACATTATTTTTGGTTGCTGCAATGATTTCGAATTTAAGCGTCACATAATGTTCTCCATATTTTTACAACTTGAAGTCAGAAAAGGGAATGCATTACAGGATTTGACAACAAATGACTAAAAGAGTCTTTCATGAATGATTTGTACAAAAAGTGAGAAATTTCTTTTTTAGTTTATAATACTAGCGCCAAGGACATACATATTTATCCACTGAAGTAAACCGATTGAGAGAATCTCGCTGCAAACTTTTTAAATTGTTATTTCTTAACTTTTGGCCAGCAGTTTTGAACTATTTCCGATTAAAAATTTCCAATAAACTTCAAAACTTTTCCAACACATTTCTCACAAAAGAAACACTTAGTGTGAAGTTTGTTAACATCCGTCTTTTAGTATTTTCGTTTAATCAACTTTACCAGTTTTCCATGACAAAAACTTGTGATAGAAGGAGCTCATGAATAGAGTGATAACATTCATTAATAGCAGTCCTTTTACATCACACTGGCAACTGTCAAAGATGTGGCATGCATTAATTACAATCGAAGAGAACAAGAAAGCCCACAAGGGATGCTAGAGAATTAAAAAAAAACAGCATGTCAAAAAATTGTGAATTCAAACCGGAAACAGATGCTATAGAATAAAAATGGCAGCAGACACGTTGTGCTTTTCGAATACTGTATATTGAACATGGAATGCTGCAAATGGGTATTCAGCTGTGAACTGACACTACGTGTAAATATAAAAATATTTCGACAAAATTCTAGACAATATTGGATAACACTGTGATAGTCGAAAAAATGAACTTCGATGAATCCTTTTCGAACTATTAGGGGGGAGTCCCCTGAGTGCGAAAGTACATTTGGAAGTGTCAGATTGGCTCCAGTTTTTGAGAAATCGGTATATATGGATATAGGTAAGTCTGCGCTATTTAAACAAATTTTACCGGCCATAGGCCAATTTTTTTTTAGGCCTAAAAGGGCTTAAAAAGCTTATTAAAATAGAAAAAACAAATGTTTGCGCTCGGTCCAACTTCTTGAGATATGGGCCTTTAAAGCTTGAGTATATAATTGGCCATATCTCATACATTTATGGTCCGATCTGCATATAAATATATTACATTTTATTAACCCATTGGGGACAAATTTAAAAAATACGATTATTTAACCTCACTTTTTTGCTAAAAATCTGATTTTCTCAAAAAACAGCCCTAGTAAACCTATTTTCTACCTAGACTCAGGTTCTAGGCAACACTTCGGGCTTTGTTTTAAGGTATAATACTTTGCATTATCCCTTCTAAGACCGGAGATATTTATGTTCAAAGTTTGAAATACAAGAAAAAATTAAAGTTTTTTTACTTTTTTCCAAAATTTTATTTATTTTCCTAGCATAGGCCTCAAGTTAAGCTTCAAAATCAAAATATTGGACTTTTATATATTTTTTTCGTTTTTTTTTTAAGTTAATTAATTCAAAGAATGAACAATTTTTAAAAATAACCGTTACATACATCTAATGCTATTCTTCATCATCCAACTCCAATATCTCCGGTCTTAGAAGGGTTAATGCGAAGTATTATACCTTAAAACAAAGCCCGAGGTTCATCAAAGTTCATTTTTTTTCGGGTCAAAAACTATCACAGTGTAATTGTATAATGATTGGATGGAAGCTCCGTTTCCGAGTTATATACATTTTTTCAAATTTTTCATATTTTCGATCAAAAATGGGGATGGATTACCCATTACCATCTTGGTGGGTAAATACCCATTATTTTCCCCATTACCCTGAGAGTAATGTGTAATCGTGATGGGTAATACCCTTTCGTCGTGGGTAGCTACCCATTATTTTCCCCATAACCCTGTGGGTAATGGGTAACCGTGATGGATAATTCCGCATTTCCGTGGGTAGATACCCATTATTTTCCCCATACATTGTGGGTATTGGGTAACCATGATGGGTAATTCTACATTTTCGTGGGCAGCTACCCATTGCTTTCCCCATACCCTGTGGCTAATGGGTAAACGTTCATTACACATTCCCCACGACGATGTAAATACGAACTCTGTGTGAAAATATTGGCAGCAAAGATTTTACAAATCATGTCCTAGTATAATAAAACTAAAACATAATCAATACCAATAATTAAAGTTATCTATTCATTTTATTGGAGGACGCTTTGGAGGAAAGAATAGTACAAAAACTTCTGTATTTTAAATTGGAGCTAATTGGAACAAGATTTGTTCACTGATTATAAAAACGGAAACTTCACACATTAATAATACATGTACACAACTGTCTGTCGATTTTTTTCGAACTTCCTGAAAACGTATTTGAGAACTCAAACCGTGATCTTTCAGCAACTCCCAGAAATTTGCCATATATAAACATTTACAGCAAATAAATTGTCCTGCTAAACGAATTAAATTTATAACCCGGTTTTGTAGGTGCACTCAGAGAACTAATTATTTGAGAAGAGGTTGTAGCAACCGTAAATTCGGCTGTTACCACCGAATTGAGGTTGCTACAACGGAATTGAGGTTGCCACGGCCGAATTTAGTTCCCACAACTGAAATTTGGTTAAAGCAACCTCGTTGCAAAATTGATTCAGTCGTGACAACCGAATCTTCAATTATATTCGTTCCATCAACTACATTTTCTAAAATTTCGGTTGGAACAATCGAATGTGGAATCAATTAGAATACGACAACCGAAATTGGCACCAAATTCGGTTGGAGTGATTTAATGTGGCATCAATTCGGTTGGAGTAACAGAAGTTGGCATCAATTCGGTTGTAGCTATCGAATTTGGTATCAATTCGGTTGCAATATCCTAATTTAGACTTATGTCGGTCGCAACGACTGAATTTTGGCGTCAATTCGGTTGCTGTAACCGAATTTCTCATTAGTTCTGTAGGTACAACCGAATTCTATGTATTTCAAACTTGACGTTTAAAATTCTAAAAACAAATATTATGTTAAAGAAATATAAAGAAAGTATAATTATTGTTGTCCCGACGATATCGAGGTTTTTTTGTGGTTATTAAGAAATGTAAGTAAAAATATTGTAATTACGGGATTTGTATTAAAATGCCTTTCTTATTTTGCTGAAAATATCCAGGAAGATATGAAGAGTTTTCAAGTTTTTCGAGGTCGGTCGGTTGAGATATGCTGTAATCGTCTGTACATATGTACAACAGTTTAGGACCTACATCAAAATGATGGCCGGGACTTCAAGGCCAGAATGATTTAAATGACTTTATTTCCTCGCTTTGTAATACTTTGTAAAACATTCAAAATTAATTTGTGACACTATGTAAATTCGGTTGTAACAACCTCTAATGAGGTTGCGTCAACCTATAACGAGGTTATGTCAACCTATAACGAGGTTATGTCAACCTCTAATGAGGTTGTATCAACCTCTAATGAGGTTGTATCAACCTCTAATGAGGTTGTATCAACCTCTAATGAGGTTGTGTCAACCTCTAATGAGGTTGTGTCAGCCTCTAATTCGGTTGAGACAACCTCTAAATTTGGTCACGGCTAATTCGGCTGTCTCAACCGAATTTTTCTGTGAGTGTGTTTAATTGACGCAACAAATACAGTACATATACTCGTATCATAAAATCCACATAATCGCAAACCTTAATTCTCTAATCTTTCGTCAACCTGGTCCCTCCAGCGAAGTCTTGGTCTTCCTATTTTCCGTCCTCCCTCAATTTCGGTGTCGAAAACCCTTCGTGCTGGTTCGCCTTCATCCATTCTACTGACATGGCGTAGTCAGCGCAATCGCGTAAGTTTGATCCGCTTAACTATGTGAATGTCGGGATATAGCTCATACACCGCATGGTTCATGCGTCGCCGATACTCGCCGTTGTGCACTATAGGGCCATACATTTTTCGGAGTATTTTTCTCCCGAAGACTCCTACAGATGTTTCCTCTGATTACGATAATACCCAGGATTCTGCGCCATAAAGCAAGACAGGTTGTAGGAAAGTCTGGTATTGCTGGACTTTTCTTATTCGAGAGAGGGATTTATCCCTAAAGTGCTTGCTTAGCCCAAAATAACATCTATTCGCAAGCACAATTCTCCGCTTAATATCAATGCTGACGTTGTTGTTTTCGTTTATGGCAGATCCGAGGTATATAAATTCGTCCAACACCTCGAAATAATAACGGTTACCAGCGTTTACGCTTTAGTCTAATCGCATGGCGGCCCTGCTCTTGGAACATATTAATTTTGTATTGTCCGCATTTATTGTCACACCCACTTTTCCTGACTCCTTCTCAATTCTCGAAAAAAAACCACAGTAACTTCTTTAAATGTGCGTCCAATGATATCTATATCATCAGCATACGCGAGCAGCATGTGACTTTTGCTGCTGATGGTTGTATTCATGTTGACTGCGGCTTTTCGCATAATGATCTCCATTAAGATGTTAAAGAGATCGCTCGATAGGGTGTCGCCTTGCCTGGTGCCTCGCTTAGTATCGAAAGTTTTGGTAAGATTCTTACCAACTTTCACTGCGGAGTTGGTGTTCGTCGAGGTCATCCTGCAAAGGCGTATGAGTTTTGCAGGAATGCCAAGCTCAGACATTGCTTCGTAGAGTTTCTCTGGTGTAGGACTATCGCTGGCCGCCTTATAATCGTCAAATAGATGAGAGGTGTCGATTTGTTTTTATTGTGTCTTCTCCAGGATTTGCCGTAGCGCGAAAATCTTGTCAGTTGTCGATTTTCCAGGCCTAAAGCCACACTGGTATGGTCCAATCAGGTCAGCGATAATTGGTTTTAGTCTTTCGCACATTATACTTGATAGAACCTTATATGCTATGGATAAAATGCTTCTTCCATGGTAGTTGGCACAGAAACTTGGGTAACCTTTTTTAAATATGGGGCATAGTACACTGAGACTCCAATCACCGGGCATACGTTCCTGTAACCAAATTTTGTAAATGAGCTGATGCTTGCACCTTATCAGTTCATCGCCGCCAGCCTTAAATAGCTCCGCCGGTAATTCATCGGCTCCTGCGGCTTTGTTGTTCTTAAGCCGGACATTAGGAGGAGGGCAATTGACATCGTCGCTCAAAATGTGATCGATTGATTCATCGTCATTGGAAATAAATATGTGTTGACTTTAAAATCCTATTAAATTTAGGATAAGTTTTACGGTGGTCATTGAAAATGTAATTTTAAAAGCTTAAAAGCAAACAGGTATTTAGATGACATACATACATGATTATGCCAGACTAACCGCTAAACATTGTATAAACGTTTTTGAATCCCAATGTCAACATATCTTGGTAGTAGAATTACAACACGTACTTTTATATATGTTGCATGTAAACATTTCCCTTACCTCCGTCTGATATACATAAACCGGGTTAAATGGTCCTGCAGCATCCTCCGTGTTCGTTGTATGGTTTATGAATAAAATGGGAGCTGAAGAAGAATCGTCGTTTATATTTGTGGCAAATACAATGTATTTCATTTGAAAGCAACAGGTGGTTATCAAAATGTAAATAAATTTGTTTACATTTCTATCTATGGAACTTATGGATAAATTCCACCACTGTGCTATTGCCATGCGCTCTTTATTTATGAGCAACACAGTCCACAATTCATTGATGATGTTCGTGCGACAGAATATTTTGACTGCTGCTGCCTGTGGTAATTTTGGTTGTTTCAAAATCCAGTTTGTCCATATTTCAATTGAACAACGCAACAACGAATAAATGAGCGCAAAACAACAGACAATGTTAGTCCTTTAAGCGTCGTCTTTCACAACACGACACTAAAACGGCGACCCATAAAGACAGGAAAACAAGAATTGAAAATAAATTGTATTACCAACGGATGAAACTCGAAGTGAAATTGAGACTCCATATGTATATAGAGAAAGCCATGCGTTCGCAATAGAACGAACCCGGCAAGAGATGACAACAATTGAAATTACCGGCAATTAATCTTGTTCAAGTAATTGATTTACTTTATGACCCTTAAAGTAAAATTGTGAGAAATTTTGAAAAAGAATAAAAAAAAGAATATTAATCATTTCCCTTGACAAATTATTAAGCATTAATTTCAAATTGTTGACACCCTTCTGTTCATCGTGTACCTTTTATTTAAACTTGGTATTGTAATATTGCTTCATACTGTTATTTTGCTTAATTTAGAACATATATATAAAACTTATTATTTATTTAGACATACATAGAATTTAAAATTTCATTAAAAATTAACAACAAAAATATTAATTTGGTTTTGAAAAATTATAAGGACCTGTTCTATCATCTGTTCCTTTCATGGACATTTATTATACCTTCCATTTTTTTTAAACTTAGTTTTTTCTTAAATTTTATCAAAAATAAATAAAAATTTTCTTCAATTTAAAAATCTCGTAAAATTTGCATTAAAAAGATTTTAAATAGATTTAAAAAATTTAAATAATTTATTTTCAGAACAAAGCTGGATATAAAATGACGTCATAGTTCATCCATTATTTTTTATGTAACCGAAACATAGAGTAATGAAATATAGAGTAGCGACTTGTCTCAGTAACTTTAGAAAGTTTGGTGTGGTAGCATATGGACGTTGCATGTTGGAAAGTATTGCTTTAATAATACCAGATAGAGGCAGTGGCTCTAGTCAGTTACTTTAGTCAGTTTAGTAGTCAATTATTAATAACATAGTAGCTTTTAGAAAAATATTGCCTAGTACCGAATTTCATTACAATCGGTTGTAGTTTACAAGAGTTATCGTGTCAATTAACTGGTCATCCGCCCAACTTTTGTATGGGCGGTACCAAAATGGGTGTGGCAAAACCGTGCATTTTCAATAAAACCGTGGCGTTTGACTAAATATTATATTGTACAAAGTTTCATAAAGATTTATTAGGTTTTTCGGAACTTCTACACAACTTTTGTATGGGAGTTGCCGAAATGGGCGTGGCAAAATCACCTTTGCCTTAATCGGTGATTGGCGTTTGATGACATGAAGCCTTATACATAATTTCATTAAGGGTGGAAGTGTTTCACGTGATTTATGGGATTGAAAACCCTGAAGACCACAAAGCTTTTTATGGGAGGTGCAAGAATGGGCGTGTCAATCTCGCCCATTAGTAGACAGTTACAGATTAAAAAGTTTTACAAGAAGTATGATTTTCTACTAAATGTGTTAATTTGTATGGGAGGTACCACAAAGGGCGAGGTCAAAACTCCCATTTTCAATCCCAAACTAACCTTGGACAAATAACAGTGACTGACAAAATTTCATTATGATCGGTAACGCCAGTAATCGTGTTGATCAGTAATCGTGTTGATCAGCCAGCCAGCCGGATAGACAGACAGACAGATGAATGTGGCTCAATCGCTTAAAATGTCCTAAAACGAATTTCATCCTAAGATACTATTAACTGATATATACCCCCATCTATAGGGACAAGCCAACCACATTTGCTGCCTTAGAAATAACATTTTATGTGCCAGCCGTGAGATACCGACCGAAATGTGGGGAAAAGTTTGTCAAAATTGGACTTCCATAATGAACCGCGTGAAGCGTAGTCAGTCGTGGGCAACATGTGCAAGAAATAATCTTCAGAAAGCAAGTGACAGTTTGATGGTCCCCCTAAACAGTTTTTGAAATTTCAAAACCTGCGGTCTCCAGTACACTATAGTATTCATATTGATTAGTACCGGTACTTTTTTGTAAAGCGAAACTAGTTACTCTACTATAATTGAATTATATTCAAGTCAATCTGAAGATCGCATCCATCCAATACAAAAGAATTAGGTGGTTGGATTGAAACCACATGTCAGCCAAGTCGAATTCTTTTATTTTGGATAAAAAAAAGTCGAACGGTACCTTGCTCCTTTGACCGAAACATTTGGGGCCATCATAGTTTTTGAAGAAGTACGACCCAATGATTCCGCCGTCACATAAACCGATGTCAATTTTTCAGGGAGCTTTTGAACAGCCTCTGGCTGCTTTTCGGTCGAAGTTCAGCATTTCTGTTTATTGCTGTACCCATTGAGCCAAAAATTAGCCCATTCGCTGAAGATAGTTTTTCGATATAAAGATGATCTTCTTCCAGCTTCTCATAAGCCCATTTACCGAAAAGGCGACATTGTGGTAGGTCGCTTAACTTTAGCTCCTGCACCAGCAGTAATTTATGTGACTCTAGATAGAAGTCCTTGAGTACAAGTCGAATCACACAAATCGAATTGCTGCGATCGACGACGGATGGAGTAACGCGAACTTCATTAACACTGGCCGATACAGCAGCATTATTCTCCTGGGTGCGGACTCTAGGGATACGGGTGGGAGGATGGATGTCGAATAGAATGAATTTGGTGCAAAATTAGGTCACAGTGGTTGAATAAAATGCTCGGTGGGTCGATTATGGGGACTATAATATGGATGTAAATTGAGAAAGACATTTTTCACCGAGCACGCTTGTTGATAGTAAAATGCAATAATTTCCAAGAGTTATTCGTTTGTAAGTCTATTCTTAATGAAATGGGAAGGCAAACTGTACATTTTTGAATTTGACACGTGTCCCAATCATGCGTGAATAGGCAAAACCTTGACCCTGAAAATCAAAACAGAAAAAGTATCTCCCGGTAGGATCTGTTCTTTCGAAAGGACTGGAAGCCACATTGTTTTGATAACGACCATTTGTTTTAATATTAAATCGTAATAGACTTACATAGCATCCCAGCAAAAAATGATTCCAAGTAATAAAACCCTGAACCGGAATCAATGAAAAATTGTAACAGCACTAGTGAAATTAACATGGGCTTGTCATTGGAGGGGAGCACTTTCTAGTATCGACCACTCCTTACTTGTTCACTAGTGCTCACGATTTTAAAACAAATAATTTTTTGTATTAACATTTTTATTAAAGTTAAAGAAATTCAGAAAAATTGTTTTTTTGAAAAAAAAATAAAAAACATGAAATTTTAGTTTTTTTACACAACAAAAGTTGTTTATGTGCGAAGAAAATTTAAAGGCGATAAATAACGTTTATCAGAGGTTTATTATATGTTTTGCTGAGATGTTTAGTGTATTAGTGTATGTAAAAAATTTGCATTTATTTTTTATTGCTTTACAATTAACTACGTTTTCAATGAATGTAACACACGTTGCATACCACTTCAATTGAGATTTCGTTCGTATTTTTATTATTATTTCTTTTTTATGGGAATCAATGAATAAACGCTTCAATTCACAGCATTTACTTTAATTTAAAGCATTTAATGATTTGTTTGTCAACAAAATTCAAGAAAAAATTTAACGCTCGATTGCACTTTCTTACCAAGCATAAAAATGAGGCTACATTTTTTTTTTGTAACAGCTTTATGGAAATAGTTTAAGATGCATTCTTTGGAAGTCGATAAAGCTTTTATACTTTATTTTTGAAGCGAATGCAAAACTGATTCCCATGCAAATACTTCTAATATTGTTGGTAGGATACTGTCCTTTAGTGTACAAAATGAAGCGTTAAGCAGCACCAGGCGTTACTGTGAATATGAATTGCAATCTTTTCGTTAACGCATTTAAGTTTCTTATCCATTTGTCATATTCCATCAACTGTCAACATAGCAAAAAAGTGCAATGGTGCGAATACTTGTGCTACAACTTTTAATATCAATCATACGCAATAATTAATATTGCTCATACCTTGCTATGTATTGTATTCAATTTTTCTGTTCTGTTCAATTAAGTGAAAAATTATTAATTGAATCTTTAGTATAACATCATGTTCAACATGAGGTAATCACAGAAAAGCGTTGAATGGTGGGTGCGTTGTGTTGAAGTGCAATCGAGCGTGCAATTTTTTCGTGCAAGTTTGTTGCAAACAAATCATTCAATGATTTAAATCAAAGTAAATGCAGTGAAGTGAAGCCTTTATACGTTGATACCCGTTAAAAAAGAAATAATAATAAAAATTCGATAGAAATTACAATTGAAATGTTATGGTACGTGTGATACATTCATTACTAACAATATTTATGTGACCTGTGGTAAATTAAATACGATGTTATCACCCGTGACTAATGCCTGGATTGTTTAACAATAATTTTGTTCAGAGTAAATATTTAAATCTTTTACAACTAATTATTAGGTAGAACATACATATACATATAAATGTATAGATGTTAATTCTAGCGATGATTCCATGAACATAGGTGCATCTTTAACAGTTTTGCATCAGTAACTGTCATCATATCTAATGCAAATTTTCATATTAAACAAAAGGTTTATTGATAACTTGGAGTTCTTAGATTTTCTAATGACATTATCTTGAGATGACTAGTTTTTTGTATGGTAATGTCTTCTAGTGTTAAGTTTTTATACGAAGTAAAAGTATCACCAAGTTTATGATAATTTTCTCGGGCTTTATATATTCTGTTGCTTGGTTATTCCTACTAATTGGTGTTGCTGGACTCCCGGATCCTTTTTGCTGTTCACCGTTTGGTGGCTTACTGGGGCCCGCTGCTGCATATGGAGTTGAGGTATCTTCTTTGGCAATAATTTATCATTGTGATTTTGCAAGATTTTGAAGCACTTGAACAATTTAAACTGTTTAAATAGTTTTCACATTCGTTCTTCTACAATAAGGTTAAACTGATACATCGGACTGTCCAAAATTTAAAGATGAGTGAATTGGGGCTTGCATTTATTACCAGGCCATAGACCATATAAAAATCACACCGCCAAAACTTTCGATACTTTTAGCTTAAATATTACCAGACCAAAGTTCACACCAACATTTGCAGTTGGAAGCAATAACCAATAAAAACCCAGAGTGTCCAAATCCGAAACCGAAAACTGGTGATATCGGTTCACCGGTTTTGTTTGCAATTAACAAGTGCCGGTTTTTTACAAAATCCAATTTTCGAACCATTTTACCACATTTTTGTTAATATGCTTAATAAATAAGTAATAAATTATATGATTTTCTAATACTAATGAAATTTTGAATGAGCAACCTGAGTGGTAATGCGATCACTGATACGTCGCAGGATTATTAGGTGACCCTGTCACTGAAGCTCTTCGATGTAGTGGACATATTCTTCAGTCCTTTGAAGGCGGATGAGCCAACACCCCTGGCCAACGGCGGATCAAAATTGAAGAAACCAAAATCCAGTTTCGACACACTGCATTCTGGTCAGCGTCTGATCCATAATGGGCGGCTGAAACATAATCATCCTGGCAGTAGGTGTAAAATGCAAACCACGGTGGGCTGGGTTTGCCTCCCGCCACCGTTATATCGGCAATGAAAATACACAGAAAATATAAAGAACAAAGAAACCCCCCAACTGTTGATGAGCCTCGCAAACGTTATAAGGACCATGATTTAAGGATATGTACCTGGAATGTTCGAACGTTATACAGGACTGGTGCCACTTTCCAACTGGCGGATGTCCTCGGAAAATATAAAGCTGACATCACAGCGATCCAGGAAATGCGATGGACAGGATATGGTTGCACCAGAAAGAAAAACTTCGATATCTACTACAGCTGCCATGAGCGTAAGCAGGAATTTGGGTGCGGATTCATAGTATGCAAGAGACACCTAGTTTCAAGGTTCAAGCCAGTGAGTGACCGCATAGCCACAATTCGCATCAAGGCGAAATATTTCAACATCTCGTTAATTTATGTGCACGCACTGACAGAGGATAAAGATGATGAGGTCAAAGAAACATTTTATGAGCGCCTGGAGGAAGTATATGAACGCTGCCCTGACCACGACACTAAGATTATTCTAGGCGATTTTAATGCCAAATTAGGAAAGGAAAGTGTCTTTCGACCAACCATCGGCAATCACAGTCTACATGATACCACCTCCGATAATGGAATAAGACTGATAGACTTCGCCGCTGCAAAGAACATGGTAGTTAGTAGCATACGATTCCAGCATAAGGACATTCATAAGGCGACTTGGATATCTCCTGATCAACGGACGAAGAACCAGATTGATCACTTGGATGTACGTGTGATTCGAGGTGCCAATATCGACTCGGATCATTACCTGGTGGATGCGAAAGTTCGCACGAGATTGAGCAGGGCGAAAAACGTACGGAGCCGAACACAGGACAAGCTGGATATTGACAAGCTACAAATACCGGACATATCAATGTCATATCGACAGAAACTCTCTCTCCTGCTGGAGCAGAATACCCCCCTTCCCGAAGACCCAGATGCGCAGTGGAAGCACATCTCCCATTCTTTGGAAATCGCTGTAATGACTGAACTTGGCTATCAAAAACCGCAGAAGGATAAGCCATGGTACGATGAAGAATGTCGCACTGCAACTGCTGAAAAAGACGCTGCACGTATGGCAACGAAACAGTCAGTTACAACGCGTGCTGCGAGTGAGCGGTACAAGAGGCTGAGGAGGGAGGAAAACCAATTATTTAGGCGAAAAAAATGGCAGTGGGAGCAGAGAGAGAGTGAAAGAACCGAAATGTGCAGGATGAATAGTGAATCGCGAAAGTTTTTCCAGAAGGTAAGAAGATCGACCAACGGGCCTAATAATGGGCTGCCCTCCTGCAAGGACGAGAATGGAAATCTGGAACCTGATTGGACCTTATCAGTGTGGTTTTATACCAGGCAAGTCCACAACTGACCAAATATTCACGCTACCCCAAATCCTGGAAAAGACCAACGAAAAGCAAATCGATACATACCAACTTTTTGTCGATTATAAAGCTGCTTTCGATAGCCCCATGCGGGGAAAACTATACGAAGCTATGACTGAACTTCGTATTCCGGCAAAACTGATCCGCCACTGTAGAATGACGCTGACCAACGCCAAATCAGCAGTGAAAGTGGGGAAAGACCTCACTGAACCATTTTGTACCAAGCGAGGACTTACACAAGGCGACACACTTTCGTGCAATCTCTTCAACATCTTAATGGAGATAATAATGAGAAAGACTGCAGTAAATACGAACAAGACCATTAACACGAAAAGCCATATGTTGCTGGCGTATGCTGACGATGATAGACAGCATTGGGCGAAATTTGCGAGAGGTTACTGCAGTATTTTCAAGAATCTAAAAGGAATCAGCAAGGGTGGGTCTTGCTGTTAACGAGGGCAAGACAAAATTGATGGTGTCAACGACTAGAGAAACCTCTCGACTTGGTCCGCACTTCAACGTTGACAACCGATTTAATTTTGAAGTGGTAGATGAATTTGTCTACCTTGGATCCGCCGTGAACAAGGACAACAACGTCAGCCTGGAGATAGATAGGAGAATTGTGCTTGCGAATAGATGTTATTTTGGGCTCAGCAAGCAGTTTAGGAACAAAGCCCTCTTTCGACGGAGAAAGTCCAGCTATATCAGACTCTCATTTTACCTGTCTTGACATATGGCTCTGAAACTTGGGTCATATCGCAAGCGGATGAAAAACACCTGGGAGTTTTCGAGAGAAAAATTCTCCGTAAAATATATGGTCATGTTAGGGAAAACAGCGAGTACTGACGTCGCTGGAACGCAGAGCTATATAATCTCTATTCTGACGTGGACATAGCTCGACGAATCAAAGTGTGCCAATTGCGTTGGCTAGGCCATGTTATCAGAATGGATGAAGATGAGCCAGCGCGAAAGATTTTTGATAACGTAGCCGATGGAAGCAGGAAAAGATCACGACCAAGACTCCGCTGGAATGACCAGGCAGAAGAATCCCTCCGTATCCTTGTTGTTACCAACTGGCGAGAAAAGGCGAAGGATAGAGCCAGTTGGAAGAATATGTTGAAATTTGTTTAATTTGTTTGTTTAATTAATATGTGTAAGACGTCTGACCTCATGAGGTTGTAATAAAGTCAATAAAAGTAAGTAAAGTAAATGAACTTTTGGAATTAGGAAACATGACTTCTGTTTTCAGATCTGATTTCATGTTTCAATAAGTACTAAATTTCAAAATTTAAAAATTTGGTTTTTAAATTTTATTTTCCAAATTTCAAAATTTGTATTATTCTATAAATAAATGTTTTACATGAAAATCTGTTTCAAATATGAATATGATTTTCGAATTGAAATAAATTTAGTATGACTTTGAATAAAACTTTTAAATTTTATAACAAACACGCGTTCCAAACTGGAATAATATGAGATACATTTTTTTATTACAAATTAAAACGTTATTGTCTTATTTAAATAGAGATGTGATTAATACTAAAGTCGCCAGAGAAAATGTCTTTGAATGAGCCATTGATAAATTCAGTCTACACGTCAATACTTCCGATAACGGAATGAGACTGTTAGATTTTGCCGCAGCGAAACACTAGGTTGTCAGTTGTACGAGATTCCAACATAAAGACATCCATAAGGCTATTTGGTTATTCCTTGATCAACTGGCAAAGAACCAAATTGATAACCTGGTGATTGAAGATAGGCACTCTAATAGTGTAATGGACGTACGTGTGAGTGGAGGAGCTAATATCTATTCGGATCATTACATGGTTGCAACAAAGGTTCTTATAAGACAAAGTCGTACGAAACCAGACACACAAAAAGTTTTACATCGGAAAGCTGCAATTGCCTGAGATAGCCATGGCAGCAAAGCTCACATGGCTCATGGCTCACATGGCCATGTAGAAAAGTTCACTCAAATACTGGAGCAGAGCGCGAAATCTTGTCTCGAATGTGTAGAGAATGTTGTGATATCACTCAGTTATCACTTTCCTGTTTTACTTGTACCAGGAGACTTCAATATAGATGAAGCTGTTGGCCAATTGCAAAATCTAGCTAGACGAATGCACTCCCGACGATTGGAGTCATAGGATCCTCTTATCAAGAAAGGCGACGCAAGTGTATAGTGGAATAAGCCATTTATCCATTGCATACAGGGTCCTCCCGAGCGTAATGTGCTATAGACTAAAGCCGCTTGTTGCAGACCTGATCGGACCTAATCAGTGTGACTTTAGACCTAGAAAGTCAACTATCGACCAAATATTCATATTTCGATAAATCCTGGGGAAACCCCAAACAATTCGACACCTATCATGCGATCTCTTCAACATATTAATTGATATCATTATGAGCAAAGCTGCAGTCAATAAGACTACAACTATCAGAAGAAAATACTACAAATTGCTAGCGAATGCTGAAAGATTTAGACATCATTGGGCCAAATTCTGCGAGAAATTACTGCAGTATTTTCGAGAATTGAGAAGGAATCAGCAAAAGTGGGTTTGGCAGTAAACGGGGAGATACCAAAATTAATGTTTTCGGCGAGCAGATCTTCCAACTCTTTGTAGGAAAGGGTGATCGTTGATAACAGTCATATTCATTTATCTCGAATCTGCCGTGAACAGAAGCAAGCAAGTCAGCCTAGAAATCAAATGGAGAATTTTGCTTTCAAACAAGTGAAGCAGGCACTTCAGAGATAAGACTTTCTCTCGAGAAACAAAGATCCACCTCTATCAGACCCTCATACAACCCATCTTGCTTTATGGCGCACAATCGTGAGTCATATCGCATGCTGATGAAACATCTCTGGAAGTCTTCGAGAGGAAAATGCTCAGGAAAATATATGGTCATATAATAGAAAATAGCGAGAATCGAAAACGGATGAACTACGAGCTGTATAATCTGTATCCCGATATCGACGTAGTTATGCATATCAAAAGAGCGTGTTTACGCTGGCTAAGCAATGTCAGTTGAATGGATCGGAAAGAACTAGTATGAAAAGTATTCGAAGACGTACTTGAAGGACATCAAACAATAGGACTACCAAGACCTCGCTGGAAAGCCCAGGTGGAATGTTTCCTGCGAAAACTTGGTGTTGCCAACTGGAGGAGAAAAGCTGAAGATCGATTCGATTGGAGAAACATACTATCCTCATTTTTGAAGGCCCTTGATCCCTCTGGATTATTTGAGGCCACCTAAGTAAGTAAGTAAGTAATCAATGTGGAATATCTTAATACCAATCAGGAGTATTTAAAATTCGATAGAATTAGCTTTTTAGAAGAGTGATATATAACAAGAATCTTGCGCCTCTTCCTTTCAAAATGGGATTTAAAATTTTTTTGCTTCCTTACATCACACAGCTGTGTAATCTTTGCTCCAATGTTATATTCCACTTAATGTATATTTTGTACTTGCATTCCTTTGTGTCATTAATCCTGAATCATTCTTTTGAGATTATGTTGATTCTATTTAAAAATTCCAAGCATTTTACTAAGACAATTATAATAATATAATCATGATCTGCTTGGTGTAAAAGGCTTTATTATAAACCATCCAATGTCTCGTCTTACACGGTGCATTATTGTTGATAACTTTTAATCAGTAATCAAGTTTTTGTTTTCGTTTACCTTTTACCCTGCTGGCATTTTCATCAGGAATCCCTTAAGCCTGAGCATTTAATGTATCTAATAAAATGTCATACTTATGTATTAATGTACAAATTTGTTCACAAGTTTCATCCACAAAATATCCATGGGAAATCAGAAAATAAACTTTGGTAGAATACCATTTTATCTGGCCACGTTTAGGCAGTCAGTCAGTTGTCTTCTTAACTAAATCCACTGCTGTTTAACTTAAGCTAAATGTTTTACTTATGTATCTTTGCCTTTGCACACAGCGAGGGGGAGAAACATATGACAGCCAGTAAATATAATCCAAGTAAATATGTAAAGCCGCTCATTGTGTTTATTAGATTTGACTGACCCCGCCAATCTATGACTTATACCAATCAAATAAAATAATACTACATTATGGTGACATCTTCCGCCATAGTAAGATTAGATATTATTTTTATTTTTTGTATCGTACATTAAAACTGTATCATTGTGATAGTTAGATGTCCTTCATCATATTCAAACAAGTGTCTACAACTACATGCGATACAATAGTGCGAATACTTATTTTATAATTTTTAACATCA
This sequence comes from Phaonia tiefii, assembly GCA_963931995.1. Taxonomy (NCBI): domain Eukaryota; kingdom Metazoa; phylum Arthropoda; class Insecta; order Diptera; family Muscidae; genus Phaonia; species Phaonia tiefii. Next base: position 12,034,333 of record OZ008371.1, read on the forward strand.
ATCATACGTAATAATTAATATTAGTCATACGTCAAGGTGCATTGCATAACACCATTTAGTTGAAATAAAAAAAGGGGAAAAAGTATTACTTCTATCTACAGAGTAGCAATAAAGAGTCATCGAATTGGCTCGCAAGACTTGAATTTCATGACATTTGTACGGCAAAGTTTTGTTGATGAAGAAACAACCAGGAACTGACAGGTGTCATTTCAGGGTTATTTAAATTATACCCCAGACTATTGACTATTTCCTAGACTATTTCCATTGTAAAGAACTATTTCAAAATTAATGAATTATTGTGGAACAAAATCATCTTAAGCGTTCAGGGTCATTTTCATCTTGATGGCTTCGTTAATCATCATAATTGTCGCATTACGGGTTCAGAAAATATACAAGTGATTGCTAAGAAATATATGTATCAGAAACTTGCAACTGTTTTGTTTCGTTGAAAATGCGGCTAGTGACCTAATGGTGCTCTCTCAGGACATGACTACCTAGTTTTATTGTGTCTAAATTAAATAATATGGATGTGAACGACTTGTGGTTTCAGTTAATATATGAGAACAACTACATAGTACAAGCTTACAAGGCCAGGAATATTTTTCTAATATGAAAACTTTTTGGAATTTGTAGGACTAATAGTCAATGTTGTATACCATACTCACTGGCATGACTAGTTTCGAACTCCGTGACAAGTTCATCATCACATGCCCAACTACTGTGCCTGAATTGATACCATCGGAAGAACATCAATCGTATATATACAAACTCGAATATGAAATTTACATATGCGAATTGGTATTGATCGAAGATCCCTAAGTACCAACACACACTGAAAGGTCTATAAATCCAATAGGCGATGGCATATGTCATACATCCCTAGAAGCTATTTCATTTCTTTCATTCTTGCAATCTGGCTTGAATTTTAGGATTCCCTTCATAGATTAAAATTTGAAAAAAAAAAATATCCGGCTAATCGAGTTCCAGTTTCTAAAGCGTGTCTCAGTAAGACAGCACTTTTTAAATTTGGTGCATTTTTTGTTTGTACAAGTGGCAACTCTGAAATTTGGCAACTGTTACATACGTTTATTCCGATTATTAAAATGCAGAACTTTACGAAAGGACAACGCGTTGTAATTGTGAAAACTTATTATAAAAATTTGGAAAGATATGCTGAGACCGCTCGCAAACCTCGAAGAATTTTCAGTCGAGAAAGTGCAACGAATGTGTCAACCATTCCAATAGTGGTCAAAGAATTTGAAGAAACTGGGTCGGTTATGGACAGTGAGACTCGTGTGCGTCAACGTACAGGTCGGTCTCTTGAAAACATTTCTGCTGTAAACGAGAGTGTCGTCGAAAACATCAATTCGGCATCGCTTTCAACAACTTCAAATTTCACGAAACACTACGCAGCGAATTTTGACAAACCCCTTTCACCTTCATGCGAACAAAATTGAGCTTACTTAGGAGTTTAAACCAGCAGACCATGGAAAGTGCTGGCAACTCATTCAATGGGTAATGGAGCAATGTAAAATCAATGTCAATTTTCTAAAAAAACCATCCCCCTCCAATGAAGCGCATTTCCACCTAAATTGCTTCGTGAATACCCAAAATTGTCGAATTTGGGGATCTTAAAATCCTCATGCAATCCATGAGAAACAAATGCACCCAAATCGAGCAACTGTCTGGTGCGCATTTTGGTCAGGCGGCGTAATTGGGCCTTACGTTTTTGAAGATGAGCCCGAAATTGCAGTGACTGTGAACGGAAATGTCAACTGGCCACCAAGATTAAACCATGTAACGCCGTGCAATTTCTTTTTTTTTTCGGGTTTGTGAAATCTCGGGTTTATGCGAATAAACCAGAAACAATTCCTGAGCTCAAATCCGAGATCCAACACGTTATCGGTGAATTACAGTCACGTCTCAGTGAGAAAGTCATGGAAAATTTCATGAAAAGAGTAATGGCCCGTCATCAGAGCCGTGCAGGCCATTTGACGAATATTTTATTTCATACTTAATCGGAATATGTCTTCTTTACAATCCAGTAAAAAAAATCACAACTTTCTCAAAAAGTGCGTGATTTTATTTTAAAATAAAAAAGTGCATTCTTACTGAGACACCCTTTACAACGATTAATTCTATGTTTGCCTCTTTGTTGGCAATAAAATCATATACGAAAATTTAATTTCTTCCTATTTCCATTTCCTATTCGAATTCCTCGTACCTTTTCACCAAGGAATCGCAAACATCACGTATTGGGATGTTTATCTGATTTTGATTTTTATTATACCCGCAATATGTGCTATCATGATAAAGATGATGATGATGATGACAGGATTATCACTGTTAGCGCTGTTATCGAAATGTACAAACATGACTGACATATAATATAAAATATTGTGGTGGAATGTTACGACGAATGTTAAGTGAATATTTAGATAATCGAACCCTAGAACCAGATAGATTACACCATTTCCAATTCAAATTTGAAAAAATTTATTTAATTTTGATAAATATCAATTGAAATTTGAAACATTAAAAATACATCAATTGGAGTTCAAAATTTCTCTCTGAAATGTGAAACACATCAATTGAAATTTTAGAACATCAATTCTCGAACCTCCGAAATTAAACACTAAATGGCCAAATGAGAAGGTTCTGCAATCACAAACCAAACGGTATTGAAATGAAACCATTCGAAAAATCACTTGGTTTCGCCAAACTCAGAAAAATCAGTAAAATTTCCACTGATCCACAAATTACCCAAAACCAATTACCCGGTACGAAGCAAAAATCAGTAGGTTGACCTCAGCTTTCACAATGCAATTTTGCGATAGAGAAATTAAAACAAATTCATCAAAATCACAATGACTCGCAATTAATATATTTGAAATAATAGCTTACAAATACTTTGAGCTCTGTGAAACTGTGACAAATAACTGATTATTGATCAAAATATTATTTTATGTGTGAGCATGTAACAGCACGTCCAATTCAATTGGAATGACGAACATAAAAGGACACTTGTCACATAGCGCATTCGCAAGAGGATCAACTACGCCACCTGGCGTTTTTGCGAATCATCAACGCCATTTTGTAAAATGTTTAAAACTATATGCAGCGCCATCTGTTTTCGAAAAAATGTACTAAAAACCGGGTTTTAAATTTTCCTCGGAATTTTCAAGAATTTTCCTCCATAATGTATTTTTTCCTTGGGCCAATACGATTCCTTCAAGCCCAAAATAGTGAAAATATCCCAACCTGTTCTTGAGTTATGAGGGCACACATGGACGGCAGTCACTTTTACATAAAGGGTGTTTTTTTAAGTCCCCTTGAAACTTAAATTGTATAAAATAACACATAAAGTTAAATTGTAATTGAAAAATTATTTTATCCGAAAGAGCCAATACATGACATTAACATTTGAATATGATTTCGGGTTTATGGCCACCATGACTATTCATGACGAAGCGCATTCTGGACGTCCAATTTGGGGTCACTTTTTCGAGCGTTCCTGGCCGTATGACACCATCAACACAAACAATTGTGGCCTCCAAGGCTTGTTGCTGGTTTATAAACATAAATCAGTGACTTTACGCAACCCCACAGGAAATGATCGAGTGGTGTCAAATCGCACGACCTTGCAAGTTTCTTGAAACCAACTTGTGGCCAAATTCTGATTTCAATAAATCGATGGTACCTTCACATCACAGCTAGTGCGGCCTGGAGTGCCACCCGACTAAACCCACTTGGACTCTGGAAGAGCAAAGCATATGGACATGCGAGTATACTACAGACAATCCCAAGAGAACTCAATATAACAACCGATTACTGCACCCCCTCATTGACGTTCGATAACCTATTCGATGTTAGGTTTCCCAAGAGAATAGAGTGGGACAAAGGGGAACCACTTACAGGTTTTGAAACCAAAGTATTTACGGACGGATCCAAAATGGAATGTGGAACCGGCTCGGGTGTTTTCTCCGAAGAGGCAGGCCTCAACTTATCATTCAAACTCCCAGACAAATGCAGCGTTATCCAAGCGGAGGTAGTGGCCATCAAAGAATCCTGCGCCGCTCTTATACTACAGCGAAGAACAGAGCACATTGGAATATTTGTAGATAACCGAGCGGCTCTCCTATCACTCAAATCTTACAACACTGCGTCCTAACTCGTTAGTGAATGTAGGGAAAAACTTGTCGAGCTACGTCGGCTGGTCAATATGGTTCTTACTTTGATTCCAGGCCATAAGGGTCGCCTAGGGAACCTCTTCCACCAAACTCCATATGGTGTCAGTCACAACGCCTATAGGGTTGGTCAAAAGAGGTATTTCCTGCATTACCTTGAACGAGCGAAGACCAGATGGGATAGGACGGAAACGTGCCGCATATCCAGAAACGCATGGCCAGAATATAACATTTACCGGACTAACTCCCTGACTAGCCATAATCGGGGAGACATATCCAGGCTAACTGGCGTGCTGACCGGACACTGGCCAATCGGTAATCACGCAAGACGGTTGAAGCTGCCATATAATGATCAATGCCGTGCCTGCGACGACGCAGAAGAGGAGGAGACGCTGGAGCATCTCTTCTGCAGTTGTCCGGCTCTGATGAATTGACGCCTGAAGACTACGGGCCCTCCCTTCCTGCATAAACTCACTGAGATTCACGAGATAGATCTAGGGGATCTAATGAGGTATCTCCGATCAAAATGCTGGATATATACACGGTACTTTTGACCTTCCGGAGTAATGTGGTATGCAAAACGGTGTCTTAAGAAACTACCTCATGATTAATAGTATCTTTAGCAACCACGAAAACCAACCAACCAACCAAATCGATGGTTGCGGTTGCCGTATAGCACTTGGGGGGTATCCTGTTGAAAACACATCTCGTTCGGATCAATTTCGTCGCTATTTTCAAAATCATTGACCTCCATTGACCGCAACGCGAGCCTCGGCTTTATTTTTGATGTAATGGGGCCCGATGATGCCAGCAGCGTGTAAAACGCAACAAACGCTGCAATTTTTATGGATATAATGGAGTCTGTAGAGTCTATTGTGGATTGGTCGAACTCCATGTGGGCCTTATTTGTTTATTGACAAATAAATGAGCCTAATAGCTGAACACAATTTTGGGGTGAAACACCGGGTCTGTTTCCAAGTGATTTAGAGCCAAATCGGCGAAAGAACGACGTATATGATGGGACTCGTGGCTTTAGTTCCTGCACCAACTGGATCTTATACGGGTGTATACAAAGATCTTTGCTCAAAATTGTCCACATGGACGGACCCCATTTCCAGCGACCGACAACGACTCGATAAATTTGGATCTACTTCCCCACTTTCGTTTACAGTGGCGTTATTCTCTTTCTTCGGCGTGTTGGTTTTATTGCATTAGTTAGAGAGTATGTGGTATGTAATCTATTTGCAATTCGATGGATGGCTTGCCTACATTTTTATGCTCCATAAAAATCATGGAGTCGTCTATATGTGGCGCCAATCGATAACTGATTTTCAAAGCACATTTGGGTAATTTCGTATCATTGTTCAAGCGTGAATGTATTTATGCTGATGTGCCAGAGTATGCTTATCATAAATGTTAGAAAGTGACAGCAGTATGACAGTTCTTTCGAAAGCTAACCCCCTTTCGTAATTTTTACTTAACCAAAAGAAACACCCTTTACATACTTATAGATTTAGTTTCAATTACAAACGGCGTACAAGGCCAACAAATATTGAATTTCTCAACAGTTGTTTAACGTCACCCAAAATTAACAATCGTTGTTATTCATACCCCAAGTAATTTCAATGCCTGTGCTTATGTTTGGCATAACATCCTCTTCGTACACTACAATTTGGAAATATATAAGAGGATTTGTAGACTCACTTCAGTCGCAGATTTTTATGTTAATAAGACGGAAATCATTATTCAGATTCTGGTAAATTTTGAGAAACAATACAAATTACAAAACGTGCCAAAATTTAAAGCATTCTTGGTCACTTTATTTAAACATAAATAGCACATGGATGACTTCATTTAACAGAAGGATTAAAAACAATAGTTATGAATTCAGATTTCATTTGACTCATTAATAATTCAAATATTTATGAATCACCCCCCCAAAGCATCGGAAGTGAAAAATGTGGAGTGCCATGTCCTCGTCAGTTTTATTAGAATAAATCCCAAGTGTCTTTAATGCTCAGATAATTATTTATTCTACTAGCATTTTATGCGCTAGAATTTTATTTAGTAAAATCGAGAAATACTTGACAGCCTAACAGTAGGCAACATTTCCTTGCAATTTATAATTTTTTTTAAGAAACTAACGACCTTATTGATAAAAGTTTGTGGGAAGTTTGGAAGACAGTTTATCATACAAAAAACGTCTCTCAAACCTCTAACAAATTTGTATGAATAAGGCGATAGATATGTGAGAGCAAATGAAACATTTTTCATAATTTTATGTTTTTTCAGAAAACAAAAGTAATAAATTTATATTTCATAATTTGACTTTAAATGTAAGATAAGTTGAAACATTATAAAATTTATTATTACTGACCAACATCAAGCATATACTCGTCCATATGTGATAGCACAAAAAGTTCATCCTGAACAGCTTTATTATATTAGTTGGTAATTAGTAAGAGATTATACTGTAAATTAGTAGTTGCATGTATTAATTTTATATCTTTTGGTGACCGAGATTTTCTAAATATTAATTTTTATTTTTGCTCATAATTTCATGTTCGTATTAAATTAAGGACATCCACATCCCACCCACAACAGAAACAAATTTTATGAAAAATTGCTGTAATTAAGAATTCGTGGTGCGTGAAATGTTTCTGCTTTTGGGGGGCGCCATATAAGGAACTTTTGATTTAGTTACTCCTCCTCAGTCTATCCGTCTGATATATCATTCATATTCTGGGTACAGTTTATGCGGCTCATTTTGTAGCTCAGGAATAACATTTCTGTAATTATCACGCCACCCTTTCCTAATATATGTATGTATTTTAGTAAAATTTGCTGTGTCTGTTTGTTTTTTGTTGTCCAATTGCTGTGCATTTTGTGGAGTTTTAGTTATTATGAAAATCCAGTTGTTTGGTTGCGTTATACCCACCGGGCAATATAACACATTTTTTGCTGAACAGGATAAAGTGGGTGCATAAGCAATGGGCAAAGTGGTTACAGTTGCATGATACAGAATGGGTATTAATTTTGCCATTTCATTGGTAAAATAACAGTTTTTGGTGGTATTTCCCATGCCATTAGACTAGAAGCAGTACAATATAACACACTAAGTATCTAGCAGATATCTGCAAGCAAATCAAACCACAAATACCAAGCAGGACCGCATTATTGTAATTCAAGTACCAAGTTGGAAATTTCCTAAAGACATCATCAATGGCTAAGAGATGACACGTCAGACTCCCTGCTGACTTGCCGATCCACTCCCATACAAAAAAGAATCAAGTCAACAGGAATCGTCAGCCGTTTGTCAATAATTGTGATCACCATATGATATGTACAGAGACGTCCTTGAGTCACTATTCATCAGTGGGTCAGTTGGTCAATAAGCCACTAAATGTTGTGCTCATGTGTAATCTTCTGTATTGACTATGCTTGACCGATAATTAACTAAAATCTGAAAGAAGAGTTGTTAACATCATAAACCCTGGGCATACATCCGAATCCCTGAAAGTGTGCATATCCTTTTTTACAATTTCATATATTTTTTAAATAAATTTTGAAAAATTTATGACATATAAAGGGTTTTTTAAACAGAGACGCTACAAAAGTAAATCGATAGGGACAGCAAACGACGCCATATTTTTTCCCGCTCTTTTGACATTTATCTTCAGTAATGTTTGCCATTTCATCATGGAAAGAGTTACGACCCAACAACGAGTCGAAATTTTTAAAATTTACTACCGAAGTTTGGAGTCAGTGGCCTCAACTTTAAGAGCTCTACGTCCAATTTATGGTCTTCAGCGATGAGGCATCGCAAAGTAAGCGATATTGGTCAGACAGCAATCCACACGTAATCCATGAGTTATCATTGCATCCCGAAAAAATTACGGTTTGGTGCGGTTTATAGGCCGGCGGCGTCATTGGGCCGTATTTCTTCCGTGATGATCAAGACCGGCACATTACTGTGAATGCGAATCGCTACCGTTCAATGGTAACCGATTATTTTTGACCCCAATTGGATAATATGGACTTGGAGGACATGTGGCTCCAACAGGACGGCACCACAAGCCACACAGCGAATGCCACAATCAATTTATTGGAAACCAAGTTTGGTGAACGTGTTATCTCACGAAATGGCCCAGTCGATTGGCCGCCTTGATCGTGCGATTTGACGCCGTTAGATTATTTCCTGTGGGGCTACGTCAAGTCGATGGTCTATGCCAACAAGCCAGCGACGATTGATGAACTTCGTACGAATATCGAACGTGAAATTGCAGCAGTATCGGCCGATTTATGCTTGAAAACCGTCGAAAATTGGGTTCAGCGTCTGGACTTCTGCAAGCGTGCCCGTGGTGGCCACGCAAAAGAAATCGAGTTCCATACATAATGGCATCGAACGTACTTTCACAGGAATAAAGAATTTCATTGGTATCTAAAACCGGGTTTGTTTTATTTAAAAAAAACTTTTGTAGCGCTCTTATTGAAAACCCCGTTCGGTGCATATCCTTTTTCACAATTTTAAATATTTTTGCAATAAATTCTGAATAATTTATTACATAACTACAAATAAATATAAATTTTTCAGTTTGAAATTTTTTTTGAATAACCTGAAATATACACAAGTGACCTACAGTAGACAAATGATAAAGACTTCCTCTATAAACAGGCAGCATTAGCTTTAGTGATAGTCAGTCAGCCAATGCGGACAAATTAATAGGACCGTCTTACATATATTTTCAGTCCCTCCACAATTTAAGCCACCCAAGTCAAAACTAGTGACATGCCATGAAGGTGTCCTATATAAATTGTCATTAACTATTGACATTGTCCTAAGGAGATACTACTGATAATGTCGTCAAGAAAAAATTTCCAACTGGGTAGTATCAAGGACAACATACAACGAGTATAAAATATAACCAGATTCGAAATTTATATGCGGAGGAAATACAAGTTAAATGATCCCAAAGCATACCAGTCCAAGCATGAAAGGAATCAAATTGCTGCGATCTTTCCCGATTAGTCTCTGTGGTCTCGATAAGTCAGCATAAGACACTGATCTCAACTCAAAATTTTTTATGGCATAAATTGCAAAAAAAATTAATAGTTTTCAAAAAATTAATAGTCTGGAAGATCTAGAAACCATAAACAAAAATCTCTGTTTAATTAGTTTGGCTTAAGGTCATAAAATGAAAATACCAGCGGGTTCGACTGTTTTTTCAAGAACCCGCTGGTACTTTTATTTTATGGCCTCAAGCCAAACTAATTAAACAGAGACAATATAGAAGGTCAACAATCAACATAATAATAAACAAAAATCTTTTCCTGCAATATTGTTTCAATGAAGTGTCGTAGAAGTCATGCGCTTTTGTACCAATTTCTCAGTAATTTACCTGTTTACTTACTTACTTAGGTGACCTAGTCTCAAACAACAAAGTACCCTGACCACGTACTTACAAAATGAGGACAACCTATTTCTTCAACCGGCTCGATCTTCAACTTCATCATACAGTTGTTAACACCAAAGCTCTTGCATACAATATTCCCCCTGGGTTTTCTAGCGAAGTCTTGGTCGTCCTGTTTTCCCATATTCTTCGAGTACGTCTTCGAATACCTCTCGCACTGGTTCATTCTGATCCATTCAACTGACATTCAACCAACGTCAACGCCCTTCGTAGTTCATCTTTCATCGATATACGCCGTGTTGTATTATATGGCCGTCGGTGGTGCAATGGCTAGTGTGCGTGGATCCTATGCATGAGAACATGGGTTCGATCCCAGCTCTGACCTCTTTACATTCCCTTCGACGACGTCACCTCGTTTAGTGAGTACTTAGCCATAAAAAAGCTTCTAAAAATACCGTTCGGAGCCGGAGTAAAACTATAGGTCCCAATCAGTGAGTGAAAAATTAGAAAGCGCACTGGTTGTGAGAAGCTCTCCACAATCCCTTCATTGGATGTAATGGTAAACGGTTTTTTTTTTGTATTATAGGACAATATATTTTCCGCAGCATTTTTCTCTTGAAGACTAGATAGCAAGATAGATTGAATGACAGTCTGATATAGTTGGATTTTCGTTTTATGAAAAAAATATTAGTTTATTTTGGTATTTGATGTATTGTGGTTAATAATATACTATTTTTTAAAAAAATATAAAAAATATTTTTTTATATTTCAGGAAGGAGAAGTTATAATTCTAGAAGCTTGTGCATGAATCAGTGAATGCAAGACTGCTTACGAAAGGGTCCCCAAACGTATCATTTATGCGTCGTTTGCGCTTTGTTGCGCCTTGTCGCAAACAAGGACTAAAACGAAATCCTTTAAAATCTAATTTTTCCAGCTTTTTCAACTTCATGGTGTAAATTAAACAAATTCTGTTACAAACAAAGATCGCTTGCAAATGTTTGTATTTTTGTTTCAAAACAATGGTTCTGTCCGTCAAACTCATCGTGTTGCACTCCATTCATTTTCTGGTAGACATAATCGGCCATAAGAGCTGCTAATTCGAACAACAGTGGATCGTTTATGCACCACGTTTAGTCTTAATGGTAATGTGTATCCTGTAGGATGCCAAACAGTGTTCGCCTATACCAAACTATTGCCGCTGAACAGCAAAGCATTGAAGAAGACCCACATCAGTCAATTCAGCGCCGTTCTCAGCAAATGGGGATGTAGCCATTTACTACATTATGAAAGATTTTGCGAAAGGATCTTGGTTTGCAAATTTCTAAGATTCAAGTTGTACAAGAATTAAAGCCAAACGACTATCGTATGCGCCGTCTATTCGGCCATTTGGGTGAAGCACAAATTGATATTGATTTAGATTTTCCATACAAAATTTTGTTCAGCGATGAAGCTCATGTTTGGTACGTAATTATACAAAATTGTCGCATTTGGAGTGAATATAATCCACAGCCTTTGTCCAAACACCATCCCATTACAGAAAATTTCTGTTTGGTGTGCTTTATGGCCCGGCGGAGTCATTGGTACATATGTCTTCAAAATCGATTGTGGGTAGAATGTTACTGTCAACGGTGAACGCAAATGATTGCATGATTTTCGTACCTCAGTTAGTCAGCATTAATCTTACTGGCATGTGGTTGCGACAGGACGAATCGGCTAAACTGTACGAGTACTTCTAAAAACCAACATGATATCAATTTTTTGCCGCACATTTCCGCAAACAACAAATAGATTGTATCCGCAGATTTGCATAGCAATTTGTTTACATCATTACTTTTTGAAGCGAATATACAACCCGTTATCACTTTTTCAATCAATTCAGTTAATGATAAATTTTTCGTTGTTTGTCCGAACTGAAACCATTCACAAAGAAGTTTATATTTTTGTGTTTTATCGCATTTGATAGTTCAATATCCATTCATTGCACATTTGGACTGTACTTTTGTATTGCACATCATAGAGCTGTGTAAATGACAGAGTTGTAAAAACTAGTTGGCCAATATAAACAAAGGAAATTCCGCCCAAGGATCACAAAAAAGTATTTTTAATTAAAACTTTTAATTAAAGTCAACAATTCAAATGAAGTTAACACGAAACATTAGTTAGGGGAATCCATAAGTTTAAAGCGAAATTGAAAACTAAATCCCTTTATATTGTCAATATTTTTCCAGTATAGTTTTTTTATATTTAACCGCTTGGTATCTATCCCCGAAGGATTTTAATTCTGGGGATATTTGTGAATGGTGTAAAATCGTTTAATATGTACTTTACTGAATGTTATTTACAGTAGACTCCGTCACCACTAATAGCAACAAAATATCACGAAGATATTCAATACAAAATGCAACTGTAGTGAGGGAGAATAATTCAGGTTGTGGCCAGCAGGTAGTGCACATTTTACTACTACAGCCTGGATGTAGTTGTTATATCGAAGACGACATAACTTGTCTAATATAAAACTTGTCTAATACAACAACAGTTTCTACCTGACTTGATGAACTGATAAAATCATCGCGAGCCACCACCAAAGTGTTTTACTTCCCTCATGCCAATAGTGGTGACAACTGACCAGTCTTTTTCTCTCAATGCTAAAAATACCCTGAAGCATGTCTCGTTTCATTGATCATAGTTGTCATACTACCAGATGACATGAATTTCATCATCAATTGTGTCTTTGCGTGACTCTAAGAATCGCCGTTTTCTAAATAGATAGATGTACGACGTGGCGTATGATAATCGTTACAACTCATAGAACAAAACAATATCACTCATTCGTCCTAAATATCTAAAGAAAATTAAAGAAGTTCATACGTAGTACGAGGGCGGTCCTAAAACTAGCCGCCCTGACGTATAGATGGTGCCAGTACTTTGAAAAAATAATATTTTGGTGAGACAAAGGAACAGTCAAAGCAGTGTACTTGAATGGGCGAATCTGTCCAAAGAAGGTGAAGACAGTTCCATCTGTAGGCAAGGTCATGGCGTCTGTTTTTTGGGATGCGCATGGGATAATTTTTATTGATTATCTTCAGAAAGGAAATCCATTAACGGCGAACATTATTATAATGTATTGCAGCGTTTAAGTGATGAAAGTGTGGAAAAAAGGCCGCATTTGTCGAAAAAAAGTGCTGTTTCATCAAAGACAATAATCCAGATGGCACATCCACCATCCCGATGGCCAAAATTAATGGCTATTTGAAGGTACAGGATTCTGCATTTTTCATTCACAGGTTTATTCACATATTTCGTCGCACTAACAACCTCCGTGGCGGTTTCTTTCAGCATTCTAACAATGTCTGGCCACGTATTTTGACTGTCTTGTGCCAAATTGTAATGTGGAGTTGGGTCGTACATCATTGATATGGGTGGGTCCTGCACTCTGTCTGTATTGTATTTTAAGATTTGCCTCTAATACCGGTGACAGCCGCTGGACGGAGGCCGAAGGTGCCCAGAAAGAGTTGGTGGTCGCTATCAATATCAGCATTACGTCTACTTTTGATATCCAGCAAGGAAAACATCTTCGTGACAAGTATATGGTCAATTTGATTGAAAGTTTGACCATCCGGAGATTTCCACGTATACTTGTGTATATTTCTATGGAGGAATTTCGTTCCAGCGATAAACATTTGATGGCGAGTACAGGAATCTATGAGCCTGCTAACATTGTTATTTCTCACAGTTCCCAGACATCATTTCCTGTAGGGTTCTGTTGTCGTCGCCCACTTTGGCACTGAAATCTTATCAAAATATTTTAATGTCACCACTTGAAAAGGAGCTTACAGCAAAATCCAGTTGGCTTAAAACTCGTCCTTAACACTGCCCTCATCAGGCTCAGTATCAATCGAATCAAAACTCACAATGACGATGTGATCAGATATTAGAGCATTTCTAGCCCTAGACGAAGGTCTACTCTGTTTATACATTGCGTATCGTTGACGGAATATATAAAGCACATACCAGATGATAATTAAGATTTGCCAATAATAAGCCAACGTACTTCGCTTTGGCCTAGGATGTCCACATTTTAGAATTCCATAACTCGTCTGTCCCGTTGGCGTCTCGATTTTTCGAAGAGTGTTCTTGCATTCCAGGTACCAATCATAAACCGTTGTTTATAACCAAATGTTGTTATCGAGGACAGGATTTTGTTCCTTCGAAATTATTGATGTTCTGTAATAACCACCACATCCGATCCTAGTACTGGGGCTGCCAATAACCTCTAGGCAAGTTTACACCCCGCATTAGGGAGGTATTTCTTTCGACTTACCAGTCTAGATCTGTAGTGTTTAGTAAACAGCAGGCCCACATCGAGCAGGATGTGACTCTTCGTCACGCACTACGGTCTTGTAGAAACTTTTGCTGCCCCTGTGCACTATCAACTTTGCACTCACCCCCTCCCGCTCTCGCCCAACAAAATAGATGCACAAGATAAATTAAAAAATTTAAACTTAAATTTAAGAACCTGTTATTAGTTCAAGATAATCTGGAAATTCTAATTGCTAGTCAAAAAAATAATAGTTTCCCGTTACATTCCATGAAGGCATTGGGGAGAGCTTCTCACAACCAGTGAGATGTGCGCTTTCTAGTTTTATACTCACTGATTGGGACCTACAGTTTTTACACCAATTCGAAACGGTATTTTGAGAAGCTTCTTTATGGCTAAATACCGGATAGTGTCGCCGTCACTATGCGAGGTGTCCGCCGCCAAAAGAAATGTAAGGTGGTAAGAGCAGGGATCCAACCCAGGATATCATGTACAAGTAATTTTATAGTTTGCCATTCTCCATTTAAACCGAACTTAACTGACCAATGTTTGTCATTCAAATGTCATTTAATATGAAAATTTTCTGTGAGGTTTTAAATTGAATTATTTAGGGTAAACTCACCCTAAGTATACCAAACCAATTACACGAAATCACAATTTATTACACTTCACTCCCATAACATACAGCATTACCTTGGGAAAATATATATCCAGATTATACTCGTATGGAATTACATCCTTTGCAGTCACACTCCTCAATAGCATTACAAGTGACTTTCACAAATCCTCAATTAAGAACCCCAAGATAAAAGAATTCAACAATTCAATAACAAAATACTCCTTTCACCTTAAGGTCAAATCAAGAAACATCAATTTTCTGTACAAAATCTTTAAAATCAATAAATATTGTCCAAACAACATGTAACAAATTTGTTCATAATCTCTTTGTAGACTTTGTAATCCCATTATTATTACGGCCCCAAAAGTGTTTATTAACAATCTATAGAATTACCAACATTTATTTTAGCCAATATCTTACTAATTATCAACAGAGCGTTATTAGGTTTCACACATATTTAAAAAGTTCTCTGTTCAAAATACTATAAATAAATTAGATCCCAAACATTATTTTTCTTGCTTCCTTGTAGTCAATAAATTATAATTTGCACTCGTAATTTTATAGTAATTGAGTTTTGTATATTCTGGCAACAACTCGTATGAAAAAGTATTTTTTGTGAGAGAGGTAATAGCATCTTTATCATCATCATCATTATAATATGCATCATCTATTTTGTAGTGATCAACATCATTGACCGACAACCTACGATTTATCTGTAGCATTTCCGAAAATGTATTCCACAAAGTTACGAAAATTTATTCTTGGGTAAATACATTGCAAATAATAAAATATTGTCATTGGGAATGAAAGGAGCAGGCCTGCAATTACTGTCAGAGATGAATATACAATGTTTCTTTGTTGATTAAGCAAAAGGACAAAACCTGTTTCAATTTACGTCTTAATAAAATTGAAACAGGTTAAAAATTATGGAGGAATATAACCCCTTCACGTCTAAATCTATATACTCATCAGACTATTTATTTATTTATTTATGAATGTTTTGTATTACAACAGTGTGTTACAACAAAGACATTCATCAATCGGCCCAAAATCTTTAAAGCACATACATATTATTTATTTGGCTAAAGTGTAACGGCCTTATTGACAAAAGTTATGAGGTGTTTGCGAAACGATTTATCCTACTAAAAACGTCTCTCAAATCTCTTACAAATTTTTATGAATAAGGCGCTAAATTTATATTATCTCAGTCATTTAAAATAGTATTGAAAAATTTAGTGATGCGTGTCTTTTAGTTATTGCTTTGAGGTCAGTTAAACGTTATTACTGCAACGTTATTGATTATACGTACCCAACAACTTGGAAAATAAATATAAATCATACGCCCTATTGTAAAAAATCAATACTGCTCATTCGATCTGGTGCCTGCAAGACGTATATAAAATATTTTATTCCTCTTTTGTAATACTGTTGTTTTATTTCGATTTTTTTCAAAGAACTATCTTTCAATTCGGTATTTCTCGTTTCTTGGCTTAAACGCCTTATATACTTTTGTTAAAATCGTAATAAATTGTACTAGTAAATTTGTGTCTTAGATTACACTGTGGAACACAAAAAAAATAACAAGGTTCTGACAAAAAAAAATACATATATCTGCGTTTTCAAAGTTTACGTCTGAGTTTCTTTATAAGGGCGGTAGGGTGATATTTAAATAATTTCCAAATTTATATTTATTATAGCCACTGGGCCAAAATCTAAAACTATAGCTAAAACATGTTAGTATTTATCATATCTAATTGAAGCCTTCTCCCAAATAACGTTGTAAGCGACATTTTTGTAAGAGCCGTTTTTACGTAGATTCCTGTTCGAATTCCTTCGCCAGATTGTTGAAATGCTATTAATTTAAAGATATAGTACACAGATATAGTAACTCAAGAAGTTGTCGATATGCTAAGTTCTTCTGTGAGCTACGTAAGCCAAATGCACGACATCGAGTTTAAATAACCAATATGGACAGGTGGTAATTTGAACAGAACCATAACCGACTGTATACTATCATACAGCAGCCTGTATCTGTACGAGGATGATCCCAAAACTAGCCGACCCAACAAGGCAGACACAAAAAAGTTGAAAAAATTGTTTCTTTATTTTTCAACATAATCTCCTTTTAGTTCGCTACACTTTTTCCGGCAATATTCAATAGTTCCGTACCCTGTTTATAGTAAGAACTGTCACACTCCTTAAAACAGCCATCAACCGCAGACTCCACCTCTTCATTGTTAGCTAATCTTTTTCCATCGAGCCATTTTTCCAAGTTTGGAAATAGAAAATAGTCTGTGGGAGCTAAATCTGGCGAATAATGTGCGTACTGAAGCAATTCGAACTTTAGTTCATTAATTTTGGTCATCGCAATAGTGGATGTGTGAATTGGAGTATTTTCATGACGAAACAACACTTTCTTTTCCGCCAAATACGAACGTTTTTGCCAAAATTTCATCACTTAAACGCTGCAATCAATTAGCATAATATTCGCCGTTGTTGCTTTTTCCTTTCTGAAGACAATCAATAAAAATTATCCCATGTGCATCCCAAAAAACAGACGCCATGACTTTGCCTACAGATGGAACCGTCTTTGCCTTATTTGGATACGATTCTACTATACCAGTCCACTGCTTTGTGTGTTTCTTTGTCTCATGTGTGAAGTGGTGGACCATGTCTCATTCATGGTTATAAATTGACGGAAAAATTTGGCATTATTGCGGTGAACATCGCCAAACACTCTACTTCAGCATCTTCACACGCATTTTTTGGTCTATTAAAAACAAGCGTGGCATCCATCTTGCGTAAAGCTTTCTCATCTTTTTGAAATCCCTATCATTTCCGCTAGCTCAGGCACCTTTAGTCGACGAAACAAGACCGGTTCTTTATTGGGCAAAACAATAGTGGAATCTATTGCCACTGTAGCTGAAAATATCATCGAACGGCGATCAACATCAATATTCGCAGCTATTGAAAATTTCTCACACTTCTTTGCGCAGAATTTTGCATGAGGACGTTGGTGTGAAGTCTTATAAAATTCGATTAGTCTAAGAACTTAAACTGTGTTTTCGCTTCGCTGAATGGGCTTGAAGTCGCTTGGCTGAAGATGAGAAATGTTACCGAAAAATCATCTGTCTTGTAAAGTTCATTTACACCGCGGTGGCTACGTTAACAAACAAATTGTCGCATTTAGGACTCGGATTATCAACACACCGTGAGGAGAAGCCAATGCATCCACAACGAGTGGTGCGGTTTTTGCCATGACGGCATCATAAATCCATTTTTTTTCGAAACTGCGCAAGTAGCCGACGTTACCGCTAATTGCGAGTGTTACGACTAATTGCAAGGAGACGACTGGGGTCTAATTTTTTAAAAATCGATATCGAATTCATTATCACTTTGTCGGTTCTGAAGTTGTCTGAACGCATGTATATGATATGGTGATAGCATTATCGACATAACGATATCGTTCAGACCATTATTGTCATACACAATTAGACCCCTGAGCCCTAATTGGGTAGGACGATAATCGTTTAAGCCATACTGATATGTCGATGATGACAGTGTGTCTACATACGTTCATAAAACTTCAATAGCGACAAAACAATACTGAAATCGATATCGTTTCTTACACAATTAGTCCCCTTATTTCAACAGAACAACGCTACGTCACACAGCCAATCGATCTGTTGACCACTCTTTTCGAAACCCGCAGAACCAGCCGAAATCTCGGAAGTTCATTGGCCGCCTCGCAGCTGCATTGTGACCCCGTGAGAGTATTTTCTCTCAGGTACGTGACGATAAGTGTTAGGCAAAGAATCCCGAGTCCATTCGGGCCTTAAAACACGAAATCGGCACTGTCTTTCACGGGATAGAGGCCCGACAAACGAAAAAGTACAGAACAATTATGTAGATGAAATGAGGTACTATAACGCGGAAACGTGGAAACCATTTTAACGATGTTAAATTTCATAAATTTCATAAATGCATTCATAAATTTCAATGATAATTTAAAAAAATATTTATCAATGTTTTTTTTTAAACCGAAATTTAATTCCAAACGGGCCCCAATATCGATATGGTCCCCAATATCCTCGGAGCCCTAGACAACTGTCCAGGTTACCTCTCTGTGAACCCGCCACGGGCATAACACAAGTGGCATCGTGATTGCGGGGTAATGTGATATATGGTGTGGCAGTGTGGGATATGCCACATGTTAATTATTCTCTTCTTAGTTAGTGGCTGCGGTCTAAATAGATAATAATATCACAACTGCTACCACCATAATCAGTCATTCTGATGCTGCCACTTCATCACTTTAGTAGAGAAAATGATAAATTTGTAACTTCCTTGTCATTCTTGTGGTTAACAACGGATATCAAGGAACAGTTTGTCAAGAATTCACTTTCCACTCTCCTAAATAAAATATAATTATTGACAAAATCATTTAAAAATCGCTAAAACTAGTTAATCAGCATTAGTAATATAAAATAAGAAAATTTAATAAGTTTAATAATCAAAACTACTAAACCACAATTGGAATTGGGTCTACACTAATAAGTTTTTCAAACAAACTTAAATACACCATCACAATATTTAGGCTTACTTAAAAATGTTCCCAAATTAGTTTAGTCGTATTAAAAATAAATAATATTTTTCAACAAAAATATTAATATTATTGCCTTAAAAAATGTCAGCTATCAAAGATTATAAACTTCATAAATTTTGTTTTCGTAACCATTATTTTGACGGTCTTTCTTTCATTCTTTATTACTTTGTATTCATGATCTGTGTCTTTTGAAAAAAAAGGACAAATTATGTGGATATTTTTACATAAACACCTTTCTGGCTACAATTAATCCCTGGGTAGCATTTTCAGGCAGTTGCTCTTCATCATCACTTGTTTTTTAAGCATTTCTCGTTTCGCAACCAGTTGACTTAAAAAAAATATTGTGTAAACATTTGCTCCTTCCTCATTTACAAATTTACTTTGAAAACATCCATGAAAAATGTTGGTCAAGTAACAAGAGAACATATTTATTGGCCCGTTAGAAACAATCTTTGTCAAAAGACGTTAAATCTTAAACATAAAACAGTGGGAGATTTCTGATAAAGGTTCAGAACTACTGAGTCAGGCAAAATATGAAAAAAACGTACGCCTGGTAAAGGTATAACAATATTAATCATACGTCCCTCACATCAATTCAAATTAATATTACTTATTCGTACGAAACCCTGTACGAAAGAGTAGGAAATTTTGGGTCTTTGCCCTAATGTTTAAAATAATATAGGTTTAACAATAGTAATATTTCTTAATATTTTCATGTCCCTTTATATGTCCTTTGGTTATTTAAACAGAATACAAAAATATAAAACAATATTACAAACTATAATTTAACGAAAAGATTCATGAAGAACTTAGAGCGTCAACGAATTCTCTCCATAGATTTCTGTCTCTGGCAATTGATTTAATTTGGTTCCATGATAGAATCGTTTGTTTGTACTCCTTCTCCAGGCACCGCTTTCAGGTATATGGCGGTTTTCTTGACCTTCGACACCCCTGCGGGCTCCATACATGTGGCACACTAACAATATCTGTTGTTGGACGCCTAAGTATATGGCCGATCCAAGTCCATTTTCTTCTACGTATATCGAATGCGATAGGACTGTGGCACGTACATTACCAGAAGAACTGTGTACTGTGGTAAAATTTCTTAATGGCCTGAGTTTAATTATGGTAGATTAATATTTATCATACGCTTATCGTATCAATTCAAATTAATATAAATTATTAAAACATTAATTAAAGAAAATTTGATTCAATTCTCGCGTGGTCTGCTATGGATCGGGGCAGGCGATACCATCATCTGATTATTTGGCTATCGGTTTTTTTACCCCACTGGTAATCTGGAATGGTAAACCTTGACCTGCACATGTGAATCCATACATTGTATGAATATATATGTATATTTACTGGAAACATAATTGAGTGGTTCTTCTGTTTATTCTACGTCTGTCTATCTATCCGAAAAAATTTCTAATTTATAAAATATTCTGAAAAATTAAAATGGGGCATCTGGAGACATGACCCTGAGGGAAATGCCAACATTCTCCAGGAGTTGAGTGAGAATCAACCTAACGAGTGTTTGAGTCAGACCACTAACTACATGCTGCCGAATGTAGACTTTGGGCAATACCCGGAGATCATGATGCCAGACTGGAGTGACTGGTTGGGAGGTATACCTTCCTCACTCTTTGGTTATCTAATCCTTACAGATAAGCTCCAAAATGAAATCGACATGGGGGCGGGGTCTTCAGTGAGGGCCTTCAACTCGGGCTTTCAAGGAAATTGGGTGCGAACTGCAGTATCTTATCTGATCCTTACAGATGGCTCCAAAATGGAATCGAGCACACGGGCGGGGATCTTCAGTCAGAAGCTTCAACTCGGGCTCTCGATGAAATTGGATACGAACGTCAGCGTCTTCCAAGCGGAAATCGTGGCGATTATTAGAGCGCAACTGAGATAATGGACTCATGCTTGTACCCAGCAGGTGATTTCGTCATTTACGTTGATAGAAACCCGCGCCCTCAGTGCGATCAGGTCACACATATGTAAATTCAAATTGGTTAGGCATTGCAAGTGGATGGGATGCCCGGCAAGCTACGACTCTGCTGGGTTCCGGGACATAGTGATGTAACAGGGAATGTTGAAGCCCGACTGTCTTGCTAGAGCAGGATGCACTTCTGCTGATTTGAGATTGACTGTCTCTGCAAATCCACCGACCTGTTACTTGTACGGCTTGATCGAAGTAGATTACAGGATTCCAAGAGACATATGGCCAGCACTGGACTCAGGAAAGACTGAGTTCCTTCTTCGACTTGACTAGGCCGACTTGCAGCATCTCGTTGGGGTAATCACAGGTGACTGTGATGCTGGAGGCTTCACTCGCAACTGGATTGTCAACGGGGTTGATGACGGCCGTGCTTGTTGTGATGAAGAAGAGGTGGAGACCATTGAGCATCTTTTATGTCAATACCCAGTCATGCAGGGTAGGCGTCGCGTTTATTTGGTTGGTTTCAGGCTGAGGGCCTGGCCTCTTTGCGCGATGTGGCCATTGAATGGTAAACCTTGACTTGCACAGGGCTTATCAGGTGATGTGTATGTACAGATACTGGGATCATAATTGAATGGTTCTTCTGTTTGTCCTACGTCTATCTACCTATCGGAATTTTGTACTATTTGTGGGGGCCTGTCTCTAGCATAGGCGACATATTTGTGGTCGGTGGAGTATGATGATGTCTTTATGTTGGCCGTAATTTGATCAAACTTTTCTTACTACAGAGTTTGAGCTCTTTAAGATATAAAGGAGAGTTTGCATATGCGTATTAGCCAAAACCACCACAGGAAAGAGGCCAAGAGATTTACGAGTTTCTTCACGGGAATTAGACTCTTTCAAAATTATGATTTTATTGTTAAGGCCTATTATTGTCAATTATGAATGAAACTACAACATCATTCATTTACAGTATTTGATTTACAGTACGTCAATCGATCTACCGAATTTTCAGCAGATGTTCGAATGTTTCGGACACTACCCAGTGATCTACTATTATTCTGACCTCAGCTTCGTTAACTTTTGTTGTACTTACGTTGTACTAAGCGAAAATCTATTGCTATTTAATTAAAGTTTTCTATAAAATATGATTTGCGAATAATTTATTATAAAACCCTTCCACGAAATCGATTCTTACATTCAAGCATTTAACCTTCTTTAATATGTTATCTTACAAGTTTCTAAGAATTCCCCCATTTTAAATCATCGTTTATGAAAGATACAGATATGAATGACGAAACTGGAAATAAAACATTTTGTAAAGGCAGTAAAATAAAGT
The DNA here is from genome assembly GCA_963931995.1 of Phaonia tiefii. Taxonomy (NCBI): domain Eukaryota; kingdom Metazoa; phylum Arthropoda; class Insecta; order Diptera; family Muscidae; genus Phaonia; species Phaonia tiefii. The sequence continues at coordinate 12,056,758 of OZ008371.1, forward strand.
TACAGTTACAAATCTACGTTACGAGGTCGGTCCCAATACTAGCCGACCTGACGTATAGATGGTGCCAGTAGTTTGGAAAAACAATATTTTGGCGAAAAGTGGCAACCTTGGGAAACATATGTTTTAATTTCCAAGTTGCCACATTTTTTAGTATTTTTATTTGAGACATCAAAAGTAAACGATTTCAGTGCATTTGTAAACATGGAAAAAAATGTTCACCGTTGTGCAATACAATATTTCCATTTGAAACGTCTCAGTCCAAGCAATATTAAAGCCAAGCTGGATCCTACTCTGGGGGAGTCTGCTCCTTAGTTTACGACTGTAAAATATTGGGTAGCAGAGCTTAAACGAGACCATACGAGCTGCCAAGACGAACACTGTTGTAGTCGACCAATTGGCAAGTCCACCCCAATAACATTTAAGAAAATTCACAAAATGGTGATGAACGATGGTCGACTGAAGGTGCGTTAGAAAGTTGAAATGATAGGCAGTTCAAAAAGTGCTATACACCGTATATTGACCGGAGATTTGCGCAAGATGGGTGCCGCGCTTGCTTGCACTAGAGCTATGATCTCTTTCAATAGAGATGTTTCAATAGAGTTTTTGGCGATGTTACACCGCAATAATGCCGAATTTTTGCGTCGATTTATAACTATGTATGAGACCACTTCATATCTGAGACAAAGGAACAGTCAAAGTCGTGGACTGGAATGGGAGAATCGTGTCCAAAGAAGACAAAGACGTTTCCATTTGCAGGCAAGGTTATGGCGTCGGTTTTTTAAGATGCGCTTGGGATAATTTTTATTGATCATTTTCAGAGAGGATAAACCATCAACGTCGAATGTTATGCTAATATATTGCAGCGTTTAAGTGATGAAATTGTGGGAAAAAAGGCCGTAATTGACGAAAAAGAAAGAGGTTTTTCACATCCACTATTGCGATGGCCAAAATTAACGAATCAAAGTTCGAGTTGCTTCATCGCGCACCTTATTGTCCACATTTAGCTGCCTCGGATTAGTTTCAATTTCCAAACTTCAAAAAATGGCTCACTGGTAAAAGATTTGCCAACAATGAAGAGGCGGAGTCTTCTGTGGTTGATGAGTATTTTAAGGAGTTTGACAGTTCTTACTATAAACAGGGTATCGAAGCTTTTGAATATCGCTGGAAAAAGTTAATCGAGCTTAAAGGAGATTATATTGAAAAATAAAGAAAAATTTCCCAAATTTTTTAGGTCTTCTTTGTTAGATCGGCTTGTTTTGGAACCGCCCTCGTACTTAGCAAACAAACAAAATTGCATGAAAAAGAAACATTTTATGAAAACAATTGTGGCAACCAACTAACGACAGAATATTACAATGCTCGCTACACTTTCTGTGCTGATGGATGTTTTCCTATTTTGTCTTTTTGTTTAGGACATAATTTTTGGTTGTGTTTTCGAAACCAAACCTTAATCAGCAATGGTGACAGCCCTGGGTTTTTATTTTTAAACAATGAAATGAAAACATATTAATTTTTGTGAAACCCTTCTGCAGTCGTAATATTGTTGTATTTATACCGGCAAATATTTGCTGCTATTAATATTTCCTGTTTTATCCGTAAACGATTCCTATTTTCAGCTTTATGACTTTAAGGTATCTGTTTGTTTTTTGAAATCATTTTAAGGAATCTTTTCAAATCAAAACAACTGAACACAAGTAAACAAGATGTTGATTCAGGAAAGGATTTTTGTAATTATTGTACACAAAACATTTATTTATGGCCCGCAAGTAAACTCGCAGGAAACCCCTTAAGCTGTTAATAAAATGTCAAACAATGGTTTCTTACTTCTCGGTAACCTCCTAAAGGATTGGGTATTACAAAGCAGAGAAGAGAAACAAAAAATTTAACTTTTTTATAACGATGACTAATAAATATGGAAGATTTTAAGTTTCATGTTGGTGGTGATTTTAAAGTTGACCCAAAAACATTTGTGTGTTTGGGGCCATATTGTTTTGATTTTAGCCTACTCTTCATTTATTTTCGAAAGAAAATAACCACAATAATTCATAATACACAAAGCTCCAAACAAAAGTGTTTACTAGTCCTGGTTAGTCCTTTGCATTACCTCACGACATATCGTGTAATCTTCTAGTCTTTTCTGACCTATCCCGGTCATTTGTGCATTCAAGTAAGAAGGAGTTATTCTTTTGGTGGCCGGTAATGTTTTCAATTCCAATCAATAAATTGGAATACCTACAAAACTGTACACAGCCAAATACCCTCATATTCAGATTCTCATAAATCCACACACGTGTCGAGCAACATGTCGTCACTGTCCCTGTCACACCTTTTACTTTGTAAACTCTTTACCTATACATTCTCAGTGCATTGCACCATATGCACATATTTGCACGTGCCTTAAAGTTTATTTGCTTGACTGTGTTATCACACGTTCATGGGAGTATGTGGGTGTACGACGTAAAACGACGAGCATGTTTATGTTTTTAATCCTCTTTTGTTCTTTATACAGACATACACTCATGCAAATTTTTCATCATGTTTCAAAGTACTTACATACATACAACGTATGGTGTGAAATATAAGCTTTAGACCTGCTTGATAATCATGATTCTGTACCCCCTCTTCAACGCCCGCTTTCTTAGTCAACTATAATAAGTTCACTGTGGGACTTACCCCCCCGCCTCCATCCAATGAAACTAATACTAACTTGTATATGGGCATTTCCAGAGAAAGTGCCACCCTATGTCACATCACGTCACCCTCGTTAATTGGTTATATTTTATGACCATTTGGTTCGATTGTTTTTTATTCTTTTCCTAAATACAGAATGTAAGTAACTACATATTTATTAAAAGAAAATAAGACAATCAAACAAACTGGTCCTAAAATATAACTAATTATCGAGAGTGACGTGGTGTGACAAAAGGTTGACGTTTCTGTGGAAATGCCCATATGTGTGATGAATACAAGTCTTGTAATACTGACGATAGTCACATGCACTACACGCTGACAAATTCGTATATTTTATTGTTTAGATGCAAATATATCGTGTTTGTAGCTTGTCGCAGATATACAATACTTCTGCCCAAACACATTGTGTTTGCTACTCAATACAAAATGTTTGAGACACAATGATTATTAGGCTATAATTTGTATGTTTTTGAGATTGGTAAATTGCTAAATTGCTAAAACCAAAAACGTGATAGATCGCAAAGAAACAAAAAGGCAGCAGATCTTAAATTCATTAAAACAGTACTTGCAAACATTTACATATTTCCTGCAATATGTTGCTGGTGCTGATATTTTCTGCGTGTAGGCAAAATGTAAAACACGTGATGCATTTTCAACATTTTGTTACGAATACAAATTTGAATTTACACTATTTAAAGGGACAGAAACTTGCACTTCTGTTAGAGGTACTAGCACTGACTTTGACGCTGCTACTGGGGATACTGTTGCTGCTATTCGTGTTGTTAGTATTCCTGACTGTGTAAATGCTGATACTGCTTTTTGCTTCTCTGACGTTATTACCATAATATCCTTTGCTCCTTAATGCCAGCGGTGTCAAGACTAATGATCATTGTCACTTTCCATATTCTGCGCATACTATGAAATTCAATTGGAAAAGTAAAGAAAGGAAAGTAGGATTTTTTTTGATAGACGACAGGAACTTTGACGGTGAAGAAGACTATTAGATGTCTATTAATAGGAAAATATAATATATTATATTTATATTATAATGAGATGTTACCAAGAATTGCATACAAATCGTCGATATCTTATTGTACAATACAATATAATATCAACTCGAAAAAAAACCATAAATAGCCGTATACAACAAAACAATAATCAACCGACGAAATGTTAGATTCTGTAAAAATATCAAATATTTATCTACCGAATTGAAAATGAATATTATAATCGACTAAATAGGAAGATTTTGCTTCGAGAAGTATGCCAAGCAAGTATTCAAACCATACTTGCTAACTGTTGTGAAACAGTCTTCTAAGTGAAAAGTGATTGGCTATTTGTTGGAACAAAGACATCTCAGGAAACCCCATTAACTGGCATCAGTTATTTTTGAACTAATGTTACAATAATGTATTATATATGAGGAACATTTTGACCTCGCCCCCCGTCATTTTGGGGCAGTTTTTTACAAGTTTTAAAATAAAAAGTAAAAATTATGGTTATGCGTGACAGTTAGAGGGTTAGTTTGTTCCACAAAAATGTTTATCTGAATCTTTTCTATAAAACTTCTGAACGTGTTTTGTACCTCAGAAGTAAGGAACATCCAATTTTCCATGCCGATATGTTGCAGGAAAGTTCCGAGGGGCGGAAACTTTAACCCACCCTAAAAAAATTCTGATCAGATCTGGCAAAACGCCGATTCACGTATATTTTTTTTAAACTATTCCACCAGAATCCGTTGACAGAACCCCATCATTTTTTGTTGGTGTCGCACAGTGTAATTAATGGTAAAAAGGTCGAATAAAAAAATCCATAACTTAAAAAAAATAAACTCCGGAGTTTAGTTGTCATTATATTGGGGTATGAGATTTATAGTGAAGAGGAGATGACTTCCACGCAGCTGGAAGTATTTCGATAAAAATCAATTGAAATGTTATGGAAGATATAGAAAATAACCAGCGTCTATCGTAAATGAAAGTATTATAAACAGCGGACAAAGTCTGTTGGAACATCAATTGATATTTCGAAGCAGATAGCCAATTTGACATTCATGAAGTGACATAATATTAGTTAAAAGTTAGAAATTTTAGAAATGGAAGCTTCACGCTTGAAGAAAATTGGGAATTTTAACAACTTTCTTCAAAAGTTCTGAGTCTTCAACTCAAAGTGTAAGAAATCTACTTAATAAATTCGATAGAAACTGGACGCCATCAACGCAATCTGTGGATCAATTTGTGAAGCGAAATGATCAATCAGATTCATTATTGCATAAAATAACTCGTGTACGTACTTGTCCAGTGCACTCACTCAAAAATATTGCCGCTGTAGCTAAAAATTTGCTCAAATAGCCATCAACTTCAAGTCTTCATCATTCGCAGCCATTGAACAATTCTCGCACTCCTATGCAGCAGAAGTTTTCATAAAGACCCCGGTATGAAGGTTTATAAAGTCTAAATGGTTCAAAAACTGAAGCCTTGTGACCATCCGATGCATTTTCGCTTGGCTGAATTGACTGAAGATCGATTGGCTGAAGATGAACATTTTTACCGAAAACTCATTTATTTCGATAAAGCTGATTTTTACCTCGGGGGCAACGTTAAGAAACAAACTTGTCAAATTTGGGGCTCGGAACATACACACGTCTTCGAGGATAAGCCAATATATCAACAACGAGTGAATGTTTGGTTCGGTTTTTTGCATGGCGGCATTTTAGGCCCATTTTGATTCGAGAGTGAGCAAGGAGCCGCCGTTACCGCCTATGGCGAGCGTTACCGTACCAGAAATAAGGAAAAACAACAAGAGATGATGGACTATGGCACTATGTGCCACACAGCCAACGTTACAATCGATCTTTTGCGCACTGTGTTCTAAAACCGAATAATCAGCCAAAACTCGGAAGTAAATTGACCGCTTCGCTGCTGCGATTTGATCCCATAAGACTATTATCTCAAGAACGTGGCGAAAGTGTTACGCAAACAATCCCGAGTCCATTGGAGCATTAGAACACTAAATCGACCCCAACGTTCACGAGCTAGTGGCCCAAACATTCGAAAATGTACTAAAAAATTCGGTAGATAGAATAAGGAATGAGTTGCTATATATATTTTGGGTCCAGCAATAAAAAACACAGTCATTTCTTATTGGAAATGGTTTCATTGTTTTTCCAAATATTCTCTGTGACGATCAATAAACTTTTGCATGCGCTCAAGCCAATTTTCGAAGCACTTTCCCACTCCGATTGAATGCTTTAACAGCTACTTCGGGTGTCGAAAAACGTAGACCACGCAGTAAAAAGAAGGCAAAAGAAGTGCCAAATCAGGGCTATAAGGCGGATGACCCATCAATCCGACATGTTGTGTGCTCAAAGAGCCCATGGTTGCAGCTGATGTGTGAGAGCTCTCACTGTGCTGATGTAAAATGATCCATCATCTCTTGTTGTTTTTCCTTATTTCTTCGAACACTGTTGGCAAACAGATTGCGGTATACCACTCCCAATTGACCGTCCTATGGTCCACGAAAGGCGTTGTGGCCACATAACCGGATTTACCAAAAAAAACGCCATCATCTGCTTCGATGTGTTTCATCCACGATGAAATTTTGCTGGATTTAGCTGGTCTTAAAAGACCCATACGGTCGATTGCTGTTTTGTTTCGGGCTCATATGCATAAAACCATGATTCGTCATCTGTCATGATGTTATACACAGCATTTGAGTTACCGCGGTTGTATTTTTTCAACATTACTTTGCTCCAATCGACACGAGCCTTTTTTTAACATTAGTGAAATTATGTCAAATCTAAAAATTACATTGTTCGAGCGTTTGGTCGTATTGTCAATTAATTTTATTCTTCGATATTTCGCTACCCTTTGGATAGCATCGTCAATAAGATAAACACAATTATTAATAAGAAATGAAAACAATTGATAAACTAATTTTTTTTTTCATGTCATTTGAAAAAACGACAATAACAAAAAATTAAAAAGTTAAACAATTGAAGAAATTTTCTTGTCATATGAAAAATGTTCTACATTACAGCCAGAAAAACTTTTTGTGTAGAAATAGATTCTCTACAAAAATAGAGAAACTGGAGAAACTATTTCTACACAAAAATTTTTCTGGCTGTAACTTAGAACATTTTTCATATGAAAAGAAAATTTCTTCAATTGTTTAATTTTTTAATTTTTTATTACTGTTGTTTTTTCAAATGACATGAAAAAAAAATTTTGTCAATTGTCTTCATTTCTAATTAATAATTGTGTTTATCTTCCTGACTATGCTATCCAAAGGGTAGCAAAATATCGAAGAATAAAATGAATTGAAAATACGACCAAACGCTTGAACAATTTAATTTTTAAATGCAATACGAAATGTCGGATAAATCATCACTTATTATATCAACCAAACGAACACGCAATATCTTTTTGATGCTTATGATACTAATGCCCCAGGTTGCTTCAATTTCACGGTACATCACGTGTCGGTCTTGCTTTATGAATTCATGCACAGCATAGATGGTTTCCGGCAAAACGACCGCAGTTGAACGTCCTTCATGAAATTCATCCTCGAGCGAACGGCGTCCGAGACTAAATTCTTGGTACCAGCGTTGGTATCAGTGGTTTTTGATGATACTTCATCACCAAAAGTCGAAGCAATTTGATTGAGACACTCGATGCTCCACGCCGAAAATCGCAAAAAGTCATCGCACGCAACTCCATTTTTTGACCGAGATTAATTCTTCAACTCACTATAAATACAACAAATAGTGCTCGTAATTGAAAAAGTTCTACGTATGTTTAAGCTAAAAATTTCAAAGTTTCCAATGGAAGTTCCAGTTTGCATCTGGCAGCACTAGTATTACCAGGATCCGAAATATAAGTGGCAACCCTCTATTGTAAAGCAAGTCGTGGATGCCTCTTCAACAATGCTGTGTTTCATTCGTAAATGTCAAAGATGAGCTTATCAATAAAATAATAATATTGAAAATACTTTTTTAATATATTGTTCAAGCTCAAGACCATTCTATATCTCTATAAGTAGGGATATAGTTTTTAAAAAAAAAAAGTTGCAAAACACACAAGAAAACATTTGCAAGCAACTTCTGTCCATCTCCAGAGAACCATCGGTCCACATTGGAAATGATTATTGATGTTGTCTAAAATACAATTTCTATTTCTCTATAAATACAGATATAGTTTTTTTTAAAAAAGAAGTTGTTTGGCAAATGTATCCTCGTGAGCCCTGCCATACCGTAAAGCTATTTCAAATCTAGCCACAGATCTTCATCAGCGGTTGTTGGGAATGCTGCTTTTGAGAAATTCATCAAACTAAATGCAAGCGAAAACCCATTTGAATTGAGAATTTTCCACTATGCAAGTGTTCGAAAAATATCACAAGCAAAACACACAAGAAAACAATTCCAAGCAACTTTTTTTCATCTCCAGAGAACCATCGGTCCCCATTAAAAATGATTGTTGTTGTTGTGTAAAATACAACAATGTTTACAGGCAATCACAATTTCCTGTAATTTCGCTGTACTCTACGTTCATCAGGGATGATTTTTTTTATTTATTTTTATTTATGATTCCTGGCAAACCATATAGCTATTTCAGATCTAGCTGCAGATCTTCATAAGCGGTTGTTTGGAATGCTGCTTTTGAAAAATTCATCAAACTAAATTCAATTTTTTTTCCTTTTTTGTGACAGTCATTTCTTTATATCTACACGTTCATTAATTCTCTGTAGATCTCATTCATTCTCTGTAGATCGAAATGTAGAGCTTGTCATAAATTTTGAGAATATGGAAAAAAGTCATTGTGGTCAAATATATCGCTTAATACATTCTACCGGGAACGTGTCGATATCAACAAATTTGCTTAATGTTTTTGTAGACGTAGAATGAAAATAAATAATAAAATAAAACTCTACCATCACAAGTATAGCACAACTCTTAATACTTAAGCTGTAACAACAATTTATGGTACTCCAAGTGATAACTCACTTTCAGCAAACTGTATCCTTTACAGTTAACTTTAAGCATAAGAAAATACTTGCCTACCACTGCTTTACTATGATGTATGTGGGTATAAGGATATAAGGATACAATGTTTGTAGGTATAAGAATAAATAATCCTCTTATGGGTTGTTTCTTTAGATCCCACAAAGAGATACTCGTGAGGAATTTATACACTAACTTGAGATTAAGTAGACTAATCAAGTAGTACAAATCAAGTTCTGTGAATTTACTCTAACAACTCGTTGCTTATCTACTCAAGTCTTTTGGTTTTACAACGACTTCATTCGTTTTTGTATCATTTGTATACCTACAACTTTTAAAGGAGCTTGCAATATCTTAATACTAAACAATAAACTACACGGTCTCAGTGAAGCTGGCATGTAGTCTATTTCTCTAAACTAACCTAAAGAAAATGACCATAATATTTCATACACAAAAACTTTAACAAGAAGCAAGATTCGTCCTTAAATCGTATCATGTCCTGAAACTTTGTGCTTTAATATAGTTTATTTGTTATATATGCATTCAAGGAAGAAGAAGTGCAAAAGTGATTAAAGTAGTGGTGAATTATGTTTTCAATTCCCAACCATACAGTAATTACTATGAAGAATAACAAAGAATTTGACACACAAACTTGCGCTCAGATTAATATTCACATATTTTTTTATTTATATTCTCCAGGACACATGCCAACTTTTCCTTTCACTATTATGCACTCCTTACTGATAAGGGGTGGCCCAAGTCAAATACACCGGTGCTCAAACAGCCATCAACATGAACGTTTCGTCATCATACGTTCGCAGCAATTGATTACTTACTATGAATAATAGCAAAAAATTTGACACAGAAACTTACGCTCAGATTAATATTCACATACTTTTTATTTATATTCTCCAGGACACATGCCAACTTTTCCTTCCGCAGACAGACTCCTTACTTGGCCCAAGTCAAATAAACCGAGGCTCAAACAGCCATCAGCATCAACTCACTAACTTTCGCAGCAATTGCACATTTCTCGCAGTTCTTTTCGCAGAATTTTTAACAAAAGCCTGGGTTTAAATGCCGAGTTTAATTTGTCCAAGAAGTGGAGCCTCCGATGTGCTTTCGCTTCACCGAATGGGCTGAAGATCGCTTGGCTGAAGATGAGCATGTTTACTGAAAAATCATTTTTCAGATGGTGCTCATCTGCACCTCGTGGGCTACGTTAACAAACAAACTTGTCAAATTAGGAGCCCGGAACATACACACATCGTCGAGGAGAAGCCATTGCATCCACAACGAGTGATTGTTTGGTGCGGTTATTGGCATAGCGGCATCATAGGCTTATTTTTCTTCAAAAATGAGCAAGAAGCTACTGATACCGTCAATGGCAAGCATTGCCAAGCCATGTTTATCGATTTTTTGTTCACAAAAGTTGAAGAGGATATCATGAACGACACACAGCCAACATTACAATCGATATTTTGCACACAGTGTTCGAACACCGAATAATTAGCTGAAACTCGGAAGTCAATTGGCCGAATCGCAGTTGTAATATGACCCAGTTAGACCAACATCTCTGGGACGCCGGGGAAAAAATGTTACGCAAACAATGCCGAGTCCATTAAGGCCTTAAAACAACGCTAACGAGATCGAGTCCCAAACAATCGAAAATCTACTAAAAATAACGCTAACGAGATCGAGGCCCAAACAATCGAAAATCTACTAAAAATTTAGAAGATTGAATGAAGTACTATAAATCAAGTCGCGGAAGCCATTTGAACGATGTTATGTTTCATTGATAAATGTCAATAATGGCCTTGTCCATATTGTCATAATTTTGACAAAAATGTGATTTCGTATTTTTTCTAAAACGAAATTAAATTTGAAATTTGAAATGGCCCACCCTTTGCAAACATTGTAATATCCTTTTACTGTTTGTTTAAAATGTTATATGGATGTTGAAAATCAGTTTCTGTAGGGTAGATGTCGGTCGGGGTAATATTTTCACCATTTGCTTATGAACAACTTCCCATTCCGCTAAAAAATTACCTACAACACAAAAATATTTCCAATGTAATTTTTTAAACGCTACTCTGATATGCGCATAAGAAGGAAGGATTATAGTCGGATATTTTTATACTACCACAGTTAACATAAATTGTAGATAATAGTTGAAAAAGTCAAGAACACATATGGTGTTAGCCCAAAAAGTATGGCACAGCTACAGGTAACCAAATTGATAAATTCCCACAGCGGTGCTAGAAACCATTGCCAAACCTGCCAAAGGATCCTTCAAGGCTTTGTACACCATAAAAAATTCTGCGAATGCTTAAGCAGCAGACCCAAAAATTATGTATACACATATATATAGATACGTCTGTGTTAAATAGAGATTTACACAAAAAGAAGATGAAAATGCAAATGCCAACGGTTACGAAAAGGTTCTGTTAAGTTTCAAATTAATTTTGAAAACACCCCCGCCAGTTGTCTTCTGTTAACCGTACACTGCTTTTATTTCGCAGCCTAATGTTAATTGTTCAATTGAAAATTAATCGAAAACTATTTACTCAGGAAGCCAGATCCTTCATTATGTCAAAGTGAGAAATGAAGATTGTATAAAATATATGTTTCAGATTTGCGTATTTGTACACATACGTTGAGTCTAGATCGTTAAATTGTTGCGCCTATATAGTTCTTTTTACACATTTTTGTTAAAATGACTTCGATTTCATGCATCTATTTCTTATTTAATCACTGAGCTGTGCGCTTTCCAGTTTTCACTCACTGATTGGGACCTACAGTTTTACACCGATTCCGAACGGTATTTTGAGAAGCTTTTTCATGGCTATATACTCGATAGTGTCGCCGTCACTAAGCGAGGTGACCGTCGTCGAAAGAAATTTTTTTTTTTTTTTTTTTTTTAAGGTGGTTGGAGCAGGGATCGAACCCAGGATCTCCTGTACAAGAGGCGCGCACACTACCCATTGCACCACCGACGATCACAAACTGGCCATAAGTGTTCAAATTCTCAACTTGAAAAATTTAAAATTTTTTGAAAAAATTTAAAATTGGGTTTTTCGGTTTTTTCCCAAAAGTTATAGCTAAATGAATAAAATATTCACGTCGGAGATCAAACCCTTCTAGTGAAAGTCTATACGCTTACATTGAGGTAGAATACGACATAGTCACTCAACGGTTTCAGGATGATATGATGATTGTACTAGAGATCCCTCATAGGGACAGTGTATAATTTTAAATTGATACTATTACTATTGTTTATTGTAGTTATATATTGAATATTAATTTGAAACCAATAAACATTATGAAAAAAAAAAAAAAGGATGATATGATGCGGCAAAGTAGGCAATATCGAGGAAAAATCGCCAAGACGGCCTTATAAGGGTGCCAAATCATAAAAATAGCAAAATACGAGCTACAAACATAAGTTATGTGCTCAAATCGTTTCCATAAAATCGGATATAACAATTGGTTACAATAACCGGTTTTAGTAACCCGTTTACATCCAAAATGAAAAAAACTCGAAAACTTTGACCACAAGTCGGGTCGGATTAGAGTTATCCGATTGGGCTAAAATTTTCACCACGTTAGTTTCAGACATGGCATAAGAATCCGCGTGGTATTTACCAAAAATCCAAAGTTGGATTTTCATTGCCACCCTAACGCATATGCTTGACTGCAATTATTTGTAGCCCTGCCGGAGGCCTCGTCTCGTCGTCAGTGGTTCGTTGAATTTATACCTAACTTTCCTGAGGATTTCGTGTCGGTCAGTGTCATTCTACAAAGGCGTGTCAGCATAGCAGGAATACCAAGCTCCGATAAAGCTTGGTGCAGTTTTTCCCGTATCGGGCTTTCGAAGCCATCCTAATAATCTACAAAGATGTGGTAGGTGTCGTTTTGTCTTTTGTGGGTTTTAAACAGAATTTATGGTAATGTTAATATCTGGTCGATAGTTGACCGTCCAGGCCTAAAGCCACACAGATTAAGGCCGATCAGGTCAGCAACAAAACAAACGGCTTTAGTCTTTCGCACATTCGACTCGAGAGGACCTTGTATGCGATCGAAAAAAATGTTCATTCCACGATAGTTTGTACATATATTCGGGTCGCTTTTTTTAAAAACAGGACACAGTATGCTAAGACCCCAATCGTCGGGCATGCATTCATCCACGCAGATATGAGCGGATACATGCACTTTTCCAACCTATAGCCGCCAACCTTAAACAGCTTAGCCGGATGTCCATCAGCAACAACGGATGTTTTGTTCTTAAGTCGGGAAATTGCAGTTCTGGCTTCGCTCTGGCTAGGAGGGGGCAGTCGACGTCATCGTCCTGTATATGATTCGCACACTCATCTATATGGAGGTCTCCTGGGATAAATAAAGCAAAGAAGTATTCTCTCCCAATATTCCCAACATGCTCTGCACGTCTGTGACAAGATTCTTGTCTGTATCTCTACAAAATGTAGGCCCTGATACATTTCCGTTGGTTTGGCTTTATACTTTTGGGGAGAATTTACGGGCCTCCTTCTGTGAGATTCAGTTTACTCACTCTCGCTCGTTTTCCAAAACCGTATATATCTGCATTGGATTAAGGAGACCTTCTCGCAATCAGTGAGATGTTCGCTTTCTAGTTTTTTAAACTCAATGATTGGGACCTACAGTCTTACACCGGTTCCGAACGGTATTTTGAGAATCTTTTTCGTGGATAAATACTCGATAGTGTCGGCATCACTAAGAGAGGTTACCGTCGTCGAAAGAAATTTAAGTGGTCTGAACAGGGATCGAATTTACATTCTCATGTACAACAGCCGCGTACACTTACCATTGTACCACCGACGGCCATCTCCTCAATCCCTTCATCTGATTTTTTTATATATCTGTATATCTGGTCGATAGTAGTCTCTCCAGGCCTAAAGCCACACTTGTACAGTCCGATCAGGTCTACAACAATCGGTTTTAGTCATGCGCACATTAGACTCGAGAGGATCTTGTATGCGATCGAAAAAAATTTTCATTCCACGATAGTTTGTACATATATTCGGGTCGCCTTTTTTGAAAACAGGACACAGTATGCTAAGACTCCAATCGTAGGGCATGCATTGGTCTAGCCAGATTTTTCATATGAGCTTGCCAGCCTTAAACAGCTCAGCCGGTAGTCCATCAGCACCAGCGGCTTAGTTGTCTTAAGCCGGGAAATTGCAGTTCTAACTTCGATTTGGCTACGAGAGAGGGCAGTCGACGTCATCGTGCTGTACCTCTTTGTACATCAAAGTGCTGTCCATAACATTTCCTGGAGGGCAGTACTGTCTGCTTATATTTCTCCTGAGCATCTGCCAGTTGGATAGTGGCACCAAATCTGTATAGTGTTGTAACGTTCCAAGTGGATATCCGTAAATCGTGGTCCTTGTAACGTTTAGGGGGGTTAGGGGGTTTTTATATTTCTCATTCTCATTTCCCTGTTTTCATTGTCAATATAACGGTGGCGGAAGGCGAGACCAGCCCACCATGCTTTTGCATTTTACCTACTGCCAGGATGATTAGGTTTCATCCGCTCATTATAGATCAGACGCTGACCAGAATACAGGATGTGGTAACTGGATTTTTGTTTCTTTACTTTTGATCCGCCGTGGACCAGTAGTGTTGGCACATCCACGTTCAAAGGACAAAAGAATATGTGGCGTTAGTTCGAAGAGCTTCAGTGGCAGGGTCACATTTTTAACCTGATACGTATAAGTGATCGCATAACCTACTCACTCTAGATATCTAAGAGCTTCAGTGGCAGGATCAAATCTTTAACCTGATACATATAACGGAGGGTTCCAATAAAGCTATTGCCCGGGACATACTTCGACTGATTGCCTTAATTATGGTTGCTTTGCTTCTACATTTTGGACTTCAATTGCAAAAAAAAATAAAAGGACCAAGATCAAAATAAAGGACCAAGTAATCACAAAAAATTTATTCTTATTTGCGGATGAACGTATGATTAATATTATACAATGAACGTATGATTAATATTATTAAATACATTAATTTAAAACTAAAATAAGAATTATATGTTCTTTGATCCCCCTTGAGTATGTGAACCTGTACACATTTTGTATTCTTAAAATTTCTTAAATATTTCACTTAATGCCATACAATTTGAAACCAACAAGTGTCCGACGTTTTATGAAGTTTATTAATTACACTTTACTGATTTCCATATTTTTTAGTTCCAGTTTATAGAAGTTTATATCCACCCATCCCTTTCTTACACTGAACCTGAAATAATTTGTATTTTAAATTCATATTCGCAAAAGGTTGAAAATCTTTTGTATTCAGAGCAAAGCCAGCTGCTGGTTTTGACGTGGTTTACCAAAGTTGTGGTTCTCTTATAAAGAGGCGCAGTATTGCTTTATCCAGGAATAAGTACTTACTTGTGTCGAAACGTAGATTTTTGTGGTTATAATATGGAAAGATTTTGCCAATTAATTTCTTTTCTTTTTTTAATTTAACGCTTAAGCTTCCTCATTTTAATTCCCTTCTGTTTCGGTTGCTATAAATAATCATAATTTGTCAGACCCGAAGCGGAATGCAAACCAAAGTTATTCACATTTATATTGTCTGACAAATAAGGAAATAAGGCAAATACGTACAACAGTAGGAAGAAAATTGTTATTTGGATGACGTAGCAACGTGAAAACCAAACAGCAAAACAGAGTCTAGTGCTTACTTTTATTGTCTAAAACTGTATTGTATTACTCTTGTAAGTAGTATCTAAAAGTATCGCATAACTTCCAAAATTCAAAAATTTTCACACTCCCATTGTATTGCAGCTGCATACTAACCCACTGCGTATGATTGTTATTCAATATGTGTAATGTTGATCATACGTTTGGTGTCCCCCTACTGGGCGTAGCATTGATATTTAATTTTTTTTTAATATTATATTATGAAATATGTAGGTGTGGCCGTCGGTGGTGCAATGGTTAGTGTGCGCGGCTCTTGTACATGAGATCCTGGGTTCGAACCCTGCTCTAACCACCTTCAAATTTCTTTCGGCGGCGGTCACCTCGCATAGTGACGGCGACACTATCGAGTATATAGCCATGATAAAGCTTCTCAAAATACCGTTCGCAATCGGTGTAAAACTGTAGTTCCCAATCAGAGAGTGCAAACTTGAAAGCGCACAGCTCAGTGATTGTGAGAAGTTCTCCCCGGTCCCTTCACGGAATGTAATGGGAAACCATTTATTTTATTTTTAGGTGTGGTTAATTATACTTGTTACTTTCTAGTAACATTTACTAATTATTTAAAATTTTGTTAATTTTGTTAAATTCATTTCATACTGAAGTTGTTCTAATACTGTTCCACAAACTCAGAATTTCTTTAAAATGCTGCACATTTTCTTTGGTCTCAATTCATAGCGAGTACTAAATACTAAATCACATTATTTGTTCAATTCAGATGCGATTTTTAGGGAACTCACAATTACGCAACTAATTTTATAATCAATTTTACAAAATAGATAACCAACGTAATTGAAATTTAATATGTGTCTCATTTAATAAAGGGTGTCTTTCATTCCATTTCATTTTATTTATTTCGACATAATCCAGCACAACAAGAATATTTATTTTCAATTATAGTGCAAGTGGTACAATTTTACAGGTTCATGAGAAAAGAAAGAAGAATAAGAAGAAGAAGAAGAAGATAGAAGATATATCGTGCTGGTAATTGCAATTTTAGAAAATACCGTAAAAAATTAAATTTAATCAAAAAAATTGTTTTATTCAAAAGCATTCCAAACTGAATTCGGACATATGGCATTCTGGACGTCCAACTTTGGGTAACTCTTTCGAGTATTACTGGCCATATGTCACGAATAACACGACCACTTGTGACCTCTAAGGTGTCGATTGTTGCTGGGTTTTTCAGCAACAAGTACAAGTAGTTCAAATAGTTCCATACGATATAACCGAGAGGATCTTGGAGGCAAATTGACAGGTCCATTCCTCGAAATCAATTTATCGCCCAAATTTGGTCTCAATAAATAAATCGCTGCGGTCGCCGTATGGAACGCAGCGCCATTCGGTTGAAAATATATCGCGTCTGCATCAATATCATTAATATTTTCAAGAAGAAGACCAAGTGGTGTTGAATGTGTAACAGGAAATTGTATTATCATATTACAAACATACCAAATGCTGTACCTGGACGTCCCTATCATCAAACAATGAAGACAAAAGTATTAATAACGAAATATAGGGTATATCGCTTAATTCAGGGACACTTGGATCAATTCGAGGATAGTTGGTTTTATTCCGGGACAGTTGAAAAAATGCTTTTAACGTTTCAATTCAATTTTAAAGTTTAAATTCAATTTTAATGTTTCAATCAAATTCAAATAATCTTTATCATAGACATTTTTGAAAATTTATCTAAACAACCCTATTACCTTTACCACATACAACCCCCTGGCTTGTATCACTACTTGAAAAGTTTCAAGGGAAATACTCACGAAATGTCATATAGTTAATTGCAATGGAATTCAATACGTTATGGGCCTTTTATTACTTGCATAAGTTGTCGCTCCAGTATTTTGTCTCCTGCCCTAACATTCATTTTACTTTGTCTGCTTTGGAATCTATACAAATTGGAAAAG
Source organism: Phaonia tiefii (assembly GCA_963931995.1). Lineage (NCBI taxonomy): Eukaryota > Metazoa > Arthropoda > Insecta > Diptera > Muscidae > Phaonia > Phaonia tiefii. The sequence goes on from OZ008371.1 coordinate 12,074,109, forward strand.
ATATGACCTGGAGTTTAATATTCCTCCTGTCAAAACATATGATGAGACCCCAGCAATTCCTAGAAGTTAGGACAAAGAACCTGGACTTTGTTTGCTCCGACAAAGAAGAATAGCAAGAGGGTGAAATAAAATTCATCGCTTATTTCAAAGACAATGTCTGCTTGTCAAATTTCACATGGAATCTTAAAGAAGTTCACAGTCAACTCTAAAGAACTTAAATGACTAAAACGAATCGCAAGAACTGTATTCAAAGGAAATTGGGAAGGAAAAGCTGTGTGTAAAACAAACACAATCACAAGGTAAATTAATTACAACGCTAGAATGTGGAAGGACACTTACCCAGGAATATTGTGGGTCCTGGCTGTTGACATGTTTGAATGCAGAACAGTTTTGGGAGTCGTAGTTTATATGACATGTTTAACAAAATTTAATTTTAACCCGAAAAAAGAAACATACAAGTTGAAAACAAGTTTAACTTTCAATTTATCCTACAGTTAAGGTTAACTAAAAGTCTTAGCTGTACGATTGTATGCAATTTAAAAAATATAACTCTTAGTCAGCCCTATCGAGCCCATTCCATTCGTCTTTTGGGTCCTACGTCGGTTTCAATCTATAACAATATCTACAGTACTGGGGCTTGCCCTCTCCCTATTCCTTTCTCTCTTTGTTCTTTTCAGATCCAAAGGGCAATCACAATGGGTGGGCCGACCAATAATGCAGTCATCGACTGCGTCGTATTATAACGTAACCTAAACCTAATAGCCATTAGTTAGTTCTGTTTTAAAAATAATATTTCCGTAAGGTTAACATTAAAATAAAAATAAATGGTTTCCCATTACATCCCATGAAAGGACTGGGGAGAACTTCTCACAATCACTGAGCTGTGCGCTTTCCAGTTTTCACTCACTGATTGGGACCTACAGTTTTACACCGATTCCGAACGGTAATTTGAGAAGCTTTTTCATGGCTAGATACTCGATAGTGTCGCCGTCACTATGCGAGGTGACCGCCGCCGAAAGAAATTTTAAGGTGGTCTGAGCCGGGTTCGAACCCAGGATCTCATGTACAAGAGCCGCGCACACTAACCATTGCACCACCGAGGTTAACATTAGTGTATCTAAAACCCCGGTTTTCCAAAAACGTCGGTTTTCCCCCGAATATTTCAATTATGGCGAAACAGGGGTTCGGCTAAACCGAGGGATAAAAATCGAATAATATCCGGTTTCGGGTTTGGAAATGGGAAACTATACGTTTTCATTTCGTTTATTTTTAATTTCGTTTTATTTTTAATTTAATCTTTGTGATATTTCAGATTTACTTAAAAAAACTTACTTAATTTTATGAACAACTATAAACTATTACGTGCTTTGTAAAAATCAGTATAAAAACTGAAAATCGCATTGCTCTCCCCAGTCCAAACATGTGATGTAATGGGACTCCATTTTTTTTTTTTTTTTGGGCACATTTTGTGTACGGGTCAGAATATGTGAAATCAATCAAAAATAGGTGAAAATTTTCAGGACCCCCACCGATTTTAATGAAAATTGGCACAATTGTTACACTAGTTCAACAACTGACAAATCCAAATTTTTAGCCACCTACGTCCACTGGGGCCGAAAATATGGGGGTAACAATTTCGCCGGAAATTTTTAGGTTGTGACGCTCTTTTACACTAAAAATTCATTATCTTGGATTATGTAATAGCTGAGACGCTCATTTTTTTTTTGTTTTAAAGCTAATAATATGCGTTTCAAAACTGCTATAACATTTTTATTTTTTTTTTTTATTAAGGGGTGTACCTCTTATATTAAGGTCGTGGCAAAGAGTGGGGGATATGGGGGGGAATGTATCCCCCGGTTTTTTTTGAACTTTTTATACTCAAAGAGTTAGTCCCAAGGAACATATTCTGAAATTTTCAGCTTGGGACGGGGTCATTCCATGAAATATCAATCAAAAGTTGTTTACTTGAAGACAAAAGAAGGGTTCCTAACAAATTTACAGGTCGCTCTAAAAGGTGGAAGAAATGTATACCCCGATTTTTTTAAAACTTGGAATAAGATTTTAAAAATTTTAATCTCGGGACACAATGATTCCACGTTTAATCAAAATAGTCTATTTGACCTCCTCCGATTTTGATTAAGTGGTCTGAAAATATAATTAAAAAAAAAAACTTTTTTTTTTTTTTTATTTTATTAAAAATAAAAATAACATAACAAAATAAAGAAAATTTCAAGGGGTTTAACAAACTTCAAAAATAAGCATGTATTTATATTAAAAATAAAAAATAACACAAAACAGAACAAAATAAAGAACATTTCAAATAACTTAAAAATTAACTAATTTTATTAAAAATAAAAAATTACATAAACCAAATTTCAAGGGGCTGGCACCAGTATAAAATTGATCGTCAGAACTTATTTAAGCTTCAAAATAGAATCTACCGATTATAATTTCTCTCCAATAATTGAGACTTTTGTGCTGTCTTGAGATCCAGAAAAAGTTTGTACATTCAAAATTGTGGTTGAAGTTGAAAGAGGAATGAAGGCATGGAACTTTCTGGTTCCAGGAATACTTCTGCACAGACTTAATCTCTCGCTCAATAACTCTTTTTGAATTTCATACTCACCAGCAGTAACAAAATTATAAATTTTTTGTGCAAGATGAAATCCAACGTTTTCATTGGAATAATTCACAAGTAACCATTCTTCCCTTCGTAATTTATTGCAAGATAGAAGGCAAGCTCATTTCAACAAGCTTTGTGATCATATCTGACTGCCTAGATCACGATGCAATTGCAGTGTATTTATATACACAAAGAATGATTACTTTTTTGAAATCAAAATTTCCTACGGTTGAAAAAATGTATTACTTTTTTGATGGAGCCGCCTCTCAATTCAAAAACAGAAAAAACTTTATGAATTTATGCAAACATACTGAAGATTATGGTATCTCAGCGGAATGACATTTCTTTGCCACCTCGCATGGTAAAGGAGCATGCGATGGAGTGGGTGGTACGGTAAAAAGATTGGCTACCCGTGCAAGTTTACAGCGACCATACCAAAATCAAATAATGACTTCTCGCCAGTTGTTTGATTGGTGCGTGGAAAATATACGCAATATTCATTTTAATTTTGTTACTGCTGGTGAGTATGAAATCCAAAAAGAGTTATTGAGCGAGAGATTAAGTCTGTGCAGAAATATTCCTGGAACCAGAAAGTTCCATGCCTTCATTCCTCTTTCAACTTCAACCACAATTTTGAATGTACAAACTTTTTCTGGATCTCAAGACAGCACAAAAGTCTCAATTATTGGAGAGAAATTATAATCGGTAGATTCTATTTTGAAGCTTAAATAAGTTCTGACGATCAACTTTATACTGGTGCCAGCCCCTTGAAATTTGGTTTATGTAATTTTTTATTTTTAATAAAATTAGTTAATTTTTAAGTTTATTTGAAATGTTCTTTATTTTGTTCTGTTTTGTGTTATTTTTTATTTGTAATATAAATACATGCTTATTTTTGAAGTTTGTTAAACCCCTTGAAATTTTCTTTATTTTGTTATGTTATTTTTATTTTTAATAAAATAAAAAAAAAAAAAAGTTTTTTTTTTTAATTATATTTTCAGACCACTTAATCAAAATCGGAGGAGGTCAAATAGACTATTTTGATTAAACGTGGAATCATTGTGTCCCGAGATTAAAATTTTTAAAATCTTATTCCAAGTTTTAAAAAAATCGGGGTATACATTTCTTCCACCTTTTAGAGCGACCTGTAAATTTGTTAGGAACCCTTCTTTTGTCTTCAAGTAAACAACTTTTGATTGATATTTCATGGAATGACCCCGTCCCAAGCTGAAAATTTCAGAATATGTTCCTTGGGACTAACTCTTTGAGTATAAAAAGTTAAAAAAAAAACCGGGGGATACATTCCCCCCCATATCCCCCACTCTTTGCCACGACCTTAATATAAGAGGTACACCCCTTAATAAAAAAAAAAAATAAAAATGTTATAGCAGTTTTGAAACGCATATTATTAGCTTTAAAACAAAAAAAAATGAGCGTCTCAGCTATTACATAATCCAAGATAATGAATTTTTAGTGTAAAAGAGCGTCACAACCTAAAAATTTCCGGCGAAATTGTTACCCCCCATATTTTCGGCCCCAGTGGACGTAGGTGGCTAAAAATTTGGATTTGTCAGTTGTTCAATTAGTGTAACAATTGTGCCAAGTTTCATCAAAATCGGGGAAGGTCCTGCAAATTCATGATTGATTTCACATATTCTGACCCGTACACTTTTTTACGTTTATTTATACTTTTGTTTTCAATATTTCTACTTCAGTTTACAGAATTTGTACTGTTTTGTACCGGTTTTTGTACTTTTTAGTACTTTTTTTGTACTGTTGTATACACTTTTCATAGTTTTGGTCTTGCTCTATTTTCGGTAGCATGACGCATCACCCCCATTCTCTGGCCGTCACAGAAATGATTGGCAATCCGCTTTTCAGTACTCTGCCATAGAATGTTTCACTTAAAAAACATGAAGAAATGCGAAATGGGAAACATCCCATGAAGGGATTGTTGAAAACTGAAAATGTGTTAAATGGTTGGACACATAGAAACCGCCTTGTCTACCAAAGCATCTCATCAGCTCTCCCTTTCTCAGCCCTGCCATCCATTTCTAGAACTGGTGTTAAAAGAACGTGTTCAAGAACATATTCTTTTATACCTATATATGGTTCCTTAAGAACATCTTCGAATGGGGTGTAAATGTTATTTAAAATTTATTGATTATTTATTTTTTTAAAGACAGACTTGAACAAATATTTCCGTCTACTAAACATTTTTATATTGGAATTAAATTAAATAATATGTATATGGCTGAATCATTAGAATTAAATAATAGAATAGCTGAATCATTGTAATAGCATCATTAAGCTAGAATAGCTTAATTACTTAGACAGAATTTACAAAAGGGTTAGCTGTCATACCAACTGTCATACTACGCTCAGTTTTTGACATTTAGTATCAGTATACCCTGCCAAATCATCGTAAATAGATTCACAGGGCTGACAAATTATCCAAATTTACTTTGAAAATTAATCATTGATTCGCGCAAATTATAGATGAATGGCTGATTTTTATAGCGCACATAATCGTCCATCTGAGCAAGACATCCGTGGAACTGTGGGGAGATTTCATACTAAATACTCTCTAAATGATGCAATAGCATCAACACGTCCAAGGAATGTGCGTAATGAAGAAAAGATCGCCACTGTAAACGAAAGTGTGGACGAAGATTCAAATTTATCGATTCGTCGTGGGTTGCAGAAATTGGGACTCTGACCGTCCACTACGTGGAAAATTTTGTGGAAAGATCCTGGCCACAAGCCACAAGACCATCATATGCGTCGTTCTATCGCCGACTTGGCTCTAGATCACTTTGAAAATGACCCTATGTTTTATCGCACAATTGTGCTCAGCGATGACGTTAATTTTTGACTTCACGGGCTTTATAATAAACAAAATTGCCGCATGTGGAGTTAGGCCAATCCACATCGGACCCTACAGACTCCATTACAGCGGTTTACACGCTGGTAGCATTATCGAACCTTATTTCTTCAAAACTGCAGCCGGAGTTCAATTATTTTTTATTTGAAAATATAGATGATATTGATTCTCTCGCTCGAATCGATATCATCCATATTTTCAAACAGAAAATCGTTGATCATCATGATCTCAATTCTGGTTTCAACAGGACGGCGCTACTTGCCAGTCGGCGACTGCAGCCATCAATTTTTTGAAATCAAAATTTGGCGATAATTTGATTACGAGAAATGGACATGTCAATTGGCCTCCAAGGTCGTGTGATTTAATACCTTTCGATTATTTCCTGTAGGGCTATGAAAAGTCACTGGTTTATGCTGATAAACCAGCAACAATTGGCGCCTTGGAGGCCACAACTTTTCGTGTTATTCGTGGCATACGGCCAGCAATGCACGAAATAGTGACCCAAACTTGGACCTGCAGAATACGATTCGTCATGAACAGCCGTGGTGCTTATATGCCCGAAATCATTTTCAAGTGTTAATGCCACATATTGGTCTTTCGAATAGAAATTTTTTTCCATTAAAATTTAATCCTTTGTATTATTTTTTAAAATTTCAATTTCTATCGCGCTTAAAAACAGCCTTTATAAAAAAAGATTGTAAACGTGTTAACCTTTAAATTGGCATTGCCAATTTCTTCGTCTGTGTAGGTCAAAATGGTTGTAACTACCCTCTAGCACTGGGCACTTTTTCGTCGCTAGTGAAATCACCACTTACCAGGTTACCACCTCTACTTACTTTACCAACCGTAAGCAATGCATTTCATAATTTCGTTTTGTGTCTGAAATGTCCGTAAATAGGGACAATCGCCACCACATCGTTTACCGCGAACTAGTGAAACGGGCCCCCATGAAAAAAGTAATGCTAGACCATTATATTTCGTTTACGCTTTCCGGTGATTTCGTGCGCATACATTTTTTTACTCGGTGGTTCGGCGGTCGCTTACCATAGGGTCAGTCAAGTAAGTACCCATGTAGGAAGTAGTGGTGTAGGTAGTTAAAGCATGGCTAATCAACACCTTCAGAACTGCAGGGCATTGACTGACTTAAACTAATGGATAACGATTTGATACCACGGAGTGTCATATTTCGTCCCTTTCGTTATACCTACAAATTGGCGTGCCTAACAAATCGTTTATACAATAATTCCCTGTCTGTTTTGATTATGTTTGTCTACTAGCTCAGCAACAAACCACAAGGCATTACTTAGTCACAACCAGAAGCTAATTATGTCAAGGACAGACCCGACCTCTCCTATGTGGTCGACCAATCCAAATCAGTCATCAAGGGAACAATTAAGTTTGTATTATTCAAGTGTCATAATACCCTGCCACTATAATAATCAATAAAATTCTCACAATGTCATTTAATCAATCCACCAATCATACCAATGCTATTCGTCCCTCTGGCAGTCTGGCTGGCCCACTTGCGGGGAAGAAAATAAATTAAATATTTACCCAACAGGGATGACAACGTATTTATTATGTGTCTGAGTGTGTTGGGGTAAGGGAAAATGTCGCTGCTGCTGTGTCTACAGAGTAGAAGTGTGTGTGCGGCACAGGAAGGAATATAAATGAGCCCTCATTTCATTGTCATCAATCATACGTCAAGGTGGATCAGCGTCATTGCTTAAAGAAAAATAGTAAATGTGTGAATCACAGAAAATAGCGATGTCATGTTGAGGTTGTGATTTTTTACTCGTACACCCAGGCATACACACACACACACTTACAATTACTTACTCATACATTGGCACTTACATTCATGGAATAATAATAGTAGCATAGTGTCTCAATTTTGAAGTAACAATTAATAAATTTTCGGGACATTTTTCACTTTGCGGCTACCTAAAAGGTGTTACAAGTCATTCCTAGGAAGTTCATATGTTCTAGAAAGTAGTTTACTGAGATCTGAGGTACATTTTTGTAGTTTTGTAGATTGTTTCCTAAAATTTTGAACGGTTTTCTGCCTATATACCTGAATAGGGGCAAAATGGTAAATAAAAACGAATTTTTTAAAGTTTTCTGCTATTTGATGAAGATGAAGTTTTTTTGATTTTACATGTTGGCAATTTTTGTTCTTTATGACACGAGCTACAACTTTCCCCCAGAGAGCAAATCAAAATTCCGAACAATTTACAAGATATGAGCCTGACAAAATAACCTTTTTTTTGCAAGAATGACACCGAGTTTCCAAATCTTTGGGGGCCCATAAAAAGAAAAGCCTATGACTTTGGGCAAAACTAGGAGACACGGTGTCCGTATATGTTTATACTTCCACGCCTTAAAAAATTACACACATCGCTTCTTGAAGCAGGCCGGGTAAGAGACAGCAACCAAGGGCTAAAAATATCCGATAGGTATGTTTGTTTCCCTTTCTAAACCAGGTCTGTCGGACAGCGTTCTCTATATATTCGTACGTAGAATGGATCCTCATAGGCCCTACTTCCCTACTTTAAGCAGGCCTGGCAGTCAGGCTGCTATGAAAACTCTGCTATCTTTATTCCTGACTACAAGAACTGCCCATAACTGTCACGCATCTCTAAATGAGTGAGGACAAGCAGTTCGATATTCATTTTATACGAATACCGGGTACCGGGCATTCCAGGGAACCATAGGAACTAGACGGTTGCTACTTATATTTCGCGTCCTGGCAACACTAGTGTTGATATATACAAACTCGAAATTCCACTGGAAAGTTTGAAATTTTCCAGCATAAACGTATGGATCCCACATACTGTAGTTTTCGAACATAGAACGTCTTCACTTAGGAGCACTACTTATTGTATTTACAGTGTGTTGAAAAATTCATCTTGTTCAAAAAATGGAATTAACCTGTGGAAATTTTCAAGCGACGATTGGTTACGATTTTCGGCGTGGATTTTCGGGACACGAGTGTCTCAATCAACTTTCTTCGACTATTAGTGATGAATCACTATCAAAACTCACTGTAAATTGCTGGTACCAAGAATTCAGTTGCGCACGCCGTTCGCTCCAGGATGCATTTCGTGAAGGTCGTCTAACTTCGGTCGTTTTGCCGGAAACCATCGATGCTGTGCATGAACTGATAAAGAAAGACCGACATGTGACATGTGACCGTGAGATTGAGGTATCCTTGGGCATTAGTATGACAAGCGTTGGATCCCACATGATTTGACGAGTTGATTTGACGAGTTGACATGATTTGACGAATGCTCAAAAAAAACTCGAGTCGATTAGAAAAGAAAGAAAGAAATTTTGAAAAAGTACAACGCCGGTAGCTCAAATGCAGTGTATAACATCGTCACAGGCGACGAATCATGGATCTATACATATGAGCCCGAAACAAAACAGCAATCCACCATATGGGTCTTTCAAGACGAGCTACATCCAACAAAAGTTGTTCATAGAAGAAGCACACTCAAGCAAATGATAGTATACCACCATCTTTTTTCCAACAGTGTTCGAAGAAATAAGGAAAATCAAAAAGAGAAGGCGGACTATTTTGCATCAAGACAATGCGAGCTCTCACACGCAGCTAAGACAATGGGCTATTTGAGCACTCCACATGTCGAACTGATGGGTCAGCCGCCCTACAGCCCTGATTTGGCACCCAATGACTTCTTTTTATTCCCCAACATCAAGAAAAAACTCCGTGATCAACGATTTTCGACGCCCGAAGCAACTGTTGAAGCGTTTGAAAATCATGTTTTGAAGGTGTCTCAATCGGAGTGGAAAAAGTTCTTCGAAAATAGGTTTTGGCGCACGAAAAAGTGTACTGGTCTTCACGGAGAATATTTAAAAAAACAATAAAACTATTTCCAGTGATAAATGATTGTTTTCTTATTGCTGGGCCTTTGCTCTACCTGTTCTACTGGATAAAACCGAAGGTCTCAGCCATGCAAATAATCGATGGTCTAGTGGTACAAACGTGCAAGAAATCCAGGCTAATATGGGAAAATTGTGATCTAAATCACACGGTAAAGTTGATAGCCATTTCTAGACAAGATGTTATATCTCTATGCTAGAATCTGTGCCTACTGGTCAATGTTTAATAGGCCAAAACGCGTCTAGATTCGAATTCGAATTACTTCAGAAGCTGTGACGAAGATGTGGAGGAAATTGAGAGCGTCAAATATCTCATATGCTACTGCCCGGTTTTTGGAAACGCTTAAAAAATTTACCCCAGCAAGATATTGCACCAACCTGTGGATCTACGTGGAACTGCTGGTTTATACTGATAAACCAACAACAATTGCGTCTTGGAGGTCACAATTTTTCTTGATATTCGTGACATATGGCCAACAGTGCTCGAAAAAGTGACCCACACTTGGATCAACAGAATACGATTCGTCATAAACAGCCATGGTGGTCATATGCCCGAAATCAATTCAATTCAAGTGTTAACGCCACATATTGGTCTCTCGAACATGTTTGAACATGTTTTCAAGCACTCTATTCATGAATTGAAGATCTGGTGTTTTTTCATTCCTTTGTTGTTTGTTGCGTTTTTGTTATCAGCAGTTTTCAACAAACAAAGCCACATTTTTGTCACAAAAATATATACTATAACCTATTAGTCATTGTGCCACCAATACGCAATATTGGATAGCAAACACAATGTGTTTGGACACAAGTACACTGTATTTAGGAAAAGCTAAAATCACGTTATATTTGCATCCAAACGACAGAAAAGACAGATTTCTCAGCGTGTAGAGTAGGATCTTACTTAATATTGGATCTAACAAATATTCAGGACGATAACCTGAACGATCTTAGGACCATTCTGCAGTGTACTAGTTGGTTCGCCAGGTATCAATGTGTGTATTGTTTTTTTCAGCCTAATCCTGGGGCCTAATTGTGTATGACGATACTCGTTCAAGCGATACTGATACTTCAATAATGGCAGTTCATATTCTATTAAAATGCATGTGTTCACAAAATTTCACTACCGACAAAACGATACTGAATTCGATATCGTTTCATACACAATTATAGCCTCCTGGAATAATGGGATCATATGACTTGAGCTTAAACTTACAGGTTCAACTATAGGGATGCTATATGACGTCCTTTGGTATCACGACGGTCCTCATTGAACGAAGCGTGTCAATTGTGACAGCCGCTTCTATCCAACCTAACCTATACTGTTGCTGCGGCAAAGTTATTGTAATGGAATATTCGGGTGGCCCTTAATTTCTACTTTATATAAATTATCAAAATTCAGATCTAAAAATAAATTGAGACGACAACCGACAGACTCTTCCAAAATAATGTTCATAAACAAATGACACTGGAAATTGTAGTATTTTTGTAGTTTTGTAGTTAAAAGAAAAATGTCAATGACACACGTAAGATTTGATATGTGATACAGTGGAAAATGTTAAAACAGAAAAACTTTCAAGGATCATTGCCCACAACGAATTCAAATATAAAATAGAATCCACAAGGTGGGTTTTTGGGTTAACAAATTTTAGAATTTGCCGCATTTATGCAGAAATTATATAGATTTTGTCGAATTTGAATTTTATGGCCGAAAACTAGTTTTAGGGGAATATAAATATAAAGTTTTTTTGTTTTTAAATTCCAAAGGGATTGACAGCTAAATCTTTTAGTTAGCATTACCTGTATGAAAACTGGAGATGGTAAAAATGGGGGTAAGATGTAATCTGTCAAAAACTAATCTCTCACATGTAATCTCTCAAAAATTCCGTCTTCTTTTACATAAAGTTTGACAATTTCCAATAGCTCTGTGCTAAGTTGCAACCATTTTCAGTCCTCTTGAACTGATACATTAAGATGTTTTCCCAAACAAAAACGGTTTACAGTCCTACCAACAGCCATTTCAAAGTTTCCTCAAAAGTTGAACAATTCACCAAAAAAAGTTAAAGTGTGTATCCTTTCGCTTAACCGAATGTGAATATGAATAAGCTTTTCCCTGCGATATTAAACCCAGAGCCTATAAAAGAAAAACAAACCAGACAAACGAAATCCTTTCGTCCTTGTGTTAACTAAATAAATAGCATTAAGCGTGTATCCCAAAATGTGTCTCCACTTTCATGTGTACAAAACAAAACCATTTGTTAAGTATTTTTCCCCTCAATATGGACATTGGTGTTGATATAAAGGGTGTCTCAGTAAGATTGCACTTTTTAAATTTAGTGACATCTTTTTTGTCCTTTCTTTTTTTATTGAAACATTTTTTTTATAATGAAACATAATTATGGAAAACATAACAACTGAAAAGATCGAATAATATAAATCAAACGATCATTTTTTTTGCAACTTTCAACTCTGAAATTTGATAGCTGTCACATATGTGTATTCCGATTATTAAAAATGGACACTTTTACGAAAAAACAACTCGGTATAATTGTGACAAATTTATTACAAAAATTTGGAAAGTTTTGCTGAGACTGCTCGCAAACTTCGAAGAATTTTCAGTCGCGAAAGTGCAACTAATGTGTCAACCATTCCAAGAGTGGTCAAAAAATTTGAAGGAACTGGGTCGGTTATGTATAGTAAAACTCCTGTGCGTCAATGTACCCATCGATCTCTAGAAAACATTGCTGCTGTAAACGAGAGTATCGGCGAAAACCCGAAAACATCAATTCGTCTTCGTTCTAAAGAATTTCAAATTTCACGAACCACTACGCAGCAAATTTTGAAAAAATCCTTCTACCTCCATGAGTACTTACACAAAATTCAGCTTACTCAGGACCTCAAACCTGCAGACCTTGGAAAGCGCCTGCAATTCGTTCAATGGATAATGAAGCAAAGTGAAGTCAAAGCCAATTTTTCAAAAACAAGTTATCTTCTCCGATGAAGCAGATTTCCATCTGAATGGCTTCGTGAATACACAAAATTATCGAATTTGGAGCTCAAAAAATCCTCATGCAATTTAAGAGAAACAAATTCACCCACAACGAGCAACTATCTGGTGCGGATTCTGGTTAGTCGGCGTGATTGGGCTTTACTTTTTGGAAGATGAGGCAAAAATTGCAGTGACTATGAATGGTATTCGTTACAGGAATATGATAACGGAGTTCTTGTGACCTCAACTGGACGGCACGAATCCGGACGAAATGTTGTTTCAGCAAGTCGGCGCCAACTGCCGCACCGCCTGTGAAACAATCGATTTATTGCAGCAACGATTTCCAGAAAAAATTATCTCATGAAATACTGATGTCAACTGGCCACCAAGATCGTGTGATTTAACGCCTTTAGGGTTTTGTGAAATTTCGGGTTTATGCGAATACACCAGAAACAATTCCAGTGCTCAAATTAAAATTTCCGAGTTCCAACGCGTCATCGGTGAGATGCAGCCACATCTCTGCGAAAAAGTCATGGAAAATTTCATGAAAAGAGTAATGGCCTGTCATCAGAGGTGTGGGGGCCATTTGACGGATATTTTACTTCATTTTCAATCTGAACTGAACTGTGGCCGTCGGTGGTGCAATGGTAGTATGCGCGGATCTTGTGCATGAGAACGTGAGTTCGATCCCTGCTCTGACCACTTTAAATTTGTTTCGACAGAGGTCACCTCGCTTAGTGACGGCGACACTATCGAGTATATAGCCATGAAAAAGCTTCACAAAATACCGCTCGGAACCGGTTTAAACTGTAGTGAGTATAAAACTAGAACACGCACAGCTCACTTGTTTGTGAGAAGCTCTCCCTTATCCCTTCATGGGATGTAGCGGGAAACCATTTATTTTTTTACTTAATCTGAACATGTCTCCTTTACAATCCAATAAAAAAAATCATAACCATCTCGAAAAATACATGTTTTTATTTTAAAATGAAAAAGTGCTTCCCTACTGAGACACCCTTTATATACTTTGTATATATCCTTTTTTATTTCTAGAAAATATAAAAATTTGCAACAATATTCCAATACAAAATATAAATAAATGAATCACGAAGAATATAGGGAGTCAAAGAATTATATTCATATATTTCTGTTTCTGGCAAGTGACTTTCTTTATTTTCATGGCAGTCGAGTTTGTTTATATTCCTTTTCCAGGCACGGCTTCCATGAAGTTGTTGATAGTCCTGGCCTTCGATACCCTTGAGTGTTTCAAACAAGTGCCGCTCTAGCAGTATCTGATTTTGGGTGCCTAAGTACAGGGTTGCGCATAAGTAACGTCATAATTTCTTTAATGAATAACTTTTATATTTTTGATTTTATTTAACGTTGGTATTTATTAAAATTTAGTTTATAGTTCGGAAATGTGTTCACATTATATTTTGAAGATAATATCTTTCAAATGGTGACCATTGTTTGCTTCGACCAGACGTGCTCTTTCCAGGGTATTTCCCATAACTTTTCTAAGACAGTCAGGTCCCAGTGCCCCTACTTCTTTTCAGATTTTGGCCTTAAGCTGTTGGATGGTACTTGGCTTAGTGGCCTACACCTTACCCTTTAGGTAGCTCCAAAAATAATTGGGATAAGTTAAATCGGACGAACGCCAGTTAAAATCAGAAAACCCCAATATTATGCGATCGCAACAAGGAGAGTCATAGGTGCACGAGCTGTGTGAACTGCGGGTCTGAATGGACTCATCGCTCATTAGGAGCTTGTGAATAATCCCGTAGTTTTCTAGGCACAGTTCTTGAAAACGGCAACAATATTGAATGTGTATTTGTTTTAACTAATACGGCGACAATATTGCGTGTATTTCATTTGGTGTTATCTCATAATCCAATTGAATCTTATATGGAAATAGGTGCAAGTTATGTAAAATTCTTTGCAGAGTCAGCCTAGATATCAACAACCGCCATGAGAGTCGCCTGGTGGAAGTTTCAGGTAAGGGTTCCATATATACTCCTAGAATAAGGTATGGGTACTCATTAATTTCCCTCCTAATACTCCCTAAATTACGGTGTTTTAAATACAGGTTTAATTAAAATGCTGTACTGGTCTTTACGCTTTTCATTGGTTGCTACTACACTACATCCAGTCAAGTTCTTAGAAGATTTTCAATATCTAAACTAAACTGTTAAACACTTCACCTGCCTAAGTAGTAGCTGTCAATGCTAATACACTTAGTAGTTCCCAACGTTGAAACCTTTTAAGATGCCTGCCTCACTAATCGCATATCTTCACTTTCTCTGTTTTCACTTGATTACCTACAACGACAGCAAAAATATTACGATATTCTGTTTGACCACAAGACATTACAATGTCACAAACCGATTACGATTATGTCAAGAGAAGTCCTCAACAATACCCTCCCAAGTGGTCAGTCAGTCCAACTCATCCACTAAGGGAGCAATAAAATTTGAACTTTTCAGGGATTAAAATAACCGTCCACCATAAAAAGAATCAATAAAATTCCCACAGTGTGATTTAATCAACCCTCCAATCATCTGTCTGTCTATCTGTCCACACGTCTGACTGGTAAGCTAGCTGATTCACCTACGGGGATGAAAATAAACTAAATCCTTAAATGTCAAGCATGACAGCACATTGAAAGTCTGTGTCTGCGAGTGTGTGTGTAACTAAACATGATGTTTTTGCTGTCGTTTAAGTGGAAGTGTGAGAATGTCTGACACGCGGGAATACAAGTGAACCCTCATTCCATTGTCAGCAATCATACGTCAAGGCGGATCAGCGTCATTGCTTAAAGTTGAAAAATAAATGTGTGAATCACATAAAAAATATTGTGATTTTTCATTCTAACACCCACGCACACACACGTAAAATAACCTACTTTTACATTATCATACGCACATACATGTGTATATATCATCTCCACAAGTATTTGTTTGGGTATCCATTTCTCACCCCTTTTCGTGTGTAGGTGTTGAATTGTGTAAATGAGAAATGTGTGTTAACTAGTTAGTGTTGTCTTAAAAGCAAGGACTTTTGTTTACAATTTTTGATTATTTTTTTTTAACAATTTCATCCAAGGACAAAGAAACATTAGACGACTTAAATCTAAATGTAGGATATACGAATCTTACACGCTGACGACCTTTGTAATATATTCTCCCAAACACATTCTGCAGGAACCATGACTATGTTTGGAACACATTTCAATTATTCATATATTTGCAAGCCTGAGACTCAGTTGTATTTAAATGCACATTTTCGGAAATACGCCCCATCGTCCTTCCATGGCCCTATCACACAAATATAAATTCACTGTGGTTCTCCTGATACTATCCACTGTTTGACTTCAAACTAAAATTTATGTTCATAATCACACCAAGTTATATTGCACTATCCTTTAGGAAAATGTCTCTACCTCTACCGCATTAAGACAATGGCTTAATAAATGAAAACTTCTGGTTCTTGGTAAAAACTACGAGCTCGATTCTCCCCAGACTTACTCCCAGCCCATTCTCCGCGGCTAGCTTAGAGCCCCCTGACTAAATCCTGAAGAATATCTCTGCATATGAAAGGATATTTACCTTGCCCAGCAATTTCCAACTCTAGCAAACCCCTATCCAGTACTAAATTTCAGAAAAGGGGAGATAGAATTCTCGCTTGGATTTATACCCAGCCCATTCTCCGCGGCCAACTTAGAGTCTTCTCAGTAAGTCCAGATATGTAATAGTATTTACCTTCCACAGCAATTTCCAACTCTAGCAAAACTCTATCCAGTAATAAATCTCAGGGAATTGAAGATAGGACTTCCGATAGAGCTGATTTTATTGACTCTGGAAAGACGTTGTTAAACGAACCCTCTATCAACCTCCACAAATGCAAGTGAATTCCTTTAGGTAAACTGATTTATCTATGAAACCCACTAAAGCGCGCAGAGTTGTTTCCGTAGATTTGCCTTTATTGTAAGGGTGCTGGCATGCGGACAGCAGAGAAGCTGACGGAAATATAGGATACCTTGATGCTTAATATATAAAATATATGTTAAAATGGAGATCTACCGATTCATCCCTTGATATAGTCCATCGCCCGGTTTGTTCCTTCAGATATTTTAAAGAAGTGGGAGTCGCCAATTTACTTATGCGAAGTCTGGAAGTCTCAGACGAATTTTGACTGGATTCGGAGAAATGAATCCAATGCTCTTTGAAGATCTTAACTCTTTCTTATATTATAAGAATTTGCAAACATTCCATTCTCACTCCGTCCTCCGACTTTGCCACATTAAATAGTTTTCTGCAAGACTTTCTCAGCATTTGCAGATCCTTGTACCACCACGGAGGAACTTGTGAGACTTGCGGAATCAAGTTATCTGTTAAAGTGAGAGCATCGGCAAGATTGTCCACCTCAACTGTATTAGCTGGTTCGGAGACAGGAATGTTTTTTATAACAAACCTCATTTGTACTTGGTCTGGTTTGTTTCCAGATGGTTTGGAAACGTGTGCTCACTCGACACCTCCCACCTTTTCATCAACTGAAAGGAATCCTGTGATGCAAAGGTGACATCAAGGAAGTGGGCTCATTGTAACCAGGAAACATAAAGGTTAGTGGACAAAACAAAAGCGTCTCTTCACTTTAATTTATAATTGTTATTCACCAATCCTCTTCAGAAGTGACGGCCGTGGTCCAGTATCTTCATAGGTAAAAAGGGTTAAGGGTTCATAGTGAAAAGGGTACATTTTAACTCGTTTACGGGTGTTTTTAACCTTTTCCACAAAAAGAACAGAAAATAACCATATATTGAGGCGATAGAGCATTAAAGTATTCCATAAAAATGTTTCCCGTAAACTTTGACACAAAATTGCTGAACTAAAGATAACAGGGTTTCCTATGGCGCTTCATCATAAGAATGTTCAAAAGGGGGAATAATATATTATTTACATTAAATATTGAATCTGATTTTACTGTTAAGGTCAGTCGAGTTTGGAAGTCTTCTTATACTGCATTCACACTGCAGCAGGATTCTCTTATTTGACGATTTCAAGTACATTAACAGCTGATTATTTTATTGAAAAACAGATGTTTGGTTAAGCAAAATCTCCAGACACGATATTTCAATTACAGTGTGTTCAGGGCTTTACGTAGTTGGACTACCCATTCCCCAAGACGGGAACCTTGACGATGAGTGTACTTATATATTAGACCGGGTAACGAAACAAATTATCCAAAGTCGAGAGCAAATGTTAAAGTTCACCTCGAGACAATTTAAAAACAATAGCAAAATTTCCTTCCCCAGGCCGTGAAAAACAGGAAAAATCGTTTTTTTATCGTACATATTTTTTTTTGTTTGTGGCTCGCTCCCAATATACAAGACATCGTTGTATAGGTCTCGACGAGTACTAGTAATTTCATATGGCGATATCATCCGACAGGCATCTCTTACAATGGTAACTAGAGTAAAAATGATTTATTCCAGGCAAATAACTAACTAAAAACTACGCAATAATTTGCGGTAAAAAATATGCAATAATTTTTATTTTACAAATTTTTCGATAGCGCTCAAAAGTATGCAATAATTTGCGGTAATAATGCAAACAACATGAAAAAATTAATTGTTTTAATGCTGTAAATATATCTTGTCATACGTAACTTTTTTGTTTTTGAATAAAACTGTATACTTCCCAAGCATAATGTTCTTGGGTTTTAAAGGGCTTTAATCCTAGGAAAAATATTTTTTAATTTTAGGGGTAGAAACTGCATTAAACGAGGCCTCCATTAGAAAATGATGTGATGATGCGACATTTATAGGACGAATGTAGTACTCGTCGAGACCTATACAACGATGTCCTGTCTGTTACGATCGAGCCACAACCAAAAAAAAAAACTATGATAAAAAAACGATTATAGCTGTTTTTCACGGGCTCGGAAATGAAAAATTGTTTGATGTGTTAGCATCTATAGACACGGGTAGGGTAATTTATCATAGTGAACACATGCAAACAACACACGGCGTTAGCATCACATACGTGGTTGACATTGGTCTCATCCTGAAAATAAGTATGATGTAGCGGCAGGGGAAAAACAAGAAGGTCGTCATCGCCAAAGAGTATTGAATACTAAAGAGAACTCATGGAACGAATTTTATAACTCAAAAGCACTGGCGACATCTGACGAATAATTCAGAACGTATTACTCTCTTTTTGTCATAACTTGGTCCATTCGTTATTTTGATGTGAAACATTGATGCCTTTTGAAACATTTATGCTTTTTGTGTTGTTTTCTATAATAGCATTGTCGAAATGGTGCATTTATATTGAAATATTCTATATATAGACTCGCTACATAAGAGCGGAAAAAGAGTGCAATAAGTTCTCTATACTATTCAGTACTTTTTGCCGTCGCTCTGATTATGACAAAATAAAAACAATTATTTCAGTGAGCTAAATATTGATATATTTATTTTAACAATATTCTACATCTAATGATCAACCTTGATCAATACTTATTAAATGAATTTATTAATGTTTAAAAGAGCTTGAAATTTATCAAACACAATAAAGTATATTGATGTTTTCATTATAATATTATATTTTTGCAATATTTCAGATTATAATCATATCAATATACTCCAATGGGCATGAACATTTTTTTAACCTTTGTCAATAAATTGTTTCTTTCTTATTGAACGTTTATGTGATGCATAAAATTTTTAATAAAACACGATTTAGGATTCATTAGTTCAACAACAGCAAGAGCAGCCATAACAGCAATCGCAACAAGAACGTCCACGTACATCAAATGCATTAGTTGCTAAAGAAAGAAGAAGGCAAGAACAAAGAAAATATCAGGCAGAATATCGGAAGAAAAAGAGAGAGCAAGCACAGCTGCAGGTTCATCAGGATTCATCGAACAGGTACCGTGTAACAAAAAGGTGTTAACACAACGCCCGTGAGTTCGAATACTCATTGATTTTTTTTCCTAAATTGTCTCGATGTGATCGTTAATATTTTCCCTCGACTTTGGGAAACAAACGTGTATATATAATGGTCAAGTGTATATATAATGGCGATGAAAATCGTCTCCGACCTTTGCAGCCGTGGCACATGTAATGGCACCCAATTTTACTCTCACTGCTTGGTCTCATACCGCTGGGTGTAATAATCTGTATAATAAAAAATCCGGTGGTACTGGATCCGGTGGTACTGGATGTAAACTACGACGAAGTTGCAATCCCGTAGAAGGACAACACAGGGGCTGGCAAAGTGTTACCGACATTAGTGAATTCTGAAGGAAATATGATGTTCTTTTGCTGACATCTGGCACCCAAAATACATTTAGATTTCAGCAGCAAGTTTATTTTCTTTTTTTGCCTTCGTTGCTGGAATTACTGCTCGGCTTGTCTATCGACTTACTTGATGAAGCAAAACTTGTTTGTACTAAAAAACCATTGACACCACTTTATTTACGTTTAATCGTTGTCGGTTGATTGTTTTGTACAATCTTGTCATCAATTTACACATGGTTTATTATTATTTTTTCTATTTGTACTGATGACAATTACGGATTTCTTGTGTCTTATTTTCATGTCCTCTGCTTTTATTGTCAAACGTGTCTTTGTTCTTAGTGTCATGTTGCGTATCGGCTTCATTATTATTTTAGCTTTTATTTCCAATATTATTATTTTTCCTCAATTAGATGATACGTGTATCATGTTGATGGTTTACCAGGATAATATATTTTCCTGGCAGTAATAAGGCAAACACATTCAGTTTGTGGATAATGACTTTTTCTTCCAACAATTTCAATTAAATTGATTAGGATGTTGTGTGTTACCAGTGTGGTTTAACTGATCTGTGATAATCAGATGTTATAGACTACAACTATACAATGCTGTTTTAGTAAATTCATCAAATAACTTCTTTGAAATAAATATCACAGACATGAAAAATGTGTACAATGAACATTATTTAATTAAAGTTTTCACTGGTATTTTACGAAACAGAAATGTAGACCTCAATCAATTCTCACGTATACGAGATTGATATTTACATTTCGAGTCCCCTCTATCTATATTAACAGCAATCTCAACGGCAATAAATTGTTTATATTAAAATGTGGCTGACAATTTTTAGCTGAACTATATAATTTTGTCATATTTACAAAATGCATTCACTCTTCGAACTGAAATCATGATTCAAACCAATGATTCAAAACAATGTAGTTTCTTTTTTGCGACAAAACAAAAAACATGTTTTTAACAAAATTTTTGTATCGAAGTTCCTTATCGCACTTTTCGGGATGAGGGCTAAATGAAAAACAGCTAAACAACTTTTCTTTTCCCACTATTATGCTACAACCCAGTATTATCAACTACTTATAAGTATCTTCTTATCTTCACACTTTTTTTCACACTTTCTGAACATATATACACACAAAAAAAAAACGAAAAAAACGGAAAATCGAAAAAAACGGAAAAAACGAAAAAAAACGGAAAACGAAAAAAAAACGAAAAAAAAACAAAAAAAAGGGAAAAAAAACAAAAAAACGAAAAAAACCGAAAAAATAACTACGAAAAACCCGAAAAAAAACGAAAAAATCATGTTTCGACGAGCGCCATAGGCGCGTTCCAATCCACTAGTACGTATATATTGGGTACATTTGCTTGGGTTTGTGTCTAGACTAACATATGTTGGGAAATTTCTCGTTTAATGGGAAGTTACTAGGTGGACCCCGTAACCAATATTTAGTATATATTGTAGTTTTGAATCCAATAAAAAATTTAGAAAAGCCAAGTGAAAGAAGTTAAAAAAACAAAATCTTCTTAAATATGTGAACATTTTCTTAAGTAAAAAAAGTAAATTTTCTAATAAAAATACAAAGTACCTTTTCTAAAAAAATACTGTACCTTAAAGAAGTACCTTTGCTGAAAAAAAGTAAATTTTCTTAAAAACTACCTTTTCTTAAAAAAATTAATATTAATATAAATTTTCTTACAACAAAGATTTCTTTCTTAAATAAAACATTAGCTTCTAATAAAAGAACTACCTCTCTTTAAGAAAGGACCTTTCGGGAAAATATAAAACATAGTCCTACAAAAAGGCCCTAAAAATATTCTTTTTTTTTTAAATACATTCTATGCAAAGATACGATATTTTTAATAAATTTGTTTTACATTTACATTAACAACTAATATTTTATGTATTTCATGTAATATAGTTAAGAAACCTAGAATTTCAGTAGGGGTTTTATATGTATACAATGAATTTCAAGTGATTTCAATAAATGACATCTAGGTTTTCAATTTGAGCAGTGAAAATTACATTAATGAAAATTAAAATCAGCTCACGTATTCAACTTTTAATTCGTATACAATTGTGTAGAATAAAACAAAAACATTCTCTAGTAACCCCTATGATTTGCCATTACTTTGAACTCGCTTTAAGGCAAATCGAATAGATATTCTCATTCCCTTACTGTGTTTTACAAAAAACCCATTAAGATTCATTCGCTTTCTACTGCCTTAAGCAGAACAAACAAAAACCGATTAATTTAATTGGTCTGTATATTTCCCAAGCAACAAATTTGCAAATATCCAGAAGTTGAGTAAAAAAGGGGGGAAATCGACAGACGCATTCAAACCAAATCGAATTGATTTAAATTAAATTCAAAATATCAAAGAGGAGAGACTCCCATGTCTACGAGTTGAACTTCGTCACTATTAACGGATTTAAAGGGCGAAAATGTACAACAAGACATCGTACTATCAAATCATAAATAAATCACTGGATGGATGGACTGTTTAAATCGTCATCTATTTTTTGTCAAACAATAAAGAAAAAATTAAAATAAGTAAATATAGGGACTATCGTTTAACACAAGGAAAACTTGTTCAAAAAGAGGATTTACCCTTTCAATATGCAACACTCCATATGGCATTAATATACATTCGAGACTAGAGCAATAAAAGGATCCTGTTCCAAGAAAATTTTTACCAAATACCAAGAAATAAAGAGTCACAGCAAGAAAGTATATACATAATTCGTAGTCAACCTTTTGGGCAGAAAATTTAAGCATTTAAGCTGCAGACTGAGATTTGGGGAAAAATATATCTAAACTGTTCGCTAACCTTTAATGAATAATTTTCTGCAGCCACCGTTATTATAATGGGATATATAAATAACTGAACAAGTTTAATAATAGTTCCTTCTAGTCTCAGTTTAAATTAAATACGGTAAATTTGTAGAATATGTCAAACAAACGGCCTCATTGCCCAAGATGATGTTGCATTCAAACATTACAACAGTCAAATAAATCCTCGATATATGCCCTTTCTCGTCCTATTGTCGTAATTCGTTTACCCTATGGTCAAATTTGTTTCTCCCTTATTTTTCGTGGACATGGACTTTTTATTACTTTTAGACATATAAGTTTTTTGGACTTCTTCAGATTTCATTTGACAACGAGTCATTGTCTTTCAAATAAGCGATGAATCGATTCCATTCTCATATATTTTTTTATTGGCATTTTTATCATTTTATAAATCTTCACTAGAAAGAATTTTCATCACCAGCACAGAAACAAAGCTAAGTTTATTAACGATATCCTTTAGGAATTGTTAGATACGATGATAAAGGGTGTCTCAGTAAGAATGCACTTTTTCATTTTAAAACAATAATACGAATTTTTCGAGATAGCTGTGATTTGTTTATTGGAGTGTAAAGAAGACATATTCCGATTAAGAATGGAATAAAATATCTGTCAAATGGGCCCCACGGTTCTGATGACGGGCCATTACTCTTTTCATGAAATTTTCCATGAGATTTTCACAAAGATGTGGCTGTATCTCTACAATGACGCGTTGGATCTCGGACTTGAGCTCAGGCAATGTTTCCGGTTTATACACATAAACCCGAGATTCTATTAAACACCAAAGACAGAAATCGCACGGCTTTAAATCGCATGATCTTGGTGGCCACATGGCATCAGAATTTCTTGAGGCAGTTTGTTCTGGAAATCGTTGCTGCAATAAATCTATTGTTTCATGTGCAGTGTGGCAGGCGGTGCCGTCTTGCTACAACCACATGTCGTCCAGATCCATGCCGACCAGTTAAGGCCACAATTACTCCGTTATCAAGTGACATCTCGCTAAAACCACATGTCGTCTAGATCCATGCCGTCTCGTTAATGCCACAATTTCCTCGTTATCATGTTCCTCTAACGAGGGCCGTTCACGGTAACTGCAATTTCCGCCCCTCATCTTCAAAACAGTTTTCTTTTTTAGACTCCAATTTTATTTGCAATTTATCATTATAAAGGGTCCGCCATCTTACTTTTTTTCAACTAGTGCTTATTTCGTGAATGGTAACACTTAGCTCATGTCTGATTTGACAGATAATAAGTTTTATCCTTCCGCTGAACGAATATAGTTGTGTATACGCTTGAACAACGCTGGGAAATAATGCGTTTTCGCTTCGCTAAGTGAAAAAAATCATCTTTTCAGATGAAGCTCATTTTGATCTTATGTATGTAAACAAGCAAAATTGTCGCATTTGGGTCACAGAAAACCCGCACGCATACATTGAAAAGCCGATGCACCCAAAACGAGTCACTGTTTCGTGCGGATTTTGGTCCAGAGACATAATTGGGCAATTTTTCTACGAAAATGAGCAAGGAGTGGCCGTTACAGTCAATGGCGATCGTTATCGGGCCATGTTGAATGCATTTTTGTTCACAAAAATTGAAGAGGAGGATATTGGCAACATTTGGTTTCAACAGGACGGCGCTACGTGCCACACAGCCGAAACTACACTCGATGTTTTGCGCCCTGTTTTTGAAGATCGCATTATCAGCCGCAGAGCTGATGTCGTTTGGCCACCTCGGAGCTGCGATTTGACACCATTGGACTATTATTTGTGGGGTGCCCTCAAAAAAAAGGAGAAGATGTTTTTTTTTAAAAAATTGGCATTGACTTAACTTCGGTCCATTGCTATTGAACGAATAGCCGCCGTTTCTATGGTCTCCAAAATTGAGCTCCTGAGTAAGCCGAATTTTATACGCATGAAGGTGGAAGTAATTTGTCAAAATCCGCCCCAGACAGTTGCTCGTTGGGGGTGCATTTGTTTCTCATGGATTCCATGAGGATTTTCTGAACCCCAAATTCGACAATTTTGTGTCTTCACGAAGCCATTCAGATGGAAATGCGCTTCATCGAAGAAGATAAAATAAAATAAATGGTTTTCTATTAAATCCCATGAAGGAATCTGGGAGAGCTTCTCACAACCAGTGAGCTGTGCGCTTTTTAGTTTCATACTCACAGTTTTACTCCGGTTCCGAACGGTATTTTTGAGAAGCATTTTCATGGCTAAATACTCGATAGTGTCGCCGTCACTATGCGATGTGACCGCCGTCGAAAGAAACTTTAAGGTGGTCCGAGCAGGGCCCGAACCCAGGATCTCAAGTACAAGAGGCGCGCACACTACCCATTGCACCACCGACGGCCGAAGAAGATGACTCTTTCTGAAAAATACGTTACTCCATTACCCATTGAACGAATTGCCTATGGTTTCCATGGTCTGCTGGTTTGAACTCCTGCTCACGTAGTGCTTCGTCAAATTCTTACTATCCATAACCGACCCAGTTCATTTAAACTTGTTGACCACTCTTTGAATGTTTGACACATTAGTTTCACTTTCTCGACTAAAAACTCTTCGAAGTTTGCGAGCGACCTCAGCATAACTTTCCAAATTTTTGTAATAAAT
Organism: Phaonia tiefii; assembly: GCA_963931995.1. Classification (NCBI taxonomy): domain Eukaryota; kingdom Metazoa; phylum Arthropoda; class Insecta; order Diptera; family Muscidae; genus Phaonia; species Phaonia tiefii. The sequence continues at coordinate 12,099,278 of OZ008371.1, forward strand.
TTGTCACAACTATAACGCGTTGTTTTTTCGTAAAACTGTCAATTTTTAATAATCGGAATAAACATATGTTACAGCTGTCAAATTTCAGAGTTGCCAATTGCACAAAAAATATTACACTAAATTTAAAAAGTACAATCTTACTGAGATACCCTTTATGTTCTGACAAGGGCAACACAGAACTAAAATATATCCCTTTTGGAATTTTATAACCTTTCCAAAGGAACAATTATAATACATATTAATTCCAAAGTGGAATATCAGTTGGATGCCAGTTGAGCGACAGCAAATGCAAGTAATCAAAACAAATAATATATTGAATTCCAGTGAAATCAAAACACAAAGAAAAAATAAATTCCCATTGCATCGCATGAAGGGATTGGGGAGAAATTAACTGTATCATATTTCCCAAAAATTTTCTTTCAAAGTCGTCAAGTATTAATGCAGGCAATAGGGTGAAAGTGACGCAGGCAATAGTATTGCTTGTATATCACGTCCTCTAAAATTACTTAGGGAGTTCACATGGTGTACTATTGTGTTGTATTTATCGTATATGCTAAAATAATACAACAGTTGTAAATATGTTGTTGGTATTCTTCATGTAAATATATTTTACGACTATACAACCTAAGCATGTCTGTTTTTGCAGTGTACTATGTTGTATGTTCAGTGTCAGCTGTTTTTTGTTTACTATTTAATCAGATATATTGTTGTGTTTTGAAGAAATTTTGCATTTTTCTACATTAACTCAAGAATTAATTTTAATTGGTAAAATAAAAAAAAAAAGTAAATTGGACAAATGGAAGGAGAAGAAACTACTTCGGTAAGTTTTTGTGCACAAACTTTTCACACAAAACCGTAAAAATTTTATCTTTTTCGCTTCTTGTTGGCATTTTTTAACTTTTTTTAATAATTTTCTTTTGTTGCTTGACGTTTATTTGACGTTTTTATGACTTATGATTTAGCACATACAACATGCTGCTCACATACATAAGTCATATGTACTAATTTGTCAAATATGACTTTACGACTTATGACTTTACGAGACCATGTGAATTCCCTAACTATGACAACAGATGGATTGAATTATTTGGAATAGGCTTTAATGTAGAGTGTTTGTATTAAAGGAGAATGAACAAAGTTAAATGCGGAAAAGTGAATCGATGTGTTAATATTTTTGATATAAGTAGATGAGGGTTTTAATCCCTCATATCCTTTAGGAGATGAAGTGTTTGTTATAATATAGGCATATGAATTAAAAACAGCTTTTGGCGTTGTTCTAAATTAAGATAATTGCATTTAGTACTTAATGGAAATTTGCGGCAGCCTTAGACGCATATTAAGGATATCGCGATTACGATTAGAGGACTAAAATTTAGTTGCTTGTCAAAAGATTCCATGCACCCATTGCCTAGCATGTCATCTCGTGCAGAAACCATGGCGATATGATGGTTCCAGAAAGGTTTGAATATAACCAAAAAGTACCAAGCGTACAAATGTTGTATTCTACGAATATTGTGTGTCTCTGAAAACCATACAGTAACAGTTTGGGAAAATTATACACATGAGCCACAACCTAAACTACTGGAAATGCAACGAGGAATAGCGTGGGCAGAAGGTGAGAGAGAATTAAGTAACAATTAAACAAAATTACTTACGTAGCACCATAAAATCAAAACCAATTCATACACAATGTTTTCATGATTGCAGCAACATTTCATCAAAATTTGATATTGTTGTCGGTTGGGCATGAGTGTCCTTAATTTAATATGAATACTTTGAATTTATTTGCAAAAAACACAACTAAAAATCGTGTGCACCAACAAAAAAAAAACAAGACTGTCATCTATGTCGTATTTCAAAAACTAAGCTTCAAATTTATAGTGGATCCTGCCACCAACTACTAACAAATGTAATAAAATTTCCAGTGATTACAATTTTGTGGTTTAGTATAAGTACGAGTACATGCACGATGTAATAAGTATAATTAATTTTTAATTTTGTTGCGTTTAAAATTAAATTATAAAATATTACAGAAATACAAAATTTATTACTTTTGTTTTCCAAAAATCAGAACGAGTTTAATTTTAGTTTCGACTCGAAGTCATGGGAAAAAGGGAAACAATGTTGCATGTTTCTGTTTTTATCACAATTTTGTTTTATTTATACATTTTATTTTACCAAGGATCTAGTACAATAAAAAGACACTCAGTTTTCAAAACATTAGTGATTAAGACTAAGAAATTTACCAACATATAAATGTGTATTATTGCATGTGAGGTAACAAAAACAGTATAAAACAAAAATATATGGTTTCCCATTACATTCCATGAAGGGACAGGGGAGAGCTTCTCACAACCACTGAGCTGTGCGCTTTCCAGTTTTCACTCACTGATTGGGACCTACAGTTTTACACCGATTCCGAACGGTATTTTGCAGAAAGAGTAACAAAGGAAAGATAAGCTTTTTCATGGCTAAATACTCGATAGTGTCGCCGTCACTATGCGAGGTGACCGCCGCCGAAAGAAATTGTGAGCAGGGATCGAACCCAGGATCTCATGTACAAGAGGCGGGCACAGTACCATTGCACCATTGCACCCGGTTTTAACTGCAAGTTGTAGTCAACTGATCCGAGTTTTCCACCTAAATTTATCAATTCTGTGTCTGTAAACTTGCGCACATGGGTCTGTATCACGCTTGTAGTTGAGTCTTTCCGCCGCTGGAACATCCGGTCTCATCCGGTCTCTAACAACCCCGAGAGGTCAAGGACCTTACAAAACGAAGATAACACATTTCGCCAACCAGTTCAATCTTTTGCCTTATCTCTCCAGTTGGCAATACTAAATGTACGCAGGGATTCGATAACCTGATCCCTCCGGCAGAGTCTTGGTCTTCCTATTCTCCGTCTTCCTTCGAGTTCGGTTTCAAAAACCCTTCGTGTTGGTTCGTCGTCATCCATTCTACTGACATGGTCTAGCCATCACAATCGCCTTATTTCTAACCAACTATGTCAATGTCGGAATATAGCTCATTCACCTCATGGTTCATATGTCGCCGATACTCGCTGTTGTGCACTATAGGGCCACAAATTTTTCGGATTATTTTTCTCTCGAAGAGTTCTTGACATATTTCGTTTTCTTGCGACAAAACCCAGGATTCTGCGCCACAAAGCAACACGGGTTGTATGAGAGTTTGGTACAGCTGGACTTTTGTTACTTGAGAGAAGGCTTTATCTCTAAGGTGCCTGCTTAGCCCAAAATAACATCTATGTTTTCGCAAGCACAATTCTCCGCTTGCTCTCAAGGTTGACGTTGTTGTTTTTGTTTGTGGCAGATCCGAGGTATATATATTCGTCAACCACCTCGAAGTTATAACGGTTATCGACGTTCGGTGGTGCAACCTGCCGGTGATGCAATGGTAGTGTGCGCAGCTCTTGTGCTTGAGAACGTGGGTTCGATCCCTGCTCTGACTACCTTCAATTTCTTTCGATGGCGGTCACCTCGCCTTCTCGATGGCGACATTATCGAGTACTTGCTCGTTACACAACATGTCTTGAAGAAAAGCAAATGTCTTGAATGACCATTCAACACGTCTTGTGCAGATCTCCAGTATATACGGGTTGCCCATATTCGACGGACCCATGTTTTTTTTAAAAAAATCAAAGAAAAAAATAAAAATTTGGCGGTTGGCAATCTTAATCATTTAATTTGTTCGAATTATTCAACGCGAATAATCCGTTGTAAAGTGGACCGAGCCATGCCCAACTGCTGAGAACGGCGTTTTTGGGATGTTCTTGGGGACCTCTCAACACTGGCTCGTACGGCAGCGATATTCTCGGCCGATCGCCTTGGTCGACTTTTATTTGGCCTCTTCGGATTAGAAAGAGCCTCACCAGTCGAAAATTTTTCGTATAAACGCTTAATGGTGTTCTTAGAAGGCGCACTTCTCACATTTTTTAATATTTTAAAAGCACGTTGAGTTTTCACAATTGACTTGTTCTGTTGAATGTAAATTTCAACTATTTCAGAGCGCTCGCGTGGCGTGTATTGTTGCATGGTAAAAATCTGCTTGGACTGACGCTTCAAACGCGGTATGTCATTAAGCGATCTGACATCTCTGTCAAAAGTTATGGCGTTGCCAGATGGGCCCGTCGAATATGGGCAACCCTGTATGTATGTAGATGGGTATACGAGTATCTCCAGAATTTGTAAAGGGTCCGCCAAATAACTTTTTTTTTTGAAAATGCTATAAAAAAAACTACTGAATATTTTCTCAAATTTCTTTTTTTATTTGAAAGTACAATCCTTCCGGTTAATAATGGAAAATAATTTCATTCAAATGGCTGCCTCGGCTGGTCATGCAGTAGCCTACACGATCGGTCCAATTTTTAAGCACATTATCGATTGTGTGCAGCTGTATTTCACCAATGGCTTTACGCATTTTGACCTTTAAAGCGTCAAATCGCAGCTCCGAGGTGGCCACACGACATCCGCTCTGCGGCTGATAATGCGATCTTCATAAACAGGGCGCAGGACGCAATTTTCGCACACATTCTGCAACATTACCATGATTTTATTTCCCAGCGTTGTTCAAGCGTATACACAACCATAGTCGTTCAGCGGAAGGATAAAACTAATTATCTGTCAAATCAGCCATGAGCTAAGTGTTACCATTCACGAAATAAACACTAGTTGAAAATAAAAACGTTAGATGGCGGACCCGTTATTTGGTGTTACATACATTATTATTAGAACACTAACTTATAATTCCCTGTACCCCAGTGGTGGTTTGGGTGTAACTATTTAGTGTTAAAACTACAAAATTGTATTTCCATTGATCTATTTTAAATTTCAAATACAGTTCAATTCAATTGATATTTTGCAGGATTTAAATAGGATTATTCAAGAAATTTAATTGTGTTTTGATTGATTAAATTTGATTTGATTAAAATTTAAGTTTTCTTTATTATAATTTACTAACACATTAACAAGCTAAGCCAATAATTTGTTTGAATTTCATTCAACTATTCACATCTTCCCTTACGTTGCAACTTAATTCCATGAACACCAAGAGTAGTCCCATAATAATGTTCGCACTCCTATCTCTGTTCAAGCACCCGCCGGCAGTTCACCCAATAATACACTTTCGGGCATAACATAGCAGAAGAATCGCGAAATAACTACATTTTATTTCATTTCAATCTTTATGTCCTTAAGCTATATTTATATCTGTTTGTAGTCAATGCTATGCAACAAAGGATATTGAAAAACAATGAAAAATAAAAAATTTGATTATTTCAATATTGTTTGCAAGAATGTTTAGTACTAGAAAGTTATGAGTCAAATGAAATGCTAAGTTATTTAGAATGATATAAATTCGGGAGATTGGCTTGGGGAAATTGGGAAACTAAATAAGTAAAAAATTGTTTTAAATATTAGAATTTTCTCATGTGATATTTTAGATAAACAGAGAGTAGAATATTTACAAAATATTCGGTAGATCTTTTAAATTTAACGAAATATATAATTTAAAAATTTATTTTAATTTCCCATTACAAATTGTGAATTCAAAACATAGCGACTGACACTTAAAAATCAACGTAAATAACTCTGAACGCACAACGTTTGGAGCACTAGACATCGCAATTCCAAATTGAAAATTATTATTATTGGACAGACAAACTAAAAGTTTACAATTATTAAATTTCTAAAAGGTAATAATATTAATAAATATATTTACTAAAATGATTATGTTAGGGATACAGAAATTTATTATACAAATAATTGTAGACTATTCTAAAGTAAATTGATGTTATAACAAATAGAAAGTTTTATTTTTATTCACATAAACCAACGTGCCAATGCATATGTTAATAAATTACAAGAAAAGACTTTACTTAAAATTCATATTCTGACACGTTGACACATTAAGACATTAATTTAATCCATCAATTTAAAAGGTTCATTAGCAATCAAATCAGTTGCCGCCCAACTCACAACTAAAAGTTCAAGAATCGCATAGCCCTCTGCATCGCCCCACTGTAATGTCGATGTCTGTGAAACTCAATTAGACTTCACATTAATCGCTATTGGCACAAAATATAACTGATATCAATAGGCGATGCAGGGTCCTTGACAAACAACAAGTGCTACTTTTTTCCCCACCACTTTTATTAATTCTGATTATTTTAGTACCAAGGTGCATACTGATATATAGATTGTTTTCATTCCTACTGTTCGTGCTTAAAGTTCATTCAATTGTCCCTTATCAGATGGAACAAGTGTTAATTCGTTGAGAGTGTAATATATTTCCATGTCAGCAAAAAAACCGCCTAATAAATGCGTGTACAATTGAGTTATGAACTATAAAATGCCATCGTAAATTGTTTTATTTTCTAGGATATTCAAAAAATAACACAGTGCAACACATAAAATGCAAACTCCTTCTCGTGCGAAATTTCTTAAAGTACCTATCGAAATTAACAAAACCCTATTTGGGTTTTGCTAGATTTGCGCAATTCTGAAACAGGGAGATATACCACACTTGACAATGGCACCCATTCAGAAATCCTTTCCAGGAACATTTTGCATACAATTTTTCCAGGTACTTCAGTAAAAAAAAAAGAACGAAGATTTATTAGGGATCATTCCACCGCGTTTTGTCATTCAACAAGTGTTTACGAAAGCGAAAAGTACAATTCAATCCGCAATTTAATCCAAATGGAAAATACAGCTGGAAAATTAATAATTTTTTTTTATTTTGATGGAAATATTGTTAAAAAGGATATCTTTGTGGATGGTTTACGAGATATGTGTTAGAAATTGTAGTTTTCTTGTGAAAAATTATTGTAAATTCACAGTTTAGCAGATATTGGTCAAAAATTTAAAAAAAAATAGAAAAAATTAAAATTTTTGACATTTTTGCAATTTGGGGCCCTACATGAAGTTTTTTTTTGGTTGGATTGTTGTACACTTTTTTTCTCCTAGTCTATAGCTATAATTGTGCCGACGTCTGGAAAACTAGATTCCAATTTATTTCAAAGATATAGCTGTTAGAAAAATTGCATGTTCTGCGGAAAAATTATGTTTTAAACAAAATAGGGTAATTCCAAAAAAAATCGACACAAAAATCAGAATTTTCGAACCCGACCTCTTTTGATTGGTATAAAATAGTTTCTCCTCATCCATACGAATTTTATGACACCAGAACTGAGTTAAAATTCAAAGTAGTTTTTGTTTTATGGTTCGTTGAAGTAGGTATTGTATGGCACTTTCTGAAAAAAAGAACCTGACTTAAAAATGGCATAACTTTGTAATGCGTTAATAAATTTCAAAATGTTGGATACCATTTTAAAGCTTGCAAAACCGCTTTAATAATAGCCAATACACTAGTCATGTCGTTGTGGTTCAATGATATTGAAAACTCCAAAGTATCTTTTATCCTTGAATATCCTGGCATAATGTATCTTAAATTTTTGATTTCCTCCACCAAAAAGAAAGTCCGTCTTTTCTCTACATTATAGCCAAATTTCTAAATCTTATCTCCATGGGATCAATAGATACATAAGGTTTGGTAAAGCCTGTTCTGTTTTAGTTTCGATTTTTCAAGTAGTGACTAAGTATAACACAGTTACAAAAAATACTAAAGTAGAATTACCGGGGAAGTGATAATATTTATCTTGTAGGTATTGTCGAGTGAAACAAAAATCTGCTCGTGAAATTTCCCAAACACCCCCTAAATCTTGAAACCCAGTTAAAACCCCGGTTTTGCGTACGTTTGCACACTTTAAGCCTGTTAGTTAGTTGATTATCAACCGATTTAGACTTTCTCACCTGTTTTAAAACGAAGAAACTTCGACCTTTCAGACGATATATACCTCCTTTAAGAAAATATGAGAAGTCTGTGTGTATTTGTCCAGTAAACAGATAGTTTTTAATTTTATTCGCTATTTTTCAACTTTGGCGATGATTTCACACATTATTTTATAAAGGAACCATAATATTCTTGAATTTATTCAAAAGGCACGTTTCCTAGTGAGTAACACACAACTTTGTTTTTAAAAATCCGGTATTAATTGACTGAGTTATTGAATTTTTTTTAAAGGATAAAGGATACTTTTGAGTTTTCAATATCATTGAATCACAACGACATGACTGTTGCGGTTTTTGCAAGCTTTAAAATGATATCCAACATTTTGAAATCCAGTAACGCATTCCAAAGTTATGCCATTTTTCAGTCAGGTCCTTTTTTCAGAAAGTGTCATACAATACCTACTTCAAAGAATCATAAAACAAAAACTACTCTGAATTTTGACTCAATTCTGGTGTCATAACTTCTGTCTAAATTTCATACAATTCAATAGGGCTTGGGTCCTGGACTGTGTCGGAATATTTTGGAATTATCTAATATACATTAGACCATAAAATCCGAACAGCAGCTAAACTAGCAAAACCCAAATAGGGTTTTGTTAAGTTCGATTAGTGCTACGAGAAATTTCACACTAGAGCGAGTTTGCACTCGATGACTAAAAAAATGTTGCATAGTGTAATGTAAGCGGGTTAAGGATGTGTTCAAAAATCTTAGTTTTCTTCTTGCCCTTAGTCAATAAATAGCATTTCCCAATTTATTTCATTTGTTTAATGAAGAAAACCATTTCGATATGACATTTACCCCCATTATCATCATATCCAGTCATCCTACAGTTAAAAGTATCTAATACACCCTTAAAGATCTGTTTTTGTTGTTTATTTGGATTCAGATATGAATCCAAGCCACAAACTTAGTATGCTTGTGTCCAAACATATAGTGTTTGCTATTCAATATTACATGTTGGAGACTCAGTGTTTAATAGGTCATACGTAATAACTGTGTTGGTAATTCAAACTTGGAGTTGTTTATTGAAAACTGCTGAACACAAAAACGTGACAAACAACAAAGAAACTAAAAAGTAGAAGGTCTTCAATTCATGGAAACAATATGCCAATCATATAAATGGTTACTGCATAATATTGTAGAGGCTGTTTTGTTACAGTGTGTAAATTTAGTTAGCTATTTATTTGTATGGAATTTTAAAATTATAACTATTATTTAGGTCTAACGAAAGATGATGAAAACACCCTACACCGTGTATTCGAATATTCACCATTTTCATCAGATGACAAAGGCTGTTGTCGTGCGATGAAATTGGATATGATGAAAAATCACTCAAAAATTAATTTTATTTCGATTCTGTTATTTGATTTTATAAATAAAATAAAGGTAATCGAGAGCCATGTTGCTTTTTTTATTTTTTGACAATATAAAAGGCAAAAAAGCATAGTTAAATAGGTTTTTTTAATAGTTTTTGGTTTCAGGGGAATTTTCCCATTTCTGCCATTCCAGCGCCATTTCGAAAATATCCCTTGACTTTCAAAACCATCACTTATGTTCCACCATCTAGGGATTTCTATCATCTTTGCTCTAACAAGATATTGTAATAACAGATATTGCATAAACTATGTTTCGATATCAATATCCTTTTAACTCGATTTCCACTACTATTATGATTATCTTTAGCTGCGCTTAATTGTTGGTAATAAAATCATAAACCAATAATTAATTTCCATTTGAACAATTTCCCTTTTTTTTTGTATTCGAACTTCTGGTATCTTTTCCCCCCAGACTCATAAAGATTTTTATTGGGAAATTTACTTTATTAAGATATTGATTATGTCGCCAAAATGTGTTGTCATGACGAAGATGATAATATCGTAGTGATGACAGGACTTACAAATGTTAGTGTTGTTATTAAAGCATTCAAATATGCCAGACATGAAATATTCATGGATTGTGATGGAATGTTAAGACGAATCATAATTGAATATTTATATAATCGGATAAGATGTTTTGATACATAAACTACTTGACTATCAGATAGACAAGTGCAAATACTACACTGTTTCCAATTGAATTTTTGAAAATTCTAAACAAAGCTAAGAAAATTCATATTAAACTATGAAACCTTTAAATGAAATTGAGATGTAGCTCTATACAGTTTTCAATTCAAGTAGGAAACATTTTAAATTAAGTTAAGAAATTGGAGAAATTAAAATCTAAGGAATTTTAAACATACAGTTTTGTTAATATAATTCTACTTGATTGGTATCAAATGCCAACAGCTTCGATAGACTTGTAAATTTTCATTCTTAACGCCCAAGATGGGTCATGGTGAATACGGCCCTAAACTTTTTGAGTGGTTTAGTAGACGTTGGCGACCAGAAATTTAACCAAAACAACCTAGACATGATAGTTTAAAATTGTATTTGATTAAGTGTTTTTTATTACGATTGGAAACGGTTTAGGGGGGCAAAGAAATATGAGCATTTTCAACATTTATTGGAAGTCACCCACACATAACAATCACTAATATTCATACCCAAGTCATTTCAATACTTCTGGTTACGAGAATGTTTAACAGAAAGTAGTCTTCCTGGAAAACAATTTTGAAAACAGGAGAACTTCTAAACTTAATTCAGTCGCAGAGTTCTCTGGCAATAGGACAGAAATCATTATCAAAATTCTATTAAATTTAACAAAACAATAAAATTGTCAAAGACCGGTTAAAATCATAATTTTTACGACCTTCATAGTCAATTCACTGTCACATAAATAATGCATGAATGACTTCCATTAACACAATGATGTCGTTTGTTTTGAATTCAGATTTGATTTTTTGAAGAACAGTGAATGACGCCAAAATAGAGCAAGTGACTGACATTAATCGCTGGTAGCGCAACATTTTTGAATGAACTCCTCGAATGGAAATTGGTAGTTCTTTTTATCGGTCAACAATTTTGGATCTGTAATTTTATGTATTAGATTTTTTTATATTGAAATCTGGTATAAGTTGAGAACTGGTATAAGTTGAAGCAACACTTGCCTACATACTGTACGTTTTTTAACCAAAAAAACCCACACGTGTAGGAACAAATACTACGAAGTTTCTCAAATTATGGTAGGAACTTTTCACTACATCACTTCATTTGGTCCATTTGGTCACAACATCAATGTAAACACGTTCACGTGAGATTGTCAGGATATTAGATGACATGGACATGGACATCTGGTATAGGTTTCATCGAAGAACCAATTTTTCAAGAAACCGGTTTAAGTATTTTAATTTGTTCAAAATCCGGTGGACCGGGATTTTATGTTAAACTACATTACACATGTTTTTTGATGAAGCGTATAGCAAAAACGTAATCTATAGGTGATTTTGAGAAATTTTGCTCAAGAGACCATAGCTCTAATAACAGTACAATATACTTATTTATTTTTAAAAATTTCAAATTTTTCAAAGTTTTCCAACTGTATTTAAATTTGACAATCACGTTTTAATTTTAAATTATAATTAAAATCAACTACTTCTACTTGGGTATTTCCTGATTAAAGAACGAAGATCCAAATTGATCACGTGGTATTTGATGGAAGGCACTCATCCAGTGTAATGGACGTGCGAGTGATCAGAGGAGCTAGCATCGATTCTGATCACTACCTGGTAGCAGCAAAGGTTTGCACAAGATTTAGTAGAGCTAAAATAGTAAGAAACAAGAGTAAGGAACAAGATTTAAAAGTGCTGAAACAAAAAAAAAATGAAACAAAAAAGCAGCAGATCTTCAATTCATGAAAGCAATGCTTGCACGTAAGTATATGGATGTTGCAAACATATACATGGTCCTGCTTAATATTACAGGGGCCGATTTTCTTCAGCGTGCAGTAGCGACAAGCTCCTCTCTTTTCAAAATATGTTGAAGTATTATTGACAATAACTTTATTTGCAAATCTAAACGACCAATACGCACTGCTTGATCGCAATCGAACAAATATTTTCACTGTTGGGTACACATGGCCCCAACAACATATTTCAGGAACCATGTACATTTATACAAGCATTATTTTCATGAATTGAAGATCTACGCTTTTTTATTTATTTGTTGTCTGTCATGTTTTTGTTTTCAGCAGTGTCCAACAAACAAAGCCACGTTTGGGTCACAAATATATATATATATATTAGGGCGGGGCAAATTGTAGGATCGATTTTTTTTTGATGAAGCGTATAGCAAAAACGTAATCTATAGGTGATTCTGAGAAATTTTACTCAAGAGACCATAGCTCTAAGTCGAATTTGGAGCCCCCCAAAAGGTATTTTTATCACCTTTCAGAATCTGTACTGATACCTGTAGAATAAGTTCATTTTAGGCCATTTTTCGACAAAAAATTCTTAATATCTCTACTAAAAATAAAAAAAAATATTAGTATCAATACAGATTCTGAAAGGCAATAAAATATAAAAATACCTTTCAAACAAGCCCACATTAAGAAATCGACTATAATTCTATCCGATTTTATAACGAATTTAATTAAATTATTTTCTTACTATTTTGAAATTTTGGGGGGCTCCAAATCCGACTTAGAGCTATGGTCTCTTGAGCAAAATTTCTCAAAATCACCCATAGATTACGTTTATTAATCATTGTGTCTCCACCATGCAACATTAAATACCAAACACAATGTGTTTGGACACAAGTATGCTATATTTGCGACAAACTACAAACATTTAATGTTTCCTTCCAAACAATAAAACAAGACAGATAAAACAAATAATAAAACAAGACAGAAAATTGTATTCGTTTTGTTGTCGTTGTGTTAGTTGTGTTGTGTATGGTTCACTGTTCTCCTATTGTCCAAATACCTGTGACAACAGCGCACGAACAATTGCTTTGTTCGGATATCGTTTTAACCGGGATTACACAAAAACTATAAACGAATAATAGTACAAAAGAATAATATTAAACCCATTCAAAGCTCTCAACCATATTTTGACAAATTTGAAACATGTTAAGGAACATCGTTTTATTTCCTATTGTAATTTTGAAATGTTAGATCATAGAGTAAAATATAAAGATTTTACATACTATATTTTTCAGTTCTTCCAAATTCACGTCGGAAGTCACTGGGCTCACGATAGTTTTGATACAGAATTGTAGTGCCAGTTTCTTCTTCATCCTAATGTTATACAAATAAAAATGATAGAAAATTGTTGTGTTCTTCAAATTAAAACTAATTTATTGCGTATAAAATTATAAGTATTTTAAAACTCACAGTTGCCAATAAAAACGATTTTGAAGCCAGTTTTTTTAATTCGAATATCGCTCATTCTCCTTCAACACTCAATTGAGCTGTGAGCTTTACACTTTTACACGCACTGATTAGAACTTACCGTTTTACTCAGATTCCGAACGGTATTATGAAAAGATTTTCCAAAACTAAGTACTCGACGTGGTGAGATCAGGCATCGAACTCAATTTCCCATGTGCATAACCCACAGGAACTACCATTGCAACACCAATGACCACAATATTATAGATTTGAAAACAAATTTAAGAATTTAGTTTGAATTTCCAAATATATCAATTGATGTTTATAATGACCTTATAAGCTAAATTAAAAACTAACAAAATCGGTCATAAAATTCAAATTAACTGACCCGGTCATCAAAAAGCTATACCACGGAAAAATACAACTATGTGTTATAGATTGAAACTCGAGTCAAAGCACGAGAACAATGCGAGTATGAATGAGGAAAAAGAACATGGTGGAAAAAGCTGTCTGTTCTTGTGTTGGAATTATATAGACCTTTCAGTGTGTGCTGATACTTAGGAATTGCATGATTGAGTTTTTATATACATATACGATTGATGATCTGCCAATGGTATCAAGTCAGGCACAATAGTTAGGCATCTGATGATGAACTTGTAACTGAATTGTCAATTATTTCCAACAAAAACCAACCACTTTTCAATTAGGAAAATGTTCCTGACCTTGCAAGCTTGTAGAATGAATTTCTCATACATTAACTAAAAACTAACAAAATCGTTCATAAAATTCAAATTCAAATTATAATATTCATTTCAAATTTAATAGTAATTCCTGTGTTTAAAAACGATGCCAAATATACAAAATATTTTATTTACTTACTATGTCAGAGGATGTCATCATAACATAATATTACTTTATTTGATTGTTCTAAGTCGTAGATTAGCGCGCTCAGTCAAATCTAATAAACATGATTGCCGGCTTTTCCTATTTACTTGGATTGTATTTACTGACTTTCATCTCTTTCTCCCTCTCGCTGTGTATATAAAGAAAAAGTTAACTCGAACTTTTAGCATAAGTTGAACAGCACTGGCTGTAGTTAAGAAGACAACTGACTGACTGTCTCAACAAGGCCAGATAAAATGTTAATCTGTCAATGATATTGTTCAGATTACCACGGACATTTAGTGTATGGAAATTCTGAACAAATTTGTACATTAATACATAAGTCTGACATTTTATTAGGCTTAAGAGATTCCTGATGGAGATTTCAACGGGGGAAAATGTAAACGAAAACAAAAACTTGATTACTGGCTAAAAAATACTAAAGTTAACAATATAAATACAACGTGTAAGACGAGACTTTCGATGGTTTTTTAATAAGGGCTTTTATACTAAACAGATCATGATTATGTTATTATAATCTTCTCAGTCAAATGCCTGGAATAGTTTAATAGAATTAACACAAACCAAACAGAATGATTCGGAACTAATGAGACTCAGGAATGTAAAAAATGTACATTAAGTGTAATATAACATTGGAATCCAGATTACATAACTGTGTGAAATCATTAAGAAAATATATTTAAATCCCATTTTGAAAGGATGACGTGAAGAATTCTTTATATTGATATAACAGATTTTCTTATGAATGTAAATCCTATTGAATTTCAAATAATGTATTTGTCCTTGTTGATATTTTATTATTTCACATTGGTAAGAACCGTGTTTTTCAAGTGCCCAGCAAAAAATGCATCCAAGAAAGGAAACAATAAGAAAATCATCTCCGGTAGAAGCAGTGAAATAGTAGGTAATCATTGCGGAAATTTGTGTAGGATGTCGCAGAAGAGAAACGTTTTTTTGTAAAGCATAATAATCACCATATAGCCATATGGCCGAATGACGCAGTAAAAATGCGCATCAAGTGAACCAGTTCCATTGATGCTGAAAGTAATATATTAATTGTGTCTTAAGATCACTTATAATTTATTTCACCTAAATTTAAGAAAATGCGATTGAAAATGTAGTTCAAATGTCACTAATTTTAAATTAAAAAGGTGGCATTACTTAGTAGGGACATAAATATTGTTGAACATACCCATTAGAATAGTAAAATTGAACACATCCCTTTATTATAATGCGGTTTTTGAAATTTAACCTCTATAGCGTTAGTCAGTTACGGGAATTTGAAATTGTGTTAACTTTCTCCATGCAGTCATCAGAACTTTTTAAGTGTACAAAGAAAAAAACGATATTTTCAGAACGGTCCGCCCACTCGGCATTAGTCGCATGTTCGTCTATAGGTGCATACAATTGTTCGAGGAGCCTGCAGATATAAAAGACTGCCCCCGCTCGGGCCGCCCACGTACCGTTCGGACACAGCAAGTCATCAAATCCGTTAAAGCAAGAATTCAACGAAATGCTCTCCGGAAATAGAAAATCATGGCCCGTGAGATGAACATGACGCAAAAGACCATGAGTCGAATTATTAAAAAAGTCATGGGACTTGTAGCTTTTAAACGGCGTACAGGACATTTGTTGACTGCAACTTTAAAAAAAATTGGATAGAAAAATCTTGTTTACGGAAGAAAACATTTTTACCGTACAGGAAAATTTAACAAACCAAATTGATAGAGTTTATGCACAATCATCTAAAGAAGTATCTGAGCTCATCCCACGGGTCGAAAATATTGTAGGAAGCTCTCCCAACATTTTAAATGGTTCAAGCTCTTTGAAATATTGTAAAATAACAACGACAATTTGTTGTCAAAGTAGATGCCGCAACTCGACATACAGCAGTGAATCCCAATCTTAACTACCAAAGAGTGAACAGCAGTAAGTACCCAGGAGTCAAGCAACAACAGTTAGCAGGAACAGCTAATCAGTCAAACATATAAAGCTCGAGAAAATGATCATGCACTTGCTGATAATTTTGCTTCATATAATAACACAATACAGTAACACGTACAGTACACACAACATATCATTTTCCGCTAATGTAATTAGAAAGTCAATACCCTCAATTGTCATTCAAAACACATTCGTTTAATACTAACATTTGCATTAGATGTCCTGACTGTTAAAGATGCAGTGACTGTTAAGTTGCAGTCACTGTTATTAACGCATATCTGTTAATTGAATCATCGCTACAATTAACATCTGTACCTTTATATGTATGTGTACATATGTTCTCCAGAAACATTAGTTGCAAAAGATTTAAATTTGCACATTGAACAAAATTATTGTTAAATAATCATTAAACCATATTTGAGCAAATAATTCGTTTTGCAGACATTAGTCACGGGTGATTAAATTGAAACTAATTTACCACATGTCACATAAATATTATTAGTAACAATAAAACATGCGTTGCATGACATTTTAATTGCAATTTCATTCGGTTTTTTATTATTATTTTTACGAGATTCAAGGTAAAACCCCTTATACCATCCACTGCATTCACTTTGATTTAAAGCATTTAATTATTTGTTTGTCACAAATAACGAGAACATATTGCACGTTCGATTGCTTCGCAATGCATCACACCCACCATTCAACGCTTCTCTACGATTACCTCATGTTGAGAATGACGTTATACTATAAATTCAATTAATAATTTTTCAATGAATTGATCAGAACATAATAGTTTTATGCAATTCATATCAAGGTATGATTAATATTAATTATTACGTATGATTGATATTGATAGTTCTAACACAAGTATTCGCACCATTGTTCCTTATTGCATTGTAGACAATTGATAGAATATGACAAATGAGTAAGAAAATTTAATACGTTATTGAGGAGACTTCAAGTCGTGTACATAAAAAATGTTTTGTGGTGTTTAAATCTTCCTCTTGTGTTACAAACATGATATAGATAACACTAAGGGTTAGTGTACTATGTCAGTCTATTGTGACTTAATTTTAAATAGAATTGTCGTTATCAAAACAGTGTGTTTTTAAATATTTTCAAGTGACTCAGCATATATTTTATGGTTTTGCATTTCAGTATTGGAGTACTTGTTGTGGAATACTATTTAAAATTTGAATTTGTTTGTAACTCTTTTACTTTCCATTTCTGCGTTAGCTACTGAAACTATTTTCTAGCATTATTCTCTTCCTGTCATTTGTTTGCCAGTTCGAGTTGTTTACATGTTTACCGGTCCACTATATTCGTTTTGTATAAAAAGTCAAGTCAATCAAATATTGCTACAGATTGTCTCATCGTACTTTGTCGTTTTGGTTTACTTTTTTCGTTCTGTCGTGTCCGTGGGCAACAGCAGCTGACTTTTGAAATATTACAATTGATTTATATTAAACCAAAATATTTGAGTAGATTTTACTGGAAACAAATAACCTTGATACAGATTATACTTTTATTTGATTTTATAGACGACACTCCCTGAGATAAGATTTATCTTTTCGAGGTTGTTTCTTTAGGAGAAATTACAACAAAATAGTTTACCCTTTTCTAGGGTGTGAATTCAGATTAATTACCCGTAAGATACAATGTAATTTTATTCACAGAAACAGCAGTAACAAATTCACTTGTGGGGAATACTCATCGTGCCTTGAGAATATTCTTCAGGGGTTACTTGTATTGACTTAAAACCAGTCTTCATTGTGAATTCTTGACTGCACTCTTCTAGGCTTGAAAACCCTCCTTTAGATTTAGAGCACTACGAAAACTAGTCGAAGTGATCGGGAACGTCGTATGGTGGACATTAGGATTTGATGACAACAGCTCAACTCGGCATAAACATTTGTGGTTCGGTGAGGGAAGCTCAGGGTCTGGGTACGGTACGCAAACTTCTTGATCTGTCCAGTAACAACGGCTCAGGACCGGGGTTTGCTATACAAAGTCCTAATTCGCCATTTATGTTTCGGGTTCGTCAGGAACAGTTTAGTATCAGCTTCAGCATGTAGTATTTTAACAACGATTGAACATTGCGGCTTCGGTGAGAACAGTTCGGTACCGGTGGGAAGGCTAAGATCGGTTACACTGTGTGTAATTTTTTAATTCATGAAAATATAGCCATATACGGACACCACTACGTGGTAAAAGTCAAAAAAAGACCCGTGTCTCCCAGTTTTGCCCAAAGACATGCCCTTTTTTTATGGGCCCCCAAAGATTTGGGGTCTCGGTGTCATTTTTGCAAAAAAGTGATCATTTTGTCAAGCTCATATCTTGCAAACCGTTTGGAATTTTGATTTACTCTCTGAGGGAAAGTTGTAGCTCTTGGCATAGGAAACAAAAATTGTGAACATATAAAATCAAAAAAACTTCATCTTCAAAGTCAAAATATTTTTTTTACCTATTTGCCCATGTTCAGGTCCATAGGTAGCAAACCGTTCAAAATTCAAGGCAATAATCAACTACAAGAATGTACCTAAGATCTTAATAAATAACTTTCTAGAACATATGAACTTCCTAGGAATGATTCTGAACCTAGGAATGATTTTGACCTTGAATATGAAGTTTTTTTGATTTTATATGTTCTCAATTTTTGTTCTTTATGACAAGAGTTACAACTTTCCCTCAGAGAGTAAATCAAAATTCCAAACTGTTTGCGAGATATGAGCCTGACAAAGTGATCACTTTTTTTGCAAAAATGACACCGAGGCCCCAAATCTTTGGGGGCCCATAAAAAAAGTGCATGACTTTGGGCAAAACTCGGAGACACGGGTCTTATTTTTTTTGGGTCTTTTATCACGTAGTGGTGTCCGTATATGGTTGTAATTTGTCGTGTTGCAGTGTGTTATTAAAGAGTAGGTATGTACATAACAATTATCATCCCAAGTTAGTGAATCGTATATGAGCCAAAGTCGCTATGTAGGGATATTCAACTAAAGCCGAATATTCCCATATGCAGATAATACAATGTAGGAATAGTTAGCTGGAGTTGCAAGGCATGAGTAGTTAGGTGAAGCCGTTATTTAGGGAACGTCAGCCGAAGCTACCTTATAATACGTTTTATCTGACATGAAAAATTACGATTTAAAATTGTTCTTGGTTTGTAAGAACTACAGCCCTAGATCAATCAAAGTGGATGGAACTGTCGGGCCATATGATAGATAGCTGCTAAAATCAATCCTATACAGATTCGTTATTATGTACTATGCTAGGAGTTAAAATACGGGTGAGAATTCTAAAGTAACACTCAGTGTTACTGCATCACTGATATGAGTATGATACGCTGTAGGCAGAATCTGTATAGCAATATCAGGAGACAACAGGAGAGATATGTAGCAATTGCTGCTTTTGTAGGGAATAACAGCAGATTTCAAAATCGTATCGGAAACAACTCTCGAATAGTTTTAACTTTCGAAACGAGTTACATCGTAAGGACTCTATGAATTGGATATATGGTTTCCTAGGAATCTTGAAGCTGCATTTTGCAAACCTATTTTTTATTATCAGTTCTAAAAAAGTCCAAATGAAGTTTTGACTGAATTTTAAAAATAATTAAGTATAATAAAACTTTCGGAAGAGAAAAGATGAAGGAAACTGCTACATATTATTTTTAAAATCTCAGTTTGTAGATTCATTCCATTGTTTTTTATTAAAATTTCAAATGAATGTTCAGCAATTTATCGTGGTCAATGATTAATAGACGTTTCTTATTCTCCTTAAAAAATTTCTTTTTTTCACAGTTTTACTTTAAGGCCCATGAAATAAATCAATAACTCGACAAGACTAATTGTCAGTAATTTCATTACTTGTGTCATCTTTTTCGATTTTAATTCAACTTGTCCTTTTTTTGCCCAATTAATGTTGAAATCTATTTGGAACCCATGGCTTTCTATATTTAGGGAATTTTAATTTCACTTTTATTTTTGTACATCTATAATAAAATATAGTCTGTTTATTTCTCGTCCTCACGTGTAACCAAATTAAATTTGTGTTCCAACAGACGTCGCGTAAAGGACTAAAATCGTGTTTCGTTTTGCGCGCATTTTTTTGGTTGTTGTTCTGTGTAATTACAATATTGTTCAAATAGCTTTTTGACTAACCAACATGACCAACGGAAACAGCAGCATAAGAAGCACTGTGTCTGGGAAACATCATCAATGAATTGTGGATTATGTGGCCAATAAGTTAAGAGCGCATGTCGCAGTATTTTGATAGAGTTCCATAGATGAACATGTAAACAAACAAATCCGTTTAGATTGTAATATTCACCTGTTGCTTTCAGTAAAATACATTGCATTTGTCGCAAACACACACATTTCTCATCAGTTCCCACTCATCAGTTCTCACTAGGAAGACGATGATGCGAGATCGAGATTTAATCTGGACATACGCCAATAGTTACACGAACAATATTTAGATTTGAATCCATGTACTATAATTTTAATGCCAACATTTGTTTACATTGACATCTCAAAAAACGTCCATATAATATTAAGCGATCATACGTGACATGAACATTCATACATCGTCACTGCGCCAGGAAAACGGGATATGTGTAATTTTTGGAAACAAAATTTATTGCACACGTGAAAACCATTTGTATTCATGCACCTGATCTCTTTCCTGATATTTACATCAGCTTCGAAGAATATGTACGGCGACACTATCCAGTATTTAGCCATGAAAAAGCGTCTTAAAAATACCGTTCGGAATCGGTTTAAAATCTGTAGGTCCGAATCAATGAGTATAAAACTATTAGCGCACAGCTCACTGGCTGTGAGAAGAGAAGCTCTAATTAATTCCTTCATGCGACGTAATGGGAGAGTATTTATTATTTTTTTTTTCGAAGAATATGGTACCGGGAAAGCCGAAGCTGTAGAAAAAATATTCGAAGAAAATTTTAGTTTTTTTTGCTTTCCTGAAAAGATAAAAAAATATAACTATTTTCTCAATTTGATATCATGCAATTATCATCTACTTTATATGACCATTCTTATAAATGTCATTAATTATATCATGTCGATGTTATGATTATTATCGCAATCAAAATGTCAGTATCCTTGTTGCTGTTGTAAAATAAAACAAGGTTTATTATATTTTTATTGATTTAGAAACGAAGTAACGAAACGAAGATACGAAAACAGGTCGGTCATATGTAATAAAAGCGATTACTGAGGTAAGTCATCCTGCTAATCTTCTCTATCACTGAGGTGCATATGCATGTAGAATTTATACAAATATAGAACAAAATAGCTCTACAGAAGCCTGGTGACTTCCTAACCAAACTGAAGGGAATGTACCATATTTTGAAAATTGATGTGTGATAGATGGGGTAACAAAATTGTATATCTAATTCAAAAATCTGCTTTGAAGCTAATCATCATCTTTATCTAATGCAAATGTATAATCAGAAATAACTAAGGAATCCTTGGAGTCAGGAGTACATATTGCAGAGATTTTGTGGCAGACATCCAGTCCTGCCTGTCTGGAATACGAGTCTAGAAGTTTCTGTCAAAATTTGAAATTTGTGTGATATGTGAGTACAGTAATAGGACTCATTATGGGGATCATGTCTGAAATACATGACTTCCCCTTCCTGCACATAAATGTGGTCTCTCAAGCCTAGGTTAAATCGATCACAGTAGTAGGCAAGGAATATACCAATTTAAAGATTTTTCCTATTTGCAGAAATGCAATTTAGACAATATAGGTTAACTTAAGTAGAAATGGCTGCAACTATTGACACACTTAGTTCAATCACGACCGTTGTGATACCACGGGATGCCATATTCCGTCCCCTACGTTGAACCTGCAAATTAACCTGTCGTTAAAGTCCTATGATACCTCATACTAATATTCTAGGCCGTGGCTGACGAAGAATTTTACAAAGAATTATACAAAGGATTAATGTGCTTCAGGACATTATCTTATACATGAACACTCATAAGTGTCTGACAAAATCGACAATAAACAATGGAGTATTTGACAAGTCAAAATGATTTAACTGTTCGAAGTGACTGCACGCTGAAAAAAATGTCCCCAGCAATAAACTGCAGGAACCATATATATGTTTGCATGCATTGTTTTCGTGAATTGAAGATCTGCCGCGTTTTTTGCAAATTTTTTTTTGTTGTCTGCCACGCTTTAGTGTTCAGCACTTTTCAACAATCGAAGACACATTTGGGTCACAAAATCATGAATAATAACCTATTAATCACTGTAATAATACACTGTAATATTGAATAGCAAACATAAAGTGTTTGAATACAAGAATGATATATTTGCGACAACCTACAAACACATTATATTGGCATAAAAACAACATCAAAAATACATATTTTTCAGCGTGTAGGATCTCTCGCAACTTCGATGTATAAAATAAATACAAATTAGTTCCGTTTTTTTGTTTAACTCGAATTATTGGGTTTAGGAAATGATGATTTAGAAAGAATTCATTACGCTGTCTCGAAAATTGATTTACGCAAACAAAATTCCCGCTGAAGCTTGAATCCCAATTGTTCAGGCTGACCAAGTATAATTATAATCGGATATCTAAAAGTGATAAACATCCTACAGGACTATAATAAACATTCAATACAGTTAGATTATCCATAGTTTATTTCCCGGCTAAAGTAACTGCTATAGGACTATAGTTCCCAAAAACCTTTACTTTTTAAATCCCCGTCATCGGTTTGTTTGAAAGTCAGTTTTTCATGAAACCAATTTTTAGCTCTTACTAGTGAACACGTGGTTTATACTGTTATTTTGTTAAATTAACATTCACATATGCCGCTGACCTTAGATCTGTTTGGTGATTGTAATATATTTTTACTCGAATTTAAACTACATAACTGCACGCTAAAAAAAAACGGTTCCTGTAGCATTATACAGGAACCATGTATATGTTTGGAATATTTATATACTTACGTGCAAGCATAGTTTTCATGAATTGTAAATCTGCTGCTGTTTTGTTTCCTTGTCACGTTTGGGTTGTCAGCAGTTATCAACAAACAAAGCCATATTTGAGCCAGAGGAACATATAAATCATTGTGTCTCCTACATGTAATATTGAATAGCAAACACAATATGTTTGGACACAAATACACTGTATTCGCGATACGCTCCAAACCCACGTCATATTTGCATCCAAACAACAAACAAATACAGATTTTTCAGCGTCCTGACAAAAATCTCTCTTTGCCACTCAATTATTCTCTTGCTCTCGACAGAGCATAAACAGTGCAATAAAAAAAGCTGTATTTCTATCACAAATAAAGCTATGTTTAGGTCACAAACACATGTATTATAACATATTAATCATTGTGTGACCGTCGGTGGTGCATTGGGTAGTGTGCGCGCCTCTTGTATTTGACATCCTGGGTTCGATTCCTGCTCTGACTACCTTACAAAAAAATTCTTTCGACGGCGGTCACCTCACATAGTGACGGCAACTACCGAGTATTTAGCCATGAAAATACTTCTCAAAAATACCGTTCGGAACCTGTGTAAAACTGTAGGTCCCAATCAGTGAGTATTTAAAACTAGAAAGCGCACAGCTCACTGGTTGTGAGAAGCTCTCCCCGATTCCTTTATGGGATGTAATGGGAAACCATTATTTTTTTTTAACATTGTGTCTCCAACTTGTGGTATTGGATAGCAAACGCAATGTATTTGGGCACAAGTAAATTATATTTGCGACAAGCTACAAACACTTAATATTTGTACCCAAAACAACAAAATTCAGGGGGCTAATTATGAAGAAGATTTCCAAAGGAAATCGAAATATCGAAGAAGACGAAGAAGTTTTATAGAATCTGAAGAGACCTTAAGCTGGAATAATTAGTCGAGAATAATTGATTCTATTTCTATTAACAAGGCCCATCATTGACATTTATGAATAAAACACAATTGTTTTCACAACTTGGTTTACAGTACCTCATTCGATCTACCCAATTGTTCAGTACATTGTCGATTGTTTGGAAGTCCTTCTCGTGAACGGCAGCGTTGATTTCGTGTTGTGAGGCCTCCGTGGACTCAGGATTGCTCGTTGCGAACTATACTCCTACCACTATCGTCGTTGTGAAGTCAACAAACAAATAAAGTTCTGAAGCTAAAGAAGAGAAACTACAAGATGCATGAAAGACAGATAATATGTAATGCTATCCCTCATTCAAAAAACTTAAAGGCAAATTCGTCAATTTGTTTTGAGAACTTGTTTGGGCGTGTGGGCGAAATTCTACTCAAGACTTTTCAATGAAATCATGCTGAAACCTTAAACAAAGCTACATCATGGAAACATACAACACGTCAGTGCGTTGTCATCTTATTGAAGTAGAGTGTTATGTTTTGTCTTATAATACCAGGAAGAAAGCAGGAAAGCAGCAAAACTTTTTCAGAAATAAAATAAAAATAAAATAATGCGCTTTTCTATGCGCTATTATTGTTGTTTTTACGCCATAGAATCGCTTCAATTTGCATGCTTTGTTCCATTTCCAGAATTCGGGAACAAAAAAGGAAAGAATTCCAACATCAGTTAGAAGTTGCCATTTGCATTACGCAGTGCATCTCAATTATTGTGCAATTAAGTAAACTTAAGCAATTTAACCAAGATCCTATTGCCGAAGTCTGAAGCTTTCGAAATTCCAAATTCCAGCAATTAATTTCAATTCCACATAGCGCAGCTCAAATAACGAAAACATTTCATAGCATTTGAAGAATTTGTAAAGTGCCAAAGAAGGACTTAACATAAATGGAAAGACAAAGGACTTACAATGTAAACTATTTGTCAATGCAACAGCAAGAAAACTTAAGGAGTTGATTTTAAGCAGTTGGTAACAGAAACAAGAGGCTAAAAAGGGAGGAAACCCAACTATTTAGGCGGAAAACTTACAGTGGGAGCAGAGAGGGGAAGTGAAAAGGCCGAAATGTGCAGGATGAATAATGAATCCCGAAATTTTTTCCAGAGGGAAAGAAGATCGAATAATGGGCCGAATAATGGGCTGCCCTCCTGCAAAGATGAGAATGGGTATCTGGTGCCAGATAAGCAGTGTGTGCTTACAATGTGGAGAGACCAGAGACCACTTTTCAGCACTACTCCACTCAGATTCTTCCACTGAACATCAGTAGGTACTGATTGTGGAAGACAGTGTAGATTGTGCACCCACCTCCCCCTCCCAACCAAGGCGAAAGTAGAATCTCCCGGCTTAAGAATAATAAAGCCGCTGATAAGGATTGGCTACCCGCTGAGCTTTTTAAGACTGGGGGGAAGGACATACTTGCCCACATTCATCAATTTATAAGCGGTATGTGGTTGGGTGAGTGGCCGTCGGTGGTGCAACGGATAGCGTGCGCTCCTCTTGTACGTAAGATCCTGGGTCCTATCCCTGCTCTAACCACCTCAAATAAATTTATTTCGGCGGCGGTCACCTCGCATAGTGATGGCGACACTATCGAGTATTCAGCCATGAAAAAGATTCTCAAAATACCGTTCGTAATCGGTGTCAAACTGTAGGTTCCAATTAGTGACTGAAAAATTAGAACGCGCACATCTCACTAGTTGTGAGAAGTTCTCCCCAACTCATTCATGAAATTTAATGGGAAACCATTTATTTATTTATATGGTTGGGGGAATCTATACCTGACGATTAAAGTCTCAGTGTATTATGTCCTGTGTTCAAAAAGGATGATCCTTGTGTCTGTTCCAACTATCGCGGTACCAATCGTTTATCCATCTCGTATAAGGTCTTGTCGAGCGTATTATGTGAAAGACTAAAGCACATTATTGAAAACCTGATTGGACCTTATCAGTATGGTTTAAGACCAGGCAAGTCCACGACTGACCAAATAATCACGATACACGTAATCCAGGAAAAGGCCCATGAAACCAAGTCGATTCATACCATCTTTTCGTCGATTACAAAGCTGTTTTCGGTAGCTATGTCTGAACTTGGGAGTCTGGCAAAACTGATCCGCCTCTGTAGAATGACGCTGACCAACACCAAATCAGCAGTAACAGTGGGGAAAGACCTCACTGAACTATTCCCTACCAAGCGAAGACTGAGACAAGGCGACACACTTTCGTGCAATCTCTTCAACATCTTAGTGGACATAATAATGAGAAAAGCTGCAGTAAATAAGAACAAGACCATCAACATGAAAATAAATATGTTTCTGTCGTATACTGACGACATAGACATCATTGGGCGAAATTTGCGAGAGGTTACTACAGTATTTTCCAGAATCGAAAAGGAATTAGCGAAGGTGGGTCTTGCTGTTAATGAGGGCAAAACAAAATTGTTGGTGTCAACGACTAGAGAAACATCTCGACTTGAACGTTGACAACCGATTTAATTTTGAAGTGGTAGATGAATTTATCTGTGGCCGTCGGTGGAGCAATGGTAGTGTGTGCGGCTCCTGTGCATGGGAACATGGGTTCGATCCCTACTCTGAATACCATGAAAAAATCTTTCGATGGCGGTCACCTCGCTTAGTGAAGGCGACACTATCGACTAGAAAGCGCACATGTCACTGGTTGTGAAACTAGAAAGCGCACAGGTCACTGGTTGTGAGAAACTCTGTGCAATCCTTTCATGGGATGTAACGGAAACCATTTTTTTAGATTAATTTATCTACCTGGGATCCGCTGTGAACAAGGACAAGAACGTCAGCCTGGTGATAAATAGGAGAATTGTGAGCGAAGCAAGCAGTTTAAGAACAAAGCTGACTCTCGACAGATAAAAGTCCAGATATACCAGACTCTCATTTTACCTGGCCTGGCATACATCCTATGAACGAATTGGGGATTGCTTCTCATAACCAGTGAACTGTGCGCTTTCTAATTATTCACTCACTGATTGGGACTTACAGTTTTACACCGGTTCCGAAAGATTTTTTGAGAAGCTTTTTCATGGCTAAGTACTCGATAGTAAAGCCATCACGAAGCGAGGTGACCGTCGTCGAAGGAAATGTAAGGTGGTCAGAGCAGGCATCGAACTCACGTTCTAATGCACAAGAGCCGCGCACACTTGCCATTGCACCACCGACGGCAGTGGTATACTTACTTACTTATCCGGTCTCAAGCAACAACGAGGGGTAAGGGACCTTACAAAACCAGTTCCAACCAGTTCGATTTTTTGCTTTATTTCTCCAATTGGCAATACCAAATGTATGCAGGGATTCGTCAAGCTGATCCCTCCAGCGGAGTCTTGGTCTTCCTATTTTTCGTCTTCCTTCGAGTTCGGTTTTGAAAACCCTTCGTGCTGGTTCGTCTTCATCCATTCTACTGACATGGCCTGGCCAGCGCAATCACGTTATATTGATCCGCTTAACTATGTCAATGTCAGGATAGAGCTCATACAGCTAATAGTTCATGCGTCGCTGATAGTCGCCGTTGTGCACTATAGAACCATCAATTTTTCGCAGTGTTTTTCTCTCGAAGACTCCAACAGATGTTTCGTCTGCTTGCGATAAGACCCACGATTCTGCACCATAAAGCAAGGCAGGTTGCATGAGAGTCTGGTATAGTTTGACTTTTGTTACTCGAGAGAGGGCTTTATCTCTGAAGTGCCTGCTTAGCCCAAAATAACATCTATTCGCAATCACAATTCTCCGCTTGATCTCAAGGCTGACGTTGTTATTTTTATCTACGGCAGATCCGTGGTATATAAATTCGTGGAGGTAGAAAGATCCTGATAGTCATTCACTTGGGAGTGGCCAGAAATGATTCCTTCATTGGGCAGTCCAAGCAGCTCACTACTTCCACGTAGTATGTTCCGGGCAATGGCTTTATTGGAAACCTCCGTTAGCTAGCTAGAGTGAGAAGGTGAATATAAATGAGCAGCCTGATTGGTTATACTATCACTGATGTATCTCAGGCTTAGTAGGTGACTGATGTCACTGAAGCTCATCAAGCTATCGGGCATATTCCTTTGTCCTTTAGAAGGCGTATGAGCCAAGTATATGGGCCAACGGCGCATAAAACCAAAAGAAGAAAATTCAGGTTCGACATATTACATCCTGGTCAGCGTCTGATCCATAATGGGCGGCTGCAATCACATATCCTGGCAGTAGGTAAAATGCAAAAACCCGGTGGACTGGGTTTGCCTCCAGCCACCGTTCATAATGGCAGTGAAAATACAAAAACGAAAGAGAAAACATAAACAACCCCTATTTTTTGACGACCCCCGCAAACGTTATAAGGACCACGATTTACGTATATGCACCTCGAATGTGAGAACTCTATATAGACCTGGTGCAAGCATCCAATTGGCAGATGTCCTCGAGAGACGGCAGTGGCATACTCGCTGAAAAAAACACCCCCGGAACATTATTCAGGTATCATGTATTTGTTTGGAACGTCCACATACCTACGAGCAAACATTGTTTTCGTCAATTAAAGATCTGCTGCTTTTATGTTCCCTGGTTGTCTATCACGTTTTTGTTTTCAGGAGTTTTCAACAAAAAATTACATATTTAGGTCACGAAAACATATAGTACAACATATTTATCATTGTGTCGCCAACATGTAATATTGAATAGCAAACACAATGTATTTGGACACAAGTATACTATATTTGAGACAAGCTACAAACACTTTATAGTTGCGTACAAACAACAACAAAAGACAGCCTTTTCAGCGGAAAAATATTGCTGAATGCGTGTGTAAATGAATTGTTGACTGATCTATTGCAATTTAGTTTCATGCATTCAGTCGTCAATCGTTCGTTTGGATGGAAACATGCGACTGCTTCTACGTAAGCATATGAATGTTTGGAATGAAACACGCATATGAGTTCATATACATGTATGCATCTTTGCAAGTAAATATGGTAATGTTTGCATTTAAAAATTGGTGAGTTTAGGACTTGGAAATATATATATAGGAATGCTGGGAGTGTGGTCCAAACATTTACATGGTTCCTGCAGAATGTGTTTGAGAGAATGTGTTACAGAGGCAAGTTTTGAACGTGTGGTTTTAGAAATTTATATTTTTACGATTGGCAGACAGATCAATTATGTCCATTGTGTCCTTATAGAAGAGGATTTGGGTAATGATAGAGTGATAGACGATAATTCATTAACAACCCAACTTGACTCACACGTTGAGAAATCTGTCTTTTTTGTGCTTTGGATGCAAACATAATGTGTTTGTAGCTTGTAACAAATATACTATACTTATGTCCAAACACATTGTGTTTGCTATTCAATATTACATGTTGGAGTAACAGTGATTAGTAGGTTATAACATGTGCTTTTGTGACCCAAATGTGGCTTTGTTTGTTAAAAACTCCTGAAAACAAAATCGTGACAGACAGCGGAGAAATAAGGAGCAGTAGATCTTCAATGTTAATGTTACAGCGTGTAGGAGCCCACAAAGTTGGTCAACTATTGATTTTCATAAAAGGAGAGTGAGTACATTTTGCACTCATACCTTACCCGCCATAAACCCCAATTTGTACCGAGGATAGTTGTAGCAAATATCTTTGCTTGCGTGCCAAAAGGAAATTTAAGGAACCCGCTAAGAATTTTTTATAGCAACTATTTCAGGAAAATGTTCTGAAACCTTCTTAATTTAAGTTAATTAACTGGGTACTATTCGGCTTATTATTTAAATAAAATCCTTTTTTTTCACCGCAGTAAACAATAAATAAATCTGTAATCGACATATTTTTTATTAGTTTTTTTACAGTTTTTATTGTAAATTTCACCAGGATACATTACGATACATCCAGCCATACATATATGCCGATAATTACATAAATGCCACATGGCATGTAGTCCATTATGTGGTTTAGTATTCTTTCACACTCACACATGAATGAACATATTAACCCAGCGGCGGAAGTCATGACCTGGAAGGCTTGAAATCCTGACCAAATAGGCCTTCTTTAAAATACGGAAGGCCTTCCCTATACATTACCTCCTCCTTTCTTGTTAACATTGCATGAGATTGGGGGGCAAGGCCTTCCTTGCCCATTGCCTAAAGAAGGCCTTAGAAGGCATGCAAAGAGGAATTCCTTAGAAACCATTTACTTTAATTTATTTTTGTTAAACAAAAATTTAATTAATTTATTTTATGAGAAAATCATTATCCACTCCTACATATTTATTTATAAGAAGGTATGTATCTATCTTAGAAAGTTGTACCACGTCCAACTTCAAATTGAAAATTTTAAAAAATACCCTGAAAAATATTAAATAAAAAATATAATTTTACAATTTGTATGAAATTTTCCAATTAAATTACGGTTAAAAAGAATCGTAAAAAAAATTTCTCAAAATTGTAAAAACCTTCTTCTTGGTTATATCTGATGAAAAAATGCATGCATTCTGCAGGCCTTATTTTAGGAAGGCATTACGAAAGAACCATTCCTCATGCCTTCTTTATGGAAGGCCTTGCGACTTCCGCCGCTGCTAACGTACAATGACATAAGTATGTGGGTTTATGTGTATTGAGGATGGTGCCATAACCCACAAACTAGTAAAAATACAAATTTTAAATTTATAACTCAATATATCTTAAGTGTTACAGTCAAGTTTCAACAAGTATCGTGTAACTGGCAGCAATTGTATTGGTACAAGTTTGTTAGTTGTAAGAAGCTTTTCATCCTGTCCGTATGTATGCCAAGGAATTTACTTCCTGGTGTGTGATCCTTTGAGTGCGATACGTTCATAAAGATGTCGTCGTTAAATTTTATGAAATTGATGTTAATACTAAAGAAGAATTCAACCTTTTTTGGGTTGCAAGTGGTTGGCAAATTGACCATCTCTTTGGGTTTTGAGTTGAAAGTCCTGCTTCTTTTAGCCAAACGAAATAATTTTAGGTGTCGTGGGAGAAAGGAGGTTTTGGGAAATTTTATTTTAATTGAATTTAGGTAAACAGTTTCTGTTTTTGTGGTAAAGTATGAGAAGTTCATACTTTAAGCTTACAAGGTCAGAAACAGTTTTCAAATTGAAAAATGTTTGGTTTTTTGTGGAAATAATAGGCAATTCAGGAAAGCACAAGTATTGGCATGACTTGTTTTGAACTCCGTGACACGGTTGCAGTCAGATGTCTAACTACTGTGCCTAAATTGAAACCACCGGTAGGTCATCAATCATATATATATACAAATTCCAATGTAATCATTTTCATTTGCTCATGTTAAACAGTCAATTATTTCAACCAGAAAATACCAAACAAAACACAATAACACCACCCTAGACAAAAGGACAATAGGAAAAATATTAAAATTTTCTCCCAAAGTTATTCAAAGACAATGGTGGCATAACAACGTTTTCTTCCTATTGTGACAAATTTTCCATATATTGCGTACATTTTTGGATGTGGGTCGGCTTTTGCCCTTTCTACTACTTGGGATCGAGGGTTTTATCCTTAACAAACTGCAGGAATATATTGAACAAAAAGGAACAGCAGAAAAAAACTTTGAATACATTTTGACATACTTTTTGTAACGTATATTTTTTTGGAGTTCAATTTGTCGTCTTCCTGAGAGTTTTTCTTCTTCTCGTTCATTCTCGCCGAAACTCAAAATAAATTGCTTAGTACGATGACGAGTATTTTGTGGTTTTACCATGGAGGTATGGTAAGGTTAGGTAAAAGTGTTTGCCACTTTTAATAAACTCAGTTCGACGTAGCATCGGTGAGCCTGTATATTAATTCACCTGCAGCAATTAAGATCCAGTCCGATATGAGACTGAAAAAGAGAAATAAATAAAACCCTAGCCAACCAATTGTGTTCGTTAGAAATATTCTACGATCCCTGACTGTCTATTACGAGGGCGGTTCCAAAACTAGCCGTCCTAACAAATAAGACACACAACAGTTGGGAAAAATGTCGTTATTTTTCAACATAATCTCCTTTTAGCTCGATACACTTTTTCCAGCGATATTCAATAGCTCGAGAGCTTGAACTGAGATGTTTCAAATGGAAATATTGAATTGAATAACTTTCACTGAGATCGTTTAATTTGATGACTAAAATAAATAAACTAAATAACGTGGCGCCTTCAAACTTAAAACATATGTTTCATAAGGTTGCCACTTTTCACCAAAATATTCTTTTTTCCAAACTACTGGCACCATCTACACGAAGAAGAAGTCAGATTTTAAAGAATCTCTCAAATACATTCTGCAGGAAACATGTATATGTTTGGTACGCACTCCAAATATTCATATATTTGCGCAAGTGCTAAACCCACAAACGACCTCGCAAAAACCGTTCAGAACCCGTGTAAAATTTTAGGTCCCAATTAGTGAGTGAAACCCAGATAGTGTAATGCTCAATGTTTGTAAGAAATCCAGTTCTCGAATTCAATGGGAAAATATTCATTTGTTTATTTAAACTCTTTTGTCTTTAAATGCAATCATTAGCATGTTTAGGTGCAAAGATGCAAACTTTTGCAATAATTTTGCAAAAACATTACCTAAGGCTGAGAGCTCTTTTTTCCGACTCTTTGTTCATCTTCTATTATTTTTTATTTATTTTGATCATCCAAACACAGCTGTATTTGTATCACAACCAAATCTGTATTCGGATCATAAACACATACATACATGTATTATAGCATTTTAATTATTGTGTCTCGAACATGTAATACTGAATAGCAAACACAAAGTGTTTGGGCAAAAGTATACTATAATTGCGACAAGCTGCAAACACACGTTATGTTTGCAACCACACGGGAAAAAGATACATTTTCAGCGTGTACACAATAATACCGAGCAGGATCATAGAAGACGTTCGACGCTGTAGTCCTTCTTTTCACCCGCAGAGTTTATATACTAATCATGACCTGAGGCGGGGGTACTTGCCTCACGAACTATGCCAAAATATTACAGCTGCACGCCGGAAAAAGGACCCCCTGTAACATTATGCAGGAACAATATATATGTTTGGATTATCCACATTCATACGTCAAGCCATTGTTATTATGAATAGAAGATCTGCAGTTTTTTTTTGTTCCTTTGTTGTCTGTCACGTTCTCGTTTTCAGAAGTTTTCAACAAAAAAAAACCATATGTGGGTCACAAAAACATATATTATAACATCTCCAACATGTAGTATTGAATAGCAAACACAATGTGTTTGGACACAAGTATACTATATTTGTCACAAGCTAAAAACACATTATATATTCAGCCAAACAACAACAAAAATACTGATTTTTCAACATGTACTAGCGTAGCGGTAACCTGTCTCGGAGAGGATATCAAATATTTAGAACGATTCATGTCATAACTTTTCCAAACCTGCCTGACGACTCTGCAATTTGTTGCTCCACATCATCAATCATTCGCGTGTTTGAAAGCTTCAGTTTTAAGCATGAGCTGGCATGATAAACAGAGCAATTAATCTTTGTTTTTTGAATGGCATTGATTATAATTTAGTATTAACGACATTAAAGAAGCAAAATAATATTCTTGACTTGTTGGTACCAAACTGTGCAAATTGTATGACTGGTAATGCAGTGATACGGGTGATTATTACAGGGACAGCAGAGATTTAAATGAAATGTTTATAAATATGTATCGTAGTATGTGCAGCTGTTTGTTTGAAGTTTGACACCAGCACCCTGGCAAGTTTAGAAGCCAACCTCCAAAAAACACTGTACAAATGCTATCACAAATGTGGCCGTCGGTGGTGCAATGTTTAGTATGCGCGCCTATTGTTCCAGAGATCCTGGGTTCGATCCCTGCTCTGACCTCATTACATTTCTTTCGGCGGCGGTCATCTCGCATAGTGAAGGCGACACTAGCGAGTATTTAGCCATGAAAAACCTTCGGAACCAGTGTAAAACTGTAGGTTCCAATCAGTGAGCTCACAGGTTGTGAGAAGCTCTCCCCAATTCCTTCATAGGATGTAATGGAAAACAATTGTTTGTTTGTTGTATCACAAATACATATTAAGGAGGTCCTTAACTAAGTCACATGTCACAAACACATATATTATAACATGTTAATCATTGTGTTTACAAAACGTGTAGCAAACACAGTGTGTTTGGACACAAGTATACAATATTTGCCACAAGCTTCAAACACACGTTTCATTTGCATCCACACAATAACAAAAAGCATATTTTTCGGCGTGCAGCGAATAATCTCTCTTTGTTTCTTATTCCATCTCTTGTTGCTCTCGCCAGAACATAAACAGTGCAACAAATACAGCTGCGTTTGCATATAAACCAAAGCAATATTTGGGTCACAAACACATGTATTATTAATATATTAATCATTGTATCTCCAACATGTAATATTGAATAACAAACACAATGTGTTTGGACACAAGTGTAGAATATAATTGTCACAAGCCACAAACACTTCATATTTGCATCCAAACAGCAACAAAAATATGGATTTTTCAGCGTGTGCATTTGAATAAATTCTGTTGAATTTCGAATGAACGACTAATAATGGGAGGCCATGTAAAATTTGTAATTTAACTTCGCCGTAAAATAATTATTTACAATTATAATTGTTAATAGATATTTTTTTCAAAATTACAGTTCTA
The DNA here is from genome assembly GCA_963931995.1 of Phaonia tiefii. Taxonomy (NCBI): domain Eukaryota; kingdom Metazoa; phylum Arthropoda; class Insecta; order Diptera; family Muscidae; genus Phaonia; species Phaonia tiefii. Next base: position 12,133,833 of record OZ008371.1, read on the forward strand.
TTGGTATCATTGATATTTATGAATAAAACACGACATCGATCAAATGACTAACATGACTTGTTTTGCCGTACCTCACTCGATTTACCCAATTTTCCAGCACATTCTTGATTTTTTGGGCCTCTATCTCATTAATGACCACCTCGATTTCGTATTTTAAGACCTGAGTGGACTCGGGAATGTTTGCGTAACACTTATCTTTTGCCCATTTTCGATGAATCATTGGTTCATGAGGACGCGGTGCCAAAACCCACACCCAACAATTCATCGTTGTGTATGCACGGGCTTCTTCTCAACAACGTGCGAATTTTCCGAGCCCCAAATGTGATAATTTTGTTTGTGAACACAGCCCTCGTGGTGAAAAAGAGCTCCATCGGAAAAGATAAAGTGAAAACGCATCGGGTGGTCATGGGGCTTCAGGTCTTCAACCAATTGGAATTTATAAGTCTTCAAACCGATGTCTATATGTCAAATCCAGCACAAAGACGTGCGAGGAATGTTCAATTGCTGCGAACGCTGGCGAGTTTATGTTGATGGTTGTTCGAATCCACTTTCAGCTACAGCGGTAATATCTTAAACTGTACTAACTGGACGAGCGCGTATTCGAGTTATTTTGTCCAATAAGGTTCCGACTTGACGAACGCGCTTCACAAATTGATCAACAAAGCTGAATTGATGAGGTTCTATTTCTATTGAATTTATTTCGTAGATTTTGTGTTCAAGACTCAGAACTTTGGAAGAAAGTTTTTAATATTTCCCAATTTTCTTTAAGGATTTTCTTCGGAAATGTTCAAACTATAGCTAATAATTTACCACTTCAATAATCTCATATTGAATATATGCTTCGAAATAACGGGGGGTTCTAATTCCAAATTTTACATGGCCCGTCCTTTATAGAAGATGTATTCTAACTCATATTCAAATTTGAATGATCTAATACAGACAATTTTATTTAAATCTTATTTTTAAATTATATTTTAATATAAAAACATATTTATACATGCAGATCGATCGATCGAATTTGGTTTTCAAAATAATTTTTAATGTTTTTACATATATTTGACACAAACTGAGTAAGGTTTGCTAGAAAATTTCGGTTTCAGAATTTCAGACGAAATTTCCAGCAAATCTGGTTAAAAGTTTTCTTTAGTTTGTCGGTTTCGATTTTAGACATTCTAATCAGAACGCATAGAAATCAATATTTTGTCGACTTAAAGGAAATTACTCTCTATATATATACTCTATATAAAATTACATCTAATTGTCTTATCAATAATTTTCCAGACAATATCCTAACAATTGGTCATGATTTGCATTATATTATCTAGTATGTCAGTGACTTTGGTTAAACTTTATTATCTTCATTCTGCTGAATTCATGGAGTCATTCACATCTACTTCCATGAAGACACAGTTGATACCCATGCATAACAATTTGATGTACTACTTAGCATTGCGTAGCAACTTGTGGTTGTGAAAGATATAAATCCCTCCCTTTTAGTGTCTGCGAAAGAGTGGCACATGCTTTGACTTACTACATCAATATGTAAATAAATTCTTCAAAACATGATTCTGAATTCATGATAACATGATTTTAAATCCTTTTTTAAACATGATAAGGAACAAGTGGCTGAACCTGCTGCTGCTCGGCGGGCCGTTAACGAAGTTATAATCTCCACTCTCTTCGTAGTGGACTATTACTATAGTAAAAGGTGTCTCACTAAGAATGCACTTTTTATTTTAAAATAAGAACAGGTATTTTTTGAGGCAGTTGTGATTTGTTTTATTGGATTGCAAAGAAGACATGTCCCGATTAAGTATGAAATAAAATATCCGTCAAATGGCCCCCATGGGTCTGATGACAGGCCATTTCTCTTTTAATGAAATTTTCCATGTCTTTTTCACAGAAATGTGACTGTATCTTACCCATGACGCGTTGGATCTCGAATTTGAGCTCAGGAATTGTTTCTGGTTTATTCGCATAAACCCGCGATTACACAAGAACCCAAAAGAAAGAAATCGCACGGCGGTAAATCGCATGATCTTGGTGGCCTGTTGACATCAGAATTTCTTGAGATAATTTGTTCTGCAAATCATTACTGCAATAAATCGACTTTTTCATGCGCGGTGTGGCAGGTGGCGCCGTCTTGCTGAAACCTCATGTTGTCCAGTGGAGGACGACTCAACTCAATCCCGATCCCTACTTAGCTTACGCTACTATTATTTCCAGCTATGATCAGGGCTAGGCGGTGTTCTTGGAAAGGATTCGGTCTGTTACAGTTCCTGTAGCGAATGCCGTTCACAGTCACAGCAATGTCGGCCTCATATTCAAAAAAGTACGGTCCAATCACGCCGCCTGACCAAAATCCTCACCAGACAGCTGCTCATTGTGGGTGCATTTGTTTCTCATGGATTGCATGAGGATTTTCTGAGCCTCAAATTCGGCAGTTTTGTGTATTCACGAGGCCGTTCAGATGGAAATGCGCTTCACCGGAGAAGATGACTCTTTTGTTAAAAGATTGGCATTGACTTTACTTTGATTCATTACCCATTGAACAAATTGCCGGCGCTTTCCATGGTCCGCTGGTTTGAGTTCCTGAGTAAGCTGAAGTTTTTAGCATGAAGGTGGAGGTAGTTTGTCACAATCCGCAGCAGACAGTAGCTCTTTGTGGTGCATTTATTTTTCATGGATTCCATGAGGATTTTCTGAGCACCAAATTCGATAATTTTGTGTATTCACGAAGCCATTCAGATGGAAACGCGCTTCGTCGGAGCAGATGGCTTTTTGAAAAATTTGCTGTATTTCCCATCGAACGAATTGCCGACCCTTTCCGTGGACTGCTGGTTTAAGCTCCTGAATAAGCTGAATTTTGTCCGCATGAAGGTGGAGGTCTTTTACTAAAATTCGCTGCATGTTGAAATTTGAAGTTGTTGAGAATAATTCCGAATTTTCGGGTTTTCGGCGACACTGTCGTTTACAGCAGCAATCTTTTCAAGAGACCGACCGGAACGTCGACGCACAGGAGTCGTACTGTCCATAACCGACCAAATAAAATAAAAATGGCTTTCCCATGAAGAGATTAGGGAGAGCTTCCCACAAGCAATAAGCTATGCGCGTTTTAGTTTTATACTCACTCATTTGGGAACTTCAATTTGACACCGGTTCCGAAAGCTATTTTGAGAAGCTTTTACATGGCTAATTACTCAATAGTGTCGCCGTCAATAAGCAAGCAATAAGCAGGCAACGAACCCAAGTTCTCATGCACAAGAGCTGCGCACACTACCATTACACCACCGACGGCAACCCATAACCGACCCAGTTTCTTGACCACTCTTGGAATGGTTGATATATTAGGTGCACTTTCTCGACTGAAAGTTCTTCGAAGATTGTGACCGGTCTCAGCATAACTTTCCACTTTCCACAATTATAACGCATTGTTCTTTCGCAAAGTGTTCCATTTTTAATAATCGGAATAAACACATGTGGCAGCTGTCAAATTTCAGAGTTGCCACGTGCAAAAAAAAACATTAATCTTAGTGAGACACACTTTACTACCTCATTCGCGGTAATGAAGTTAATTTATCTATAAGTGAACAAACAAATGAAGATTTCAAAATAAATAATAGTAGCCCATTATAAGCTAGAAATCACAAGAAGCATGATAGACAGTTTATATCCCTCATTCAAAAGCTTAAAGATAACATCGTAAACTTGTTTGGAGGTGGTGTGGGGGTGTGACGTGTGGGCAAAATTCTGTTGAAGACTTTTCAAATAAATCATGCTGCAACCTTAAACAAACTTATTTCATGGAAACTCAGCTCAATGCTTCACTGCGTTGTGTTCTTATTGAAGTCTAGTATTGGTTTTTGTTTTGTCTCACTATTCCAGATAAAGACAAGTAATACAGCATTAACAAATTATTTTTCTTTTCTATCTGCTATTGTTCTTGATAATACGCTATAGAATAGCTGCATTGTCCATGCTTTGTTCGTCTTCCAGAATACGGAACGAGAAATCGAAAGAAATTGTAACAGCAGTAAGAAGACGCCATTACCATTACCCAGTGTATCTCAATTATTGTGTAATTAAGTAAACTTAAGCAATTTCACCAAGTAGCTACTGCCGAATAATAAAAAAAGATGGAAAAGAAATTCCACGAACTCCAAAACAAGTTGAGTTTGGTTTACATACACGATATTACAAAAGGAAAGAGATAGTTATCAAGGAAATGGCTAAGAATTTTTTATACAAATTATTAAAGAGATTATCTTTATAATTTCGTAATTTAAATAAATACTTTGAACACTTTTCAGATTATTATTTAAGGAAAATCCTTTTACTTTTTGTTTACTATAACTTTAAATAAATCTTTAATCAAAATGTTCATGACAACGTTTTTTTAAATTTTTCTTGTAAATTTCAGCAGGAACATCACACTACATCTCACCATTTATAAATATCGATAAATACATAAATGCCACACGGCATGTAGTCCATTATGTGGGTTAGTATTGGTAAGAACTTACACATGCACGAATATAGAAACATTTGATGGCACAAGTAGACGCGTGTGTGTATTGAATGTGTTGCCATAACCCACAATATGTTGTTTAACAAAAATAAATAAATTTATAACGAAATATTAAATGTTACTATTAGGTTTTGTACAAGTGTGTGTAACTGGCAGGAATTGTATGGGAACAAGTTTCTTGGCTGTTATAAACTTTTCATCATGTTCGTGTCAAAGCCAAGGATTTTGGTTCCTTGTGTGTAAATGGGTGAGCATGGGTATGTGCTGCTGTTGGGTGTGATAAATTCCTATGGATATCGTAAAATATTATGAAGTTGCTGTTAATAATAAAGAACTACCCTTTTATCGGGTTTAAATGGTTGGTAAATTGAATCATCTTCCAGGTCTTTAAGTTTACTAAAGACTTGCTGCTTCGAATGAAAGGACATCGTCTTGGGCATAATGGGAGAAATGAGGGGTTTTAATAAATTGTATTACAATTTAGTTTTTGGTAGACAGTATTCTGGTCGGTTCTGTAAGGGGTTTTGGTGGCTTCAATTGTACGTGTTAAGAACAGAAAAAGTGAAGTTTCTTTGGAATTGTTGACATGGCGCGGAACATGACTTTGGCTGCATGGAACAGTGTCATCATATTTTTGTTATTGCTTTTATTTATGTACACAAGTGTAGTTGCATTGATGGCCTATATTTCAGTTTTGTTTTTTTTTTATTTTTCCTTTTTTTATATTTAATGTTTCACTATTGCTGTGAGGGAATGCATTTTTTGAAGTTTACCATTGAATACATGTACATATATTACTGTAACTTGACATCATAAACCACCCGTACATATTTTAAGTAAACATAGTTTCTACACACTCCCCTCAATAGAAGCCCACCACGTCTCTGGACGGACTTTCACCTCATCTCCAGCACTCACGTCGAACGTCGCCATCAACCCCTCAACCCATCAACCCCAAACCGTTTCCCATTACATCCCATGAAGGGCTTGGGGAAGGGCTTCTCACAACCAGTGAGCTGTTTGCTTTGTAATTTTCCATTCACTGTTTTGGATCTACAGTTTTAGACCGGTTCCGAACGGTATTTTGAGATGCTTTTTCATGACTAAATATTCGATAGTGTCGCCGTCACTAAGCGGAAATTTAAGAAATTTAAGGTGCACAAGAGCTGCGCACGCTACAATTGTAACACCGACGGCGGCGGAATTTGCGAGGCCTTCCACGAATAAGGCATGCGGAATCCTTCTTTGGTAATGCCTACTTTAATACAGCCCGCGAAATGCATGATTTTCTAAGGCTTCCACAGGGCTTTTAAAAGAATGCCAGAAGACGCTGTTGTTCATGAAAACTTGTGTTTCCACATGTTTACAATTTGTCGTTGCAAAATCATTACAGCCGATAGCCCAGCAGATAAAGCGTCCGACTATAAGTTGTAAGGTCGTGTGTTCGATTCCTGTGGCTGCTGAATTTTAAAAAAATTATTTATAAGAATTACAATTGGTTAAAGTATATATCTGAAATATGAAAATAATTTGCGTATATGTTTTATCATTTTTACTTAAGCCCTTCTAAAACTACTCTTTTTGCAGGACTTCATAAGGCCTTCTAGCAGAGAGCGATGAAAGGCCTTGCCTCCCAATCACACGAAATGTTAAAAATTAAGGAGGAGGTAATGTGTAGGGAAGGGCTGCCGTATTCTACAGAATGCCTTCTGGGTTATGATTTCAGGCCTTCCAGCTCCTGATTTCCGCAGCTGGAAATTTAAAATTTGTTTAATTTTTATTGATCCTTATGGAAATTACAATCCTATATAGAAGTAGACAATAAGAAGATCAATTAGAAAAGCGTTGACAAATATGGACAGACCTAAACAGTAGCATGTACTGAGATCAAAATTAAACCTGACTAGAAATCCAAATCTTATGTGTTACCTTTTAGGAGAAAGTAGAAAGAAAACCTTACACAAATCTGTATTCAACTACAGGACATTTATTTTTGCTCCCTTCCCATTCAATTCATTGTAAAATTGTAATCGATATATTATCATATTAATCGATATATTATCAACCACAAAAGCAACAAGAATAACGTAAAGTAAGGCAGACGGAAAATGGGAAAACATTAATATTTCCGCCCAACATTATCCAAGGTACATGGTTGCATAACAACTTTTTCCCCCTTGTTGTTATAATTTCCCATTCTTCCCAAATATTTTTGGGACTGGGTTGTTTCATACACCACTTGGGTTCAGGGGTGGTAGCCATACTAATCTGCCGGAAAATAGCAAAACCCCTACTTTCTTGGCCTAAACTTAAAAGATAACTTAAAGGTTCGTTGACATACTTTTCCTTATGGTATTAAAATTTGTTCTGAAAATGAATTTGTCGTCTTCTTGAGATTTATTTCTTTCGTTCCATGTATATCCTGTCGAAACTCATAATAAATTGTTCATGGTAATGACAAAAATAATCACCGCACATTTTCATTTACCAAGTTCCTTAGACTACCAGAAACCCCCCTAAAATGACGTGTGGGTGATAATGAATGTTTTCAAAAGGATGTCATCTGTGAAAGTAAATTTGCGCCTATTTGAGTTTATATACACAGCTACGTCAAATGATTGACGCCATATCATTAATTTCAAACGAGAATTTCAACGAAACCGTTATTTTCACTTTAAACACAATTTAATTGAAAACCAGTGCAATTTACAAACTAACCCACCACAGCGTATGAGTGATTTAGGAAAAGCAACACTTATACGCAACCAACTTTTGCATAAAGTAGTGGATGTTCTTTGAATTCGTAGGGGAGATAAATTCGTAGGGAGGTAATTCAATTTTAAAATCATTTAGGAGATTTTTGAGTTTGCCTTTTCTCAGGATTGTATGGTATTTGCCATAACCCATAAATCCCCCTAAAATTTGAACCCCTTTACGTTATAACAAATATTGAAATATATCATTTACCGGTTGTATCGTTGCGTGTTGGCGAAATTGAATTTTGAATTTATTACAAAACTCCCAAACAATGTGTAAATCCTTAAAATGATTAACGCAGTGTTATAGTACTAAGATATATGAATGTCGATTAGTTAGGCGATGCTCTTAACACCCGTTACTCTGCAAAGATATTGACGCCATCAATCGCGGTTGACAGTCTCAGTTACACAGAAAAAAAATGTCGACAATGGAGTTAATATTAAAGGCTTCTTCTGTTTTTTTTTTTGTGATGAATGGTGCTAACGTGTTTTCATATTTGCATATCAATATTGACTTAATATATCGGATGTAAAACGACAGTAATATTTAGTATAAACAAATGGGCAACATATGTGTACATGAGATGGTAATATATTATATACTTTAGGCAAGGGCAGGCTATACAAAAGGGTGTACTGGGAACCTGGCTTTTCGGAATTCCTGAAGAGCCAATTACGGAAACGCTTTTTCGTATACGAGGGTACTTATTTGATTAAGGAAAAAAGAGGATAGATGATTGTATCCAAACTCTCAATTAATGAATCATAAACTGTTAGTGGAGTACTCCATTCTGTTCGAATACACATTAGTTTTGTGTTCTTTATGTTTATTCTCAATCCCTCTTCTCCCCAGTCTGTTTAATTTGGCCCCGATGTCATTAAATTTGTGGGCTCATACATACTCCAATGAATGCCGAACGGTTAATCTCCATTAGTTAGCTCCATTACCTCGTCCTAAGTAGAATAAATAATATGGGGGACAAGACACATCCTTTTATAACTCCCACAGATGTGGTGAAAGGTTAGCATTCCTTCATATTAAAACGAAATTTTTACACTGCATCTCTGTACAGTTTACGGATCATGGTCACTATACAGTCCGGTGTCTCCATTTAGGGCAAAGTGGACCACATTATATTACAGTGAACATAATCAAATGCTTGGTCGAAGTCTGCGAAAAGTAGATACAGAGTCGAGTGTAGTTCAACTGATTGTCCTTTGATTGCACGGAGTGTGTGGTCGGCACACGACCGACTAGGCCTGAAACCCGCCTGCTGCTCCCTCACAATTTGCTCCAGCACCGGCGAGTTCCGCTGAAGTATATAGGCCAACATTACTTTGCTTATTGCATTGAGCAATGTAATACATCTCCAGTTCCTGCACAGCATTTTATCACCTTTTTTCGGGATAGTCATTACTACGCCCTCTTTCAACTCTGTAGGGATTTTGGATTTTCCATGCACTTCTGATAACCGGCGGAATGGCATCTGCTAATGCTGATGACCCATATTTCAACAGCTCCGCTGGAATATTATCAGAACAAGAAGATTTTTGATCCTTAATTTTTCCCAGTGCCGCCTCAATCTCTGCTGGCGGCGGGGGATCCGTCGACATATCCTTTCTTAGCTTGCGAATTGAGTATACTGTCGAACGGATACACTGATTTTCATCGTCCGGAAGTCTAGATTCCACTAGATTCCACTTGTGATAACGACACCGGCTTTCAACTCCATAGAGATTTTGTTGTCACTCCATGCACTTCTGATAGCCGGCGTAATAACATCTGCTAACGCTGATGACCCATATTTCAACAGCTCCGCTGGAATATTATCAGGAGAAGAAGAGTTTTGATCCTTCATTTTTCCCAGTGCCGTCTCTATCTCTGTTGCCGGCAGGGGTTCCGTTGATATATCCCTTCTCGGATTGCGACGGGATTATACTGCCAAAAAGTTTTCATCGTCCGGAAGTCTAGATTGCGTCGGACACGGGATTATACTGGCGAAAGATTTTCATCGTCCGGAAGTCTAGATTGTGTTGCAGAGAATTCACACCATCTCTCCACCTGCTAATCCAATGATGACATATCCGTGCCATTATTAGCTTTTAACGATGCAGTACTCCTGATGCTGTTGCAACTCAGCTTTTTATTGAAGAGTACACGATACGTAGGTTACCTGCATTGACAGACTTTTCGTTTTCCTTCGCTATATTGTTCAGATAATTTTCTTAATCTGAACAGACCATCTAACCCACTCTACGGGCTACATGCCTATAGTTTGATTTTACGTGGGTCTTTAACGTGGGTGTCTTCGATCGTATACTAATATTGTACAAGCGTTCACAACTCCGATTTTCGGTCAAGTATTCTGCACCAATCCAAGGTTTAATCACACATCTTTTCTCACCAAGGACCTCCATGGCTGTTTCCCTCAGCGTTCGAACAATGTCTGATCTAATATTTTGTTTGTCTTGTGCTAAATTATGCCGTAGAGTTTAATCGTACATCTTTGCTATTGACGGGTCCTGCACCCACAAAAGAAAAGAGCCGAATTAACCGTAACCGAATTTAGAGATTGTCACAACTATATTAGATTGTCATCATATCCGCATTGAAGGTTGTGACAATATATAAGTATAAGAGGTTGCTTCAACCAAATTTCAGTCGTGGGGACTAAATTCAGTCGTGACAATCTCAAGTCGGTTGTGGCAACTGTAATTCCTTTGCAACAACCGAATTTATGGTTACTACAACCTCTTTTGAAACAATTAGGTCTATGAGTGTGCAGACGTGTATTGTATTTTACGATTTTCCCCCAATACCCTTGCAAGCCGTAATCACTATCTATCCAGCAAGGAACCCATCCACATCTTACTGGCAAGAATATGGTCAATTTGATTGAAGGTATTACTATCAGGTGGTTCCCATGAATACTTGTGAATATTCCTATTAGAGAGTTTCGTAACGCCGATAAACAGTTGATGGCGAAAACAGAAATCTATGAGCATTCCCCACAGTTCCAAGACCATGTCGTCCATCACTTCCTGTAGGCTGTTGTTATCATTGCCCACTTTGGCATCGAAATGTGCCACTGAAATATTCCCATGCCACCAATTAGCAAGGAGGGTACAGAAAACCAGTTAGATATAGCAACCAGAGAATGTCGATAAGTACCATTTAGAATACACTTACAAGTATTATTCGCAAAACAAATACAAATACATACAATTAATAGACGAAACTCATACAATACTCTACATATTTATGCCAACGATAACTTAAATAGCTACAAGTGCTAACATTCGATGGGTAGTACATAAGTACAATTGCGAGTTAGGGTTGTTGTTGGGCGCTTGTTAAACGAAAGTAAACGAAAACACTTGTGTGTGTTAGATTATACAGAAGTATACAAAAACACTTGTGTGTGTTAGGTTATACAGAAGTATACAAAAACACTTGTGTCTGTTAGGTACTTAATACCCACTGGGTATGAGTAAAAAATTGGTTGCTGTGTAAAGGAACGCTGTTGTACGGTGAAATTATGTGGAAATATGTATGTATGTATGTATGTATATACATTTACAAAGTGTGGAAAAGTGAATAATAGAACTAGAAAATATTGAAAATTAGCGCACTGGTTTTTAATTAACATTTGAATATTGGGGCTTATGCAACAAGACCTGGCAATGCATTGTTTTGACGTAGTTTAGTGGCCTTATTAAAAAATCGACAACAAAATTTAATCTCATTCTGGTCCTCAAACAAAATAAAATTGAATTAAAAAATTATTATTTTCGATGGGTTTGGTATTAAGGACCATTCAAGCCATTCAACATTTCTCAGTTTCTCACTAATCAACTACATTTTTCCGTTTCCACAGCACTTGCTGTATACTTATAAGTACTTGTGTGTACCCATACTTATAACACGACTCTGTATACAAATTATGAAAAAATACTTCAGTACATGTGTGTACAATCTTCTTTAGATGTATTCTGGCGAAGAGAGCGAATAGGAGTGGATGTGTAGAGAAAATGTTCCTTATAAGTATAGAGTACACACATAAATTGTACAAAGCAAATATGTGGTGGTATGTATTCTGCGTGTTAAAAATTTGGGTACACACAAGTATGAAAATTCTGTGTACGTACTTGGGTATACTTTTGCAACGAGTACTTATTGCTATTCTCTGATAGCAACCTTCGTTAACATAGTCCTCCTCAGGGTCAGTAGGTGCATACACCTTTACCAAAGAAATCCTGCGGAATCCCGAATTGAAACTCGAAATGACGATGTGAGTCAGATATAGCCTTATATGATATTAGAGCATTTCTAGTCCTAGGTCAAAGAAGAAGGCCTACTCCGATTATACGCTGCGCGTCACGCCGAAGTATATGAAGTAGTGACCGGATGGTATTTGTGATTTGCCACCATTAATCCAACGCACGCCCCTTAGACCTAGGATTTCCACATTGTAGGATTCCATAACTTATTTAACCTGATCCATTTTTGGGAGAGAGTTTGTACATTTCAGATACTAATCATAAACCGTTGTTTAAAGTCAAATGTCGTCAACGAGGGGGTGTATTTTTTAATTGAATTTATTGACGTTCCTGTAACGATTTAAATTTAAGACGATTGAATCATTAGATCAAGGCATCCAATCCTAGTCAACAATCTATACGCAGCTATACACCCTGTATTAGGGATGTATTTTTATCTACTTACCGGTCTAGATCCGTAGTGTTTAGTGAAAAGCAGAGACACTTCAAGCAGAATGTGGCTCCTCCCCACAAACTACGATCTTGTCAGAAACTTATAGCGAAACCCATAAAATTCTGAGAAAGTTTTGATTTTTCTGCTTCTGAAATTTGTTTACTTAATCCATTAGGAGTTATTCCATCAAGTTGAGAAAATGATATCGGCCAAATGGCCGCCGCCAGTGTTGTATGACATTTTCCATCACTCACTCTTTCCATCACAGGTCCTCTCATTCTTGGTAAATATTCTTCTTAAGGGCTTCAAAAGTCTGAGGCTTGTTGACGTAAAACAGCGACTTCAAAAACCCCCATAAAAAGAAGTCTGGAATGGTTAAATCGGGTGATCTGGCCGGCCAGTGCAAATCACCAAAACGAGAGATTAAGCGACCGGAAATTCTTCCTTCAGAATATCGGTTGTGGCTCGAGCAGTGTGCGCCGTTGCACCGACCTGTTGGAACCACATGTTATCCAGTCCCAATTCATCCAACTGAGGAAGAAAAATTGGGTAATCCTAGCTCTGTAGCGCGCGCCGTCCACAGTCGTCTTTTGGCCCGCTGCGTTCTCAAAAAATAAAAATGGCTCAATGAGTCCTCCAGCGAAAACAGCACACCACGCAGTAACTTTAAGTGGGTGTAATGGTTCTTCGTAGGTGATATATGGATTTTTGGTGCCCAGAAATGATTATTTTGTTTATTCACGTAACCGCAAAGATGGAAATGGGTCTCACCGCTCATGATAATTTTCGATAAAAAATCCTATTCGTTGAGATTCAGGATGGCTTGAGCATAGGTTACACGCGTTTGGAGGTTAACAGCTAATAGCTGACGCACTGTCTGCACTTTGTGAGGGAACATCTACAAATCTTTCACCAAAATTCTACGTAGGGACCACCGGCTAATGCCCAATAGCGTGGAACGTTATCTGCTCGATTTTCCAGGCTCTTCTTCGACATCTTGGGCAACAGCAGCGATATTCTCAGCAGAACAACTGCTCCGGGGCCGGAAGATGTCGTGTTGTCTCAGTCTCTTCAAGCCGAGAGGCCAAACCCCGCACTGTTTGTCCAGTTAGACTCGGACGGCCACGAAATCTTCGACGAAATTCACGCTGCGCTAATACAAACGACGAATTGTTGCGCAAAAAAATGGAAAAAATTAGTCCGCGTTCTTTCGGAGTAAACCGATTCATGGCTTGGGGATTTGTATTCTGCGTTTGTTTATTTCACAAATGTCAAAACCGAATTGATATTTGGCGCCATGTGCAAAAGTTATGGAGTTTTCCAATAGGGTGATTATTTTTTCCCCACCTTGTATTAAAACCTATGTGACAACGAATACAAATAGTACACGCTGAAAAAAAATTCCTCTGCAACATAATGCAGGAATCATGTATATGTTTGAGACATCCACTTATTTTTTCGTGCAAGATTTGTTTTCCTGAATATCTGCTGCTACTTTAATACTTTGTTTTGTTTTCAGAAGTGTCCAGCAAACAAAGCAGTTTTGTGTCCCAAATCAATTTATTTTAACATCTTAACTATTCTGTCTCCAACATGTAATATTGAATAGCAAACACAATGTTTTTGTATGCAAGTATACTATATTTGCGACAAGATACAAGCACGTTATATTTGCATCCAAACAATAAAGAAGGCCAGACTTTTCAGAGCGTGTGAAGCTTTGTTTTTGCAATAGATATCGTCCAAACGCTGAAGATTTTGAAAATTCAAATTTCAGAAAGCAATGTTTTCTACTTAACTAAATATTAAGTACTTCACACCATTTAAAATATTAAAATTTGATTATACTTTGCACAGGAAATGTTTAACATTTAAGTGCAATAAAAAGGATATCAATTGAATCATCCTTTCTGTTTACACAACACGAATTTACACAGTTATAAATAAAACACATCTTGCGTTATCACCATTTATACAAATGCATATCTATTTCCTATTAATATTTTATATTAAATTACAATTGAAATTATAGTTTTGTTTGCAATTCAAAGGATATTAATTCCCACACAAATGTGTAAATAAAAGCGAGTAATACTGAATAATCCGGGTCATTTTATGCAGCGACCGCAGGAGGGTTTTACATTTGGCCTATTTTGAAACTTAAAATATCCTGCAGCGTTTGTGTTTTTATAACCACAATATTTGATAAGGAATAAAATTCCATTGACTACACACTCTGCAGATGTTGGCAGTGATTTGGTGATGCACAGCCCAACCTCTGTTGGTGGAAAAAAGGTCAGTTATGTGTTACTGATTTCAAGTGAATTAAGGGAGCTTGTAACAAGTTCCACTTGAGAACGGATGTTACAGGAAACAAGTGGAGCGAAGATGATTGTGTTTAATACTCGCACCAGGTGGAAATAATGTAATAATAATTGTTTTGTAGCATTTGGAGGAGAAATGGAATTCATTCGTTCGTTCACATGAAAGTAGTAAACAAGGACTTGGATAGAAATCTAAAGGATAGTAACAAAAAATTCATTTTTCGGGGCAGTTAAAGCAAGTAAGATTTGGCTAAAAGCGAAAACATTTGTCGGAGGAAAAAAGGAGGAAAAAAGGTTTTTATAACAATATGGAGGAGTATCCAGTTAAATTTTAACTCAGATTACAAATTAAAGAGTTGTTTTTCAAGGAAATTGAAAAACACGAAAAGAACCCGTAAGTAAAACCGAAAATTAGCTAGTTTCACAGATTTTTGCAATTCTTTGAAACCGAAAACCGACTTTCCGATAAAGTTATTTTTAGAATAACTGGAAAACCAGTAGAGTGTTTGAACACTCTACTACAATACCATTAAAGCTTTAACCAGTTTCAAATTTGGCGATTATGGGCCGACCAATAGACATGATAGTACTAATTGATGGAGTTCCTTAACAACATCTGCTACGACTCTCCAGATTTCTAGACATTACAGCTCAGCAGTACGACATTTAGCTTATATGTTGCCTGATATAGGCACTTGCCAGCGAACTGCAAGGTAGATGCACTAACAAAACTATAAACTACCTTATAGGTTCCAAAGCCAGATGAATGTTTTGGCATAACCCTAGCGACTGGAAGGCATATTATTCGGAAACAAGCTTATGTGGTGATACAAGAACTATGAACGAGGGCCACAGATTATGTAGAGACAATACAAATCCTGAATAATTAGAGAATAGGAGATTTATGTACCTTCTCTCTTTCTCTACGTCCAACTTCTACATGCCTGCTTCACGTTTTGACGATAGCATGTCTGTTTTTCAGACATGCACTTAGGATGAAAGCAAGGACATTAAAGCTGCAATGACAAAAATTATGTAAATGCAGAGATCATGTTCACTGCACACACCAAGCACTAACAAGTATGATGATTTATACTATGGACATATTCTGAAGAGCATCCTAATGGAAATTAAATGGTTCTGCAGTTTTTCTAACGCTTAATATCGTTATCCCTTGGCATTACACTAGGCTATAGGGTCTAAGTGAGTCATTCGTAGACTGCCATCAACACCTTCACTAAGCCTTAACTCACTACAATATGACCTTATCCAACGCCGTTTCTTATTAAATATTCATCATCCCTTCTCAGCTATTATATTCAAAATATCCTTGTAAGATAAAAGCCCTTGACGAGTTATATGATAGTACATCCATTCCATCCTTATGTTCTACACTGCCAATCATACGAATAGAAATTCGAACGCTTGTTAGAATAATTGATGAAATGCAGATACTGCCTAAAATAATCACCAATATCTACAGCATTTCCATCTGAAATTTGAACTATATCAATTGCATTTTGAAAAATATCAATTGAAATTGGTAAATTGTATTTCTAATTTAAAAGACGTCAATTGGAATTTAAAATATCTATTCTATTTCCCTACATCAATATATCAATATCAATATCAATTGAAATTTTTAAAAATTTTGAAAAATTTCAATTGAAATTGAAAAATTATATTTTGCAAAATACATCAATTGGAATTTAAATTTTATATTCGAAATTTGAAATACATCAGTTGAATTTTAAAAGACAACAATTGAAATTTAAAACTCAAACATTTTTTTTTCATCAAACCAACACTCAGGGGATGCCTCGTATAAATGCAGTGCATTGTGTTGGCGAAGGAAAATTGTGGTAGTGGAGGGTGGAAAGAGGGAGTAGTATCTGTTAACATTTTCCTTGAAATTTTTGTATGTCTCAATTGGTGGAAAACACACTAGCCAGAAGTTTATTCCACATACGGACTGTACGGCTGAAGAACTAATTTTCTCCGTAGTGTGTAGTGCGGTCACTCTGCCACACGATAAAAAACGGTTGAGAGTTCCTGCAAAGCCGCGTACTTCGGCTAAATATCCTCACGTCTGGCATAAGTTGATGGATGTCCGAGGAACACATACCGTGGAAGTATCGATAGAACAGCGACACGCAACCCACACTTCGACGATGCTCAAGGGAGGCAATAGAGTTGGATGCCCTACTGTCCCCTATCAACACCGTTGCTCTCCCCTGGACACGGTGGAGAAGCTACAAAGATATCTAAGACCACCTGCCCATATATGAGAGTTATATTCCATTTTTGGCCTGATGTAGTGTAGATATGGAGAACATCAGATGGAGTCAAGTATTTCTTGAACGGCTTTAAAATCCTAGACACTTGAATGCATCTTTCGACACTTCAAATACATGTTTTGCCCAACGGACGTCACATTATATTTTCATGCCCAGAACATCCAGAGCATCTGATTCCATAGTCCACCGTCCACAGAAAATGACGACACACCATCCGCTTATGCGACAACAAACAACACTGGGTCTTACCGGTAATAAAATCTAGTCTATTCATTGTACCACATGCAACAATGGACACCAGATCCCGCTCGAGTCTTTCGTTCATCGTCCGACGTTTAATATCTTGAAGACTTGGCCCACGGTCGAATGAATAAGAATGCCAGAGATTACTGTCATCCTCAAAAGAGTAGATTGGATTCACAGTCCGATCCAGGAGATCGTCAAAGAAAATAAGAAAAAGAGAAAGAGAAGGAGAAAAAACAGAGCCTTGTGGTACACCTGCAGTCAATTTATGCTCGTCGGATGAACCCCCATCTACAGCAACTCGTATAGTGCGATCTCTTAGAAAACTCGGTATAAATCGAGTGAAGTTATCACCGACACCTAAATCAGAGAGCTTTGAGAAGAGTGCATCCTGCCATACTCGGTCAAAAGCCTTGGAAATATCAAGAGCCACTACCTTACTATCACCAAGCCGGTAGATGGATCGACTCCACTGTTCCGAAAGGAACGCCAACAGGTCTCTAGTAGATCTTTTTCTACGGCAGCCATACTGCCGATCATTATGAAGGTCAGTGGACTCAAGATATTTCACAAGATGATGGTTAACCATTCTCTCCATAACCTTCGAGAGCGCAGAACAAATTGCAATTGGGCGATAATTTCCAGGGTTACTTGCATCACCTTTTTTACAGATTGGCTGGACATTAGCAATCTTCCAATGCGCCGGGTAGACTCCCGCACGGTATGCCAAGTTGAATTTTGGGATGCTTTTTCAAGCATTACTGGCCGCATGTCACGAATAACATGAAATAATTGTGGCCCCAAGGCTTCAATTGTTGCTGCCGGTTTATCAGCATAAGCAAGTGACTTCACGTAGCTCCATAGGAAATAACCGAGAGGTGTCAAACCGTACAGCCTTGGAAACAAATTGACAGGTCAAATTCTCTAAATCGAATTATCACCAAAATTTTGAGTTCAATAAATCGAGGGTTGCGGTCGCCGTCTGGCACGTCGCTCCATTCTGTTGAAACCACATATCGCACGGATCAATGTCATCTATATTTGCAAACAAAAATTTAGTGATCATGGAGCGGGAACGATCTCCATTGAACGTAATGCCAACTCCAGCTTCATTTTTCAGAAATAGGGTCCAATGATACCAACAGCGTGGAAACGGGACCAAACGGTTCATTTTACTGGATGTAGTCTAGTCTGCTGCGTCTTTTGTGGATTGGTTCACACCATTTGCGGGAATTTTATTTATTAACAATCACGTTAAGCCAAAAATCAGCGTCATCGCTGAACACTGTTTTGCGACAAAATATTGGGTCATTTTTCAACTGCTCTACAGCCCAATCGGCGAAAGAACGACGCATATCAAGGTCTGGTGGCAATAATTCTTGCACCAGCTGGATCTTATGCGGGTATATACCAAGATCTTCACATAGTCGCGGGACAGAGCTCCTATTCCTGCCACCAACAACAAATCGATAACTTTGGACTGTCTTCCTTTCTTTCGTTTACAGCCGCGGTATTCTCGTCAGTACGCACATTTCTTCGATTGTTTGGTGTTATTGCATCATTTAGAGAGTATGTGGTGTGAAATCTATCCACAGTTCCACGGATGTCTTGCCCAGATAGACGATGTCATGCTTAGATGGACGCTCACGAAGTCGTCTATAAGTTCCGCGAACCGATGACTGATTTTCAAAGTAAATTTGGATAATTTACGCGTGTTGTTCGAGCATGAATTTATTTATGACAATTTTCCAGAGTATACTGATCATAAACGTCAAAAAGTGAGTGCAGTATGACAGTTCGTTTGACAGCTAATCCTTTCGTAAGTTATAACCAAGAAAAAAATCTTTATATTCAGATCTGGAGGACAGCACAGCATCCATATTTTGTCAAAAAGTTGTTTTATTGGTTTATTTATTACAAAATAAATTTAGGTTTGACGTTTATCCTATAAAATTTCTATAAATCTCCTACAATTCACTAAGATACTGAATTCGACTAAAGTTTGTATAATTCGATTTCGTATTCATCTGGTTCGCAGTGTATGTATCTTAACGACATCAATTGCTTCCTGTCGATAACAATTTAAAATTTTTCACTTCAAGTCTATGACACTTCGACATCTTGTTGTATCTTAATTTGCATACAACTGATAGGTATTGATTAAAGCTCGTCCATTTAGAAGTGGCATTATGTCCTTTTTCCTTAAATTTTCTTTTTTATCCAAACAATGATTTGAATAGTTATTTGTTTTATTGTTGGTTATTATAACCGTTTCAGGCAACAAGAAGTAATATAACTGAATTCATAACGAATTTTATTTATAAAGAATTATAACGATATACATTCTTATTTAGATGTCTATGTGTTCTTTCAAACTCTATATGGAATGTCTGACAAATACTCGTACTGTATCCGAAGACAAGTGAATAAATATAT
Organism: Phaonia tiefii; assembly: GCA_963931995.1. Lineage (NCBI taxonomy): Eukaryota > Metazoa > Arthropoda > Insecta > Diptera > Muscidae > Phaonia > Phaonia tiefii. The sequence continues at coordinate 12,153,134 of OZ008371.1, forward strand.
ATATATGAAGAAAAGGACCATTTTTCTTTGCACGGTTGTTGATGGAATGCCATAGGTTTGCAATTTATTATTAAAGATAAGAAAGATTTTATTTACTACTGTCTACAACAGCGTTTCTCAGCATTGCATTTGAAGTTTGAAATAAATCAATTCAAATTTAAAAATTCTATTTGAAATTTGATTTTTTTCAAAGGCGTCAATTGTAATTTAAACGACATCAATTTAAAATTTAAAATCTACACTATTTACAATTGAAATTTAAAAAAAAAATCAGTTGAAATTCAAAAATTCTATTTGATCAATTGACATTTAAAATTCTAATACATAAAATCGATTAATAGTTTTAAAATTTCGACTAACGAATTTTAAATTCCAAGTGATATCTTTTTAATATCAATTGATGATTTTTAAATCTCAATTGATGTATTTAAAATAAAAAATATAATTTTTAAATTTCATTTGATGTATTTTAAATTTCAAATATGATTTTCAATTTCAATTGATACTTTTCAAAATTAACTTGATATCTTTTAAGTTTCAATTGGAAATGGTGTAGTAAATAACATTGGTTAATTTCAATTGATATCATTGAAATTTCAATGGTTGTCTTTTAAATGTCAATTGATGTGTTTCAAATTTAAATTTATAAAGAGTGTCGCAGTAAGAATGCACTTTTTAAATTTAAAATAAAATCACGTACTTTTTGAGGTGGTTGTGATTTTTTTATTCGATTGTAAAGAAGACGTATACCATTTAAGTGCGGAATTAAATATCTGTCAAATGGTCACCCCGGCTCTGATGACAGGTCATTACTTTTTTCATGAAATTTTCGAAGGCTTTTTAACAGAGATGTGAGTGTATCTCACCGATGACGCGTTGGATTTCAGATTTGAGCTCATGAATTATTTCTAGTGTATTCGCAAAAACCCGAGATGTCACAAAACTCCAAAGAAAGAAATAGCACGGCGTTAAGTCGCATGATATTGGTGGCCAGTTGACATCAGAATTTCTTGAGATGATTTGTTCTGGAAATCGTTGCTGCAATAAATCGATTGTTTTATGCGCGTTGTGGCAGGTGGCATCGTCCTGCTGAAAAAACATGTCGTCCAGGCCCGTGCCATCCAGTTGAGGCCACAAGAACTGCATTATCATGTTCCTGTAACGAATGCCGTTCACAGTCACTGCAATTTGGCCCTGATCTTCAAAAAAGTATGGTTCAATCACGCCGCCTGACCAAAATCCGCACCAGACAGTTGCTGGTTTTCTCATGAGGATTTTCTGAGCTTCAGATTCGATTTTGTGTATTCAGGAAGCCATTCAGATGGAAATGGGCTTTGCTACATTACCCATTGAACGAATTGTCGATGCTTTCCATGATCTGCTGGTTTGAACTCCTGAGTAAGCTGAATTTTGTACGCATCTTTTGTCAAAATTCGCTGGGTAGTGCTTGGGGAAATTTGAAGTTGTTCAGAATGGTGCCGAATTGATGCTTTCGGGTTTTCGGCAACACTCTCGTTTACAGCAGCAATGTTTTCAAGAGGCCGACTGGTGCGTTGACGTACAGGACTCTTTCAGTCCATAACCGACCCAGTTTCTTCAAATTTTTTCACCACTCTTCGAATGGTTGGCACATTAGGCGGACTCTCCGGACTGAAAATTCTTCGAAGTTTGCGAGCGGTCTCAGCATAACTTTTCAAATTTTTGTAATAAGTTTTCACAATTATAACGCATTGTTCTTTCGTAAAGCTGCCCATTTTTAGTGACAAATTTCAGAGTTACCACCTGCCAAAAAAAGTAACACTACAGTTAAAAAGTGTAATTTTACTGAGACACCCTTACTATTTTAAATTTCAATTCATATCTTTTAAAATTTCAATTGATGCCTTTTAAATTTCATTGATATAAGTTACAATTTAAAATCTTTTAAATTTCAAATAGAATTTTCAAATTTCAATTGATAGTTTTGAAAATTAAATTGATATTGGATAATTTTTTTTTTTTATTTATTCGGCCTTAAATGGATATTTTTAAATTTCAATTGGAAATAGTGTAGATCCTATACTACTAACTGTTATATACGAAAAGTGAACTGAACCAAATAAGAAGCACAGATTTTGTTAGGTTCGAGGTACAACTCCAATGATTGTATCATCCCACTTCAATCCAATTCATTCCCAATTCATTCTCAAACCTACCACCTTATCTACCTAGGGCTGACCAATGGTTGCAAATATGGTCTATGGTTTCCTTATCCTTCGCATCCTTAAATACTCGAGTATTTGCCGTTGATTTTATACAAATCAATCGCTTGTTGGGAAATCCTGAACCAATGAGTCCGTACATATTATTACATTAAATCATGAAATAAAGGAGTTAGTTGAACCAACTTCGTCAGATGAACCAACTTCGTCACTACTTCGTCACCAACTTCGTCGCAAATGACAACATCATGGCGATGATCTCCGTGGGTAGGTGTTTGTTTACTGTCTCAATCAAATAATGTTCTGCGTGGGTAGGGTTTTGTCTACTGTGTTAATGGTAATGAGGAATCATTTCTCCAATACCAACACCAAACCCACCACTACCACAAATCACTTCAACTTTACTCCCATATAGCTAACATGACCCTGGAACATTAAAGAATAAATCTGCCAAAAAATGTCACTAACCTTAAACATGATAAGAGTTTGCTGAATTTGAAATGAATTTTCACAGTTACCAGCCTTCAGTTGACAGTTTGTCATATGCGTTCTAACATTTGCTAAACGTTTAGAACATGTGTGTAGGCATAGAGCTGGCATCCTCGTACTCTTCTTAAAACAACGAAAGATTAACCCTTAATAACACTTACAACGTAACCCATTTTGACAACGACAATAACATTGTCTTCTGTTTTGGTTGGCCTTTTGGAAATCTTAAGGAAAATGAATGCTTAAAAAGGATTAGCATGTGTCTATCGCCTCCTAAGTTTTTGTTTTGATTTTAGCTACGCACAGTGGAGCAGATTGGAAAAATCACGGAAAAAATATCACAAATTTCAAAGAATTGTTCTGATTATTTTGGAGTGTATCGGTGGAATATTTGGTCGACTCCGCTTCTCCTAGCCAAAGCGATAACTGCAATTTCCAGGCTTAACGACAATAAATCCGCTGGTTCTGATGGACTACCGGCTGAGCTGTTTAAGTTTGGATGCAAATAGAAAGTGTGTTTGGAGCTTGTCGCAAATATAATATACCTGTGTGCAAACACATTGTGTTTGCTATTCAATATTACATGTTTGAGCCACAATGATGAATATGTTATAATACATCTGTTTGCGACCCAAATATATCTGTGTTTGTGATACAAATACAGCTGTGTTTGTTGCACTGTTTATGCTCGCGAGAAAGATAATAAAAGAGGGACAACGAGAGAGTCTATCTTGTAAGTGTGTATCTGCATTTTTGCATTATTCTCTCAGTCAGTAATTCATAAATATTCCTGAATGTGCGTGTAAATTGCAGATGAAATCAGTGTTTCTTATGATGAGTTGCGTTTTAGTTGCATGTATTCAGTCGTCAATGATTCATCGGACAGAGGATATCAAAAACGCTTGATCACTGAAAAAAGGATAAACAAAGGCTCGGACGGTTAAATGGTGTGTGATGTTGCTTTGGTTTTTGTATATGTGTTTCGTATTTATGTATGTGTGCTACCAAAGTGTGTAAACGATTTTGAGGAAAGAAACTGGAAAGGGCAACAATATATAGCCCTTTGTCTGTACGAGCCTTTGCCAGGAAAATAGGAATGGTGGATTAGCACCAATCCGAAAATTTTCAAACCGCTGCCATTTCGCCTCCATGCATTTTCGGGGATGGTCGTAGATGAACATATTTCCATGAAATGTCTCAAGAATTACGCTGGTGAAATTTGTCCAGTCGTGACTGATATTGAATTCAAAAAATAATTCGTTTCTAAATATTAATTATGTTTGGGAGGAAATACTTATCTGCTTCCACGTAAGTATATGGAGGTTTGGGGGAAACACGCGAGTGCTTCCACGTAAGTATATGGAAGTTTGGGATGAAGAACGTAAATGTGTCTACGTAAAAACATAAAAACACGTAAAAACATGTAAAAACATAAATGTCGCATTTAAATATCAGTGAGTTTTGGACTTGCCAACATGTGAATGTTTGAAGTGTGTTCCAAACATATACACTGCAGAATATGTTTGGGAGAATGTGTAAGACAGGACATTTTTTTCAGCGTGCAGTTGGTAATGTGCATGCATCGGCACATATGTCAAATCTGGCTAGACGAATGCAGGCCCGACGATTGGAGTCTTAGCATACTGTGTCCTTTCTCCAAAAAGGTGACCAGAGTATATGTAGAATAACCGTTTTATCCATCGCATACAAGGTCCTCTAGAGCGTAATGTACAAAAGACTAAATGTTGAAATAGTATTTATAATATGCACCAGGTTGAGCTTCGGCGCGAGTTTTTATAACAAGTGCGGGTTATGGGCCAGCCTTAAACTATATACTTGACTTCGACTTAGTAAAGATGGACGTGTTTAGCCCAATATCAAAATTAGTTTAAAAAAAGTACTTAAATCGACCTTCCCTATTAAGTAATTGAGATGATTTGCGCATCGTTATATGTACGGGTGGATTTTCTCTTTGTACAACTGAAATTCACAGACAATAATTTCCATTTCGAATTTTCTTTCTCAGAAACCCGCAAACAATTGAATTGAGCAAGGACATTTATTGAAACTTAAACACATTATTTGATAATGCTCTTTGTATTCCCACAACAATTATTTTCCAGAAGAAATCGTTGTAAATATATTGAAATCCTATTATGAAATATAAAAGTTGTATAAGGTCAAAAGTTCAGTGAATGAATGGGATTTAAATTCAACTTAAAATATCACATTGGGGTTTTATGTCCGACAGATGAGTGATGGGAAGAGAGGCAGTGAAAAGCTATCCAAGTACTTTGGATAGTTTGCACTTTGTTCTTAAGAACCAATGTGGAGTCATTGATTTTGGAATGTAGTTTCAGTTATTGTTGGCTAATACCATTAATATCTACAGTTATTGTGTAATAAAATGTTTTCAAGTGCAACTGCTTCCCTGTTTCAGTAAATTGAATTCAATTTTATGTCGCCTTTGTTACAGATGCATATAAATCCATTTGAATTCCCACTAACATGTCAATGTTAACAACCTCAATCATTCCCATTGCCTACGTCTTTACCGGCTTATCAAGATGTGGCATTACTCGATATTCATCTAAGGAAGGGCAAACATGTCCTTCCAGCTTCCTGATACAAAAATGGATTGGAAAATGGAAAAATGGCATACGCTACGCAACTCACATTATTGTAGGATTTTGATTAAACGATTTCCAATGTAACAGTTGCCTTCTTTTTTCTTTCACCTCGAGCTTTTGTTTTGTAGTTACGTTGTTGTCCTAGTTTTAGTATCCTTCAAGACTTTTTTTCCTCGGTCATATTACATTTGTATATTATGTCTTGTCCATTTTCATCTTCTTAGCTGCTACAACATTTTCATTGATTTTCTATTTGACACTAATGCAATTCAATTTCAGTTTGTTGCGTGTTACGTTATCCTTATCCCCTTATCCAGTTAGTAGTTTGTTAAAAGGGTTGGCTTTCTTTTGTATTGTCTCTTGTGCTTTAAATACATTTTTCGATGTAAGGGAAAAGGATGGATTACTAATAATATGTATTTATTCAGTTTAGGATCTTTACGTAGATTTCCATCCTGGTATTAAACTGAACATCTTTCAAAATTTATGACGTCTGATAAATGTCATAGGTAGGCTGTTTAGATCTTCAGGAATTCTTGAAAAGGGTGCATACAGGAAGGATTTGGAAATCGGAGTAAGATTGCTGTTGGTTATTAGTTTGAACCCGAGAAACGTAAATATCTCTAAAATACGTCCTTAGTGTTGATATAATGTAAGGAGCGTTTTTAGTCGCCGTCAGTGGTACAGTGGTTAGTGTGCGCGTCTCTTGAACCTGCTCTGACCACCTTACATTCCTTTCGACGACAGTCACCTCGTTTAGTGATGGCGACACTATCGAGTACTTAGCCTTGAAAAAGTTTCTCAAAATATCTTTCGGAATCGGGGTAAAACTGTAGCTACCAATCAGTGAGTGTAAAAATAGAAGGCGCACGGGCGAACGTATCCCAGTCCACTCGTTTGGTGGGTGATGACCTCTATCTATTCAAAGATATATATTCAAAGACAGAGGGCATCAAAATCTATATGACACCAATATGGTTTTCCAGAAGTCTACATCCCAAAGTTTCTAGAGCCATTTATGGTAACTTGTCTCGACTTTGTAAAATTGCTGAAGTTTGACTCGCTAATTTCCCCCCCTAGACGTGGCCCTATAAGGCTATAGCTCTTCTTTACCCAGTACATCTATCTCCTATATGCCCGTGAAACCCGATTTACCATACTTCTCATCTAACTCTTGCTAGCATTTTTCTAAAATAGCTATATTTTTGGCATTTTTCTGCCCATTCGCCGTTAATGGGTTAAAGTTAAGAAAAATAAGAAATATTTAATACAAACTCACATGTTTAATTAACTATAAACACTTGTAGCACAGTGTAAAAGCAAAACTGTATAATTAAATATTACTTATACGCTAAACCCACGCAAAGTACACCTAAACGTATGATTACTCTGTGAAACAATGTGAAATTGTTTCGGAAATAACAAGGCCCTGATCAAGGATTCTGGTAGAGTTGGTAAAACAAATATACGTATATCGGATTTTTGAAAGTTTACGTCTGGGTTTCTTTTAAAGGGGTGCATTTTTACCCCCTTTTACACATTCTTATGATGAATCGGCATTGAAAATTATGTTATCCTAACATATTAGGTATAAGATGTGTTAAGCGATTTTATGTAAAAATTTACGACAAACATTTAAATTTGTGTACAAATTTACGCCTCAGTATATTGGTCTTTTTTACTCTTTTTGTGGAAAACGGTAAAAAAAACACCCCTAAAACAGGGGTGTAATGGGTTAAAATGTACTACAAAAATGTTCCCCATAAAATTCTATTATAATTCTCCTAACGCACCAAAGCATAAAACTTAACTTGAATGCCAAAAATTAATCAAAACTGAAAATCCATTTAATTGTTAATTTCGTACTTATTAGGAGTTGATGCGAAAATGTCCCACAAAACTGCATTTTAGGGGGTTGGTGTGTATTGCAAAAATATTTTACATCAGTCACTGAACAAAAGATATAATATTTATAAAAAAAAGAGAAAATGTTTTAATTTATTCACATTGCGCTAATAAGGCGCACCACACTTTGTCAGCTGCAACTTGGCTGATAATATCCGTCGGTCTACAGCAAAAATCTATGAAGAAGCTAAATAAAAACAAAACTCCAAATCAGCCAGCCGACTACTGACTCAATTACCTGTTGGAATTGCATTACAGTTGGGGCATTTGGGTGCAAAAGTTTCCAAAAAGTTTCATTTTGTTGCACAGTGTTATTAGTTATATGCTACAAACACACTTAGGGCACGTATGATTAACATTTATTTATTTACATTATTTACGTATGATTAACATTTATTACATTAAAAACACTTATACGCAGTAGATAAATATGATTGAACTGAATTTTGGTGCTGTTGGGAATCCAGCTTTTTTTGCTTTTTGCAGAATGTAATGAATATTACCAGACATCACATAGAAACAAGAGGCGGCAAAGTTTTCAGTTAAGTTTTTGGTCAATGTCTGTACTGTACAATACTTTTACATGGTTATTAAGCCTTAGACCAGATTATTTCTTAGTCAACCACATAATGATTTTCTTATTATTGTTGTACGTATTAGCACTGTTCTCGCATTCATAGCCCAACAAAAAATCTGAATAACTTTGATGTTCATTCTGCTTCAGGGCATCAATAGTGTGACCGTACGTAGCAAATGAAGGCGTAGACATATGAAATAAGGAAGATAAACAACGCAAATTAAAATCTAAGAAGAGAAAGTAATTGCCGCAACTTGTCCACATTACAACCACAAAAATCTATGGCAAAACATACGTGAACACTCGGTACTGAATAAACCAACCTCGGTAAGTACCTGAACACCCGCTCAATATTATAAAAGAAACGACAGCTTTCCAAATCCACGACAAAGCTGATATTTAGATTTATGCAAATGATTGAATGCAAATGATGATTGCCTCTTTGCAAATGTAAATTGGAAAGAAAATAAAAATATAATTCAAGTTTATCATATCGAAAGAAGGGGGTGGATAAAATTTGAATAACTAAGACATTTGAAAAAATAAATCAGAAACCCTTAATTGTTAATTAATCATATTCAAAAACTGTCGAGGTATTTTTTGGTTTAAACTTGCTTAACTTTAAGCGAAATATATAAATTACAATATTTAACGCAAACTGTGACAAGATGAGGCAACGCCCATACAAAAAGGTGATTAATGGCTTATTTAAAATATTATTGTATAAATTAAATAATATTAATCATACGTTATACTGAATGTATTAAATAATATTAATCATACGTCCATATGTCTTCTAAAGCATGAAAAAGATATGTACGACAACTCCAAGCAGCTTAAGCAAATACCATAAGTTTTTTAATTCATTATAACATAATTGAAATAAAGAATGTAGGAGTAAAATAATAATATAAAAAATTTTGGGCATATCAGTGAAATGAGTGGAAATGTTGAACAAGAATTTTAGTGCTTTAGTGCTTTATCGTTATATTTGGATACTCTGTTTTATAAATGTTTTTAAATGTTTTGCTTTTAAATGACCTGCCTATATTTCGCACCATAACTCGGATAATTCTAGAGCGTGTAAATGGCAACTAAGTTCAGACTTTATAATTTATATGTGAATGAATATCCGAATCTTATGTTCTTAATATAATTAAGATCCCTGTATTGAAGATTCTTAATGGTGAAACTTCAAAAAAGGGATGAAGCTTCATAAGCTGTTATTGAGTTGCCCATCCATATCCTTTAACGTTCTAAAGCCTTTAACTAATGAACATGTATATAACTTTTATAAATGGTTTACTATTTCAAAAAGTTTTATTAGCAAAACTTCCAAACTTTAAGTAAGTCCTCTTTGAGAAATCATCTTCCATTCCTACATCAGAAATATTTGACAATTTATTCCATCCTCTTCAAGGGCAGACAAAAAAATCCTTCAGACTTACTTACGCAACTCTAAATCATTTGCATAAATTTATTGTTTTTTCTTATTTTGTTCCACACACATCTGTGGCCATACACAGTTTTTTCCTCACATCCTCTGGCAGTTAAGCATGTAGTATTTGAATTAGTATTATAAAATCTGTAAACTTGTGTAAAATCGATAAACAGCATTCGATAAATATTTAAATTTGCAACGATTCAATTCCAGCTAAACAAAAGGGCAGATAATTTGCATCAAGCCCCTTAGCCATTTGTGTTACAAGGCGACGTCAATGACAGAAACATGAAAAGAACAAATAGGAATAGTGTATTGGAACCCGAAACGAGTTAACCGGTTAACCGTATTCCGGCCGGTTAACCGCACATCGGTTTTTTAGACAGTGATATTTTCGATGAACCCATTTCACCGGTTACTTCAAGTCAATAAACGTTATGCAAGGTAATGAGGAGCGATGATTTAGAATCCAAGGATTTCATCTTGCAATGCTCTGCTAAGATTACTACTCATGGGAGGGTTTGAAGCTCCAAATTTTCAAATCTCGTTTAAACCAAGAAGTCGTATTTGGTTATCTATGCTATCTGGTATAGGCAATCACAAGCTTACTAAAGGTTTTTAAAATCCACAATCCTCTAAATGGACTTGACAGGTTTTACAAATAAACTGAAGTTGTCAAAAATCGTGTCAAAAAGTAGATATTGTCCTAAACAGGCGATGAAGTTGTGGTGTACGAAGTAACAGATACCTGCAGTCTGGCAGAAGAAGACGGCAAGAATGACGACCCAACCCAATCATGAGGTTGTTCAGCTTAATCTGAGGCGTAGCAAGCTATCATCAGGTATCCTAAGCGTCCTTCTCAACAAGTAGGACATAGACATATATCTGTTACGAGAACCACACATAAATGACAAACGAGTTATCTGTCTTAACAGTGTTTCTTACTTACTTACATAGGTGGCCTCAAACAATCCAGAGGGTTCAAGGACCAGAGAAGAAAAGGACAAAATGCTTCTCCTACCGGCTCGGTCTTAAATTTTTCTCCTCTAGTTGATAAAACCAAGCTCTCGCAGACAATATTCCACCTGGTCTTTTCTGCTAAGTATTGGTTGTCCAATTTTTCGATATCCTTCGAGTACGTCTTCGAATACCTTTCGCACTGGTTTATTCTGATGCATTCTACCGGCAAAATATAGCCAGCATAAACGCGCTATTTTGATATGCAAAACTAAGTCGCTGTCGGGATACAGATTATACAGCTCGTGGTTCATACATCGTCAATACTCACCGTGTCCTGTTATAGGACTATACATTTTACGGAGCATTTTTCTCTCGATGATGTTTCATCAGCATTCATTATGACCCAGGATTCTGTGGTATAAAGCAAGACAGGCTGTATGAGAGTCTGATATAGTTGGATCTTTGTTTGTCGAAAGGAGGGTCTTATCCCTGAAGTGCTTGTTTACCCCGAAACAACACCTGTTTGCGAGCACAATTCTCCGTTTGATTTCTAGGCTGACGATATTGCTGCTTCTGTTCAAGGCAGATCCAAAATAAATCAATTCTCCCACTGCCTCGAAATTGTAATGGTTATCAACGTCCACCCTTTCCTTCAAACGGGTGGATATGTTCAGGTTGTCGACACCATTAATTTTGTATTGTCCTCGTTTACCCCACTTCTCGCAGAATTCCCCCAATGATGTACAAATCATCAGCATACGCGAGCAGCATGTGACTATTGCTGCCGATAGTTTTATTCGTACTGACTGCAGCTTTTCTAACGTCGATCTTAATTAATAGGTTGAAGAGATCGCATGATAGGGTGTCGCCCTGCCTGAGGCCTCGCCTCATTTTAATGGCTCGATGATATCTTCACCAATCTTTGCTGAGGATTTCGTGTTGGGCAGTGTCATTCTAAAAAGGCGCGTTAGCTTAGCAGTGATACCAAGTTCCGACATATTGTAGTACACTTTTCCAAGTGTCGGACTATCGAAGGCAGCCTTGTAATCTATCTACAAAGAAGTGGTACGTTTCGATTTGATTTTCGTGCATTTTTTCCAGGTTTTGTCGTAATATGAACTGACTTTACAGAACTAAAGTCACACTGATATGGTGCGATCACGTCCGTAACGAGAGGCTGTAGACTTTCGCACATTGCGCTCGAAAGGACTTTCTATGCGGTGGATAATTTATAATTATACTCGAAACTAAACGCAATCGATGGTTTGGAGCAAAGAGAATGAAATAAAGAGAAGCCATGAGTGTTTCAGTTCCACCAAATTGCCATTGAAAGTCACTGGCACTTAGATAAGATTTTTTTTATGCCAGTTTTTTCATCCAGAATTAAACGTAATGCTAAAGAAAATAAGTGAAAATTGTTATGTTCTTCAGAACAAAACTAATTTATTGAATATAAAATTATTCCAAAAGTCATTAGTGCCAATAAAATCAAATTGAAAGTCAGTTTTTCTCAATTCGCCTATCGCTCACTCTCTTTCACATTCTGTCCTGTATCAAGGTCGTAGAAGGTCGACCAGCTGTATCATCGAAACTCCCTGGTTTGGAATGTGTAGATCATGCTGAAAAAACCCGGCCTCTGTAACATATTCTCCCAAACGAATTCTGCAGGAACTCTGTATATGCTTGGAACACACTCCAGATATTCATATCCAAATATATATACATATAGTTATTTGCAAAGATATATACTTTTAGGTGGAACCATATGTGTGTTTCATCCCAAACAAATACTTAAATCAAATAAATAAATCCCATGAAGGGACAGGGGGGAGCTTTGTGCTTTCCAGTTTTCACTCACTGATTGGTACCTACAGTTTTACGACGATTCCGAACGGTATTTTGAGAACCTTTTTCATGGCTAAATACTCGATAGTGTCGCCGTCACTATTCGAGGTAACCGCCGCCGAAAGAAATTTTAAGGTGGTCAGAACAGGGTTCGAACCCAGGATCTCATGTACAAGAGGCGCGCACACTAACCATTGCATCACCGACGGCCAAACTAATTAGGGCGAATAATTCAAATGTTTCCTCCCAAACGAACCATGGACAACTGAATGCATGAAACTAAAATGCAACAGAGCAGTCGACACACGAAATACTCAATTCATTTACACACGCATCCAGGAATAGTCATAATTCACTGACTGAAAGAATAATGCAACAATACAGTTATACACTTGCAATAATATTAACTTAGGCTGAGAACAATCTCTCATGGTGTCCCTTTTATTATCTTGCTCTCGACAGGGCGTTGCGACAAAAAAAATAAGTAAACAGTGCACCAAACATAGCTGTATTTGTATCACAAACAAAGCTGTATTTATATCACAACCAAATATTTTATAATATATATCTCAAACATGTAATATTGTATAGCAAACACAATGTGTTTGGACACAAGTATATCATATTTGCTACAAGTTCTAAACGGCCGTTATATTTGCAACCAAAAAATTAGAGATTTTTTCAAAATTTTCAAAATAAATCTATACAGCTTCAACTATGAATCTAACACATAACGGAAAGGACGAATAGATTATTTTGGATTGGTGCTATTAATGAATCCTTAGTTGAATTTAACTATTCCTGTGTTAACATGTAAATTCCTTAAACCATTATACTATCTAAGTAGCCTATTTAAAATAAGATTTGGTTTTCTCGTAGCATGAGGCTACGTGATTTTTTTGTATTCTTTTGTTGCTCTCTTCTCCCCTCTTTCACAAAAGGTTCCACTGCAGGACCTCTTATTATTGTTTGAATTATCACTAAATAAATACTTAATCCTTGAAAATGTAGTATTTCTATGCCTGAAAGGCCAGAGGAAATATATTCTTAAACCGTTTGAAATGAATTAGTTAGAGAATCTTTTGTCTTTTGCGACATTCCATAATCACATTTTCTAAGAATCTCTACAAACTCCAGATGTTACCGCTTACATAACGACATTAGCTCCTATGAAATACACCTGACAGTTGTGCGTATCCTGTTCCTGAAAACATTCATTTTAACTACCACCACAACTTTCTGGCCGTTGTCAGCCTGGGGTCATTTAACGTTTCGCTGTCATTGTTAATGTTTGTGACGTTGCCGCTGTTCATGTGTTAAGGTTTTCATAATACATTCAAAAATTTCTTATACAGCACAAGTACAGACCACACATACGCACTAGGGTGCGCTGAAAACAAATTTTTTTTGAAGGGGGAGGGGGGTTTCAAAAAATGGGTATTGAAGAGGCGTGATTCTTGCAGCAACAGTTTTTTTTTAAACGAGGGTTCTCATCCCTTTGACTACCACAGGCAAGTATTTTTGCCCTAGGTTTTTTGACACCTAAAAATTTACATGTAGGAGATAGAGCAAATATGTCTATGAATGATTTTTACGCGACATTATGGGCAACAATAGTGTGGTAGGTATTACTTCTCTAACTGATCCGATTTACCCCCTACGAGCCCTCAAAGTAGGTCAAAAAGCGGTCGTAATACAAGGCGTTGCAACGGGTCGAAAAAAGAGGCGCACGTCAGATACGATTTGAGTACATACCTGAACTTTGCAAAAAGGTAAGCTCGAATTTCAACGTGCTTACATGGACCGAATATATGTTGGGAAAAAATTGACCAAAAAAATTTGTTTGGTCTCCCTTTTTGCAGCGTAGCTATTATTGGAAATAAATATATTGGAAAATAATCAAATAAAAATCAGTCGCTTCGGAAAAAAAATATATGGTCGTCAATGGTCGTTGAAGTTTCAAATTTTGCGAGTATTTTTTGGAAAAAAAATATTACATTTTGGTCAATATGGAGCTCCAACATCCTGCCATGATGAACATAATTATCAAAATATATGTCCAACAATTTGAGAGGGCATTTTGGAGTTTTAGTCAAGCATATTTTTCCAGATTTTTCTTATAATAGTTCGCGAATTAGCTTTTCATTATATTTCTTGTATACATCTGATACTATTTTTATATAAATTTCAAAATAACGTAAATTCAAAACATAATTAGAAAATTGAAATGAAAAAGTATACATGATCAAGATTGGAAAATGCTGTCATGGGGAAAAAATACTCTATCAAAATTTTCAAAATATTTTCTTCTATTCATGCTCGGCATAACTCGTCGTTTGAGTCCCATATTGACAAAACACAACAATTTTGATAACGAAATCTCGACGGCCGTTAGGGGTCTATAACTAAGTATCTCTCTCAATTGATTCATGGTATCGCGTGTAGTGTGGTATGTGGCCCGGTCTTATTGACACCATATTTCAACCAAGTCTAATTCTTCTATTTTGTGCAAACAAAAGTCCGCTATCATCGAACTGCAACTTGCTTCATTGACAATAACGTTGCGGTGATCACCGTCTTTGAAGAAGTATTGTCCAATGATGCATGCCGGCCCATAAACTGCACAAAGTAGTGAATTTTTCAGAGGGCTTTGGCAGCTCATGAAAAACCTCCGCCTACTCTTCGTACCAAATTCGGCAACTCTATGTATTAACGTTCCCAGTGAGAAAAAACTTAACCTCGTGGCTGAAGACAATTTTTCGGTCAACAAAAGGTGATCTTCTTCCAGTTTTCTAAAGCCCATTCACCATTCCTGCACCAGCTATATTTTGTATGGCTTCAGATCCAGGTTCTTACGTAAAATTTTTCAGGTGGTCGAATATAACAAACCCGGCTTCAGCTCCTGCACCATCTATATTTTGTATGACTTTAGACCGAAGTCCTTGCGTGAAACCTTCCAAGTGGTCGAATAACACAACTCCAATGACTGTGATCGGCGACAGATGAACATATTGCGATCTTCATTACCACTGGCGCATACAGCAGCAATATTCTCCTCGGTGCGTACTCTTTTATTTCATTTCCCTTATAAATTTATGAATTGATGCCCCATAGAGCGAAACTTATGCAAAATTCGGTCACAGTGGTTTGAATGACTTGCTCGGTGGGGCGATTATGACGACCATAAAATTGACATAACTTGTGAAACACATTTTTCACAGAGCACGAATTTGTATAATAAAACTCAATGATTTGCAAGCGTTGTTAGTTTATAGGTCTATTCATGATGAAATGGCAAAGCAAACTGAAAATTTTTAACTTAGACACATATCACGAATCACTCGTGCACTGGCAAAAATTTAACACACTAAACCCCCAATAGCACAAAAAAAAAACGGTTATAAAAAAAGATTGGCTTTCCCATAATCACCTCTTTAATGCTTATCTTTCAAGACCAATACATTTGATTTTCGAAAAAAACGGTTTTCAGTACACCCTAATACACACATACGATTAATGTAAATGTGCGATGCCATTAGCATTTGTATAAGTTCAAGTGAATTTCATTTTGTTGCCTTACGCTGTTAATGAGAGATAAATTGTAAAATACAATTGTGCTCATCCGTTAAAAGAGCCACATACACTGATAAAAAAAACGGCGTCTGTAACATTATGCAGGAAGTTTGTATAAGTTTGAAAAATCCATCTACTTACTCGCAAGCACTGTTTTCATGAATTGAAGATCTGCTGCTTTTTTATTTCCTTGTTGTCTCTAACGTTTCTGTTTTCAGAAGTTTTCAATAAACACATCTACATTTGGGTCACAAAAACATAAGTTAATCAGTGTGTCTACAACATGTAATGTTGAATAGCAAACATAATGTGTTCGAACACAAGTATATTATATTTGCGTCAAACTATAAACCCACGTTATAGTTGCATCCAAACAACAAACAAAGGCAGATTAATATAATCTCTCTTAAAATAATCTCTCTTTGCAACCACTCATTTATTCTCTTGCTCTTCACAGAGCATAAATAGTGCAACAAACAATGCTGTATTTGAATCACAAACAAGTCCATATTTGGGTCACAAACACATTTATTATACCACATTAATCATTGTGTCGCCAACGTTTAATATTGAGTAGCAAACACAATGTGTAGTATATACAAGTATACTATATTTGCGAAACCACTTCAAGAAATCTGATTGAATTTGGAACGCACGTTTAATGTTAAATATGTATTCCAATTGATATTCAACTTGTTCAAATTTGAGAGTCATAAATAATTTACAATTGAAATTTTTATCACTTCTTGGTAAAATTGTGGCTGTCGGTGATGCAGTGGTTAGTGTGTTCGGTTCTGGGACATGAGATTGTGAGTTCGATCCACTCTCGAGCGATACTATCGAGTACTTTGCCATGAAAAAGCTGCTCAAAATACCGTTCGGAACCGGTATAAACTGTAGGTCCCAATCAGTGAGTGTATAACTAGAAAGCGCGCAGCTCACAGGTTGCGAGAAGCTCTCCCCAATCCCTTTAGGGGATGTTATGGGAAAATATTTATTCATTTTATTGGTAAAACTAAAAAAATAAAATATAATCATTAATTTGCAATTTATTACAACGCAATCAAAAATAGTAAAATAAATAAATAAACTAACTGCATTTTCCAGAAACTGTTAACATATTACTTCTTTCTGTGTATATTTTCTTAAGGGTTTGCATTTCATCTGCAAGTGTCCTTAATATCCCTACCACATGGAGGCAACACAACTCTTAAAGAATTTATAACTACCTACTGTGTAGAGAGGTGCCCGACCACGAGTATTCCCTTATGTTTAAATTATGAAAATACCAACAAGTTTTTGGCCTCTCTCCTTGCTACCCACCATCAGCATGAATCTTAATAGTAGACACAGGACACAACCATATTAAATATTCCTCCAACATCATGATGGTGTTACATGACTTGTTATGTTGTTGGTGCTGTAATGATTCTCTTTGCCATCAAGAACTCGTAAGCCAAAGATATTCTTCATTCCCTCATACTGGCTGGAATATGTGACCATGAGAAGAGGAGTCTCTCCAAGTCATAAAAGAAAAACTAACTACCCTTCTCATAAAAACGAGCCGACTGTTTTTAAAGTTTTGCAAAATTACGCTCATCAGTCTCCCAAAAAAACAAGCAGACAGGAAAGCCAAGTAGTAAAAACAATTTGACACTCTCGAATAAATAATAGAGGTACCGTACGAAAAGTGTCACATATAACGAGAACATAAATAACAAGGACACGTTTTGGTTTCCTTTGAAATAAACAGGCTTGAGAAGGATTCATAGGATATGTCACTATCTTTTAAATCCTGTAGTGATTACGACAACCATGATGACGATCATGATGATAACGATACTGGTGCTAATAATAGCATTTCTTGTTTCCCCTGTGGCCTTATTTCTTATTCAGATGTCTTTACACTGGCAAGATATTGTAATTAAAAGTTTTGGGTGACACCAGCTGCCTTGGGTGTGAGTATGAGTCGTGCTACCTTCAGAAGAAAATATTAACACACAAATATCTCAAATATTTCACAGAGAGTTTCTCACATACAAAGTACCTAAGAAGGCGATATATCTTGTGTCTTTAGTTTTTTAAATGTTTTGATAATGGCGTAATAGCCTTTTCTTTAGTTTTAACAGAGCTATGAGAGTTTGGACGTTAGGATATTCATAAAGGATAAGTAAGAAAAGGTAAAAATTATTAAAATATCAGAAATCAAGTTGTTAACAAACTATGTAAGATAAATTAAACGTAAACGAAAAGCTAGAATAAAATTTAATTCCAAACATAATATATCATGTTTATTAATAAGATTTTTAAAATCCCATTACGTCATATACCGGTACAGGAGAGAATTCCTCATATTCAGTGAGCTACGCTATTTCTAGGTTTTAGACTTGCAAGAGAATCCAGTTAAAAATTAGAAAGCAGACATCCTTCAAGTCCCAATTACACTATCTGAGTTTACATCTGAGTCAAGCATGAGAGCTACAAATATAAGGTGTATATGATTGTCGCAAATATAATATAGTTGTGCCCAAACATATTGTGTTTGCTATTCAATATAACACAATATTAAACGCACAATGATTAGTAGGTTATAATATAAGTTTTGTGATCTAAATATAGCTTTGTTTGTCACACTAATACAGCTGTGTTTACAGCACTGTTTATGCTCTGTCAAGAGCAAGAGAATAAGTGAGGAATAAAGACAGATTATTCTCTAACAGACCCCTTTTATTTTCGACAAAGTTTCATTTTGTTCCACAGTGTATTTGGACTTTTAGTACTCGTACTCTAAGGGCAAAAACAGTACCCAAAATAAATGTGGTTATTGAGTGGAGTTGAGTGCGAAAAAACAACGTCAGCCTTGAGATCAAGCGGAGAATTGTGCTTGCGAATAGATGTTATTTTGGGCTAAGCAAGCACTTTAGAGATAAAGCCCTCTCTCGAGTAACAAAAGTCCAATTATACCAGACTCTCATACAACCTGTCTTGCTTTATGGCGCAGAATTCTGGATATTATCGCAAGCAGACGAAACATCTGTAGGAGTCTTCGAGAGTAAAATACTCCGAAAAATGTATGGCCATATAGTGCACAACGGCGAGTATCGGCGCCGCATGAACCATGAGCTGTATGAGTTATATCTCGACATTGACATAGTTAAGTGGATCAAAATAACACGATTGCGCTGGCTAGGCCATGTCAGTAGAATGCATGAAGACGAACCAGCACGAAGGGTTTTCGAAACCGAACTCAAAGGAAGACGAAAAATAGGAAGACCAAACCTCCGCTGGAAGGGTCAGGTTGACGAATCCCTGCGTACACTTGGTATTACCAACTGGAGAGATAAGGCAAAAGATCGAACTGGTTGGCGAAATATGTTATCTTCGTTTTGTAAGGTCCCTGACCCCTCGGGGTTGTTCGTGAACGGATAATTAAGTAAGTATTGAGTGGAGTGGAAACAGAGTGGAAATTCCGCTAAAAAAAACATAGTGGAAATTTCGCTAAAATCTGGATAGTTGGTCAGGTTACTCATACGTCTTTAAACGATTAACCAATAAATATTCATCAAACGCTACTAGGGATCAAAATTAAAATTTCATATTCTTTAATAATGGAACATGAAAAAGAATGGAAACCCGCTAAAATCAGGATAGTTGGTCAGGTTGCTCATACGTCTTTAAACGTCTAACCAATAAATATTCATCATACGCTACCAGGGATAAAAATCAAAATTGCATGTTCTTTAATAATGGAACAGGAAAAAGATTTGAAATTCCGCTAAAATCAGTATGGTTGGTCAGGTTACTCATAATCCTTTAAACGCTTAACCAGTAAATATTCATCATACGCTACTAGGGATCAAAACCAAAATTTCATATTCTTTAATAATGGAACATGAAAAAGATTTGATAAAAATTGCATGTTCTTTAATAATGGAACATGAAAAAGATTTGAAATTCCGCTAAAATCTGTATGGTTGGTCAGGTTACTCATAATCCTTTAAACGCTTAACCAGTAAATATTCATCATATGCTACTAGGGATCAAAATCAAAATTGCATGTTCTTTAATAATGGAACATGAAAAAGATTTGAAATTCCGCTAAAATCAGGATAGTTGGTCAGGTTACTCATACGTCTTTAAAGGCTTAACCAATAAATATTCATCATACGCTACTAGGGATCAAAATAAAAATTTCATGTTGTTTACATTTTTAATTTCAACTGATTTTTAATTTCAGCTCAGCTAAACTAAAGCCTTTGTCATATCTGACTGACTGTAAGAATTTCAGGCGTAAATTAAATTAGACTGCTCGTAATCTAAAAATTATTTGTCTATCATATGTGATGACCGTATATTTTTAATTAAATCGATCATACGCCCCACTAAGTTCGAAAATCATTAAACTTTCCCAGGACAATGGAGTATGTCTTGGGATATTCTAGGAACAATGTGATATATAATAATATTATATTTTTAAAATTCATCAATTCTGTCTGGTACTCACCTCATTGTTAACGCCTTTAATATAGTAGCGTGAAATTGAAATCGATATATGTGAATATATGAATTTTCTCTTAAATAAATATTCACTTGCCGCAATATCCTACAAAAATATTTCAATTGTGCGAATGTTATAGAACACAGATAAAAATTCATCACGACCGTATGAGTGAGTCTTCTGTGTGTGGCAATACCATGTTTGTTCACCTTCCAATCCCTGGCTCTACTAAGATTCAACCTAATGCACAGTGCTGAAAATTGATAATGTATCAAGGATAATAGCAAATACTTTCTCTTCTCCCTCCACATAGTTCATCCACAGGAGTAACATATTCATATAGCTCACGGATAACAGCAATATATTTTTTCAAATTTGTCATTATTTGCTTGGAGAAAAGATGTTGGGAATATCAATGAAATTTGTGTGATGAATATAAAATTATTATCTGTGTACTAGCTAGATATTTGAAGGGTACAAATGAAAACCGATGGGTAATATTTTTACAAAAAAACGCGCATGAGTTTTATTCCCTCTCCGAATGCCAGTAAGGCGGAAAATGAATAATGTTTCCATATCATAGAATTCAGGACAAATTCGAATTTAAAATATTCATTCACTTACACTTGTACTCGTATTAGTCATGTAAATTCAATTTACATAACATATTGACGTCTTTTGAAACTCAAATTTGCTTTTTGTCAACGATCATTAGAAGTAAGTATGAAAGCACTAAACACTTATATTACAAATCCATATCAAATAAAGTATAAAGTCTCTTATACTTTATTTTATATCGATTTATAATGTCAGTGACGCGTAAACCGAAACGAAATCATACAACAGACAACAGACAAGGAAATAAATTTTAATTGAAATGGACCGGCCACACCATTCCATCAGACAAGTCGAGCAAATGAAATCTAAACAAACATAACTTTTCCAAATGGAATTGATTTTCCTTGATGCGCGGAAAATATTCTTAAAGTCGTCCTCCAAGGACACTAAGCTCGTGTGTAATATGAAACAAACAAGAACTTAAAATGTAATTTGAAAATTGATAACCCGCAAAGACGACTAACCAAAACTGAAATAACAACATCACAAAACTTGATAGGAGAAAGGAGTTTCGAAATATACGGCACCTGACCAGTATTCTAAATTCAGTAAGCTGTTGTGATGTTGTATAAACTTGCTAACAAACTAGCACGGGAAAGGACGCTAAACCAATCAGGCTCTCATATTTCCAATCATATGGCTCTCAAGCCATTGAAAAAGATGATTGACTCATATTTGCGAGAGACCATTGGTACTTCTCAGCTGTCCATATGCTAGCATGCTTATAAAAAGCGTAAATCTATGGAAGCCGCTCTGCAAACTCTAGTGAGCTTCATACAGAAATCGGTTTACCTAAAGGAATACACTCTTCCCTCATTTGTCGACATAGATAGTGCGTTTAACTTCGTCCTGCAAGGATCGATAGAATTAACTCTATCGGCACTTTCTGTTGCCCAGGGAAACAGTAATTGGACATATAAATTACTTACGAGAAGGCGCATAACCTCGCCTCGGGTCATATGAATTTAACCCGACAGGTGAATAGAGGAACATCCATGGCTGAAGTAGTAGAGGTTGACGCATTGGAACAGCTGATTTTGCTTTCTTATGTTCCCAACTGTCAAATTCAATGTATTTTGTTATTGTACTTTTTTGTTTACTTTGTTTGTTCGTATGTAGTTGTGTTGACTGACAAATTTAGAGTCATTAAACGAAATGACAGTTCTAGGTGCCCACAATTACAATAAATACTACTGCGTCAACCTCTACTAGTTCATTTATGGGAACACCCCAACCGAAGTCTTATCACCACCTCTCGGGATATTAGCATTAAATGGTATTTGGTATTACAGTGCAGGGAATAAACCTCTCCACATGCAGATATGTGCTCCCGAACTTAATAATGAGACTCTGTAAGTGGGCAAAGGGGAAAATCCACAGAAAACCGATCTCGTACTTTATACCCGAAATCACAAGTTTCCGTATATTTATTCCTTTTCTCTATATGTGACAAAGAAATTTGCCTAAAGGATACCACTACGTATCAAGATAAGATTCTGGTACAATGGTTAGTGTGCGCGCCTGTTGTACATGAGATCATGGGTTCGATCCCTGCTCCGATCACCTTAAATTTCTTTCGGCGGCGGTCACCTCGCATAGTCTCAGCGATACTATCAAGTATTTAGCCATGAAATGCTTCTCCAAATACCGTTGGGAACCGGTGTAAAACTGTAGGTCCCAAGCAGTGAGTACACAACTAGAAAGTGCATAGCTCGCAGGATGTGAGAAGCTCTTCCCAATTCCTTCGTGGGATATACTAGGAAACCATTTTTTTATAGTACGTATGAGTAATATTTATTTCAAATATATGGAGACGTATGATAAATATAGCTATCCATTACTCAACCGTTCACAATTGCGTTCAAAATAATAGCTGTGCAGGCAGCAAAAGTGAAAAATTTGACATTTTCTTTGAACAACTGCGTATTTGGTATTTCTGGGTCTCATTTCCAATTTTTATTTTCGTTGGCAGCCCAACCCACCGTGGTTTTGCATTTTACCTATCTTTTTTTTCGACATCGGTCACCTACTTATTGACGGTGATACTATAGAGTATTTAGTCGTGAAAAAGCTTCCAAAAATTTGGTTCACAACCGGTGTAAAACTGTACGTCCCAACCAGGGAGTGTGAAACTAGAAAGCACACAGCTCATTGGTCGTGAGAAGCTCCTCGTATGAGGTAATGGGGAAACATGTTTTTTTTGTTTCAGATAAACACAAGTCGCACATTTGTTTATTTAGCGAACAAGATATTAAATATATTGTTGGCTTCTGTTTTTATGAAGTCAATTATGATAGCGACCTTTAGAGAGAATGAGTCAACTGTCTACACTTTGGGAGAATGTGAATGTTTTCTTATGACAATTTTTTTTTGCCTTCAAATTCTTTATCCTCAATATTATTGTTCTATTTATACCGACAAATATTTTGCGCAGTTAAAATCTTCTCTTTGATTTTTAACTCATCCTCCTATCAATGACTTCACTTTAAGGAATCTGTTCTTTTGTTGAAAACACTTTAAGGATTATTTTTAAAATCATAACAATTGTTATGTGCCTAATTATATTTTGATTCAGAGATGTTTTTTTTTTTATATTGCATACAAACCAATTATTTATGGTCCACAAGTAAACTTTCAGGAAACCCCTTAAGCTGTCAGTGAAATATCATAAAATTTCCATTATTTATGGAAACCTCCTAAACTAAAGGGGGGATAGGCAGCAAAGATTTATTACATAACAAATTAGGAAGTTTTTATTTCTTGCTGTTTCTGATGTTTCTGTTGTTGTTTTTGAAGTTTGACCCACACACTTCGCTGCTTTGGAACAATATTATGTATTAGTTTACTCTTCACTTAGTATTAAAGAAAGTAACCTTAACATTTCATACACAAAACTTAAACACGATGCAAGAAACAAATCGACAAATGGTCCTTAAAATTACCTCTTAGTATGTCCAGTAATTTTGTGCTTTAATGTAGTTTACAGGTCATTTGTACGTTCAAGGCGGTAGGGGTGTGAAAGTGATTACTGTTGTGGCCAATTATGATTTCAATTCCAATCCATAAATTGATTACTATTAAGGATAGCAAAGCAATTTGGCACACAGCCATCCGCACACATTACACAGGACACATGTCATCTTCTTCTTCTGCAGCCATACACATATATATTGCCTTTGTACTCTCTTTACTTTACCATTCTGACTGCCTTCAATGTCTATTGCATTGCACAATGTGCATGTATTGTTACTCGTCGTAAAGTTTATTTGCCCATATTTGTCTATGTATGGGCATGTGGGTGTATGCGGGTGTAGCTTCTTTAGAGACGAACATGTTTGTGCTTTTAATCCTCATTTGTCCTACATTCAAAACCACACTCATGCAAATTTTTCATCATGTTAAAAAATGTTTACATACGTACAACATATGGTGTGCAATTCATGCTTTAGTCCTACTTGATAATCATGTTTCACCGACTCTCCATACCACCCTCTTTGTTAGTAAAAGAAAATAATTTCATGGTGTAAAGTATCGTCCCTCCCTTTGCAACATGGGCTATCTTGCAATTGTAGGATGAATATAAATTTTGTAATACTGATAATGTTCATACAAAATGCGAGATGTAATATGTCTGATGCATATTCAACACTCTACAACAAATTCAAATTTTTGAAACTCTCACTTCGCCCTAACACTGACGTTGATGCAGCCACTCAGGATGCTTTTTTCATTATTAACGCTAAAAATGCTGCTACTGCTTTTTGATTCTCTGACATTATTCCCATTGTGGTTGAAGAAGACATTTTACATGTTTTATCTCGGGACATTTTAATATTTGAAGATGAAAGTATATAATTTGACGTCATAATCCGCTCGTAAACAATTTAAACAAACATAGTTCCCACAGACTCACCGCCATTTCTGGTCTGGTCTGCCCGTTACCTAAGCCTACACAAAATCCATCATCGTATCAATCACACTCAAGGACAAACATACAAGCTCTGTCAAAGTTGTATACATAACAGCAATGAACTAGTTTCAGTGGCCACACAAGAATGAGTGCTTTGATGTAATTCTCAATCGCATTAATGCAGGATAATATTAAGGATAATATTGACTGGCCTCACCAGTGACCTCACAAGAGTTGCGTCAAGGGCTAGACAGTATTTATTTGTCGGTCTAAAAGTTAAAATGAGTTCGTGTCTTTGGGAGAAGCTCTTGGCTGTCGCTTAGTGAGATTCAGAACCCGCGAATTCGCTTTAATAAACATATTATGTTTTATATAAGACGTGGAATAAAATTATGATTTCCAGTCTTGTGTTTGTGATTTGTTTATCTAACGTGATATGTAAACAACTTCTCCGCCCTTGAGATTATAACATCTTGGGTGTTTGGGTAAAGTATTTCACCTTTTGTTAGATTTCTATCAACAAATTCTTTTATGAATACTTCGTCCCCACATTCTCCGCATATCCTGTCATAACCTTAAAAAGGGGCTGCTATGGCAATATCGAAATCTTTGTGATAGCAAAAGACCCAAGACAAAACGTTTTGTATGTAACAACCCTTTTGCGAGATATTTCAGAAATGTGTGTGCCAACATGTTTTTGTGAAAACTTCATTCCTCATCCAACCAAGACTGCTGATTTCACCCTCATAATTGTGACCACCCAGTGTCTTTAATTCCAATATTTTGCCAGTGTAAGAAGTTATTAATAAGAGGGAAGACAAGAGGAGAAAATGATGAACATCACTGCCAGAAATCAAAAATTCTATCGTCTTCAATATGACTGTCATCATTGTTGTCATAATCATTTCCAGTTTAAGAAGATTGTGAGCAATTTTATGCATCCTTTTCACATTTGTAGACTTCGATGCAAATATTGGAAAATTAAAACCTGTTCCTGATATTTATGTGACAGTTTTCTTACCGTGCCTCCATAATTTATTCAAAAGTGTCAAATTGTACTTAAATTTACTGTTGGGGTTTTCAGAACACGGATGAGCATAATTTGGCAAAACTTTAAAAACAGTTTCGAAGGATGGGCTTTTTCCTGTGACAGGAACATAAGCCTATCTGATAGCCAGTTATCGTAGCCACAGAGAATGAATGAATGAAACCAGTGGTCGATGAGTTTTTAATATAAAAAAAACTATAAGAGAAACAACAACATGAAAAGTCATTTAATATCATAATAATGTCGTATAAATTTCTAATGTGGTAGTTTTCTGTTTCTTTTTTGAAGACTACACACTGAAAAAATGGTCTCTGTAATATATTCTCCTAAAAACACATTATATAGGAACCATATATATGTTTGGAACAAACTCCAAATGTTCATATGTTTGCCAGCTTCAAACTCACTTAAATTGAAATACATCCATTAACATTTTTTCTTGCAAAATGTACGTGCTTTCACGTGGCACCATCTGAGTATTTCATCCAAACCTCCATAAACTTACATGGAAATATGTGCGTATTTCCTCCCAAACAGGTGGTTACTTACACGGAAACATATGTGTGTTTCCTCCCAAACTAAATAATATTTAGAAAGAAATTATTTCTTGATTTTAATATTATTATAGTTCAATTTATTATAATTTAATTTAATAATAAAATCAAAATTTGTAACCAATTATAGATAGAAAACCACCATATTAAAAAAATTTCGTTTCGACTTTTAAGACCACACGATGAAGAACGGCCTCTGGAAGATATTATCCCAAAAACACATTCGGATGGAACCATGTATATGTTTGGAATACACTCCAAATATTAATATATTTGGCAGTTCCAAACCCACTTATCTTTAAATGCAATCGTTAGCATGTTGTCTTGCCAACATGCCTACTTTTACGTGGAACCATATGCGTGTTTCATCCCAAACATCCATATACTTACAAGGAAGCATTCGTGTGTTTGCTCTGAAACCTCCATATAAATAAAACCCACTTATCTTTAAATGCAATCGTTAGCATGTTGTCTTGCCAACATGCCTACTTTTACGTGGAACCATATGCGTGTTTCATCCCAAACATCCATATACTTACAAGGAAGCATTCGTGTGTTTGCTCTGAAACCTCCATATAAATAAATAAATAAATGGTTTCCCATTACATCCCATGAAGGTATAGGGGAGAGCTTCTCACAAACACTGTTTTCCAGTTTTCACTCACTGATTGGGACCTACAGTTTTACACCGGTTCCGAAAGGTATTTTGAGAAGCTTTTCACGGGTATATACTCGATAGTGTCGCCGTCACTATGCGAGGTGACCGCCGTCGAAAGAAATTTTAAGGTTGTCAGAGCAGGGTTCGAACCCAGGATCTCATGAACAATAGGCGCGAGCACTAACCATTGCACCACCGACGGCGTGTGGTGTTTCATCCAAACATCCATATACTTACGTGGAAGCATTCATGTGTTTGCTCTCAAACCTTCATATACTTAAGTGGAAACATGTGCGTATTTCTACCCAAACGCCCGGTTTTTTACACGGAAGCATATGCGTGTTTCTTCCCAAACATAATATTATTTACACGGAAATTATTTCCTGACTTCAATATTATTATTGTTCAATTTATTATAATTTAATTTCTAAATTTTAAAATCTAAATTTTTAACCAATTACTAATTAAACCAATCCAAATTTTTTAATGTGTAAACTGTTTCGCCATATTGTAAAATGTTTCATTTCTACTTATAAAACCACACACAGAAGAAACGGCCTCTGGAACATATTCTGCTGTAACCATGTATTTGTTTGGAACACACTCCAAATATCTATATACACATTTGCAAGTTCCAAACTCACTTATATTTATATGCAATCGTCAGCATGTTGTCTTGCCAACATGCCTGCTTTTACTTGGAACCATATGCGTGTTTCATCCAAACATCCATATACTTACGTGGAAGCATTCGTGTGTTTGCTTTCAAACCTTCATATACTTACGTGGAAACATTTGCGTATTTCTACCCAAACACCCGGTTATTTACACGGAAGCATATGCATGTTTCCTCCCAAGCGTAATAATATTGGAAAAAAATATTTTTTGACTTCATATTGAATGCAATTTAATATAATTCAATTTATTACAGTTCAATTTACCAATACAAGGTGGCGCAAAAGTAATGTTATATAGTGAAGGTGCTTTAGTTTTTGCAATAGGCGTTAAATGTAATTGTGCTTTGACATCAATTTTGTAGACAAATAGTGAATTATTTAACAACAAGCAATGGAGCGATACTCACGTGAGAACGTGGAATTATTGTTACTGCTTATTTGTCAAATTTTCGGTCTACTGTTTTAAAGCAGCGTGAATTTCGTTGTCTTTTTCTCCGTCGTTGTGTACCATGTACGCAAACAATTTCGCGTTTGGCTGAGCGTTTCAAGCAACCTGGGTCCATTAGAGATGTCACAAGAAGTGGACGGCCTCGTGCTGTACGTTCGACCGAGAACGTTCATATTTCTGTGGCCGAGAACGTCACAGAGAATCCAAAAAACAGATGTGACTACGATGCATTCAACTAGGCATCAGCAGACGTTCGTTGCAATGAATTTTAGTGGAAGATTTGAAGATGTTCCCGAACAAAGTGCAAACCGTTCACGAATTGCTGCCTGCTGACCTTCAAACGAAATTAACTTACTCCCATGCTACGTTAAACTTAGTGCAAGAAGAGTATAATTCCGTGTCCAAAATCATAATGAGCGACAATGCCCATTTCCGCCTTCATAGGATATTTTACAAACAAATTTCTGGAGCACAGAGAACCTACATGAAATGTGAGAAGAGCCATTGCATCCCCTCAAAGTGACTGTTTGGTGTAACATTTGCAATGATTGGGCCTTATCTTATCTAAAATCACCGTAACCGTAACTGGTAAGCTTTAGAGGCAGATGTTAATCGAGTTTTTCCCCGCAAGTTGCTGATTTTGGTGTCGAAAATTGTTGGTTCCAGCAGAACGGACCAACCGCTCACACAGCTCGAGCAACGATGGAGGAACGATTGCAGGAACCATGTACATGTTTGAAAGTACTGTTCACAAAAATTTAAAATCTGCTGCTATTTTTTTCTTTGTTGCCCGTCATTTTTTTATTTTCCGCACAAAAACATATTAATCATAGTATTTGATATTGATATTGAATAGCAAACACAATCAGTTTGGACACAAGCATACTGTATTTGCGACCAGCTACAAACACATTATATTTGCATCCAAACAACAGAAAAAGTCAGATTTTCAGCGTGTAGCATTGAATGTATTCTTGTTGATGAACGATTGACGACTGAATGCATGAGACTGAAACGCCAAATCAGTCGGCATTATAAACACGCACTCAATCAGCAATTTACACATGCAAAAATACAATTACACACTTACAAAATCAATAAGTTAGTCTGAGAATATTCTCTCTCTCTCCCTTGTTTATTGTCTTGCTCTCGACAGAGCATAAACAGTGCAACAAACACAGCTGTATTTGTATCACAAACAAATCTGCGTTTCGGACGCAAATACTTATATTCCCTTCGGGGAATGCCGAGTGAATTGTCTAAAAGTACTTGTCTTGAGATAGGATATGTCTCCGAAATGGTTCCAAAGTCTGCAGTTGGCAGAGCGGGACTAAAAAAACTACAGCTTCATTATAAATCTTTAGTCTACACATAATTTAAACATAAAGTAAGGCAGATTGTCGGGCACCACTATCCATACTAGGTAATTACAGTTTAATTGGGACATGTGTCGCCTTCATATGGTAGCGACACAGGGCAATAGGGAGCCAGGATGAAAAACATGTCATGTTTAATGGGAAGCAAGGAATTTAAGGAATACAAAGTGAATGCATGAATGTTCGCCCCGCCCAAACTTCTTGTGCAGTTCAAAGTGCATGCATAAATATTTTGGCAAAATATAAAGGACACCGGCAGATTAAACTCAAACACATAAGAAAGTGTAGTAAGACACACAACAATCTATTAATAAATTGTGGAAAATATAAAACTTCATTTATTTAATGCCTTGCGTTTTATCTCGATAAAATACATTAACCATATAATAAATAATATATATTAGTAATAAATAAAAACTCGCATAATATTTAAACAAATTCATAAAAACAAATAAAATACAATCAATTGTAGTTAAAAATGTAGTCATTTATGGCCAGTGTTAACAGTATCAGCAGTTTTAACTTAAAAATAGTTTTTGCACAAAAACAATCAATTAATACACTAATTAATTGATTAGATCAAATTAGCACCTCTCAACCTAATTGAAGCACCAACTTTTGTCATACGCTGTACACGTATTGGTACAAAATTTATAACATCCCCAGTAGTTTTATGAGTCTGCGAGTGAATTCTTTACATCCCCCTCTCTCTCATTCTGTTTTCCATAAATTCCTACACAAGGACAATGGGTATATGGAGATGGAATGCGATATTATGAGACGGAATGTTAGATATCCGCTATATCGAGTAAAATATTAAACGGATAGATGAATGTTTTAGGTCATTGTACAACTGGTCGACTGTAGTAGCTTCAGTGTTGACTTTTGTTGTTCTTGTAGATGTTCATTACTATTGTTCATATTTATGACAATAAATGTAAATGCTGGAAATTCCTAAAACTTCATCATCAGAGGAAACAAATATTCAAACTTGACATTTTGTCATACAAATAAAAGGAATTCTCCTCTCACAAGTTGTTGACAAATTGTTGAAATAACTAAAATTTTTCCAGATGCAAATAGAAAGAAATACAAAAATTCTGGCAAGGTTAAGGGACAAAATATTTACCATTTGATACTTAAGATTAAAGATTTCCGAGATTAAAATATATAAACTTGATAACATAGATGTTAATAGCCTTGCAAATTTAAAGAAGTTGGTTGATATATATATGAGTTTCAAATTTATCTTTACCACAAATACTTTCACGTATTGAATTGAATTGAATATTGAATTGAATTGAATTGAATTGAATTGAATTGAATTGAATTGAATTGAATTGAATTGAATTGAATTGAATTGAATTGAATTGAATTGAATTGAATTGAATTGAATTGAATTGAATTGAATTGAATTGAATTGAATTGAATTGAATTGAATTGAATTGAATTGAATTGAATTGAATTGAATTGAATTGAATTGAATTGAATTGAATTGAATTGAATTGAATTGAATTGAATTGAATTGAATTGAATTGAATTGAATTGAATTGAATTGAATTGAATTGAATTGAATTGAATTGAATTGAATTGAATTGAATTGAATTGAATTGAATTGAATTGAATTGAATTGAATTGAATTGAATTGAATTGAATTGAATTGAATTGAATTGAATTGAATTGAATTGAATTGAATTGAATTGAATTGAATTGAATTGAATTGAATTGAATTGAATTGAATTGAATTGAATTGAATTGAATTGAATTGAATTGAATTGAATTGAATTGAATTGAATTGAATTGAATTGAATTGAATTGAATTGAATTGAATTGAATTGAATTGAATTGAATTGAATTGAATTGAATTGAATTGAATTGAATTGAATTGAATTGAATTGAATTGAATTGAATTGAATTGAATTGAATTGAATTGAATTGCATTGAATTGAATTGAATTGCGTTGAATTGAATAGAATTGAATTGAAGAGACTTAACTTTAACCGATATACAGACCAATGTGCTCAAATTCAAGAGAAGAACAAATCAGTTGCCATATTTTTGGTGAAAAATTTGGACACGCTCTTTGTTATCTCAGAAATTAAGTAAAGTTGAAGTTAATCGTTCTACCTTTAGGGAAATTAATGCATTTGTTTATTTCAATTCTTGTTTAATCTGATCACTAATGTTTACGAATACTTTGTGTTTATTCTTGGTTTATTAGATCCTTGAAATTATTCAACGAATTTGGTTGATATATTGGAAAATATTAATAAAATTATAAGAAAAAGAAATACTTGCAGTGTTTTCTTTTTATTCTTATGACCTGAATCCCGAAATGAATACAAAGTTGAACCAAAAATACAACTAACACAAGTATAAACTTTTTTATTGTTATTGATTATTTTGGAACCCCAAATGGTTTTGTTTGTTGATACTGTATTTGACATTTATACAAAAGAGTAGCTTAATTAAACGCCAGGACATATTAAGCACTAATCTGAGTTTGATATATTCATCCAGTTTCTGAAATATTAAAAAATTGGTGGTGTTTGCTTGAATTCCTTAGGTTTGTCACACATGACTTATTTATATTTTAGGTGCCAAGTGAACGTATGATTAATGTTATTTAATTCATTCATTTAAATTTTAAATAAACAAGACCTTAACCATTAATAACCTTTGTCTGCGGAGGTTGTATCAACTTGTACACAGTTTGCGTTAACAAACATTATTTATTTAATTCGCTTAAAGTCAAGCGGGTTTAAACCAACAAATGCCCCGACATTTTTTGAATATGATTGATTAAAAATTAATGATTTCTCTGATGTATTT
Organism: Phaonia tiefii; assembly: GCA_963931995.1. Classification (NCBI taxonomy): domain Eukaryota; kingdom Metazoa; phylum Arthropoda; class Insecta; order Diptera; family Muscidae; genus Phaonia; species Phaonia tiefii. The sequence goes on from OZ008371.1 coordinate 12,185,374, forward strand.
TTTCAAATTTGCTGTTTATTCAAGTTTTATCCACCCCAATCATATTTTTGTTTTAAATAAACTTGAATTAATTTTTGGTATTTCTTTCAATTTATAATCGCAAATGGACGAATATAATAAACATTCATTCCCACTCATAGAACCAAATATCAGTCTCCAAAGCTGTGGTGGCTTTTATAAGATTGCATGGTGAGATGAAGATGCTCATTCGAGGTTAGTTTGTACAGTAACGACTGTTGTCTTATGCTTTACCACAGATTTTCGGGGTTGTAATATGGACAATTTTCGGTAATTACTTTCTTTTCTTATATTTTCATTTGCAGCGTTTATCTTTATCATTTTATTTTGCTTCGCTTTCATTTGCTAAGAATTGTCATACTATTCGTGCCCTGAAGCATAATAAAAATCAAAGTTATTCAGATTTATGTTGGGCTACGGATGCAAAAACAGAGCTAATACGTACAACAATAACTAGAAAATGATTATGTGGATAACTGAGAAAAAATATGTCCTAAGGCATAATGAAAATGTATTGTGCAGTACTAACAACTTTAGTGACTGTTATTTTTATGTGATGTCTGACAATATTCATTAAACCCATCCAAAAAGAGTAAAAACAAGACAGTATTCGCAACCACACTACAATGCATTCCAATCCTATTAATCTACCGCGTATGAGTGTTTTTAATTGTAATAAATGGTAATCATACGTTTAGGTGTACTACGCCTGTCTGTAGCATATAAGTAATATTTAATTGGACATTTTTGTTTTTACATTGTGCTACAAGTGTATATGGTTAATTATACATGTGAGTTTGTATGAAATATTTCTTATAACTTAATTGTAACCCATTAACGACGAATGGGTAGAAAAATTCCTAAAAATAGAGCTGATGTAGAAAAATTTTAGCCAGAATTAGGTGAGAAGTATAGGAAGCATATAGGGACATATAGATTATGGAGGGAACTAGGTTAAAAAAAATATGGTCATATCGGGTCATGTCTTGGGGACACTTAGGGGACCAAGCTACAATATCGAAAAATTGTAACGTAAATAGCTCTGGAAGTTTTGGTAGTAGGCTTCCCGAAAATCATGGTGTGGTCTTATAGGTTTTAGTGCCCTCTATATTTGAAAATATCACGGGGATAAGTTCATTCCTTTGGGCTACAGTGAATATTTTATGGCATGGATTTATAAAATTTTTATTATTCAATTATGATGTCCCAGATATGAATGTGTGATATCTCAGATGGAAATTTTGTCATGAAGACATTGTCAGTAGGGCCATGGATCATTTCAGTAGGCAACCAGAGTTTATATAAGACCTCTTCTTGATATGTGACTATTTTTGACTTCGGTGATATAAATTGTGAAGGTTCTGACGATTTATACAAGACATTGATTTGTCAGCACTATGTCATGAATAGCTCTTACTGATGCTGAATGTCGATAGAGGGAATCATAATCAGGTGTCAACTGCGAGTCATGTGGGTAAAATTTTAAAGTTTTTAAAATACTTGAATTAAAAAATTTATATTTCTTTATGTACTCTTCGTACTTGAGTACCAAATTATTAAAAGGCAAATTTATACTTTAGTTTCAAAATGAATGTCTCAAATTTTTTAAATTTATTTTAAATAAAATTTAGATTATTAAATGAAGGTGCATATTTTCAGGGTATTATGTAAAGAAATGTCTGTCAACTTTTTATGATATTAACGTTTTTGTTGTTTATTCAGATTTTTGGTAATTGTCTTAAATTGTCTTAGTACCTAGAATATGCCTCATTTTATGACGTCATGGCCAACGGGCCCACTGATGAATGGCGACGTAAGGACTTCTTGTTTATATGTGAGAAGCACCTCACCACTATTGACAAACTTCTGATGGTACTGCCGATTTGTAACCAAATGTATGAAAATGTAATGAAATATTTTGTATGGCAGCGGAGCGGAGTGTTATCAAAGATTCTGACATGTCAGTTCTTAGTTACTGATGGTATTTTGAAAAATGTTCAACTGGGATGCGATTAATTTGCTTATACGACGGCGTGACCGTAGTGGGCACTAAGATATATATAGAATTTTAGAAGGATATAAGAGATTGTATATTGCCAATAAAGTTTTTTTTTTAATTAGTCATTTAATTTAATTTTAATTAGTTAGTTATTTTAATGCTACAAAAAATCCCTTAATTAATAACACTAATACGACACAGTGGTTAAATTACACTGTCATAATACGACTCAGTGGACAAGCGTTTTGATTAGGATATTGATAGGCACGAATGTTGTTCTTGTCACTGTAGGTTGCCGATTTTGCAATGATTTAAGCTACGTGATACACCAAGGAATGTGTTCGTAGAAGAATAATTTGTAAATAGCTATTTGGATTGTTTCAATACTAACGAATAGTTTCAGGGTTACCTGCCTTTCATGTTTGGAAACCATTCGAACTACACAAATACAAATTTGTTTCCATATTGCATATTGTCGAGCAATCTCTGGACTATTAACGAGCATGCCTATAGCATTTCTATCAGATCTCATTAATAACTAAAGATGTTATAACCATTTACAGGACGAAAATGTTCCTAATAATCCTAAATTGAATACATTACACATTTATAGAATTTTATATTTACCTGCAATCGGAAAATGTATTTAAAAAACAAAAAAAAATGGTTACATGACAAGAGCAAATGTTAACATCAAACGCAAAATGATAACGAAAAGAAGTTACTACAGTATCTGAGTGAAAATCTATGAAAATGTTGTGCAATAAAACCCAACAGTATCAAAGAAGGCGAAAGTGCAGAAGGCATAAAATAGAACTGTAATACAATCAAGGCAAAAAGTCATAAAGGATACCGAAACGAGAACATCAGCGAACTGCAAAAAAAACTCTGGACAAAAGAAAAATAAAAGGAAATTCTTACACTAAAAGACATTAAATGGAAATGCTACTCCTTGTTTCAAGGAATTTTTGTATCAGTAAACTGGATAGCCAAGCTCAATTTTAAAGGAATCCGATTATTAGCGAGTAAGTCCAAGGCTTCTTAGTGCCACAAAGGCAAATGCAATGGATGTGGTTAAGGAAGCGGATTTTTACTTGTAGCTGGGAATCAAAGACGATTTGTCAGTGCATGTGATAGAGGCAACATAAGGTATAACAAAACTTTGGGGTTATTGAAAAATTGTATCATACAATACCTGTTGACGCTAATGCTATTAGCCACCCACCACTAGTACTACATTCTGCAAGAAAAATGGATTTAAGTGGGTTCTCATAACTCATAATAGTAGCAACATTTGTCAGAAATTGTAGTTTAACTTTCATTTCGTTGACTTTAATTCCATTTCCATTGTAAAGGATTTATATTCCAAACCGGATCCTAAATACATAAACAATTGTCTTTTCGTGAAAAAAAGACGAATTGATCTACAAATTTAAATAAACTATGTACCAAATATTTATCTGGAGAATTTTGAAATTCAATCGCCATTATGAAGCCACATATTCAAGATTGTATAAATTCATTTACAAAATTCATATCTGTGTCAAGTCTATGGACTGTTTGAGAAAGAAAATTTCAAATTGAAAAGATTTTTTAAAAATAAAAATGAAAATCTATTTGAACATTCATTGTAATGTAAACATAATCGTAAGTGTTTACTAGGGATGGTCGGTTTAAAAATGTTCTCCCAAAATTAATTTGGATATTGAGGTCCATCCTTAGTAATTCCAAGAGGGTACTTTTATAAAAACTCGCTCAAGGGGGGGGGGGGCTAAATTCAGTGGTTGACAGCAGTGTTAGGACATTACTGGGAATTTACGAACCTGAAAGTATTCGATGGAAGTTCACAAAAAGTTACCAAACCCCGATTGCTCTTCCTTTTATTTTACGATTTACCTAAAAATTTAACTGAACTTCCCGAGAAGGGCAGGACAAGAATCTCTCACAAACCAGTTCTATAGATGCCCAAAATCATGTTAATATGGACAGGGCGGTACTTTAAACGCTATCACCAAAGTGTCTTAATATTATTATTGTTGATCAATTCTCCACAGTCATAAAAATAAGAACCTTTTGTCATAGTCAGTCATGATCGTTGAGCTATAATCAAAGTCATTGACCTCTAGTCAATGTTCACCCATAATTAGGTTAGGTTAGTTTAGGTTGGATTGGCAGCATAAATGTTCGGCTCACTTAGATCTTGTAGTACATTGGGATTAAAGGCCTGCAGCGTTCCATTCATTTTACTTGTAAAACAGATAAAACAAGTAAGAACCTGATATTATCGGCACAAATAGAACAAAGAGTAGAACACAACATGTGCCCATGCGTTTTGGATTGAGTGGAGATCGTATCATCTCTTTCTCTGGCTCTCATTGTAATGGAAGTTTTTTTTTTCTTGATCTGTTCCACTCAGTGAAGTAACTGTTGTACCTCTTTTTTAAATGGATATATCCATTTAATATGGATATTCCAGATCGTACCCTTTGCTTTGATGCTGTTCTCTTACTTTTTCCATTATTTTTACAAAAAGTGATGGTGTAAGTTTTATCTGTGGCAAATTTTAAGAAAAAATAAAACAAAAATATCTGAGATAAGTAAACACACGCTCGCCTCATATTCCATGCCCAGATAACAAGAATATCGATATATCTGTGTATTGTGTATGTAATCATACAAGTATTTTTGATACTTGGTACTTTCACTCTCTCATACCTATTCCATCGATATCTAAAAGAGAAATATTCCATACGCACTCAATCCAAAGCGAGCGAAACAGATACAAGCAGATATAAGAAAAATGTACAACAAGCAACAAGTGTGTTTGGATGGCTCTTTGCAGGCCTTTAATTGGGATACCACACACGTTGAAGAAACTGTGTTTTTTTTTTTGTTTGTTAGTTGGATGCAAATATAACGTGTTTATAACAGTATATTTGCGTCCAAACACATTATGTTTGCTCTTCAATATTACAAGTTCGAAACACAATGATTAGTAGGTTGTAGCATATGTCTTCCCACACACGCTGAAGAAACTGTGTTTTTTTTTGTTAGTTGGATGCAAATATAATGTGTTTGTGTCTTGTCGCAAATACAGTATACTTGCGTTCAAACAGATTATGTTTGCTATTCAATATTACACGTTTGAAACATAATGATTAACAGGTTAAGGCTTATGTCTTTGTGACCCAAATGTGGCGTTGTTTGTTGAAAACTGCTGAAAACAAAAACGTGACAGACAACAGAGAATCAAAAAGCAGCAGATCTTTAATTCATGAAAACAACGCTTGCAAACATATACATGTTTCCTGCAATAAGTTTGCTGGGGTCGTTTTAAAGGGCTCACGAGTAGGAGGATGCCAACATCAGCCAGATTTGCTAACTCCTCAATGAAATATGAGTCTAGTGTAGTCTGCCACCTTCTGGAAAGAACGGGGCACAGACACAGAAGTTGTTCTATTGTCTCCACCTCCTCTCCGTCTTCATGAAAACAATGCTTGCAAACAGACACATGTTTCCTGCAATATGTTGCTGGGGTCGATTTTTTTCAGCATGCAAGGACAAGGGCAGATGGTGAGATTTTCCTAGTCTCTCCCGTTGAACCAGTTTGATTGATTGATTCAAAAAGTTCAAGAGTTTGTGGATGTCAACATCGTCTAGATTTGCTAACTCCCCAAAGAAATGTGAACGTAGTGTAGATTGCCGAGCAAGGCACAGACATAGAAGTTGTTCTATTGACTTCATCTCCTTTTCGTCTCCACAGCTTCTGCAAAAGTCATTTCTCAAGATTATCAGTCCCTCTACATAACGTCCAATGAGGCAATCAGCCGTCATGACAGACACGATAAGTGAGACGTTGGGTCTCGATGACAATGTTAGGACGTTGGTGCATTTCACGTCTAGGTGGAGCCGCACCAGCTTGGAATGTACACAGTTCTCTACTAGTGGTCACTTGCCTAATTCCCAAGAAGAGCTTGCAAGTTGCTAGATGCATGTCCACATGTTCCCGTCTAGCAAGTTCATCTGATTTGCAGTTCCCTGGTATATCCCTGTGGTCCGGCACCCAAATTAGGTGCATATTAAACTGTTAAGCCATCTCATTAAGAGATCTGCAATAGTTGAGGGCAATTCTCGAATTCAGAAAGACAGTTTCCAATGACTTAAGGCGACCGTGAATATCAGAGGAAATATTGATTCCATCTTTAGTGAGAACATTACTTCTCTGTCGTTCCGTTACTTTGTTCATGGAAGACACTACAGTGATCAGGTGATCAGTGATCTTTTCCCAATGGATAGCCCTAGATTCTGAGAAAGGCACCAAAGACGTCTACTTTATAGCCAAGTTTTGAACCGTCTGTAAAGAAGTTCTCAAATCTCCTATGTCCAGGGATGCGACCATTCCCTACTGATCTATCCAATTTAAGAGAGTGGTACTCCTTTCACAGACCGGTTCGGTACCTGGAAGGTCAGGCATTGTGGTGAGAATGACACTGTGTCCGAAACCATTTTCCGACCAAAGTGACAGTTGCCTGAGTCTAACAGTAGTAGCCGTGGCATGCTGCCTAGCTACAATGTTAGATTGCATTGAATGTTATATTAATATGACGTTTATTGCATCAATCGGTGTCGTTCTTAACCTCGCATTAGGTGGATTTCCGTACAGCCGTCCACTAGACTATAACACCATACAGCTTAATCAGTCTAACTACTGCCGTATCCATCCAATGAACTATAGTTCGGACCCCAGCGTTGCCCTATTGCCCCTTTTCAGGTATATAAAGCTATCACCGCCATTTTGGCTTATTCCAGAATGTTGGGTTTAAAGTTTAACTTCCTGCCAAGTAAAAATACCTAATTTTCGCCAAAATCGGAATATTCGATGAAACCGAACCCCGAAATTTTTGAAAACCGGTTTTTTTATACATAATTCATTTATTACAACATTTTTTAAACAATGTTAATATGGTGCCCCAGCGTCTCATATACATTATTATATACTGTGTGAAGTTATTTAATTTATTCCAATTTTGGAAATGTATTCTCCAATAATAATGATTATTCTATTCATTTCAGCTGAAAGTTTTGCCTTAAAAAACACTGTTCAAACACGGTCGTATCGCTTAAAGCCATAAAAGTTTAAACCAACAAAAATGCCACAAAATTATTTGAAGATGATTAATTGAAAATTAATGATTTTTATGTTATGCTGAACTGACGTTTAGACAAGATTTTTCTTCACCCCCTCCTTTCTGTACGATAAAATTGAATCATTTGTATCCCCTAATTCGGCGTCCTAATGTCAGTATTGTCGTGGTTTCCCAAAGTTTAAGTTTGTTTTACAAAGAGGACTTGGAGTGGAGGTTTTGGCCATTATTTGAACATTTGTCGATTTAAGTTTTGTCGCAGTTTATCGTGGCTGTAATGGGGATAATTTCTGGCACTTAATATATTTTCTTTATTTTACACTTAAAGCTTTATGATTTTTCATTTCACTTGTATTCTCTTTCACGTGCTATGTCATACTACGGCTGTCCTGAAGCATAATGAAAGTCAAGGTTACTCCGATTCATGCAATTTTACGAAAATGGAGTCATGTCTTAAACGTACAAAAAGAACAAGAAATTCATTCTGCTTATTAAGCAAAAATTGGCTTAAGGCATAATAAAATAATATTTAGTTTGGTCAAAATATGGGCTAATGCTTTATTGTGGGTTTTCTTTGTGTAATGTCCGATAATATACTTTTATTTATTAATTCAAAAAAAACTGTCTTCGTTACCACACCAAAATGCATTTGAATCCTCGGTAACCTACCACGTATGAGTAATATTCAATTGGGGTAATGTTAATCATACGCTTCGGTGTACCACTGAGTTGTGTAAGAGTATATCTGTGGACTTTTGACAAAGCAACCTCTTTCTAAAACAGCAATTTCAAAGAGGAGCGAAAAAGCTTTTTAAATACCTCAAAACAATTTTTAAAAAATAATTGCTAAAAATATAATATTAAAATGGAAATCTACACTATTTTTAATTTAAGCCAGTTATTTTTTAAAAATAGCTGTAAGGTATTTATAAAGCTTTTTCGCTCCACTTTAAAATTGCTGTTTTAGAAAGAGGTTGTTTTGTCAAAAGTTCACAGATATATTATCTAATTCTTGTTATTTTCATTTTATATTGTGGTGGACGTGTACATAGGTAATTATGCTTGTGAGCTTCTATAAACAATTTATAATAACTGGAAGCTTAATCCAAATTTATGTTTTAATATTAATATTACTAAATTCAAAATCAGTTGAAAACTCGTGCAAATTGTAATTGTTATTTGTGGTTATCCCTAGTTATAGTTAGAATCCGTAAATCTGTATTTACATTATTTATTGTAGGCAGTTGTTATTTGTTGACAACACGCATTTACTCAATTAGTTTTATAATCAATTTCTTAAAAATTCAAATGCAATTTAAAATTATCCTTATGTTTGAAGGGAACATAAAGTTTTGAATGTTAATGTTAATGACTTCATACTAGAAGCCTGAAGTGAAAAATGTTTTGATTTCCGCTGTATTTGATCAGAGTTATTTCTAAAGTTGTAATTCCTTAGAGGTTAACAGATCATGTGTTTTCCGGTTAATTAATTCAAATTCAAAAAATTTGTATTGCAATTTTCCTCCAGGTGTCCAATCATGGTCTTTCGAAGACAACTAAATAGTTAGATTAACAATTTTAATTTGCAAGTGAATAAATACATAATACTCATACGTCACTGTGGTAATACGGCTAATTATTTCAGTTTTTGGTATGCACATACAATGTCCTCTCGAGCGTAATGAGCTAAAGACTTAAGCCGTGTGTTGCAGACCTGGTCGGACCGTATCAGTGTGCCCTTAGGACTGGAAAGTAAACTATCTACCAGTTAGTACGACACCATCAATCACACTACGACAAATCCACATCTACCACCTTTTTGTAGATTATATGGCTGCCTTCGATAGCCCAGTACGAGGAAACTGTACCAAGCTATGCCGGAGCTTGATATTCCTGCTGAGCTAGCACGCCTTTGTGGAATGACACTTGCCGACACGAAATCTTCAGTGAAGATTGGTAAAGATCTCACCAATACATTTAGTACGAGGCGATGCGTCAGGCAGGGCGCAACCCTATTATGCGATCTCTTTAACATATTAATTGATATCATCGAGAGAAAAGCTCCAGTTCAACACGAATAAAACTATCAGCAACATAAGTAAAATGCTGCTCACGTATGCCGATGATTTAGGCACCACTGGAAGAAAACTGCGTGAAGTTACGAAAATATTTACGAGAATTGAGAAGGAATCAGCAAAAGTGGCTTTGGCAAAAACGAGAGCCAGACAAAGGTAATGGTTTCGACAATCAGAACATCCACCCTATTTTAGGGAAGGGTTGATAACCGTTATAATTTTGAGGTTTTGAACTAATTCATTTACCACGGACCTGACGTCAACTGAATCAACAACGTCAGCTTATAAATCAAAAGTAGGATTGTGTGTGTCATTTCAGGCTAAGTAAGCACGTGAGATATAAGAACCACTCTCGAGAAAGGAAGATCCATCTCGATCAGACTCTCATACAACATATCTTGCTTTTTCGTGCAGAGTCCTACCGCAATCTGAACAAACATCATGAAGCATCTTCGAGTGGAAAATGCTCCGCAAAATATGTGGTCCTTTAATTTGCAGGAACCATTTATACATTTGGAACACACTCCAAATATTCATATATATGCAAGTCCCAAACTCACTTATATTTAAATGCAAACATTAGCATGTTTACTTCAAAACATGCATGATTTTACGTGAAACCATATGAATGTTTCATGCAAAGTGGAAGAATGCGCGTATATTTTATATATTTACATCGCAAATATTTTGTACTCATACATATTTTTCCCATCATACTTATTTAATCGACAATCTCATTTGATATCCTTTTTCCGATAAATGATTGATGACTGACTGGTTGAAACTAAAACGCAACAGATCAGTAAAAGTAAGAAACATTCACTTTATCGGCAATGTACACACGCATTCAGGAATATTTTTGAATCAATGCAGTAATACAGTTGCACACTTACAATGTAGACTATGAATAATCTCTCTTTGTCCCTCTTTCATGCTCTCGCACTGGATAGAGCATAGCGGCAGAACAGATCCAGAAATAAACAGTGCAATAAATCCGAAATAACTTCAGATCGAATCAAATACAATAAAAACTCATCTTTATTTGTATCACAAACACTGCCATATTTGGATCACAAACATATATATTATAGCATATTAATCATTGGGTCTATAACATGTAATATTGAATATCAATCACAATATTTTTGGACAAAATCATACTATATTTGCGACAAACTCCAAACACACGTTATATTTGCATCTAAACAACAAAAAGACTGATTTTTCAGCGTGTTTGAATAATCTCTCTTTGCCCCTCTCTCTTATTCCCTCGTTCTCGGCAGAGCAAAGCGACAGATCAATGTTTGGAATAAACAGTGCAACAAACACAACTGTATTTGTAACACAAACACAACTATATTTGGATCACAAACATATATACGTTGAAAACTCTTTTTGTTGTTGTTTGGATGCAAATAAAACGTATTTGTAGATTGTATCAACTACAGTATACTTTTGTCCAAACACACCGTGTTTGCTATTCAACATTACATGTTGGAGGCGCAATTTTAAAATATTAAAATGCATGTGTTTGTGATCCAAATTTATCTGTGTTTGTGATACAAATTCAGCTCTGATTGTTGCACTGTTATGCTCAAATTTGTTGCATTGTGTATGCTCAAGTACAAATATAGTTTATTCACAGTATTACTTGTAAGTGTGTAACCGTATTTTTGGATTATTATTTCAGTTAGTTATTCATAAACATGTTTCCATGTAAGTATATGTAGGTTTGGGATGAATTGCGCATATGTTTCCACGTAAAATCCTACATGTTTTCCAGTAAACATTATATTGGTGGCATTTAAATACAAGTGAGTTTGGGACTTGCAAATATATGAATGTTTGTAGAGTGTGCCAACCATATACGTGATTCCTACAGAATGTGTTTGAGAGAATATATTACAGAGGCCATAATATGTGCAAGTTTTCGGGGGTCTTGCGCGTTTATATGAATACCACTACTGTTTTATCTTTATCACTTAACTCGAATAATATATTTAAAGCACAAATACAATACAAAGGGATTATTTTATGGTAACCCTATTAACAATGTAATAACTGGATATGGGAAAAAGGATAACGCAAAATGCAAAATGAAAATGAAAGAGTGTTACTTTGGTTACTTAGAAAAATCTATGAAAACGTTATACAATCAAATCCAGTAGAAAATGACAATGGAGAAGACATAAAATACAAATGCAATACGACCGAGGAAAAAAGTCTTAAAAGACACTCAACCCAGGACAACAACGAAAAAAATAAAAAATAAAAGGAAAGTTACACTAGAAGTCATTTAATGGAAATGCTACAATAATGTGATTTACGCAGCATATTTTAAGGCGTTTTTGTATCAGCAAGCTAAATAAACAAGGTCAACTTTCAATGAGTGTCGAGTAGTGCCACATCTTGTTAAGCTGGCAATGGCAAGGGCAAGGCCAACGGCAAAAGAAATAACAATGGGTATTGTAGAGGATGCGGACATTGCTATGAAAGTGAAGTTTTAGGTGTCTGCGATAAAGACAATATAAGCTGTAGTACAATTTGGGCGTTATTGAAACCGGGAAGCAGCAGCAGGGAAAACATTTTATTACACGATAATTGTTGATACTAATGTCATTAGCCAACCACCACTACTACTGTATTTTAAAATATGAAAAATGGTTTATAATGGGTAAACTTGTTACAGTATTTGTATACACATACTTACACTGAAATTCTAATCGTCACGCTTATAGAAATAACATCTGCCTAACATAAAACATAAATATTCCAACGTGGGTTTTTAAGTTTAGTGGTGCTCCCATTGATCACGTGAACTTTTGAACTTGCAAAACTTTTATATTCCATTATGGAATCTAAATATATTTACAGCTCGCTTTTTTTCTCAAAAGAAAGGAGAATTTGTATAAAATATAATAATCCTTTCAAGTGTCATCAAAATATTTGTCTGCATTGTTGTTGAAATACAATTAGTATTTCGAAAAAATGAATTAAATATTTTATGAATTCTTGGCAATTCTATTCAATTACTTGCCAATTCTATGGAATTCTTAAGAAAGAAACGCCGAAGGTGACAAAATTTGGAATGAGTTTTACTTCAACAGAGTGAAAATCTACTCGAACGTATGACGATGTACAATGCACCTCAAGTTCCTACAAGGCAGAGTACAACATTTTAACTCAAACTCCTATTGTGTGGATTTTTAAAAAAAAAACTAAAACTAAAAAAATATGGGTTGTAACATTAAATGTGATAAATAAAATGTATCGGGGTTAAAAATTCTGAAATTATCAATCGAAATTAACCAAAATATATATCGTGCTACATTTGTAAAGGGTGTCTCAGTAAGAATGCACTTTTTGATTTTAAAATAAAAACGCGTATTTTCTGAGATAGTTGTAATTCTTTTATTGGATTGTAAAGAAGACATGTTCCGATTAAGTCTGGTGTAAAATATTCGTCAAATGACCCCCACGGCTCTGATGACAGGCCATAACTCTTTTCATGAAATTTTCCATGACTTTTCACAGAGATGTGGCTGTATCTCACCAATGACGCGTTGGATTAAGGATTTGAGCTCAGGAATTGTTTTTGGTTTATTCGCATAAACCCGAGATTTCACAAAATACCAAAGAAAAAACGTCCACGGCCTCATCTGCAAAAAACTAAGGTCCAATCCCGCTGCCTGACCAAAATCGTACCAGACAGTTGCTCGTTTTGAGTGCATTTATTTCCCATGGATTGCATGAAGATTTTCTGAGCCCCAAATTTGACAATTTTGTGTATTCACGAAGCCATTGAGATGCAAATGCGCTTCATCGGAGAAGATTACTATTTTTGAAAAATTGCCATTGACTTCACTTTGCTCCATTACCCATTGAACGAATTACCGGCACTTTCCTTGGTCTGCTGGTTTGTGCTACTGAGTAAGCTGAAATTTGTACGCTTGAAGGTGGAGTTCTTTTACTATAATTCGCTGCGTAGTGCTTCGTGAAATTTGAAGTTGTTGAGAACGATGCCGAATTGATGTTTTCGGGTTTTCGGCGACACTGTAGTTTACAGCAGCAACGTTATCAAAAGACCGACAGTAGTCCTGCGGTCCATAACCGACCCAGTTTCTTCAAATTTTTTAACCACTCTTCGAATTGTTGACACATTCGTTGCACTTTCTCGACTGAAAATTTTTCGAAGTTTGCGAGCAGTCTCAGCATAACTTTCCAAATAGTTGTTATAAGTTTTCACAATTATAACGCGTTGTTCTTTCGTAAATCTGTCCATTTTTAATAATCGAAATAAACATATGTTACAGCTGCCAAATTTCAGAGTTGCCACTTGCACAAAAAAATGGCAGTACAATCTTACTTTAACACTCTTTATAAGGAAATTATTATCAAAAATTCGCTCAATTTAGTCCATAGAACTCATAAGTAGTATTTCCTTGTGAGCACATATTTGGCTCCTGTCGATATTTGCACCTCTATATCTTACAAGCGTTTTATCCCATCCAAGTAGAAATATTATAAAAAATCAGTTTGTACAAAGAAAACCGGGATGCTCTATAATTCACTTAAATGAATGTGCGTGTTCGAAACCGAACTCGAAGGAAGACGAAAAATAGGAAGACCAAGACTCCGCTGGAGGGATCAGGTTGTGCACTTGGTATTTCCAACTGGATAGATAAAGCAAAATATCGAACTGGTTGGCGAAATATATCATCTTCGTTTTGTAATTTCACTGACCCCTCGGGGTAGTTCGAGACCGGATAAGTATGTAAGTAAGAATGTGCGTGTACAAATGAAATGTTATCTGTGTATACACGCTGAAAAATCAGTTTTTTTTTTGTTTGCATGCAAATATAATAACGTGTGTTTGAAATTTGTCGCATATATAGTATATTTGTGCCCAATCACATTGTGTTTCCATTCAATACTACATGTTTGAGACACAATGATTAATATGTTATAATATATGTGTTTATGATCCAAATACAGCTTTGTTTGTGATACAAATGCAGCTGTGTTTGGTGCACTGTTTACTTAATTTTTGTTTTGCCGCTGTACTCTGTCGAGGAAAAAATAATAAAAGAGGGACCAAGAGAGATTATCCTTAGCCTAAGTTAATGTTATTACAAGTGTATAACTGTATTTGTGCATTATTCTTTCAGCCAGTGATTTATAAATATCCCTGATTGTAAATGAATTAAGTATTTCTTATGTTGGCTGGTCTGTTGTGTTTTAGCTGCGTCCAGTCAGTCGCTAAACGTTCGTTTAGAAGGAAACACACAAATGCTTCGACGTAAGTATATGGATGTTTGAGATGAAACTCGCATATGGCCCTACACAAAAGTATGCATATTTGCAAGTAAACATGCTAATGTTTGCATTTAAATATAAGTGAGTTTAGGACTTGCAAATATATGAATATTTGGAATGTGTTCCAAACATATACATGGTTCCTGCAGAATGTGTTTTAGAGAATATGTTACAGATACCGTTTTTTACCGTGTACTCATAAATATTGTATTAATGTATTTACTTTATATGTGTATTGATTTGTTTACTTGTTTGCGAGTACTTCTACATTTATACAAGCTCGTGTGTTTGTTTTTGTATAAATAAGTGTATGAGCATTAAAGTCCTTCGCCTTAAACCTTGTAATACAACGATTAAGGTTAACAAGTACGTGAAATCTCTGAGCTGATTTAACAAACACAAGAAACCAGAGAAAGAGAAAGTGAAATTCAATGAAATAACTCACAATGGCAGCGACAAAAAATAACTATAGTCAAAAAAGCAATAAAGGATATAATCCTTTACTGAATAATGTAATGGGTTAAATGCAGTTTGCTCATAATCCTAGATGATGGTGGATGGGATATTTAAACGGACAGTAAAAAGCATTTATGTGAGTGAAATCTGTGTAGGATTCAAAGGATAACAGTTGTTGAAATGTTTTTGTTGTTGAAATAAAATACCGGGTAAAAGTGCAAGCGTTTACACTGAATAACGACAACAATAAGCAATGAGAGCGTAGCTACAGTCACAGAACTAAATGTTTGAAATGAGGTTGTAGCAACCATAATTTCGCTTGTTGAAACAACCATTTTATTCGGTTGTGACAACTGAATATCTAATTATATTCGTTCTACCAACTAAATCTTTTATACTTTCGGTTGCAACAACCGAATTTAGATCTATTCCATTGACGCAACTGAATTTGGTACCAAATCGATTGCAATAACCGAATTTGTGGAAAGTTAGTCTGTTTTAATCGAATTTCTCATGTTTTTTTGTTTGTAAAATCGAGCCAGTTGGAAGAATATGTTATTCTCATTTTCTCTCTGAGTTGTTTGGGGCCATCTAAGTCAGTAAGATATTTCCTACCGCTGTGGGTAACCACCCATTATTATCCCCATACCCTGTGAGTAAAGGTTCAACGATGGTTACCAGTTCCACACGACGATGGTTAATGTGTTGCCCATGGTAATACATTGCGCACGAAATACGAAGTCTGGCTATAAATGAAATATTAATATCTAAAACCATTGTTTCAAACGATTAACGCAATTAATATAACGAAGTGATATAACGAATTTTAATTGCTTCAATTCAAATCAATTAAATTCAATTCATTTCAACTCAATTCAATTCAATTCTATTCCATTCAATTATATTCAATTCAATTCAGAACATTCTATTTCAATTCTATTCAATTTAATTTAATTCAACTCAATTCAATTCAACTCTATTCTATTCTATTCAATTCTATTCAATTCTACTCAATTCTATTTAATTCTATTCAATTCTATTCAATTCTATTCAATTCTATTCAATTCTATTCAATTCTATTCAATTCTATTCAATTCTATTCAATTCTATTCAATTCTATTCAATTCTATTCAATTCTATGCAAATTCAATTCAATTCATTTCATTCTAATTCAATTCTATTAAATTCAATTCAATTTAATTCAGTTCAACTCAATTCAATTCAACTTATTTCAATTCAATTCAGTTCAATTCAATTAAATTCAGTTCAGTTCAATTCAATTCAATTCAATTTAATTCAATCCAATTCAGTTCAGTTCAATTTGCTTCAATTCAATACAGTTCACTTCAATTCAGTTCAGGTCTATTCAATTCAATTCAATTATATTTAATTCAATTCAATTCAGTTCAATTCACTTCATTTAAATTATATTTAAATCAATCCAATTCAATCCAATTTAATTCAATTCAATTAATCTCAATTCAATTTAGTTCAATTGAATTAAACTCAATTATATTAAAATCAATTCAACTCAGTTTAGTTCACTTCAATTTAATTCCACTCAATTGAATTCTGATAAATTCAATTCAATTCTGATAAATTCAATTTAATTTAATTCAATTCATTTCAGTTCAGGTCAATTCAGTTCATTTCAGTTCAATTCAATTTAAGTCAATTCAAATCAATTCCATTTAATGTAATTGAATTTAATTCAATTCAATTTAATTCAATTCAACTCATTTCAGATCACTGCAGGTCTATTCAATGCAATTCAATTTAATTTAATTCAGTTAATTTCAATTCAATTCAGTTCAATTCTATTCAATTCAGTTCAATTTAGTTCAACTCAGTTCAATTCAATTCATTTCAATTATATTTAATTCAATGCAATTCAATCCAATTAGTTCAATTCAATTCAGTTCGTATCAATTCAACTGAATGCAATTCAATTCAATTCAATTCATTTCAATTCAGTTCACTTCAATTCTGTTCAATTCAGTTAATTCAGTTCAATTCAATTACATTCAATTCAACTCCAGTCAATTCAAATCAGTTCAATTCAATTCAGTTCAATTCAATTTAATTCAATTCAGTTCAATTATATTCAACTATATTTAATTCAATTCAATTCAAAGCAATTTAATCCAATTGAATTCAGTGCAATTCAATTCAGTCAATTCAATTCAGTTCAATTATTTGCAATTCAATTATATCATATTTAATTCAATTCAATTCAACTCCATTCAATTCAATTCAATTATATCATATTTAATTCAATTCAATTCAACACCATTCAATTCAATTCAATTCAATTATGACCAATCTTTTAGGCGGAAAGGCTGTAATTATTTTAATTTTCAGTTTAAATACTGCCTTAAATGAAATCGGTCTTTACATTTTCGTCCTATTCTTACAATATCCTCTACCCCCCAATATATGTTTTCAATATTATCCGGGTCTTTCCTACTTCAACTTGTTTCCGAATAAAATGTCCTTGTTTAATTATATTTCTTTAGATTTCAATCCACGTCCTTGTTTGCTACTTTCATGCAAACGAATGAGTGGTTCCATTTCGCCTACTACTTCTACAAAATATATGTAGTAATTATTATATTATTTCCTCCTGAATTAAACATAATTATCTACGCTCCACAGGGTTCCAGTAAATTCCATTCTGACGTGGAGCTTGGGACAGGCGCCCCTTAATTCACTTGAAATCTGTAACAGTTAACTGACCACTTTTAAACTGAGATTGTGCTGTGCGTCACCAGCTCACCCCCAACATTGACAGAGGTAAAGTAAATACTATGTTCTACAGACCACGTGTGTATGTGTTTCGATTGTATGCTCGAAACGCATTTCATGGCCAATGGAAGTGTGTTCATTATCAACCTAGCCACAGGCTGTTTTCAGTTTCGGCTTTATTATTGTGGTTACCCAACAATAAATACCGCCTGTGGTCGGTATGCAAACTGTCCTGGATTGGTCGATTTTATATTTATTTCCACATTACTGTGGGAATGTGTAACTATTTGAATTGTATTTAAGGAAAAATACTAAGAGTCAGCAGAGTATTATTTCTGTTAATAATGATAACGGAAAAGAATTTGACTTATCACATTATAAAAGTGTGATCATACTGGGATTAGTTATATACAATCAACAAGTATGTCCTTGTTTATACAGGTCAATGTTTCTTGTAATATGGTAGTTATAATTTGAAGTTTAATTTGAATTACCTCCACAAATTAAAATGTGGAATAGACTTCAAAACCTACTTTACCATTTAGTTTTGACCCATTAGTGTAAAAGCGTAAATATCTTATATTGCCTGGTATACGTCGCTTCGGTTACTG
This sequence comes from Phaonia tiefii, assembly GCA_963931995.1. NCBI lineage: Eukaryota > Metazoa > Arthropoda > Insecta > Diptera > Muscidae > Phaonia > Phaonia tiefii. The sequence goes on from OZ008371.1 coordinate 12,203,738, forward strand.
TCCGTCTGGGGTATTTGAGGATTTGATATTAGATAATATTTTTTATATTGAATATTAATTACTTTATCTTAAAGGTTATGTAATCCATTTCTAACGTGGATTGCCCCAGATCCCTTAAAGTCGTACTGTGGCCATAGAGACTGTTGATCTATAGCGAATACAATTTTAGGCGGGTTGCCACCTTTTGCCTTCCCAGCAAAACGAATGGTAACAGGTGAAGACTGACCCCCAAACCCTCACTAGTTGTTGTGCAAAGGCCACCCGTTATACACACTACTGCCATTCTTTGGACGTTTGCCAACAGACTTAGGTAAGTGGATTTCTCCAGCACCAGCCACCAAAAGAAAATACCGTAAAGGAATATCGGGTCGATAACAGCTGTATAGTATATCCAATAAAATATTTTCTGGGATGGGCTTTACCGACCACCGTTGGGCGTTTTACACTAATTAAGCGTTACTGATCCTATCCATAGTGTTAGGTTTGAAACTGAGTTTACTGCCCAAAATCACACCTAAGTATTTTGCATTATCTTTCTAGCAAATTTCCATGCCACATATAGATTATGACGCAATACACGGAATCTGGGAAGTGTACGAACTCGGTTTTATCTGGATTTTCTGCCACATCTACTGCTAATAGACTTAGGGAACTGTCACTCTGGACAGAAAATAGTTTCAGGCACAGCGTCATTCTCAACACAATGCCTGACCTTCCAGGTATTGTCAATTACACTTTGGCCAAACCAGTCTTTGACAAAAAGTACCACCATACTCTTATACCTGATAGATCCGAATAGAATGGTCGCATCTTTGGACATTTAGGATTCGTGAATTTCTATACAGATGGTTCAAAACTTGACGACAAAGTAGGCTTTGGTGTATTTTCTATGGACCTACGTCTATCCATTTCAAAAGGATTGACTGATCACTATTGTGGCTACCAGACAGAGATCGTAGCTATTAGGGAAGTAGCGGAATGGCTAAGATGTAATCTATTTCAACGACGTTCACCTCGCGACAGTATCGAGTACTGAGCCTTAAAACAGAGCTTAACAACAACCGTTCTGAGCCGTGGTAAAACCGTGGGTCCGAATCAGTGAATTTAAAACTAGAATGCGTACAGGTCACTGATTCTAAGAAGCTCTCTCCTGTCCCTTCATAGGATGTAATGGCAAATGTATACATAACACCAAGAATGACGTGAATATTCAAAACCTATGGTCCCTGGTGATGTGGTCCTCATATGTGACTCAAATATTTCCCGTCGTAAATGAATGAGAAACCGTGAGAAAGAGGTATACGAGGGAAGTGATGGTGTCATAAGTCGAATAGTTCTCCAAACTTATTCCGGAGTTCAAAATTGCACCATTTCCAAGCTTACCATCTTAGATTTTGGACAATAAATCGAGTGGGAATGTCGCAAATCCTCATGTTTTTTTTTTGTTTTTTATTTATTTTGTTTGCCTATACACAGGGTGGTTCAAATACAATTATCTTTTTAAACATTAAATAATACAAACTAAACTTATGTTCTTGTGGTATATTATGGCTTTATTAGAAATAACAAATATTCCCATTATTTATGGAACACAATTTCATTCATATGGCTGCCGCGGATGGTTTCGCAGTAGGTCATCCTATCAGTCCAATTTTCCAAGACTTTGTTGGCAGTGTCTGGTTCTATATCACGATTGGCTCGGACATATTAGATATTAGCCTTATTGTGGTTCGCGGAGTTACGATACAGACTGGTAGTCAATATTTCGAACGGAAAAAATCTGTCAGTGTCAAAATAACATATGATTTTAAAGTAGTGTATTTTGATTACCCTTTATACTCATAGATCCATATGTAAGCACATGTAAATGGATATACTTGTATGAGTATAAGTATATACTTACGTACTTACACACTTGTAGTTAAGTACTTTGCGATAGACTATAAATGAGAAATAAATTATAGTTGTTTAACACATAAATACCAATAATTTAATTAATGAATAGTGAAACCCGACTCATTCACATCATAGAGTAATGTCATATAGACCTAACATTCTTCTCATCTGATATTTCCTTTCACACTATTCGTGGTGCGGTCGGTGGGATAGAGAGTTATGTAAATTGACTTACAGCAGGTGGAATTACAAAAATTCTTGACTTAAATTGTTCATGTCGTTTTGATGAAAAACTGTTAAATTTAAACGTATTTTGGACTTTTTATTGTTAGTATAAATTTGTGGTGTATTTATCTGCCTCTATCTGGTATTAATAAAGCAATATTTTCCAACATCAAACCGCCCATCTGCAACACAACAAATATCATACATTTACTGAGAGAGTTGGCTACGCTATACGCTATACATCATTACTCTACGATTCACATTGTGTCATTTGTTTTGTTCTTGAGTTAATCAGCCATAGAGTAATGATGTATAGAGACGCCATTTTTCTCATCTGAATTTCCTTTCACACTATTCGTGGTGCGGTCTGTGCGACAGAGAGTTATTTGACGTAGATTGACTTAAACCAGGTGGAATTACAGAAATTGTTGACTTAAATTTTTCATGTCGTTTTGATGAAAGACTTTGAAATTTAAACGTATTTTGGACTTGTTTATTATATTTTATTGTTAGTATATATTTGTGGTGTATTTACACCAAAATTTTAACGCATTAATCGAAATGCCGTTGCTGATTTATTGTTGGATGGTTTGAGCCATTGCCTCTATCTAGTATTATTAAAGCAATACTTTCCAACATGCAACCGCCCAAATGCAACGCACTAAATGTCATCAAAATACTGAGAGAGATGGCGTCTCTATACATCATTACTCTATGCCATCAGCAATTAATTAAACCAGAGATTTGGACGTTTTCCAGAATTACAACCACTTACCTTCAGTTGTCGTCAAGTCACACAGTTGTACACAGAAGGATTCACAAGACAAGAACATTACAATTAGTTATTCATAATTATACATATACACAAAATCGCGCACACTTGCACCCCGTACACCTAAAAGGACATTGTGAAAAGTACCTACCATTTAGTACAATTAAGTTGCAGGCATTTGTTGCTGTTTTGTCTGTTCTGTCTTTTAACTACAAATGTTTATCGGTATATTTGTGGTCAAAACAAATGTCCTACGATTTAGAAACCCTTAATTGCAAATGACTTCAGTATCAACGAAACATTTGTTTAGTTAACACAAAGGACCTTCTTTCGCACTGTCATTCTGCCATACGCAGGACCGGATTTAGACTTCAGGCGGCCTTAGGCAATATCGATATGGTTCAACCTAATGCTAATCGGATTTAGTTGCCTCTTCTTCCAAAAAGTGTTGTTCATTTGACTATCCGCCTTCATCCTTTAACCGCTATTTCTATTGCATACAAATTTTATCAAAGCATCTTTATTCTTAGTAAAGGGTGTTTTTCAAGCGCGATAGAAATTGAAATTGTAAAAGAGCATTCCACAGAAAATGGTAAAACACGACTATGAATTGAATTGTTTTTTCAGGTCAGATTTTAGCATTAATGTATTCCACATATATCATACGTTAGCACACAAGATAATTTTTCAATCAATTTAAGTTGTTAGTGTGTTTTTTCATTCAAACAAAAAAGACACAACATTTTCTTTCACTAGTCGATTACTTGCCACATTCTTGCCACTTCTCACAGAAAATGCGTTGTTGGGTACGGAAGAATGCAACTCTGTAACAATCAAATATTAACGTCTAGAAAAGCGTCAATAGTTGTGTCAGTCATATGTTAGCTTCGTAATAGCATGAGGATATTTAGCCGAAGTACGCGGCTATCCAGGAACTCTCATCCGTTTTTTATCGAGTGGCCGGTTGCCCGCACTACACACTACAGAGAAAATTCGTTCTTCATCCGTACTGTCTGTATGTGGAATAAACTTCCGGCTAGTGATTTTTCCTACCAATTGTGACATACAAAGATTCAAGGCAAATCTCAATTTTCCCTCACCAACACAATGCACTGCATTTATAGCATAAACTAATACTTATAGTAGATTTAATAGTTCTCTCACCAAATTTATGACATTTGGCCTGGTGTGATATTTACGTTCGATGTTGAAAAGAATTGCTTTACGAATACCAGATAGAGGCAATGGTTCAAAACAACGAGTAAATTGGCAACAACGGCATTTCGTTTTGTGTGTAAAAATTATTGTGTTAAATACAACACAAATGTATGCTAATAACATCAAAAGTCAATAAAAAAAGTGTAAAACACATTTAAATTTCAAAGTTTTTAAACAAAACGACATGAAAAATTTAAATCAGCAGTTATTGTAATTCCATCTGGTGTATTTCACTTTTCGTCAAACATCTCTCTATCACACCGACCGCATCAAGAAGAGTGTGAAAGGAAACGTCAGATGAGCCAAATATTCTCTCTAGTATGATATTACTGTATGGTTTATACCATAGACTAATATAGGTATAGATACATAGATATATTCTCTCATCTGACGTTTCATTTCACACTCTTCATCGTAGGTTTGTGCAAATGTGAGAAATTAAATTTAAAATTAACTTACTCCAGGTGGAGTTACAAAATATGTTCACTTAACTTTTTCATGTTGTTTTGGTGTACAACTGAAAAATTTAAATGTATTTTGCACTTTTTTTGTTAACTTTTATCGTTGGTATACATTTGTATTGTATTTAACACAACTAGTTTGCCACAAAAACACGAAATTCGGTTGTTGTTCCTTTGTTTGACCTTGTTTACTATTGCCTCTATCTGGTATTATTGAACCCATGTTTTCCACCATCCAATCTATACTTTCCACAGTACCTATGTCGTTTAATTTATTTTGAGAATAAATGTGTCTATACTATATTCGTCTAAGCCCCCTATAAATCGGTGTGATAGAGAGATGTTTGACGAAAAGTGAAATACACCAGGTGGAATTACAATAACTGCTGAATTAAATTTTTCATGCCGTTTTGTTTAAAAACTGTGAAATTTAAATGTGTTTTACACTTTTTTATTGACTGGTGATATTATTAGCATACATTTGTGTTGTATTTAACACAATAATTTTAACACACAAAACGAAATGCCGTTGTTGTCAATTTGCTCGTTGTTTTGAACCATTGCCTCTATCTGGTATTAGTAAAGCAATTCTTTTCAACATCGAACATAAATATCATAAATTTGGTGAGAGAACTATTAAGTCTATTATAAGTATTAGTTTATGGGTATAAACCCTGTAGTAAATAAAATAATCGGGTGATAAAAAACACTAACTATAAATTAACTAGTTTGCAAATGACTACAAATTGGTTTAAATCTCATGCAGATATCAACCAAACATATTGCATAGAAACACACGTAAGAAATAAATAAAAGAAAAATAAGTAAATGAAAAGAAAATAAGAAAACAAAAGAAGCGTGTTATGAAGTCAAATGTCACAAGTCAGTCGAAGCAAACGAGGACTTAGAGGTAAACATTGTTCAATATTAATCATGCGGGAAAAAACTAATTAAATATTGAAAGATTATAATAAAATTAATAAAAGTGATATTGGTATATTATAAAATAGTTAATTAAAAATGGAAATAAAAAAATGTACAGTAAAAGAAAAATATGTACAAAAATTAAGAAAAGAGAATTGTGGAAAAAGTGCCAGGTAAAAAACAATGCGGCAATTAAGAATGTTTTTCCAATATTTTTCATCTTACTTGTTTTCATTACAAGTTTTATTTTTAGTCATAAAATGTAATGTAATTTTCATTTAATGAAAATGAAATTGTAAAAAGATGCTTTATTTGTATATTTTCTTTTTTATATTATAATAATAATTTCTGTATATTAAAATGTATAATACATAATTTGACTGAATGAAAACTGTTTACTAATGAGTTAAAAAAAAGAGTGGTTTTTAAATAATAATTTACTAATTAACTATAAATTGGTTGAAAAATAAGTAATTAGTAGTCAATTAAAAAGTTATGCAGAGATGACCAATTGACTATCGCCTATGACATGCCCGTGTTAAAATAGTGAGTCGGCGACAAGGGAAATAGTCAGATAATCAACTAGATGTGGTTGTTAAAAAACCAGTTTGAAATTACTTAAAATTGTGCTTGACTTCCTACAGGGAACATATAGAGTAATGACGTATAGAGTTGCCATTGTTCTCATCTGACATTCCCTTTCACACTATTCGTGGTGCGGTCGGTGCGATAGAGAGTTATTTGACGTAAATTGACTTACACCAGGTGGAATTACAAACATTTTTGACTCAAATTTTTCATAAAGTTTTGGTGGAAAACTGTGAAATTTAAATGTATTTTGGACTTTTTTGTTATATTTTATTGTTAGTATATATTTGTGGTGTATTTACACAAAATTTTTAACGCACAAATCGAAGTGCCGTTGCTGATATATTGTCGGATGGTTTGAGCCATTGGCTCTATCTGGTATTATTAAAGCAATACTTTCCAACATCCAACCGCCCATCTGCAACACACCAAATGTTATCAATTTACTGCGAGAGTTGGTATCTCTATACGTCATTACTCTAAGGTATAAACCATCAAGCAACAATGGAAATTCAAAAACTCTTTCCACACCATGTTGGTTTCGTCGTGCTATCCAATTTTCAAACATTTGTCAATACAAATATCATAAATGACCCAGGAATGTGATAGAACAGGCCACAAAGGGGGGTACGGCAACGGCAAATCGTCGAAACCTAATAACAGCGACGAAAGACAATCATGAAATTTTAACATGAACCGTCATGCAGATTCAGACGGGAGTAATCATTCAAATTCGAATAGGAATTTTAGTTCAGCACGAACAAAAACATTCGATAACAGTATAAGTATTGATAATTTGTTTCATAGGAAACATATTTATGTTCTTATTAACAACAAAAGCGCCGAGCTTCAGTTGGATACAGCATCGGACATCACTATTATATCAGAACAAGTGTGGATCAGTATTAATCGTCCACCAATGTGGCACCGGGACTACGAGGTTAATCATTGACAAGGAGGAAAATGTTGGGTACGGATGAATGCAACTCTGTAACAATCAAATATTAACGTCTAGAATAGAAAAGCGTCAAGAGTTGCGTCAGTCATAGGTTGGCTTCGTAATAGCGTAGTCGGAATATTGACACTCGAATATTGGATTTACTTAAACTATTAAATTAATATTTATAGCGCGTTTTATTCCCACCAATGGCACAATAGGCGTTAACATTAAATTTACTTTTTAAAAGTGGTTCGAAACCAATTTCTACAATTGTTTTTCGTACTTGTCCCGTACAAACCCAGGAGTCCCGTACAAACATTTTTACTATGACTTTGCTAATTTTGGAGTTATAAATACATTCTTATACTTTTATTGTTTTTGTATTACCTTGATTCTATGACAACAAAACTACATCTTTTTTATTTTGTAATTGCTACTAATTTCGCTAAACTTTTACACTCAGCAAGTATCTACATATCTACGAATCGTAGTATAATGACACATTATACCGTAAAAAAACCGTTTCCCATTACATCCCATGAAGGGATTGGGGAGAGCTTCTCACAACCATGAGCTGTGCGCTTTCTAATTTTTCACTCACTGATTGGGACCTACAGTTTTTACACCGATTCCGAACGGTATTTTTGAGAAGTTTTTCATTGCTAAATACTCGATAGTGTCGCCGTCACTATGCGAGGTGGCCGCCGCCGAAAGAAATTTTTAAGGTCGTCGGAGCAGGGATCGAACTCAGGATCTCATGTACAAGAGGCGCGCACACTACCCATTATACACTTTACAAAATTTTTCACAAATTTGCGAATACTTTAGAAACAAACCAGAATTTGTTATATAGTATATAATCACATAAATATAATGTACTGGAAGTTTTGCCCCGTAATATCTTTGGTTTTTCTTATTTGACAGTTAATCATCAGAAATGCGTACGATTTGTTCCCTACCAATCCTGTAATGCTCCATCAGCATACGCGACCAGCATGTGACTTTAGCTGCTGATAGTTTTATTTGTGTTGACTGCAGCTTTTGTCACGATGATCTCAATTAATATGTTGTAGGGATCGCATGATAGGATGTCGCCATGCCTGAGGCCTCACCTCGTACTAAATGGTTCGGTGAGATCTTTACTAATCTTTGCTGAGGATTTCGTGTCGGTCAGTGTCATCCTACAAAGGCGTCTCAGGAATGACAAACTGATACCCCATCCTATGGTGGATCGAATACAAATAGGTTTTCGTCTCTTATATTATCCTAAATTTTAAATTAACTTTCGATGTGTCAACATTTATAGCCGCGGGTAGGGACTAAAGTCACAAAGTGAACACATTCAAACACAGTTTGTCCGACTACGATCACAGATTGTTTGGCGTTAAACACGTCCGAAACGGCTGGACAGATTTGTATGCAATTTTGTGAGCATATCGAGTAGGTCTCAGTATCGGCCAACATCTATTTTTCATACCCCTAAATGATAAGGATGACCCACCCGTATTTAGAACACAGATTTGTCCGAAGGCGAAAAACAGATTGTCAGACTGCGAAAAAAAACACACACTGATGTAGCGGCAGCGAATAGTTGTCTTGAGTGGGTGCGGAGCAAAGAGAATAATGACGTGCTTATACATATATAAAAATGAGATAGCAAGAGAGCAACGAAAATTGTGTGAACTTGTATAGCGTATGTACGAACATAACATGTATGTGTTAGAGCCATGCATAAAGATTTTCTGTTTGTTATTTTCCTGCTGTACATGCTGTACCGGCACCTTGCGAATGAAGAAATGTAAACAACAACACGAATTACAAAGAGATGCACAGCATACCGGTACGGTCAGATCATCGTACTCGCTACGATTGGCATACACTGGTTCTCGGTATTCGGTAATAGAGAAAAGAGCTTTGCTCGTATTCAGTAAGCGAGAATGTGATAAAATACTACGAGACAGAGCAAACTACACCGAACATGAAGAATATACCGTAAGTTTGTTTACTTTATTTTCTTTGCAATGCTCAGTGTGTTTAGTGATTCTAAATGATGAAATAAAATAAAAATTTACTCATATTTTTTCAATCACTGTTAATAGAATGGTAAGTTAAATCGTTTGGTTATGGAAAACTATATTTGTTAAATTAAACAGTAAAAAACAACTTTTAAACAAATATAAAACTGAACAACATATTTTCAGAACCATACAAAATAATAAAAATCTACAAAAAGTATTTAATAGTTACAAATTTATTCAAGCTCAAGACCTTTTTAAATAATATAAAGCTTATTATCTTTATATTACTTTCAAAAAAGTCGAGCATAAATATACTCCAATGATACCAAGGCTGTCTGTATAGCTATTTCGGATCTTGCCAAGATCTTCATCAGCAGACGTTTTTGGTATGTTTTTGGTGAATTCTTCAAAAATATATATGCAGAATCACTCATCATATTAATGAGAATTCCTTTATATACTCGTTTGAAGAATACCAAGCACTACCATTGGAACACCTCATGCACAACTCTTTTTTGGTTTTACGGCATGATAAAAAGAGTTGTGCATGAAGGTGTTCCAATGGTAGTGCTGGTATTCTTCAAACGAGTATAAAACAAAAAGTATTAAGCAATAAAATAATGACACATGTGCTTGCACTGGTCTTTAAATAATTTTAAGAATTAATATTATTTAAATGTAACGTCATTATATGATTGAACGCTGTTTTTTATTTTCCAATGTAACATTTACTACTGTGTTCATAGAAATCGAACAGGTACCGTGTAACAAAAAGGTGTTAACACATCGCCCGTGAGTTCGAAGACTCATTGGATTTTGTTTTTTAAATACAACACTAAGTCGAGAGCGTAAGGGTGATGGTATGGTTTAATGTGGTTCACCCGACGGAAATTTCTTCCCTTATATCCCTGTTATTAACCTTAAACCATTTGTTCGCCTAATGAGGATTCCACTCAAATTCATAAACTTTATTGTAACTAAATTATATGCATTAATCCATTAAGATATAAGCTAAGATATTTAAGGAGATACTTTCGAACATATTCCATTAATTGTCGGGTTCATAATTGATGAACATTATCAGCAGTGAGTACAAAGGCATAACTCATATAAAATAAGGTTTTCATGAACCAAAAATTAGTGTAATTGCAGTAACGGTATGGAAATCAATTCATTTTTGGAAAAACTAAAACACGAATCGCCATGAAAATACGACAGTGGCAAAATAATTTCCGTGTGCGTTGGAAACCCTTCCATTTGGCCATACAGGATACCTTTCGGGAATACTCAATGCGCACCAAAGTAAGTGGAATCTGGTTGTTGAGACCCAACAGGACTCATGGTGTTTCCAGGTAAGAATTCATTTAAAAATTTGTCAGAAAAAAAATTAACCTATCAATATTATAAATAAATTATAAAATCCTATTAATTTCTATAGAATTGTTGGAATTTGTTTTTGTTTCATTGGATGGCAGATTCTTGTGGTCTTCAGTGCTTATCAGCCTTTTTATACTTGGTGTTTATCTTTCATTGCAACTTTGGCTCAAGTTCTATTCGTATCCAATTTTATATACCATATCCAATGATTTACCCATCAATGACGTACCATTTCCTGGCGTAACAGTATGCAGTCCCAAAGTTGTAAACTGGGAACGGGCTCAACGTTTTGTGCAAACACTGTAGTTATTTTCCATAACAACATTTACAAAATCACAGTAGTTTAAGGCTTCTATTTCCATTTCGTTACAGTAACATACCACCAAACTATGATTTCTATCAAGTATTAATGGGCCTGGACTACATTAACTCTTTTACTGATCAAACCTGGACAAGTAGTGCCAACAACTCGTTTGCAGCCACAGAAGAAGTTTTGCGTTTAAACCACATGTCTATACAAAAAGCAGCCTCTGAGCTAACTGCAAATTGTGCAGAGTTTGTTAAACGTTGCTTTTGGGGCAATAAGGAGTTTTCCTGTTACCAAGATCACCCATTTCTATCGTTTACATCTACAAATTCACATCTGGGACCTTGTTGTTCATTCAATTATCACCCACAGAACTTGTCATTTAATCCATATGCCTCTAACACATTTGGTTTAGATGGTGGTTTAAGTTTTATGGGCGTTGAAGGGTCAGAGCATGATATTTCAACGGGTCTTCTGGTTCTTGTTCATCATCCAATGGACTTTGTAAGTGAAGCAGCGTCTTCGGTAACCATAACATCGAATTCGGAAAGCTTTATTGAAATTTTACCAACTGTCCAAGGCTCTTCAGCCGAAGTGTTGGAATTATCACCTGAAAAGCGTGATTGTTTGACCTCGAATGACGTTGCTTTGCGTAGTTACCGACAGGCCGCCTGTGTGTTAGCATGTGAAAGTCAAATAATTGTGGATAATTGTCAATGCAATCCATATCATTTACCCAAATTTAATCCGGATAATCGCGAATGTAGACTGAATGATACGACGTGTTATACGAAAAATGTTGGTAGGTTGAAGAAACAAAGGGATATTCGTCGCAGGTCCCAGTTTTTAAAGAAGTTTTAATTTGTATCTTCCCCGAATTCCCAGATAAATTCAAAAGTGCCCGTTGTGAACAATGTTTGCCTAATTGTTATGATGTTACCTACGCCACTTTGGCCTATAAAACGGATCTTCTTGTACACAACTGTTCCGTAAACCGCTTTCAGTAAGTAAAACTGTCGAATTCAATGAAATGTATAACAAAACATGTGATATTTTTAGCACCCAGTGGAATTATAGCTCTGATTCGTTTATAGTGCACATCTTTTTGTCCAAACAAGTTGTGCCGGCCATACACAAAGTCACTACAATGTCTTGGGTTGGATTATTGTGTAAGTATTACATGCGTCAACTACAAAAGAAGTTAACCATTGTCATTTGGTAATTTTTAGCTGACTTGGGAGGCGTTTTCAATTTGTGCTTGGGCTTGAGTATGATTTCTGTGGTGGAGTTTTTGTATTACTGCACATATCGTTTAAATGTGAACTATAAAATACGTAGCATTTTAATGCAGAAGTGAAAAAAATTCACAAACAAATAAATAAAATGATGTGGATTTAAATGTTTATTATCAAAATCAATCTTTTTTCTTCTTATTTTTAGCAGATTTTGAATTTGATTTTCTTTTTGATCCTATTTTAGCAACGATTTCAGTAGTAAGTTCTTCTTCGGCTTCGACCTCGTCCTCAGCCTCAGAACTAGTAGTATCTCCATCTTCAACTTTTTCCTGGTCGCTGTAATAAAGATGCTGTTGGTCATTACCTTTTCTTTAACACATTTATATTGCTCGTCTTTACCATATAGTTTGCATATTTTCAAACAAATCCTCATATTCTTCATCTTCTGATAGTTCACCTTTGCCCTTCTTTTTCTCTTGGTTCTTTCCTTTAGCGTGTCTAGTATCTTCTGCTTCTTCAATTTCTTTGTCATCTTCGGCACTATTGGGATTTTCCATAGTTTCACGTAGAAGTACCCGCATTGCTTTGGATTTTACATAGCATTGATACATAAGGAAACACGAGTCGACATTATGTACTCGCACATAGCGATCCAAACAAGCAGAGGTTAAATATTTGCCAGAGGCATCTAGACTGACATCAGTGATGCCCCCGGTGAATCCCTTATAAGTATGGACAAATGTTTTCATGCGGCGTATATCAAATGCCTAAGAAATAGAAACTAAAATTAGTGGAGGTTTGCGATGAAACCCTCGGAATGTGTTCAATTACCTTCATAATGCCCATTGTAGTACCGGTGTAAATGTAGTTTCCATTAGCTGCCAATGTAGTAAAGCTCATTTGTTCCTCGGTAGCATAGCATTGAACTGGTCTCCGCTGTTTTCTTGTATCATAGACTCGAACATAGCCATGCCTGGAACATGTAGCCAGTGCATGAGGGGTATCAAAGAATCCCACATCACTATCCCACACCGGTACCTCGAGTTGCAAATAGTCATTGGGCAAATTTTTTGACGTAAATACTTGTTTCCCCTCCGCTGCCATGTCAAAAACTTTCAAATTATTTTGCCTACCTTTGCCACCCACTGCCACAATGTTGCGATCACTGGGGCATTGTCTTAAATGGGCCATATCATCACCAATTTTGTCTAAATACACTGTGGGCTGATCATTATCAATGTCTCCCTCCTCATTTAAGGCTACACACTTAATATGGCCATTCCCAAAGCCTGCCACTACACGGTTATCAAAACGAGCCAAACCCACTACGGGCGACTCCTCGAAATCGATAGTGTACTGCGTATGATCGGTGCGCACTGAATGTACCTGAACGGTAGATTTGCCTCGGCCTATAAGAATTTCTGTTTTGTTTGCATTTGCAAAGGCTAATGCTGTTATATTGGAAGTTTTGTCCAGTTCATCCAGATTTTGCAGATTTGTTTGTTTAAACGGATTCTCTTTGTAAGATGGAATTAATTCTTTGGGTGGAGTTACAAAGGAAATTGTTTAGTGATTTTGAGAAAGCGTCGAACGTAGCAACTTACTTTTAAATGTTCCCGTTTGTGTGCCCACATATATTTCATGGTTATCCGTATAATTGGGATTCTTGATATTAGCAGTCGTCCACTTCATTGTGTGGCAATTGAATACGAATTGATGAAAAATAAACGAATCCTTGAGGCCACAAATTTACTGCACCAATATAAACAGAGAACAATAAACACGTGCTGAAAATGACATTACTCAATTTGTATTTGTCCTCTCTTTTAAAATTTGTTATTATCAGTGAATGTCACCTGAACACACAGCTGTGCATTGCTCAGTGTTGCCAGGATCTGTCATAAAAGTGCTAACAAAATTGTAATCTGAAAAAATGCTAAAACTGTGAGTGTCGAGCAATGTTGAGTAGCTCATAACTTCTATTTTTGGAGTCTGTTTCCATATCTCGTCTCACATAATGAGCATGTTTTTGTATTCCCTACTAACTAATTTTTCGACCACTTTATATGGGGAGCTAAGCGATTTTAAGCTGCACCCCTTACAAAGTCGTCGAAAACTTAGTTTAGCAGGAATTAAAAAAACAAGCTTAATAAGTTCGACAAAACTGCGCACGATTTTTTATGATTTTTTTTTTTTCGCTCAAAATAAAACTCACTTTCAATTTATGACCTTTTTTAGGGTTTTTGTCAATATCGTTGCATTTCCTCATTAAACAAAGTCAGAGGAACGAACCAAGGTGAAAAAATTATTATTTATACAAATAAAAGTAATTTAAAAAAACTTATTAAATAATTTTTAATAATTTTTTCGGCTTGGCTGGTTCCTCTATAAGTGGTAAATTAAGAGCAAGTTTATTTTGAGCGAGTTATATTATAAAAATCAGCTCAGAATCATAATTTTTGGAGCAAAAAAAGTAAAAATCAAAAATAATAATTATTTATGATTTTTAGTTTTGATGTGTTAACATCTATAGGTGAACACATCCAAAAACAGTTCGTCCGACTGCGATCACAGATTGTTTGGCGGAAAACTCCTCCGAAACAGCTGGACCGATTTGTATGAAATTTTGTGTGCATTTCGGCTAGGTCCCAGAATCGGCCAGCATCTATTTTTCATACCCCTAAATTATAGCGGTGACCCACCCCTATATGGAACACAGATTTGTCCGACTGCGAAACACAGATTGTCAGACTGCGAAAAAAACACACACTGATGTAGCGTCAGCGAATAGTTGCCTTGTGTGGGTGCGCAGCACTCTTAGGACCAATTTTTGAATGGTTATTTAAATTGGTAATCAGTTGATTTTGATTTATGTTAGATCTGACTTTAAATACGAAAAGAGTTTTTCAGTGTTTTGTCAAATAATCTTACTACCTTGTGGCAACAGTGGCAAATGCTATGAAAAATAACCGGTATTCATACATTTATCGGCTTATGGTTACAATGCATCAAACTGACTCCATTTGCAAAACAAAAGTGAAGTGATAAAATACAAAATATTTGGAAATTGGAGCATATTTGAGCAGAAATAAAGTTGTAACTGCACTACGAGGTAAATGACACGTTTTTATTGTTATTTCAACTAGGATGGTGATTATAATTGTTCGCATTAACAATTAAAGAAGCTTTCTGCTTGTTCTTGTTGTTTTCTGTCAAAATCATATGGTCACTTGATCATAGTTTAAATGCCCAACTTTCTTTGGCTGTTTAAACAGCAATTAACTATTAAAAAAAAGATGATGACTTTCCACTCAAAAATTAGGCCTTAGTACACAAAATGTAAAAAATGTAATAAGCTTGTCTTAAACTGCAGTTACACCTACAAAGATTGTAGCTTTTTTGGGATTATAAATGTCAAGCTCCATAAGAAAAAAACCTTCGATAATCCCGAAAATGTGATAATGTTGGTAGGTGTTATGCCGCTTTACTTCATACAATCTTCTATAAATTGCAATTGGATTGAAATTCTTTGAGTTTTATTAACAAATTAAAAGAATCAAATTTGACAGCTTACCCATGGAAAAGATGGAAACCCACAAATCAGCTGGGCTGACGCGTTTACCAGATAGATAATTCTACCGTGGCAGAAACGTTAAGCTATGTTCAGGTATACTGGGATTTCGCAGTTTACGGGAATCCATTTCAATAAACAGCTGATTTTTGTACTGCAAAACATGTTCGGTGGGTTGAAATCCTAAAATTCTCGAAATCTCAGTATACCTGAACGTTGCTTTAAATATGTGGCACTTGTATGCAAAAAAGTGTTAAAAGGGATTTGGCAATTTTTTTTATAAAAAAACGTGAGAAACCCAGAAAAATGATAGAATGACATTAAAAATGTCAGCTGGCAATAGTGGTCTTGCTGTTGAAAATCAAAACAAAGTATTCTTGGAACGAGTTATTGCGCTTAGGAAATAGTGTCTCCATATGTCCCTAATAAAAGTACATGATGCTTCGTTGGTCTTTCGCCATTTGAATGGTATCCTCAATGTGTTTAAACCACAGGGTATGAAAGTTCAACAAGTGAGAACGGCAGTTTTACATAACATCTGCAAAGGTAGGGAATTCAACTGATCCAACATCAATCATCTGGAAGTTATTGTTAGCATAAAAGTGGTCTCCAAATAACTAACATCCGTGCAATAATAAGAAAACTCCCTGATAACGCCTGAAGAAGATGTCATATCTTGGGTGTCCCTATTATTATCGTCAACCTCACATTGGTACAGGTTGCTCCACTTATAGGTCCATCAGTAATTCTACAGACCCCTATACATATGCTGGACGTCCGGTTGTTCGTCCTCCTTTATTTCCTAATAACTAGGGCGAGATTTTTTTACAATTTATAATTAGTTTCCTTATAATCCAAATCACCCGTATGCTTTGGTTAAATAAATGCCAAATTAACTTAACGCCTATTTTCGATATGTGTAGATCTAAATGAGCTGCATGCCAACAACGAACATGATCATAATGAAATCCCTATGTTGGAATCGGGCGGCGCCGCTGATCCCATTCTACGTAAGGTTCATTCTTTGAATTTGGCAGAACATGTTTTGAGCACGGGACCACGTTATGAAATGGAAGATATACGATGTGCACAGGTGGCAAGTATGGGCCAACAAACCAGTGGAGTTCTATGTGAGTAATATGATTCTGAAAACAACATCAGTTTGAAATTTAAATAACTATCTACTTTAATCTTACAGTGTTTGGCATTAACAAAGGCATAAATCAATCAATGCGTATTCAAACAAATCGTCCTATCAGAGCCTATCACGTAACCGGCTGTTTAGGTGTTTCCACTCAAAATCATCTACCAGATTCTCATATTACTTTGAAAGCCTATTACCGTCATATCCAGGCCGATCGTGTCAGTGCTTTGGCTTCTTCGCTGCAAGCCTCACACCAGCGTAAAATGTTCGAGTTGTGCGGTGTCGATATGCAATCTCAGGCAGCCTATGAAATTGCCTGCAAAGGTCTTATAAGACCAGCGAACAATAGTCAACCAGTTATATATGGCATCAAACTGATTGACTTTCAAAGACCTCACTTCACACTGGAAATTCATGCGATCAATGAGACTGAAGAGTATTTAGCTACGCTTATAAGCGAAATAGGCATAGAACTACGTTCTGTTGCACATTGTAAAGCCATAAGATGTATACGGCACGGTAAATTTCAAATTGAGGGAGCTTTACTGCGTCATGGCTGGAATCTGGCGGGAGTTGTAAAGAATTTGCGCGAACAAAAACAAATTCTAAAGAAACATCTCTACCTGTTGAAACAAGATCGCATAGAGTTAAGAAATTAATACAAATACAAATGCCAAAGTGAATATACTGATTTGTTTATCTTTCCATAAAAATTAAGAGAATTTGTATTTATTGTCGCTCTGATTAAATTCACCCAAAGTAATGCCAGAAACATAATTTTTTAAATTTTCAAGATTATCGATTTGTATCTTAACGAATTCCGTTGCAACTTCACTTTTTATTGACCTTTCACAATAACAAAATAAAACTGGCGAAATATAATTTAAATATTAAGATGGAATACAGAACACCTACGTATTTCCTTAAAAAGGTATAATAAGCATAGGGCAATTAGTTATTTGGAAGATAGATGTACAAGTAAACCTATTCCTGCAAGATTCTTAAAAGATACAAATTATTTTTAAAATCATTTCTACCAAAAAAAAACAAGATCCTTTTTTGATAACAAGTTTAGATCTCTTGGAAACCACTTGGACCACTTGAAAAATATAATTTTATGAAAATATTTTTGTAATATATCTAATGTTTTTAACAACTTCTGATCATAACACGAACAGTTTATACATTTTAAGAGTGGGAAACGTGTGTGACTAGGGCGCATGCCTCGTTTGCTGCTCTTTGGGCAAACAACACCATAATACGGCTGCGAGTTTTTGTATTGTGTGTTCGTTCTTCTCTGTAGAAGTGATCTTCAAAAGAAATCATTCGAATTTATTAAACGGTTTAGATCACAAGTGTGCGTATACATCATCTGTTGGATGTCTAAAAATATATCTTCCTAATTGTGAATACAAAAAGAATTGTTCTCGGCCAGTCAGTAGTCGTCGCGTTTGTACATATTAAAATTAATATATTTATTTGGTCATACAATAAATTAATTGTCATATTAACGCATTGCATTAACGACGTTAATAGGCGGGGGAATCCGTTTAGTAATCCTTAGCCGCAATAATAACAATGTCTTCCGGCAATGAAGCAGCGGTCGATGTTTGTACCGTATGTCAGGTACCAGCTACACAGACATGTTCAGCCTGCAAACGTGTCAAATATTGTGGCGAAGAACATCAACGTCAACATTGGAAGCAGCACAAAAGCGAATGCCGTCCATTTCGCATAGAGAATGACGCAATTTTGGGCCGCTTTCTATTGGTTACAAGGGATGTGCCAGCCGGCGATGTGATATTCGAGGAAACGCCGTTGGTGGTCGGTCCTAAATGGTTCGTCTCCGATAGGGAACAAGAGGTGCCAGTAATGCCCTGTGTGGGCTGTTACACACCTTGTCGCATTGGCGGCTATCACTGTTCCAAGTAAGTTATATAATTAGGAAATCATCCAGTTCTAAAGTCAACCCTATTCTCCAAAAGATGTCAGTGGCCCTGTTGTTCGCCTCACTGTGAGGATATAGACAACCCGAATTCACACGGATTAGAATGTGCCATATTGAAATTGGGTCCCGGTCCCAAATCATCGAATGACGTTAAGGCTATGACGAACTTTTATCGAACGGACGCTTTGTTGGTACTCAAATGTCTCCTGCTGCAAAAGCAAAATCCCAAAAAGTGGTCAAAGCTCATGAATATGCAGAGCCACGAAGAGGAGCGCAAGGGATCCGAATTGCATGAGTATGTCATATTAAACACTTTGTAATTGAAGTGCATGTACAAGTACAAGTAATGCAATGGCACCACCATCCATGTCTCTTTTATATCTCTCTCTCTCTTTGATAGTGATGCGGAAAATCGTGTCGTCACTTACCTGCTTGAAAACTTTTTGGAACCTCTTCGCAAATTGGAAGAGAAAACCAAAGAGAAATTTCTCGATACTTATGATGCCGCAGTCCTTCGTCGCATTTGCGGCATTATAGAAACCAATTACATGTGCATAAGTCTCTCCACTGGCCTAGATTTGAGTGGGCTCTTCTTTACAGCATGCATGATGGAGCACTCATGTTTGCCCAACAGTTATTTCCAATTCAATGAATGTAATGGCTATAACATTTCCGTTATAGCGGGTCGTGCCATCAAGAAGGGTGAACACATTAGGATTATGTACACCAATATGCTGTGGGGCACTCAAATGCGACACGAACATCTACAGTTAACTAAACATTTCCGTTGCAAATGTGAACGTTGCATTGATCCCACTGAATTGAACACAAATTTCAGTGCTTTAATGTGCGCAGGCGATGTAGACAAAAAGTGCGATGGTGGCGGTTTTCATTTGCCCAAAGATCCTCTGGATAAGGATACAGATTGGGTGTGCAATAAATGTCCTATGATTATTAACGGAGAATCGGTAAGTAATGCATGGTAAACGAAGTGATCCCATTTCTTGGAAACCCCCTTAGAACATATCAAACATTTAAGTGTCTACTGACCTCAGAACTTCGAATTTCAGAGCAATATGAATATGGAATATGATAGGAAAACATTTCTGTATCTTCTTTTGATTTTACTTCAACTTATTTTCAGGTACGTTTTTTGCTTACGCAAATGACCGAAGAAGTTAAATCCATGATGTCTCGCAGACCAACTGTTAAACAAGTTGAGTCGCTTATAGAAAAATTGAGCATATTCTTGCATCCAAACCACTATCACATGTTCAGCTTGAAACACTGTCTGATTCAGTTATATGGAAACGAGATGGGCTACAAAACCGAACAGCTCTCAAGTGGTCATCTACAAAAGAAATTAAAGATGTGCGAAGATTTGTATGATACCTGCCAGAAACTGGACCCGGCTACCATACGTCTTTCCATATATGTTGCCATTATATTCTATGAAATGCATACAGTCTATGTGGAACAAGGAAAGCGTTTATTGGATAGCAGCAGAGATAAGGCAAAGGAAGTCTTCGAAAAAGCCAGCGAGGTTTTATCCAAAGCCGAGGAAGTGCTTGAGAAAGAGCTCGATGGTGTGGCTGGAACTAAGTTAAATGAACACATTCTAAGAGCAATGAAAAATGTTAAATTTTATATAGAACATGAGTGCTGAGCTTCATACAGATTGCAAACCCTTTTGAACGATGATATGGAATAATTACTTGTCGTTTCAATTGTGTGCACGCACTCATCGCTTTGTTATGGTTGGTGGCCGGTGGTAGTGGTGGTGATGATGACTACTTACATATAATTTTGGTTGCATCCAGTATGAGGTACACACTATATAGTTTCGAATATTGTTTTGGATTTGAACTTCTATTTATTTATTTGTTTCGTTTGTTATATAACACTCTATTATTAAAAAATAAAAATACGTTATACCATTACTGACAAATATAATTTACGATACGATTAGATAGATATAATAGATTATTTAATTAGCATTTAAATTGGCATTTTTCTTGTTGCTGTTGAGGCAGACGACGACGGCTTTCATCATCTCTGGGTGGTTTGCTGGTTCGCCGCCTCTGTGGATTTAACATGTACACATACTTCTAATACATTGAGTATAATCTAAACAAATCATTCATCATTACTGGTTGCCATCATATCATATAAATACGTCCATATGGTAGGTAGGGTTGAGTGTTTTAAGTAAAATATTTTCTTGTGACGTTTAATTTATTTTTTTTGCGGTACCATTAATTGAACATGTCAATGGGATCTTGTGGGGCATCCAAGTCTCTGTACTGTATGATTTGGCGAAATTCATGACCGGGTCTGTAAACAAAGAGATTTTTTGTGATATGAAAATAACACGGCAAATTACAATAATTCATCTATCTATGTGTGTTATGGTTATAGTAGCACTATTTAAAGAATGGTTAGAGGGAATATAAATTAATTAATATAAAGAACCGGGTGTGGCAATTACAAGTGTCCCTTCCCCTTTCAGAGGTATTGAAGAATATGTTTACTTGCCAAATAATTAGTAGAACGCACGTCAACGAATTGTAAACTATGAATGTTGGAAAATTTGGTTTATAATTACATAAATAATCATTGCATGTTTTAGAAAATTACATTTACTTTTCAAATTACAAAATCTTTTACTTTTAAGTAAAAAAAAAACTTGGAAAAATCCTCTAAGATCATTTGAAACCCGTTGTCATATTGCTGTGTTAACGACCTACGAAAATTACTGTACACAACAACTGTGATTCCTGTTTCCTACAAATAGTATCATTACATTTAAAGAACTTCCGTATTCATAGCGAAAAGTTAGCCACTGACTATCATCGAGCTAGCGAATTTATATTCACAACACTTCAACTTAAGTGTGGGCAACATGGGAAGGTTTAGAGTGCTCCTTCTGAACACTCAACACCACGCCCCTCTTTTCGAACTAACTAACTAACTAACTAAGTGTGGGCAATGACTGGCTACGAACATCTGTCGTTTTCCTAACAATCATGCGTATTTGGTTGTATTGATTTGGCTAAAACAGACATTCTCATGTTACAGTTAGACAGTGGATGGGAACCTAGTATAATTCAAATCACATTCGTTGTACGGAGCAGTGGCTAACTTTTCGTTTCGAATTATGGCGAAAGTTTTTGTAATGTGATTTTGTTTCAATTTGATTTTTACTTTTACAATTTGCCTATTGAATAATCTTAAAAACAATTCCTATTAAAATATACTAACCGCTGTTAGTAGTCTAACCAAAATGCTGTTGTTAAATAGAAAAGCATGGCGACTTTAAACAATTTGTAGCCAGCTCACTACAAGTACATTTTTCCCACCCATACGCCTTCTTGAATTTCCAAATGAAGATACAATACTAATAAAGTCTCGTATGGATACTTTAAAGCTTTTAAACACTTAAAAAAACACGAAAAAGGGCCACTACACTATTTCCAAACACAACCACACACCCGGTAATCTATTATTAGGTGTTAACGCTAATTGTTCATTAATAAATCAACTAATAAACTAAAACAAAATATGTATTTTGTTGTCTCACATCATCATGTAGTACACATATATATGTGTGGATAGATTTCGCTTATGTATTTCAATTGTGTGAAAGAATCGAATTGTACAGAAAACATTGATGACGACGACGACGTCTGTAAACACTGCAAAGTTTTGATTACGCTAAGTATTAATAGAATCAGTGCAAAATAGGTCTATGGTAGGTTTGTTCTGTTCGTTTTAACTTTTTTCTTTTTTTTTTTGCCGTAACATCAATAGCTGTGAATGTGGTCATGGTCATTTCGCTTTAATCAAAGATATCAAAATTGGCCGGCGGCGCATCCAAATCGTGATAACCGATAATACGACGTTGATAGTGTATGGGCAAGTCTCTGTAAAAGAAGTTTACATACAAAAGTATAGTTGTAGCGAAAGGCAGTAAAATAAAGAGGGGAAATAATAAGACTTCAACCAAGAAATAAAGCAGGACTTTATACATAATATACGAATAAGATTAAGGAGAAAATGAAAACCTGAACTAACGTTGAAGCTTAAAGAAGTTGAGTGTCAGAGACTATAAGTACCTTCGTCCAGGCCCGCCAAAACCACGAGCACCGCGGCCTGGTATCATTAGGGGAGGGGCGTAAGCCGCGTAAGGTGGCGCATAGGCTGGTGGATATACAGGCGCTCTGTAACCTCCACTGGATTCCGATGTAGTGCGTTTATTGTTACCAGGATGCTCTGGTAACTGTGGTCTCTTGGGGTCCTTTAGATAGTTGTTAAAAAACTCCACCTCTTTACGCACCTCCTCCACTTTTTCACCGTGCTTATTGAAAATATGCTTGCGTATAAATTCGGGACCCTTAAATTTCTTGCCAGACAAGGGACACAACCACTTGTCTTTGGCCAATTCCTGTGTATTTGCTTGGACAAACTTTTCAACTTCATTCTCGGCGTCTTTTGAACCAAGGTTTTTCAATTCCTCTTCTTCGATGGTGGTGGTTTTAGCCAAAAATGTTTGCATTTTACTTTCAAAATTCTTTATATATTCCTGCATATCGTTCTGTGATACTTTCGATGGCGGTGGTCCTCTGGCATGAATGATGCCACAGCGATTGGGCATTTCATCTTCGTACGGATACTCGCAATGATTGTAGAAATCAACAGAGTGGACGATTCGCAAGTAAAGTATAAGGTTGTCGAGGACAGAGATCAATTGAGGATCTCTTTCTATAACTTCGCCTTCGCTTTCCTTGTTCTCGCCTGAAATGCCCAAGAGTTCTTCTTCCTCAGCGGAAGCCTCTTCGATGAGGAAATCGGTGATGTTCTGCAAGACGGGATTGTTTGTTTTAAAACCATACGAAGAGGAACTGGATATGTTATGGCCATCTTTTGTGCTAGCAGCGTTATTGAAATCCATATTATCGCTTCTATTTAACATATTTTCTGACTGTAAGAGAATAAAGCATACGCATTAAACATCTAAATCACAACGCGATTTCTGTGAGAACCTACCCATAGTTTGAATTTTTCATCCAAATTCATAGCGATCTTAGCGCACAATTTTATGTCCGCTCTAATAACGGTTTTATGAGCAGTCATTCCATTCACGGGTCTTACCCGTCGACTCAAATCCCTGTTGACAATGGCGCCCATCTCACAGTCCCTAAGACGGGTGTTATTTAAATTCCAACAGATTTCTTTGATGTTAACATCTCGTTTAAATGTAACCCATCCACGACGATACCACCGACGCTCTACCAAAGGATCAGCTATAGCAACTCTGAGAAAACCATCGAATTTCTGACACACTGCTTCAATTTCACTCTTGGTAATGGACGGAGCCAAATTGCGCAAAAAGATGGATGAGGTGCGATGCAGGGCTCTCGGTTGGGGACCTTCTTTAACCTTATCCAAATCAATGGTTTCAGGTTCTGGGTCCTCCTCCTCGGGCTTGTCCTTCTCCTTTTCTTTTTCGGTTTCGTTATCGGACGCTGATTTCTTTTCCTCTTCTTCTTCTACCACTTTGCTTTCCTCCTCCTTTGGTGTCTCCGCATCCTCCTCAACAGTATCCTTTTTTTCTTCATCCGCATCACCATTTGACTTTGTTTCCATTTTGTCGTCGTCTTCCTCCTCTTTGCCGTTTTCGATATGTGTTTCTTTTTCCACAGTGTTGTCTTCAATTTCCTTCTTGTTGTCACCCTCGTCCATTTGGTTTGATTTTTCTTTTACTTCAACTTCTTCCTCGTCCACTTTTGTTTCACTCTTGTCATCGCCCCCTTCTTCCTTCGTTTCGTCGTCTTTTACGGCTTCCAAGTCGTATTTACTTTTAACATCTTTGTCATCAGCTTCCTCTTCGCTGCTTGACGATGAACTAGATGAGTCTGAATCCGATGAAGAGGACGAGGAGGAATCCGAACTGTTTCGTTTACGTTTAAGAGACTTTTTCTTTTTCTCGTCGACGCTTGGTGGTTTCTCTTCCGCTTGAGCTGCACTATTGTCCTCATCCCAATTTTCTTCATTATCCGAACAACTTTTGCGCCTTATTGGATTTGGCGACACACACTTCGGCTCACTGTCGGCATCGTCACCTTTCTTTTCCACGGATGTTATAATGACATCATCATCATTGTCGGGTTTCTTATCGAAAATTCTCTCCGGATACGTGGTTTCTTTGGGTTTCTCATCCAATATCTTAAGATCCTCTTCTGTGCCGCCTTCGAGTTTGATAACAACTGTATCCAGAACACGTAAAAGAGGCTCGGTTTGTATGGTGTCAACGGAAACATTTGAAATCATACCATTCGTGAGCAATTCTTGGAATACATCAACACGTTTCTGAAAAGAAAAAAATCGATGAATTTAAATGTTTAAGGGCAAAAACAAATGGAATTTAAGAATAGAATAAAATGGAGGATCAGGTATGTAGTAGAATAAGGAAGCTAGTCGCAGGCATTGTTGTTTTGTATTACCTTTGTCAAATTTAACTCAAAAGTAAACAAAAACAAAATTCATGTGAATTTGTCGTAAGAGAAAACACAGGATAAAAAAAATAAATCAGCTCTTCTAACCGGACTAAATTCCTTATTTTACTATGCTCAGGTCCTACATAACGAATTGCCTTTTGAAAATTTCTTCAAGTAACTTTTTTTTTATAAAAATGGAGTTATATTTTTGCAAATATGAAATCAATTCGACCTACCTTCAGAAAATCAAACTGTTCTTCTTTGCGTTTTACACTATCCAGTGGGTGGTATTTGTTTTTAAACCTAAAGAACAAGAAAAACAAATACCACATAAGTCAAAGAATACAAGACGCTATTTCTGCATAGTATAATAGAACCCCTACATATTTACAAGTGGTTTGATTTCTACCACTCTTACTCTAGCGTGCGTAACTCAAATACTCGGATATCACCCATCGGACATTTTTGGGACCTAAAACTCGCCTTGTGGCCACATGATGTGATCCTTACAAATGTAAAGCATTTTTTCGATTTGTTTATTTCTTATGTATTTAAGTTTACACCAGTGTTTTCGAAATCTTACCTTTCATATGTTTATGTTAATAGAGAGTTTTCAAAACGGTTTTAATATAAACGCGGTTTAAGAAATCATTTTAAACACACATTGGCATTGCTCGCCAAGTGCAAAACAATAAAAAAAAATTCGAATCGAGTAAAATGATCGTCATCAATCATCATTCGGTAAACGAATGTGAAGGAAGAAATCAATGTGCAGCACATAACCCAATAGAGACATTATGTGCAGACCGTCCTACAGAGACTAAGGCGGAGGTCGTCGTAGATCCCCTAAGAACGCCTTTCTCAAAAAAGCTGTAGAGAAAAACTTATGTAAACATACAGTTGCACAGAGATATGGTAGAGATATCGATTAAGCAAAATGAATATAGTGATTGTTAATGCCAAAATACAAAAATAGTATGGTCCGACTTGTTTTGCATTAGCATCCTCAAAAGCGGGTATACATGCACGTTCACTTACCACTCCTCATCTTTGTGGGCTACAAAGAACTCGTTCAGTTGTTGGCGTTTGAATTCCAATTTGTATTCATTGTATTTTCGCAGGACTTCTGTGTCAGAGATACCATCATCTTGGGTATCTAAGAATTGTTTTAGTGTCATCATGGCTGGTTGTGTTTGCATGTCATTATTTGTCGCAGCTTCACGAGCGTGACCTCCATGGTGTAAGCCAGCTCCGTATGCACTGTGCAAACTATGAGCAGCATAGTGTTCATTCCAAGCATGTAGCAAATAGGTATCATAGGCTATAATTGTATAAATAAAGCAAGTTAAAAAAAAAAGAGTCGTAGAAGAACAAGATATTGTTACTGTTTGTATTAAATTGTTTCCGCTGAAACGTAAATTCTCTTAGTACCATAATAACTCATTGATTAAGATATATAAGGTCAATAAAAGCGCCCATATCTAACCCCAAGGAAATTTGTATCTCAAATTTAATTTAAATTGAAAATTTTTTTTCACATTAGCGTTAAGGGCTTTTAAGCAACCCACACACACATACCCAGATTCCATAGATCTGCCCCCACGAGTAATCCATTATTTTAACTTACGTCCGTATCTGGCATTTCCTCGCAAATCATCACCCCAATCAGGTCGCATTCGTTTTGCTGCCGGCATTCCTCTGTCAGGTGAACCATAACGATCTCTAGCTCCCCGATAATCACGGTAATCCGGCCTAGGGCCACGACCACCGCCTCCTCCTCTAAATGGATTACCCCTAATTATGAGGGTAAAAAAGATTCGTACTCGACATACATATCTCAAACATTTGTAAACTAACTTACCGCTCCGGCCAGTCATCACGACCACCACCACCTCCGCCGCCGCCTCGTCTGTCATCACGACGTTCTGAACGGTAACTTTCGCCAGAGCTGCGTTCACCGCGGAATTTGTCGCGGCGCTTGCGATCATACTCATCATCTGAATCGGCCATTGTCTGAAGAGAAATATAGTAATAAATCAATTAGAAAATAGCCAAATTTCTGTGCCACGCACAAATAAAGGAGAAAGTCTTCTTACAGCGCAAGCCTCAGAGTAACATAACCTCAAATTAGAAAAATACTTAATTGCACTTCATGCCCATTAAGTAAAAAATAATTATCAATGGTATTAAATACGTTTTATTATATTGAAAGCCTTCCGGACACTAAACAGTTATGAAGAAATAATAATTGTTTTTCATTTTATCTGGACCGCACCAGCTCTCCTTCCAGTGAGCTTTTGTACAAGCAATCATTTCTAATCGCAGTCTATCTTACCCCTTTCGTGGATTATACACAAATTACTCCGGATTTTTATTAAATGCTTTGTTCCAAATTTGTACCCTTAATTATTTGTGATTGAACTGTATTCAATTATTGTTTTATCTTTTATCGGAAGAAAAGGGTGTCGAACAGCGACGCGCGATTTGCCTGGATGCTAGCAGTGATTTTATTCAATAAGATTGCTGACACCTCAGTGGTGGTTACTCGGTTACTTTTGTTCGTTGTTGTAACAGTCATGGTAGAATTATCTACCGGGTAAACGCGTTAGCCCAGCTGATTTGTGGATGTTTCATCTCTTCGTGGGTAAGCTGTCAAATTTGATTATGTTTCTCTTTGTTTGTTGATAAAATTCAAAAAATTTCAATCAAAATACAATTTATAGACTTTGTATCAAATAAGACAATCTTATTAAAGGAACAGACCTAGTATAGATCGGCACGTCCAATTTTTTTTTTTTTTTTTTGGGTGTAGGGATCGTTATTTTAAGTAAAAAAAGTAAAATAAAAAAATCGGGGGAACCCCTATTTTTGGAGTTACGGGCTAAGTAACCCTCTCAGGGACCTATGTTGCTCGTACCGTGTGGTAGAACTTTTGGAAAGTCATTAAATTTATATTGCAATTAGTCGGGGGAGTTAAAATTCCCTCTGTACCTGAAGTCGATGTGTGGGAAAATCCGAAAAATCACTCGATTGTTTTAAAAAAAAATATTTTCTGGATATTTTTAAAAATCCGATATGTGGATAACTAAGACAGTTATCGAAACAATGTATTTAATTGTTTTTTGTTTATTTCGATCGTTTTACACAAAAAAGTTGTGAAATCGGTCCCATAACACGGCACCACACTCGTAGTATCATCCTGTTTGTCCGAACTTTGGGGGCCCACAACTCCGAAAATAGGCGTTGCCCCCGATTTTTTTTATTTAATTTTTTTTATTTAAAATTAAAAGTTCTATCCAATGGTAATAGTTTGGTGCCGAAGCGAGATGCCGACCCATTCTAGGTTTAAGCCGTAAGTGTATAAAAATAACGAAAATTTTACGAATCGACAATTCCGTTCAGTTTTAATTTTCTTGGTACTCAGCTCATTGCGAAAATTTCGTTGGCAAAATCAAGTCTAGGTTTGTTACGCCAAACTTAAGTATTTCGTACGAAAACGGTATATTTGTATATCGTTTATGTTTTACTTCAACATGGTTGGAATTTGTATATTATATACAATAACACTATCAAAAAGCTTCTCGTGTATTGAAATATTCAATGAAGAGAGTTATAGGCAAAATACACGACACAAAATGGTTGCGCAAAACACACTTTGCGCAAGCCGTTGTGCTGTGTGTGGTACTGGTTGTGCTGTTTGCACAGATTTTGTGTAAAAATGAAATCGGTTTGATTTTTGTGCATTTTGCGCAAACGCTTTGTGTTAAGTGTGGGGATTTTGCGCAAACTCTCTGTCAGTTGCGAAAAGTAAGAGCAAAACAATGGCGGAAGATAACATTTTTTGGACCGAATTCATAGAAGAATATCAAAACTTGTCTTCATTATGGAAAGTAAAAAGTAAGGAATATTGCAACAGGGTCCAAAAAACAGCGCATACGAAATTTTAGTAGAAAAATTAAAAGAAAAGGATCTTTTTTAAAGCGACGGCAAGCAGAATAACAGCTGCACAATTAGCATCCATCTCCGTCGGGTGTTAAAACGTGACTGGTAATAATATTTTGCGCAAAATTTATATATTTGAAAATATTAGTTTGCGCAAAGTGTATTTTGCGCAAGCATTTTGTGTCGTGTATTTTGCCTATAAGAGTGTGAACAGAGAATGACTAGGGTCTCCCTCGTTCTATTTGTTGGCATTTGAGTGAAGAGAAATTTTGATTGTCCACTTGTACATCGTTTTTGCAAATTTTACTCCCAGTTGATGTGTTTTATAGTGGACACGCGGCTGCAAAAGAATGAAAAACGCACAAGGCAACCCTATCACCTATCACCGTTTCTTCTTTGAAAGCATGTTTTCTTTAAGTTCTCCAAGTACTTACTTTCTCAGCTGTCTCATCGGTACCCCTTGGGTTCAAAATCATTTTGATATTTCGCTGTGATTGACGATGGTGATGTACTATGTATTCTCATTTGGCATCAATTTTGTCATTTCCTTGTGTTCGTCGAGGTGTAACCTATCGCTCGCAGACAAATATAACCAACAAAATATATTTTTTTTTATTGAATTTACCGCTCAGACTAATTTAAGAAAATATATTTAAATTTATTTAGATAAATAAATAATAATAAAAAAAAAACATCAAAATTTAAATTTAGTGGTAAAATATAAGACTTGGAATTCGGATGCGGAATAAAGATACTACGTTTCTTACCCTTCAAATATGAAACCTTACTTGAAGAAATTGAAAACACATAAAACGTTTCTTTTGAAGTTGTTGAATTCAGCGATTCATTGTTTTCATTGTTATTACTCAACATAACTCATTTTAAGCTAATTCATTTCAACACAAAAAATAATGATAAAAAATATGTAATAATAACTTCAAAATGTTAAATATGTAGAAAAACAGATTGTGACAAATCTTGGGCAGAATCCAGTTTGCTATATTGCACAGTGGGCCAAATTTGAAAAAGAACACGGTAATAATATCACAACTTTTAAAGTATTTCTCTAATTTTGGAATGTACTAGACATTTGTAGAAGAGGAGTCAGGCTTTCAGAATATTAAAATCAGCCACTACATTTGACAAGCCTTGTACTTCGGTATTATGATGTTACCGTTTATTTAAATGTTATTGTTACTAACAAAAATCTAAGCATTTAATAAATACTTCTTTAATTAAAACGAACAACAAAATTTGTTTCTGTAAATATGGAAATCATGGGCTGAACATTTGGAAAGAATGCACATTGAAACGATTCAAATTGACCTATAATAACTTCTTTATGCTGCATTCACATTGCAGCAGGAATGGTTCATTTGGAGATTTCGAGTAAATTAACAGCCGGCTATTGTATTGAAAAACATGCTTGGTTAAACTAAATCTACAAACACCAGATTTGGGTTGCAATATGTTCAGGACATAATCCAACCATCTTCCGTCTGTAATATGACCATAAACCAATTATAAAATTGACAGTCAAATTTTCTCTCCACTCGAATGCCAACAAGGAAAACGAGTGAAGCGTTACATTTCTGTCTCTCTTACTCTCTTCATTGAATATTTCAATGCACGAGCAGTTTTTTGATAATCCCAGTAGTAAACAACATCATGATATCAGTGATGCACTCGTAATGATTTTGTAGACCGAATGCATTTGATTTCAGATCCACTTTACTTTTACACTGGGGTGTCATAGGCTGCTTAAGTCAGGAGGGTTCTATGCCACAGCTGATCAACCTTAGAGTTGGCGAAACATGCAGGATAAAGTAAGAAAGAGAAATAGCGATAGATGACTGGAAGTATGTAGGGTTGCTTAATTATTTTCTCTCACATTTGCCTTTGTGCATTGAACAAAGACGATTTACAATTAGACGACCAGAAGATGTGCGGAACTTGGCAACCCTGGTAAAAGAGAACCAAAAAGTGCTAGGAGTTCACTCAAACGAATTTCTCTCTCGCGTCATATCTAGCTTATTTCATACTTTTTGCATAGTTTATGTAATTTTATGAAACAATACACTATCAAAACGCTGCTCGTGTATTGAAATATTCAATGAAGAGAGTAAGACAGAGAGTAGAGAAGTACTAGGGTTTCACTCGATTTGTTTGTTGGCATTTGAGTGAAAAGAAATTTTGACTGTCTACTTGTACATCGTTTGTGCATTGAACCAAAAGTACAAGAGTCATCAACTGAGTGTTTTTGTGATAATTAAATAGAGGAAAAAAGGGGTAACAAGTGAAATAAAGCAAACAGTAATGAAGTGGTACAGTAAAATTATTTATAGAGACTGCATATTAAACACAAATTTATTAAAATAAAGTTTTTTCTCATTCTGCATGGGTTGCCAAGTTTATATAACTCTGTGCTCCAACTTTTCCAGTGACTTTTATTGGTGTCCCGTCCAAGAAAAACAGCTGTTGCAAACTCTTAGTATAGTACTCTAGGGCTCGTGTATTGAAATATTCAACGGAGAGAGTAAGAGAGAGGCATTCCACTCCATGAGTAAATTTTCTTCTCCATACCATAGTTGCTTTATTAGAGAAGAAAGTCTTGTACATCCTTTTTGGTAGAATGTACATCCTTTTATAGAATATATATATAATAAGAGAATAATTTTTACTCATGGAGTGGAATACCAACAAAGAAACAAGTGAAGCGCCTCGGAATTCCACAACCAGTGAGCTTTTTGGAACGGTATTTTGAGAAACTTTTTCATGGCTAAATACTCGAAAGTCTCGCCATCACTATGTGAGGTGACCGCCGCCGAAAGAAATGTAAGGTGGTCTGTGCAGGGAACGAACCCACGTACTCATGTACAAGAGCCACACACACTACCCATTGCACCACCGACGGCTCTCTCTTACTCTCTTCATTGAATATTGCAATAGTAAATAGTTCTTGTACCCCACACAAAAAATGTTTAGTGTAAGAGTAAAACGCGTTTCTCTTTCGCGTCATATCTTGATTCGAAAAAACGGGTCCACCTAGAGACAGTTGGGTGTGGGCACTTAAACTAAAGCTATTCATCTCACAGATTCAGCGATGTCATTATTTCTCTCGTGCGACGTCTGTAAGCGTAGTTATGTCCAAGTTAAAAATCGCGCGAGTCTAAAAATAATTTTTTTTAAAAATCGCTCGACGTCTGATCAAAACTGAAGAAACAAAACCTAGCAGTAGTAAAATACAAAATACGGTGGGCTAGATTGACCTCCCGCCACCGTGTTGTTGGCATTGGGAATGAGGGTAAAAATAAACACTATCTGTTGACGACCCTCGCAAACGTTATGGTTATGGGGATCACGATTTAAGGATATGTACCGGGAATGTTGGGACACTGTACTCGCGGGGTATAAGGGTGAAATCCCAGCTGTCCGGGACATGCGATGGACAGGACATGGTTGTACGGAAAAGGCAAACTGCGGTATTTGTATCAGCTGCCATGGGTGAAATCACGAATTCGGGTGTTATAGTTGGCAAGATACCGCGCTATCTAGTCACAAGGTTCAACCCAGTGAGTGAACGCATAGCCACAATTCGCATCAAGGCGAAATATTGCAACATCTCGTTACTTTGGGGCGATGAGGTCGAAGAATAATTTTATGAGCACCTGGAGTGAGTATACGAACGCTACCCTGACCACAGCATTGAGATTATTCTAGGCGATGCTAATGCCAAATTGGAAAAGGAAAATGTTTTTCGACCAACAATTGGTAATTTTACCACTTCCACTTTCGATTATGGAATGGGAACATGGTAGTTAGTGGCACAAGATTCCAACCTGTGGGGTCTTGGTTACCTCTTGATCAGAAAACGAGGAACCACATTTATCACTTAGTAAGAGACTGCAGGCAATCTTCTTGTGTAGTTGATGTACGTGTGATCGACGTGGATCATTAACTGGTTTCTGGACTGAGGGGCGAAAACGTACGAGACCGAGCACGAGAAGAGCTGGATATTGACAAGCTGCAAATACTGGGCACATCAGGTGCATAGGACGGAGGCTCACTATCTGATTGGCTCAGAAGACTCCCCCACCAGCGCAGAGGAAGCACATCTCACATTCTGTGGAAACCGGTGTAAGAACAGAACTTGGCTATCAAAAACCGCGAAAGATAACCCATGGTACGACGAAGAATGTCGCACTAGAACTGATGAATGACGATGCACGTACGGCAACGAAACAGCCAGTTACAACGCGTACTGCGAATAAAGGCAAGGAAGGAAGGAATAAAGGCAAGGAAAGAAGGAAACCCAACTGTGGAGGTGACAGTGGGAGCAGAGAGAGAGATGGTGAAAGGATCGACGAGAATTGGAATCTATTGAAGGATAAGCACTCTAGATCTCCCAGTGAAGATCAGGAGACATTGATTGTGGAACATGGTGTTGATTGTTCCCCACCCAGCTAAGACGCAATTGGAACGGAAATCTCCTGGCTTATGGATAATAAAGCGGCGGGTGCGGATGGCAGCTTATTCGCCTGAATGCACAAATTGGAACTTCACAACATTCCAGAACAATGCGTTTAGAGGATGTTTATGAATCACCCCCACAACGCCCATCCATGTAATTTACAATTTAGCACACAAGCTTCCGGCAAAGGAAGTAGCTATGTACTTATACTCACAGCTAAAGAGCTACTTAATATGAAAGTTTCAAAATGGAAATTATATGATATCGTTGCAGAGAATTCTGAGGTAAAGCCGAATTATAGTCGGGGTTTATTTTATGTTTAACGGTATTTTTCATATTTGGTTCATTTAAATTTACAGGACTATGGGACCATACTTCACGACCACCATTTATAAATGCGACCGTATCTCATAAATGGTGCATCTAATCGCAAAAGGACTATATTTCGTGACCACCATCGGAAAATATGAAAATAACTATGTCTCTGGTTTATGCGAATAAACCACAAATAATTCCTGAGCTCAAAGCCGGAATCCAACGCATCGTCGGCGAAATAGGGCCACATCTTTCCCAAAATTCCACCCAGATATTTTATTTCATACTTATTCGAAAAATGTCTAGTTTAAAATGGAACAAAAATATAACCACTCGGTTAAAAAAAGCGTTTTATTTTTAAATCAATTCCTGCACTTTTTTGGGACAAAATTGGTGAAATTTTTCGTTGCAGCAACAAGCAACTTGTGGTATACAAATACTCCGGTTAGACATCGAAACGATCGTCCAGCAAATTTGAGTTGGAATCCTTGCTACCCGTTTCTGTTTAAATTTTGTTCCCTAACCAAAAAACTTATGTGGAATTACAACTTTCTAAAAATAACTCGGATCGATGACAACGAAAGTTGAGTGATTAAAAAATATGTCTCATTCATGCGACGAAGAGGTTCTCTTTCAGTATAGCTTTCCGATCAGAAAAATAATATGTACCTGTCAACTCACAGAACTATGTAACTGTTTAGAAAGAGGTTGTAACAACCGAAAATTCCGCTGTTGTCAGCGAATTGAAGTTGCCACAACCGAATTGAGATTGTTACTGCTGGATATAGTCTCAACAACTGAAACTAGGGTGAAGCAACCTCTAAAGCGCGCCACAGACTTGTCCATCATGAGCATGAGCTTCGTCAATAAATTTTTCTTTGGATTGTAAAATGTTGCAAAAACTACCAAAATTATTTGCGAGTACATT
Source organism: Phaonia tiefii (assembly GCA_963931995.1). Lineage (NCBI taxonomy): Eukaryota > Metazoa > Arthropoda > Insecta > Diptera > Muscidae > Phaonia > Phaonia tiefii. The sequence goes on from OZ008371.1 coordinate 12,238,515, forward strand.
AGTGATGTGAACCACATTGATTGCATTCTTGTTTCGATTTGGGAGTGGTGTTAAAATCACAATAAATATACCCGATAACCGAAGCTCATGCTTATGGTTGACATGTGTGTGGTCCGAATAATAGGTTGTGACTGCCTCTAATTCGGATGTGACGACATCTAATGTGTTTGTGACAACCTCTAAATTCGGTTACGGCTAATTAGGCTATATATTCTGTGGGTGTACAAAATGAAGTGATAGCTTCAATTTGACATCCACATATTACTTTACATATTTTTGTTCGGAATTGACCACCGTGCTATCCCAGTTAAATACTACAAAATTTCATGGGTATATTTAAACCTTTTCAACATTAAATAAATTAGCATTAATATGAAATATAAATACGATATTGATACAAAGCTGCTAATTTGAATATTACGATTGGGATGTATGATTTGATTACACATTGTAACGTGGACCTGCAGCAACAGTAGCAGCAGGTACACAACATTTCTCTTTCAATATTCGATTCGAAACCCGTTGGTGTCAAACGTATGCCTTTGGCTTTATGGCTTTATTGGAGCAATTCAATGACATAAAAAAACAGAAACACTACCAAAACCGGAGACACCGCGAGTACAGCGTTAACGAAAAAAAAGTATGTTAAGGTCAGGGCAACCGGGTATCATCCGCAGCAGCATCCACACAATCATCATCATTCTCATCATGAATGAGCTCAGGCTTTAATATAGACGTAGTAATAAGTATTTTGCTTAATAATTTTAGCGTTTTTTTCTTTTTTGCAATAAAATGCATTGAAACCTGTTTGGTCAGTGATCTTAAACGTACGACCATAAACCACACAATAATAATGATTGTTTACAAATTATGGTCAGAAATTTTTTTTGTTTTTAAATCTGTATTCACTTGCTGTTTGATGGTGGAGATTTCAATATCGTACTAAGCCACTGAACACCATCAACCACTCCCTACACACAATTGAAATTACTGGTAAGCTGATGGTTGATTTGAATTTTCTGCTAACTTGTCTGGCGGTATTTTGTGTGGGCAAAAAAGTAGTCTTTCATTCCTATAAAATTCTTCCTGTTTTCCTCATACTCGTGCATATGTATGTATATACATATGCAGCCAGCCATCTACACCATGACAAAAATAAATATTTGTCTACCTAATATGATTTTGAAACCAATCATTTCGATACGATTATTTAACACGTGCTCTTTGGTACTAAAAAAACCTAATCAATTTGCTTTTGCTCCCAGTCGGAGTCAGTCACTGAAATCACGCACCTAAAACTACAAATTAAATTTCATTCAATGTTAATGATTTTCGCTGTTGTTGATTTTTCAAAACCCGTTTTTTATCCCAAAAATAAGATTTGCAATAGATGTTGACATATGTAAACCAAAACCCGCCATAATATTTAATTAGAAACGTGATTCATATATTTCTTTCAGTCTTTTTTTTGTCATTTATAGAAGACGAAGTGTTTCGAGTTAGCAACGTTATAAAGAATCATCACAAAATTCTTTTACGTGCTAAAATCAAATTTCGAAAGTTCTTAAACTACAAGTCTGAATTAACATCCGGCTAGAGGAATTCTTGGTTGAGAACAAATATATCACGCGGAGATCCCACAAATATAAACAAAGATATTTTGTCAAATAATTGGTTAAAATGTTAATTATCATAACAAAAGGAGTGGCTAAATTGTATACATATGCACATATATCATTTTATAAATTAGCAATGAAACAAATTTATACTACTTCCAGCTAAATTATGTATACCGACATACACACTTATTTAAATATTTTACTTAATTCACACAACAAGCAAAATAAACGGATGTGTAGAGATTTCGTCGTAACGAACAGCTGACAACTGACGAAAATCTGATATTGAGTAGGATTGAAACAGTGAGAAACTCAAATATTTCGACAACTCCGGAATCACAATAAGGACGGGTTCCGCCTTAATAGGGACGGAAATTGTTATTTTATGCATATTATTATGATTTTACAAATTGTTCCTTTTTAACACTATTTTATTTCCAGTTAATATAACAAGTACAGTTCTAAAATGGTTATTTTTATACAGTCTTATATACACTCAAATTAACTTCCAAAATAAGTAATTACTCAATAACTACTATTACTAGACGATGTATACATTTACACCAAAAATTATGTACACGTAGAGAAGGAAAACACCCCGCAATCTGGCAACCCTCGTAGAAGGGAACCAAAAAAGTCGACGCGATTCACTCAAACGCATTTCTTTCCCGCGTCATAATTTGATTATTTCATACTTTTTACATACTTTATGTAATTTTATTTAAATACGGTTGGAATTTCTATAGTTAAATAGAATAACATCATCAGAAAACTGCTCGTGTATTGAAATATTCAACGAAGAGAGTAGGAGAGCGATCAGAGAAACGACACGCTTCACTCGCTTTCTTTGATGGCATTCCACTCCATGAGTAAATTTTCTTCTCTATACAATAGTTGCTTTATGTTTACACGTTAGAAGTCTGATTGACTCGAAATGTGCCACCAAACGGCTATTTATATGAGTTACACTTTGGTACAAAGTCATTTCGAAGTTTGTTGTTTCGTTTTCTTATATCAGTTATAACTTATTGACAGTCGTTTCCAGAAGCACCTCGTACTTCCATCTGCTAAACTGTTTGATGATTGGTTTGCGACACATTTTTGCCAGAAGTTAAGAAATATTACGAAAGAAATAATGTGTCCCATAAAGCATTGCTTGTAATTGATAATGCTCCGGGCCACTCCATCAGTTTGAATAATATTAATGATAATATTAAAATCCTATTTTTACCTCCCATTGCCACCTCTCTTATTCAACCTATGGACCAGGGCGTTATTGCCGCATTCAAGAAATACTATTTAGGACTAAGTTTTAGCGACCTAATTGCTGCAATCGACAAACAATCAGACCAAAATGGTAAAAATAACGACGTTGTCAGACAATCTTGGAAAAATATGTCATGCAAGCAGTGAAGAGCCGTCGGTGGTGCAATGGTAGTGTGCGCGGCTCTTGTGCATGAGGAAGGGGGTTCGATCCCTACTTAGACCACCTTAAATTTCTTTTGACGGCGGTCACCTCGCTTAGTGACGGCAACACTATCGAGTATTTAGCCATGAAAAAGCTTCTCGAAATACCGTTCGGAACCGGTGTAAAACTGTAGGCCCCAATCAGTGAGTGTAAAACTAGAACGCGCACAGCTCACTGGTTGTGAGAAGCTCTCCCTAATCCCCTCGTGGTATGTAACGGGAAAACATTTATTTATTTAAGCAGTGAACAACATTAACAAAAGTTGGAAAGAGTTTCTGTATCGACAACGAGAAATGCAAGAAGGAAATGATGAAAATCTTAACGATATATACGCGGAAATTGTACGTTTGGCCCACACATTAGAGTTTATTGATATTGAACATTCCGATATTATTGATCACTTAAATTTGGGGGACAAACCTTTAACTAACTCGAGCTATTTGCATTAACAAATGTTTCAAATCAACATGGTGTAAAAGAAGATACTTCTATTATCGAAACTTGTGGAGGGGATTCCCAAATTCCATTTGCAAAACTGTCGGAAACTTTTGCCAGCGTTAACAAGGCAATGCAAATTTTGGAAGAATTTGACGAAGATGACGAAAGAGTTGAATTTACAAAAATGCAAGCCTTAAGTATTACCGGGATCTGTTGGTTGGTTGGTTTACGTGGTTGCTAAAGATACTATTTAGCTTCTAATGTACAGTGTCTATATCAAACCTGTTAATCGGAGATACATCATTAGATCCCTAGATCTATCTCGTGTACCTCAGTGAGGTTGTGTAGGAAGGGACGACCTATAGTCTTTAGGCGTCTATTCATTAGAGCCGTACAACTGCAGAGATGTTCCACCATATCCACCTCCTCTGCGTCTTCGCAGGCACAGCAGTGGTCGAGGCAATTAGCCTTGACATGTTCCCCTATTTTGGCTAATCAGGGAGTTAGTCCGTTGAATGTTATATTCTGCCAATGTGTTTCTGGATATGCGGCACGCGTCCGTTCTATCCCATCTGGCCTTAACTCGTTCAAGGTAATGCAGGAAAATAACTCTTTTGATCGACCCTATAGGCGTTGAGACTGACACCATACGGAGTTCGGTGGAAGAGGATCCTGCCCTGGCTAGTTCGTCTGCCCTTTGGTTCCCAAGGAGACCCTTGTGGTCTGGTATCCAAGTAAGAACCACATTGGCCAGTCGACCTAGCTCGATAAGTTTTCCCTACATTCACTAACGATTTTAGTAGATTCAGTGTTGTTAGATTTAATTGATAGGAGAGCCGCCTGGCTATCAACAAATATTCCAATGCGCTCTGTTCTCCGTTGTAGTATAAGTTCGGCGCAGGCTTCCTTGATGGTCAGTACTTCCGCTTGGAAGACGCTGCACTTGTCTGGAAGCTTGAATGATAAATTGAGGCTTGCCCCTTCGGAGAAGACACCCGAGCCGGTTCCACATTCCATTTTGGATCCGTCCGTAAATACTTTGGTGTCAAAACCTGGGATATGTATGTATGTTATCAGAAACGTCTGCCATAAGCCATGACATCAAAATAGTGTTTGTTCCATATTCGAATTAGGGGCAACCAATATGGGCAACACTTTCATGCCGGAATGGGATTCCTGGAATAAAGGAGTTTCTGGTATAGGGGGATATGTAGATTTCTATACGGATGAATCGAAAACGAATTATTATGGGCCTAATTATGTAAAAAAAACTATATCTACTTCATTATCGTTTTGTCGGTAGTAACGTTTTATATATATATGTATTTTTAATGGTTCTATGATCAGCATTATCGACATAACGATATCGTTTGGACGATTATCGTCATGCACAATTAGGCCCCAGGTAGGATATAGAGTCTACTCTAGGAAACTAGGGTTGTCTCTCGTAGATTACCTGAACGTTGTAGCTACTAGGGAAGCGACCGGCTGACTGAGGGATAATAGTCGCGCAGTCATTGGGGAAAATGTCTTGCCTGACAGTTAGGTGGTAATCAAGTCCCTGAAATCAGTATTCCTGAACTCAAAATCTAGCCAGGACTGTCTCTTACCTAAATGGCCCAGCAGTACGATATCCAGAGCGGATGAGCTGGCCAGACCTGGGGGCACCCTACGTGTTGGCATGCGCCTAGCGACTTGTAAGCATATCTTGCAAAAACGCTCCTATATGAGATGCAGATTGTGTACACGCAAGACAAATTCTTCAGCCTCTGCCCATGCTCAAAGTTTTAATTTTTGTTTCAGATTTGACCACAGATTTTTAGGACATAGTCTGATTGGTAAACATGCCACAAATTAAGCTAGATCGCTGCTAGGGTATTATCGACAAAACCTCTGTTTGTTAGTCTTGTTAGATCAGGGGACTAGAATATGTTTGTGTTGTCTGGTGTCAGTATAATTTAATATCTTCTTTTCGAGTTACGTGGTTTCGCTTGGAACCTTAATTATTTGACATCATATAAAAATCGATTGATACTTATTGACGTACACGCTGGAAAACGGGACCAGTAACATAGTGCGGGACCAATGGACCATGTATATATTTCCAAGCATTGCTTTCATGAATTGAAGATCTGCTGCTTTTTTGTTCTTTGTTGTCTGTAACGTTTTTGTTTTCAATAAACAAAGCCACATTTGTGTCACAAAAATATATACTATAACCTACTAATTTATTGTGTCTCAAACAAGTAATATTGAATAACAAACACAAAGTGTTTGGATACAAGTGTAATATATTTGCGACAAGCTACAAACACGTTATATTTACATCCAAACAACAGCAAAATACATATTTTTCAGCGTGTAGATAGATATACACTCCGGTTCACTTATTTAAAGGCACTAAAAATTCCGTATTCAGCAGCCTGTATCTTTTGCAATTTGTAACCGATTGCAGAATTTTAAATTGCCTTTATTCAAGTGAACGAAAAAATTGCCTTTAAATTGCCTTTATTCAAGTGAACGAAAAAATATAGCCATTTTTGGACTTTTTTTTATAAATTGCTCAAAAAAAGTTCTTTGGTTAAGAAACCACTATTGTCATGATTTTTTTTTATATCTCAAGATGTCTAGCTTCCATTTCCATTTTGAAATTCTGCAATCGGTTACAAATGGCACAATCGCTTTACAATTTCACAAAACAAATTTGATCCAAAGATATTTTGGGTCTAATATAACTCGTTCTATGCGTTACCTTTCAATCGCTATGGGTAAGGGTATAAATATAATAGATATCGCCGAAATCAAAAACGGTAGATTTCGAGTGCAGCGTAAGAGAATCTTAACGCTATTTATAACTTTATTAAAGTTTGATGCTTTCAATACGGAATCTACTTTGATTTCCTTCCTATGGCCAGTTAAAATACTTTGCCACTGTTCCTTTGTGTATCATGCGTGTATGATATTGTTGGGATTCCAATAAATTCTGATCGAAATCAAATAAATCTGTTTTGTCAATGAATATATTATTTAATTGCCATAGATATAATTAACTCATTTATCAAAAATCTAATTAAAACTGAACGCACGACGATACCACCAAACCAAATTCAAATATTAAGCGACTTTGAATCATATCCATAGTCTTCGCTATCATATTTTAACATCAAAATCTATAATAAAACTTCATAAATCATTATGACTTCTTGAGGATAATATCCACTATAACAAAATTTGGCAATCAAACGAATATGTGGAATACTGGTGCTGTGTCTCACTCACTATTAATATGGCACCAAGGCATGCATGCCATCATGCCACAAGACATAACGATAGCATTCATTCCAACGCCACCGCCACCGCTACCGTTCAATTCTTTCACTAACGTCACTCACTTATTCGCCGCTATACATGTAGTACGATACTACTATCCATCACTCCCCGCCGCAGACAGTAATGATGGTCCCTTAACAAACGGAAAAATGTTTCTTGATGATTTAAATTAAATTTTTTATTTTCGTAAATGGGTTTCATATTTTCGAGCTGGGAGTTGTGGATTTGTGAAGTAATGACGTTATGATGATTGTCTTGTACCTTTCTCGCTAGACTCTTCAGTGGGTTATGATGACGAGGATGGTTTGTCGTTTGATTGTGATTTGTGGTCCATTGTCTGAGATTGCCCCGTCTCCGGTAAACCGCGCTTGGTGAACGAGATTGTTATTTTCGTGTTTTGTTATTAACAATTAAACTGCAATATTTTTAACGCCTTCAGTTTCCCATTTTTCGGAAACTTTGTACATATGTGGTTCGTGAGTTAATTATGATGATTATGTTGTTTGTGCTGGTGTTGTATGGTGTGGTGAATAAGATGCGATGAGGCAATCAATATCAGGTTTATTAATTTAATTTTCGGAAACATTAATACATATAATTTTAATACCAATCGTCAACTGGTTGACGTCTGACAGGCCTAACTGCCCGTCACTGATAGATTAGAGAAAAAAAACAATTGTGTTAATTTAATGTCCAATGCTAACATTTCTATTGTTTACGTTTTTACTTCTTCCAATTTAATCGTATGAATGCAATTAATATAAATTGGATAAACAAAAACTGAATTGTTTAAATCGTATTAAGAATCCCAAGAAGATGATCGCGCTGTGTGATACCAAACAATACGACAATACGTATGACTGACTGACTTGTCTACGATTCGTACTTGTGTATATTTGTATTTGTATTGAAACTCCTAACATCCGGGTAAAGGCGCCAGTTATTTATTGATTTATGTTGAAATTCTATTGAAAAGTTCAAATGTTCTCATCAACACCGATGATGGTTTCTGTTTTAAACTTCCCCCTCTTTTCAATTAAATTAAAGTCTGGCAATTAAATACTTATTTGCAATTCATTGAAAAAAAATATTTCTAACATCCAATGTGAGAAAAATTACTCAATAGAACTAAAACCGTTTGTATTTAAAAAAATATGTATACATTCTTAAAAAGTAAAGAAAATTAACAAAAATGGTGGACAAAGAAAGCTGTGGCGATTTACTGTTAAGACCCGTACTCAGTTCTTATGAACTGTTCGTTGCCATAAGAAATACATACATACGTGATAAAAAAAATAACGAAAATTTGGTGAACCGAAAATTTCGATCACTTTCATTTGCTGTCAAGCCCCGTATTCATAAGAGGTTGATTGAACTGAATTTCACCTGTGGGGACTAAATTCAGTCGTGACAACCTCAATCCAGCTGTGGCAACTGCATTTCGGTGGAAACAGCCGCAGTTACGGTTGCTACAACTTCTTCAATTTTCAAGCAATTAATTTTATGAGTGTAGAGACAATTTCTCAATATAAAGACTACACCCACTGAAAAATTTGGTTGAGATTACCGAACAAGCCGTTACCGAATTTACTCTAGATGACATCACACCTCAATTAGAGGTTGTCACAACCAACTTTAAAGGCTGTCACAATCGAATTTAAAGGCTGACACAACCGAATTTAAAGGTTGTCATAGAAGTTGACCTAACAGAACTTAGATGTTGTCAAAACCGAATTAGAGGTTGTCTCAACCCAGGGGGATTCAATGGCACAGCTGATCGAAAAGGTACTAGGCCGATGATAGAGAACGAGAGACCAAAGAAGACGGGAACTAATTTTAAATAGTGTTTATTGATACTAATGACAGCTAAATTATGTTTTGTGTTGTTTGCATTGAACGAAAATACGGATTCCCTTTGATTTCTGACCGTTTTATGTCCAACGAAAGTGTAAAATTGGTAAAATACCGCAGCAAATAAAACTCTACCTCGTCGTCATGAAGAGGCAACGGAGAGAGTAATGGAAACTCTTAAGTATTTCTCTATGCTCAACCGAATGTAGACGTTATTATAAACTAATAAAAATGTTGAGGATGAAGGATTGCCCAACCAAATTTTTTCCGACGATTGTTGAAAACGCCAAGTCTTCGTGAGATACGGAGGTTTGGGATAATTACAAAGTTGAGCTAAGGCGATATTAGTAGAATGCACTCAGACGGACCAAGACAAACTCGTAGATTATCTCTTGTAAATCAATAGAAGATATATCCGAGGCGTCGACACTAAGGTGTCGGGCAACACAACGATAGGTACCTTAATGACTCTTCTGGACAGTGCACAACATGCCTCACTCGATATCATAATGGACACCCACTTCCTTGGTAACTCGCTGAGCGAGAAGGCCACTGTAAGTGAACATACTGATTATAGATCAGAACTTGCCATTGACATTTTTACTAAATCCAGGATTAAATGGCCCAATATGTTATCATCAGCGGAACTTAAGGCTGTGGCCGTTCTATTGATCCCCTAGCTGACAAAGTTATCGCGTATACATCGCGTATATAAACTTCAAAATAGATGAACACTTGCGGGCAAATTTGATGTAAGACTGATATCTGGTGCGCAGCATGCGTACTGCAAGGACAGGGCTACAGAAACAGCACTGCATGAATTTGTAGGGTACATAGACAAATCGTTGCCTACTAAGGGTTGTTTATATATTGACATTCAAGATGCGTTCAATAATATTACGTCTAATGCGATACGTGCCCACCAGGAGACGTGTCACGGACGTATTGGGCACCTTGGCATATACCAGATATTTTAACGCAGGCACTTCTATGGAACCTTGAGCTAAATGGAATATTGGTCACTCTCGAAAATGAGGGTGCGAAAATTGTTGCTTCTGCGGACGACGTGGCAATAACTATAAGGGCAAGTATCCCAGTAAGCTATGGCTGAAAATGGACTAGATGTAACCCCGGCCAAGACCCAGCTGGTTCTTTTTACTCGAAGATATAAGAAGATACATACATATATATTTATTGTGGAACCTATTACTTTGAATGGTACTGATATTAAGCTTGTAGAGTGTGCAAACTACATGGGTGTTATTTTGGACAGCAACTTTAGTTCCAGACTCAACATAGTGGAAAAGTAAATAAAGGTGACAATAGCCCTATACACCTGCAAGCGGAATGTAGGTTGTAAACGGGGTCTTTCGCCGAGGATAGTTCACCGGGATCCATACAGCGGTGGTGAGGCCGACAAGGCTCAATGGAGTTATCGAGTTATGGCAAGTGCTTGAGAAACCCACGTATTGTGCACAACTAACTAGATTTCTAATAACTGCGAAGAAGTAAACCGGAAAATGATTTTTAAAAATTACTGTTTTATATATTTTCTTTGAGTGTATCAAAAAACCATATACGTACTTCTGCCAAAACTACAACAACAACAACAACACAAGAAATTTGTCAGTCACGTCACACGATCAGCACGAACGAAGAAAACAAAAAAAAAACGTCAACAGCAGTCAAAAAACCCACGATAAATAATAACAGCAACGAGCTGAAAATCATTAATAGTGACGTTAGAACACTCGCAGTGAGTGAGCACGATTCTATAAACCCAACTAACAAACACATCAAGACCAGCGGCGAAAACCTAAAACGGATTACAACGTTGAGAACAATAACGACGTCTACAATACCAGTAATTGCAAATAAGCCTAATAGAAAACAAACTAATAGAAATAAACTGAAAAAATTAGAATAAATCATAGAAACGGGCCGAATACTTGGCCTAATAATTATTCCGTATTCGGTAGAAAATTAGCCTTCGAATGAAAACATTTTAATTTTTTTTAGGTTAAGGCCTATACCAAGTTTAATATTTCTTACAAAATCTTACAAAAATGAATACAAAAAAATGTCTGCGAAATGTCGACTAAAATTATTAATGCTGTCAATCAATTCCCATTCAATTTATCAAATAAATTTTTTTTGTTAAAATAAAACTTAAGAAGACGATATACATTTGTCAAGTTTGATTAGTGGCTGTCCAATGTCGCTGCGAAAAAATACGTTTGGTAAAACACAATTTGGCACTAACAAACTTAATACCTGCCTTTAAATATGATTTGGTGCGATTGAACTTGAATAGTTTTTGAAATTTCTTTCACCTTAAATCAACACATTCCTAGTAATTTTTTTTATGTCCAGTTTTTAACCGCGTTTTACTTTCACCAGCAGTTCTATTCAGGATGTGCACGCAAAGAAAAATTGCGTTACGCCCAAACAAAATCTCAGATAAATGAACTTTGTTTGGGGAATTTAATTGCGACCAACGAGCATTTGTTAAATTCAACCTAGGATTCTCATTTATGATAATCATTATAATAAATTATTTTCGAGAACCTAATTATGTACTACCACCTTATCAGTGATCGACAGTATGGCTTTCATACCGCTACAGGAGACCTAATGGCGTTCCCTTCGGAAAAATTCTTCACAAGCTTGGGGAAAACAAAGCGGTGTCTCTGGATTAGGGTGTACTGAAAACCGGGTGTACGGGACCGTCAAACTTTTTTGGCGTAGAATACGTCTTACCTTACGGTATAGGGAGTAATGTCAGATTGTTATTGTTGTAATCTTTATTTCATTGATTATGAAGAAAGATAACTTTTTTTAAAAATTTTTTTGTAGGTAAATGAAGATGTTATCTTTCGTTTGATATACATTTCATATTGGTTGATATCTTCCTAATATTTAAATTTCTCAAATGAAAATTGTTTAAACACATACACTCAAACATATGTGTGGTGTTTGGTTGAGTGTTTGAGTTTGTAGCGTGAACACAAACTATGCTGCTGTTTCAGTGTGGACACAAACCTTCGGCTGTTGTTTTGATTGATGAAATATTGAAATTTCGTATATTTCGTATATATTTAATCAAATTGATTTGCGTCTGTTATTTATCATTTATCCTTACTCTTTTAATTTAAAAACATATTTATCCTATTTTTCCTACCATAAGCTTATGTATATTATCAAAAGTAACTATCAAATAAATAAATAAATTCATTTGCTTATGTTATTTATCATTTATTGTTATATGTGACCTGGTCTACGGAAAGGGGGCTTAGGTGTCAAAAAATCAATTTTCACTTTTTGGTTGATTCGGATGGAAGATGAGATGCTTTTTCACGTGGTGAAAAGCAGAAAATTCTAACTTGCCTAGAAGTGTACTAAAAATGTAGAGAAAGAAGAGTAAAAATACGACAAAATATAATTTATTGGTAATGAACCAAATACATTGAATTATAAGCTATAAAGGCATGATTATACAGTAGAAAAACGTATTATGGGCCAAAAATAATAATGCTGAGTAGTTTATGTATTTTTCTTTGTTGTCGTTTTCCTTGAGATCTTTTTACGTGTTGATCCTGAGGAAGATGGACCTGGTTCCTCGTCTGGTTTAAGAACATCTTCACTAGTTTTTGCCTTCCGTTTCTTCGATGGCAAATCTTTCGGCAATGGAGCCACAATATCTACTTTAGATATATCCGAAACTAAGCTGCGAAGATTCTGATAAATGTACCACTGACGTTCCAAAGATAAACCGGCTGGTTGTATAACTTTCGGCATTTCAGCATCGATAGGTTTTAACAGAAGCTTAAAGGACTGCACTTCTTCACTGTCTGCGAATTTCTTTGTTTTTACACAATCTGTAGAGATTATGAAATGATGGAATTGCGTTATTCCAACAAGTGACTTGTACAGTGGTTTAAAATAGCTGTCCCATTCATACCAGACGACTTTTTCAGCCGATACAGCTTTATTATAACCCCCAGGTGATGATGCCTCGACACACTGCAGTAAATCTGCATACGTGTCGATCTTACTGACGGCATACTTACTTTTGAAAACACCGAAGTAACGATCAGGCGCGAATTTTGTTACCAGCTCCTCCTCCTTTACATCAACAACATACAGGTCCATGTTAACAAAAGTTTGTTCGGTATCATCTTCTGCCTGAGATACACATACTTCGTCTTCATCATCAACGCTCTCTTCATAGTTTTCATCATCGTTTCATCATCCTTTTCATGGAAATATTGTCCGTATACGGCACTGAACTCCTCATCAACACTCATGTTTCAGTTCATGCGAAATGCGAAGACGATAATCAACAGAAACAGTAAACGTCACTTCTTCAGTGTTACTTTTTTAAATGTTCCACACTAGCAACTTACACGATGAACTATAATAATATTCCGACCAACAACAACACTTACTGGACCAACAACAACACTACGATATTCTGTGGGTCAATCAATTTTAAATGATCAGTTGGGTTTAAGAAAGCTGTCCGCAAGATGGGTGCCGCGTTTGCTCTCAATCAAAGGATTGTTTGGAGTTGTTTAATTGGGCTATGAATTGGTACGATGAAAATTGGTACGATGAAATTATTGATCAAACAAATGCCTATTTTATGGACCTCGAAAAATCCTATTTTTGGAAAGGATACAAAAATTGGAGAAACGTTGGAGTTAAGTGTATTGACCTAAAAAGAGATTATGTCGAAAAATATATTTTTTTCCAAAAAAAACTGTGTTTCATTCAAAAAGTCACGGACTTATTGATCCGCCTCGTATTTTCAAAATTTTAACAGAGAACTTGTCTTCGCGGGAGCGGTTTAAAGTTGACAATATAAGGCTATTTATGGAATAGGCAATGGCCTCCGCAACTTTGCTGATACATACGCACTCCTTTGTCAAAATTTTCCATGACCATTTTGCATAAATATTCCCCTTCAAGGCGTGGATGATTGTGGGCTTTTAACTTTAAACTTCAAAAAGCCTAAAGACAAAAAGGTCATCGGCGTTAAACCGAATGATTCGGGCGGCCAGTTCTGATCCCAAAATCTGGAAATTGCACGACCAGGAAATGACTCATACAGTAATTGAAATGATTCTCGGACTGTATGGCATGTAGCACCGTCTTTTTGAAACCTCTCGCAAATTTGGCATATGGCTTGTCGTGTTGATAATCTTGTTCATATTTACTGCTGCCTTTATTATTATTATCTCCATTAAGATGTTAGAGAGATTGCACGAAAGTGTGTCGCCTTGTCTCAGTCCTCGCTTGATACAGAATGGTTCGGTGAGGTCTTTCCCCACCTTCACGGCTGATTTGGTGTTGGTCAGCGTCATTCTACAGAGGCGGATCAGTTTTGCCGGAATCCCAAATTCAGACATATCTTCGTAAAAATTTCCCTGTATGGGGCTATCGAAAGCAGCTTTGTAATCGACAAAAAGATGGTATGTATCGATTTGGTTTTCTTGGGTCTTTTCCAGCATTTGGTGTAGCGTAAATATTTGGTCAGTCGTGAACTTCCCTGGTCTAAAACCACACTGATAACGTCCAACCAGGTTTTCAAAAATTGGCTTTAGTCTTTCACATAATACGCTCGACAAGACCTTATACGCGATAAAAGACTGATACCGCGATAGTTGGAACATACACACGGATCACCATTTTTGAATACAGGATATAATACACCGACGGCCTTATTCATAAAAAGTTATGAGAGATTTGAGAGACGATTTGTCATAAAAAAAAAACTCTCTCAAATCTCCCACAATTTTTTAGGAATAAGGCCATGAGACTCCAATCGTCAGGCATAGATTCCCCCAACCATATACCGCATATAAGTTGATGCATGTGGGCTAGAAGTCCTTCGCTACCGGCCTTAGAAAGCTTCAGCGGGTAGTCCATCCACCCCAGGAGCTTAATTATTCTTTAGCCGGGAGATTGCCATTCTAATGTCGTCTTGGCTGGGGGTGGTACAATCTTTTGTGGTATTGCTTAACCCAATAACCCTTTAAGCACCGGAATATCCATCCATGCTTAACGACGCTGGGTTTCAGAATTCGGTAGTTTTTGGTTTATGTAAGCTTTCAGGGTGGCCGGGCTTAGGGATCTTCTCTTCTGGGGCTTCGGAATAGTTTCTTCGTTTCGTCAGATCTCCAATATTAGATCTCCAAAAACAAAAACGACCGATATCTCGATAACTAAGCGAGTTATCGGCAAATTGTTCTGCTTCACTTTGAATCCGGACCTCGGTTATCGTATTCTCCCGAAGATTGTACGGGCGGCGCTAACAGTCGTATCAAACATGTTCTTGGTGGGACGGTGCTCACGTGTGGTTAAGGACTTCACGTCGAGAACCACATTAAATCTCGCGTACTCTCACAAAGACAGGTGCCAACATAAAAAACTTCAAGCCGATTTCAGACGGTGCGTCGTCGATGCTGACCATCAATTTGTTCAGCCGCCGACGACAATGTCGGGTCGGCTCCACTCTCTGATCAGTGAGCAGTGTAAGCTGCTGACAACAGTTCTGAACATTTTCAAGGTCGGTCGTTTGAAATGTGCTGATATGTACGCCAAAGGTATTGCTTTTATCCTTATCTTTATATACCACTTTATATATACATAAATCGACAAACACATTTTCTTCCCTAAATATTACACCATATGAAGTGCTTTATGTACTCGTTTTCTAATTTGTTGGAATAAAACTATCAAATATTCTCACTTAATACGCTATTAATTAACAGAAACAATTATAATTAGGTTTTGATAACCTCTAACTTCGGTGACAACCTTAAATGCGTTTGTGACAACCTCTAATTAGGTTGCGACAACCTCTTAATTGGGATGTGGCAGCATCTGATGACGTTGTGGCAACCTCAAGCGTGGTTCTGACGACCTCTAATGTGATTGTGATAACCTGTAATGTAATTGCGACATACGCTAATGCAGTTGTGACAACCTCTAATTCGGTTGTGATGACCTCTACTGTAGTTGTGACAACCTCTTAAGCTCTAAATTCGGTTGTCTCAACCGAATTTTTCTGTAAATGTTTTCTGTTAACTTCAAATTCGGCTTAACAAATCCCTTCTTCGGCATGACTCGTCGAACTGTAATTACAAATATTTTATAAATTTCTAATGCGCGCAATTTGATTTGTGTTCTTAATCAAATGTTTCAACAAAACAATAAATAAATGGAAAATAATATTTCTATTACGAATTAGTCTCATATCTGATCTCATTGTATTGAATTTATTATATTGTATAACTAAACAAAAAAAAAAACATATATTAGCAGTACAAAATAAGACAAAATTATATGATATGCATACTAAGTATGATTATTCAAGTTGTTGTGGCTTTTTTCCTTCAAATTCGTATTATTGTTTTTTTTTTTTTGTTTATAACAACTTCATAAATTTTTAACACTCTTTTGTGTAAAGTGACTGACTGACTCTCGACTTCCTTAAAAAGTAAATTTCCAAATAATCAACAACAATAATAATACTCGTACAACAAACATCTTAACTCATCGATATTTGACACCGGGGAGAAGGAGATGGTTCCACTAGGTACTACTCGTGTTTCGATGGTGATGCACAGTAATGGTAATGAAGATGATGATGCAGTTGCAGATGAGTCTCGATGAGGCTGACAATCAATGAATAACCATAACTTTTAAATGAATCTCACAAAAAGCACTACAAAAACAACAAGACCCAACTCCAGGGTTTTATTAAGTACCACCACACATTGGGGGATATAGAAGAAATTTGTTCACCATTAAGTTTCTTGAATTATTTAAGTTAAGAACCTCTTCAGAAAATACTCTAAAACCTACTTTGCCAAGGAGCTTGGAACCATGAGAATAGAAACCTAAATACCTTCTATAAGTTTTTCTCAAAAATTGAAGTCGGTGTCATATAATCCACTTCGGTTGTACATTGTTACATTTACCTGAAAATCGTCTCCTGGCCATATGGTCTCGTCTATCGGTAGGGATCGTGCGAAGGGCACCTATTGCCATTCCCAGGAACAGACATAGGTAAGTGGATTTTGTCCAGTACAGGCAACCAAACGAATATAAAGGTCACTGTGATTCTAGTTATCCTATCCATAGTGTTTAACTTGAAAGTAAGCTTTTTGTCCAGAATCACACCTAGATATCTTGCATTGTCCCTTAAGCGAAATGCTCTTCGACATAGAAATAATAGTCGTGTTTTGGTTAGAAGCAAGGGATTATCGCTTTCTAAGTTGCAAAGAAAACTGATACTTAGCGATAAGTAACTTTGTTCAAAAATATGAAAGATGTCGAAAAAAAATTGTTTAAACTTAGCGAAAATGATTCGCGTCGCTAAGTTCTCGCTAAGTCGTCGCTAAGTGCTTCACATAAAACAAGCGGTGTAACCAAAACACGCTTAATGGCTGAATATACGAAACCACGAGCTCTTTTCTTACGTGTTTTGTAAGTTCTGTTCGTCGGTAAAATTAAATGAAAAATCAAAGCAATTAAATCAAAGCAAACTAGATAATTTTTTGAGGAAATCAATTACGAATCAGATATGAGGGATAGGTAACCTGACCAACTGTCTTTGTTTAACATAAGGGGTTTAAATAAAGACATCAATTTCGAATAACCGATATACCAGGAGTTTCACGTAGATAACCGGTTTCATGTTTCAAATTGAAGTTTACATTGCGAGTGAATATTGTCGTATCAATTCAATTTAAATCAAATAAATTAAAAATTAAATTCAGCATGTTTCCGGAGAGCATTTCGTTGAATTCTTGCTTTGACGGCTTTGATGACTTGCTGTGTCCGAACGGTAAGTAGGCGGCCCGACCGAGGGCGGTCTTTTATATCTCCAGTCTCCTCGAACAATTGTATACACCTGTAGACGAACATGCGACTAACGACGACGGGTGGGGAGTTTTGAAAATATCGTTTTTTTTTCTGTCCACACTTCAAAAGTGCTATAACTGCGGTACGGTTTTCCTTATCTGACCACTCCATGGTGAAAGTTGACACAATTTCAAATTACCGTAACTGACTAACGCTATAGAGAGAGGTTAACTTTCAAAAACCAAATGATAATAAAAGGGTACGTGCAATTTTACTATTCTAATGGGTATGTTCACTTTAGTAACAATATTTATGTCCCTACTAAGTATGTAATCATTATTCTTTAAGCAATTAGGGATTTCTGCGATGTTGATGTCATTCTTTGTCCGAAATTCGCTCTAACCTGCTTATATAATGAAGTCATTGGGATTGAAAACGAGACGGTAAGAAATCTACAAACTATAGTGGAATATTTTAAATATTTTTTTAGATGGTTTAATAACAAAAACATTAATTCCAAGGATTTTTCTCATAACTAACCACAACGGGTAAGAATAGAAGATCAACACCATGCGAGAGGAAGATTGTATGGGACTGCTTCGAAAAATACAAAACTGTTGCTAAAGTTACAGAAATTTGAAGCATTTGTAGAGGAAAAGTGTATACCGTACAACATTTCAATAAACATGATACTTTTGACAATTTGCCTCGTAAAACGACGTCTTCTGATGACAGACAATTGGTCAGGATAAGCAAAACCCATCCTTTTTGACTTCTACAGAGATCAGAACCCAAATGGTAGTAATGATATCGGCACAACCAGTCCGAAAACGCTTTCATTAAAATTCTTTAATCGGCCGTCGGGCAATGTTAGTGTGCGCGCCTCTAGTACATGAGATCCTGGGTTCGATCCCTGCTCTAGCCACCTTAAAATTTCTTTCGACGGCGGTCACCTCGGCGACACTATCGAGTATTTAGCCATGAAAGAGGTTCTCAAAATACCGTTCGAAACCGGTGTAAATCTGTATCTCCCAATCAGCGAGTATAAAACTAGAAAGCGCACAGCTAGCTCACTGGTTGTGAGAAGCTCTCCCCGATTCCTTCATGGGATGTAATGGGAAATCATTTATTTTTTTATTTTAAACGGGAGAATTGCAAGGAGAAACCCCAATGTGTCGAAAAAAAAATAAGATTGACTTTTGCAAAAAGACTAAAATTTCTGGAATTTGATCGTTTGGAGTGATGAGTCTAAATTCAACATCTTCGGGAATGACCTTATGTCAGAAGTCCCCCACTTTAAGAACTTACTCCAAGAGTCACCATGAAAATGGTTAAACACGGTGGATCAACAGTGATGGTGTGAGAGTGTTTTACTGCATCTTACGCAGTCCCAATAGGAACAATGACGGGTAGAATGTACAAGGATATCTTCGCCGAAAATTTAGTTGGTGATTTCCTGAATGATTCACCGCTAGCTAGGATTTTCCAGCAGGATAACAAGCCGAAACATTGTTCACGGATTGTTAAAGACTGGATTAACGCTACTTGTATAAGAACACTTGAGTGGCCAGCCCAAAGCTCAGATTTAAGCCTCACAGAAAATTTATGGGGAATTATAAAACGTGCAGTTTCGCCAACAAAACTTGCATACAAAGCGTCATTTTGGGAAAAAATTTAAGACGAATGGACCAAAAATGGGCTCCTGAACAGTGTGCTTCTCGTACACGTGATTCAATTATATGAGCACAAGTGCATTTTAAAAAAATAAATGGTTTCCCATTACATCCCATGAAGGAATCGGGGAGAGCTTCTCACAACCAGTGAGCTGTGCGCTTTCTAGTTTTATACTCATTGTTTGGGACCTACAGTATTACACCGGTTCCGAACGGTATGTTTGAGAAACATTTTCATGGCTAAATACTCGATAGTGTCGCCGTCACTAAGCGAGGTGACCGCCGCCGAAAGAAATTTTAAGGTGGTCAGAGCAGGGATCGAATCCAGGATCTCAAGTACAAGAGGCGCGCACAGTACCCATTGCACCACTGCATATTTATTGGAAATACAAAATAGTAAAACTACTATTTAATATAAAAACTTTCTGTTTTGTTTACAACTTCCCCACTGTGCACAGTGCCTGAGTATCGCAGAATCACCCATAGCACAACAGTATACATATGCAAACACAGATCTCGTCAGAGACCTAACACAACACATCAACAGCAGTAAGAGCAGCAGCAGCCGCAGCTCGACGTTGACTTGACTCTCGGCACAACCTACGGCTTGAAGATGTTTAGAAGCGCGACTTTTATTATTTCAGTAGACGTTTAGCGGTACGGACGTAAAGTCTAAACGGTCTCCCAGTGAAACGACTTACGAAACAAAGAAACTAGTAAAAATACCCCAAATAAAAAAGATCAGAAAATAATTTAATTACAGTTCATTTGAATTTCTTGCCAATACACTCGTACTAACTACAGTGGGTGTCATCTAACACCATTCAATATGTTATATCACACATAATACTCGTTACATTTTCAAAAGAAATAAAAAAATTACAAAATTAAATCACTCCATCATCATTCGTGCAAAAATTTAAAACAAAATTCTCAAATAAGAAAAATAAAGGAAAAATATCAAAAGTTATCTTGAAATCGCAAAATCTCACGAAAATCCCAAAAATAAAGATAAAATTAAAAGCGACAACAACAAGAGATTAAGTGCTAAAATAAACAACAAAAAACAACAACACACCATATCATGTCTTCGCCTTCACAGCACTTTTCAAATGGAAAAGCCCTACGGCGCAGGCGCAGTGGCATCGGTAGCAGCAGCTGCTGGCTGTTTACAGCCATAGCAATCATTGCGACAATTTGGAATAACAGTTTGGTTTATGGAGCACCAGCAAAACTTGGTATTTTATGAATTAGCTAACTATTACAACCATAGCGCTCTTCTAAATGTTGTTTTGGTGGCTGTGTACAAACTTTGAAATGTAGTTTTGTGTATGGAAAGATATTGTAATTCGCTAAAAAAAAATGCAATATTAATGGTAACTAACCTTAACAAGCAACTGTAGTAGTTTTTGCTTCCTAATTAACCAACATTAGAATAAGTTTATGTATTTATTATTTCCACTCCCTAATTTGCAATTAACCTAAATGCTCGTCATTAACAAAAAAAAAAAACATTAAATGACTCCTGTTAAAACTAAAAATAAAAATAAAAACACATTTGACAGTCTTCGGCATATTACATAAATCCCCATTGAATACTTGAAGCTGCTTTAAAAGCAACACGAAACTAAGATGCATCTTATTTTTCATTTTAAAAATTCAAACACCTTATTATGTAATTGTCTATTATTATTATCGAAAGCCAACAAAAAAACACACACACACATCAAAAACCACTTACTAACGAAGGATTTTCGCTGTAGTAACTGGCATTAGTGTCATCGATGTCAAAAATATGACCTCAAAGTACAACTAACTATAAAAATAAATTTTTATTACAACTCAGTTGTTTATTTGCGAGGTAAACCCCATATTTGTATGGAGGTGGAATTTAGTTTGACTTGAAAGTTAAAACAGGAGTTTGGTGCAACTTTATTAAAAGGGAGTTTGGTGAAAATTGTATTAAGAGCATTCACGACGCCGATGTAACTCGTGCGTAGTATCAAACTCTTGCTCTACATAGTGAAATAAATTTGGTGAAAATTGTATTAAGGGCATTCACGATGCTGATGTAACTCGTGCGTAGTATCAAACTCCTGCTCTACACAGTGAAATAAATTTGAGTACACGCAAAGACAAATAAATACGTGGGTAACAATTTATATTGTGAGGCTTGTGAGTTTGAATAAA
This sequence comes from Phaonia tiefii, assembly GCA_963931995.1. NCBI lineage: Eukaryota > Metazoa > Arthropoda > Insecta > Diptera > Muscidae > Phaonia > Phaonia tiefii. The sequence goes on from OZ008371.1 coordinate 12,259,958, forward strand.
ATAAAACTGTATTCTGCGATTAAAAATGGTTTTAGCTTTTAAAAATGGTCTCCTTTGTAATCCAAGGGTTTGGAGTCGTAGTTTGAGTTTAGGAGTCGGAGTTCGGGAAATTTGACAGGAGTTGCAATGTTTACAGCCGATTCCGAATACGTGTTAACTTTGAGAATTAGGAAAATGGATGCAAAGGATGGACTACAATACTACTCCGAGAAGATGTCAATTGTTTGGCATTTTTAGTACCAAGACTAATATTTTTTTCGGGAGTGATGAAGGGTGTGGCATGTAAAATTTTGAATTTAATTTAATATCGCCTTAACAAAATATTAATAGACATGTTATTAAAATTATGGTTGTATTGGTAAGGCACATCATTGGCATTTATGAATGAAACACAACATCGTTTAAGTGACTTCCATGACTTGTATCTCATTCAGAACCTCATTCGATCTACCCCATGCTTCAGTACATTTTCAATTGTTTGGGCCTCTACACGCTGAAAAAAATGCAGCCCCTTTATCATATTCTCCCAAACACATTCTGCAGGAACCATGTATATGTTTGTAACATACTCCAAATATTCATATATTTGCAAGTCCTAAACTCACTTATACTTAAATGGAAACATTAGCATGTTTTCTAGTAAAGATGCATACTTTTACGTGGAGACATATGCGTGTTTCATCCTAAACATACATAAGCATTCGTGTGTTCCTCACAAACGAACGATTACGTACTAAATGCATTAAACTAAAACGTGCACACACGCATTTTGGAATACAGTAATGCACGTGCAATAACATTAACTTAGGCTGAAAAGAATGTCTCATTGACCCTCTTTTATTATTTTGCTCTCGACAATGCGTATCGTCAAACAAATTAACTAAACAGTACACCAAACACAGCTGTATTTGTATCATACAGAAAGCTGTGTTTGGATCACAAACACATATATTACAACATATTAATCATTGTGTCTCAAACACGTAATGTGTAATAGCCAACACAATGTGTTTGGACACAAGTATACTATATTTGCGACAAGCTTCAAACACACGTTATAAAAGACAGATTTTTCAGCGTGTATCTATCTCGTGAACGACAGCGTCGAATTCGTGTTTTAAGACATTCATGGAAGATAATTTTTCGGTAAAAATGCTCATCTTTAGACTCGGAACTTTGGCAGAAAGTTTTTAATGTTTCCCATTTCATTAAAGTTTTGAATAACCTTTAACTACTAATCTGTCACTCCGTAAATATCAAATTGGCCATCTGCTTCGAAGTAACTAACGGGGGATTCAAATTCCAAATTGTGCATAGTCCACCCTTTATATGCATCCTTTATCATGTGCAATCTCTTGGCGCCATCTATAAGACGTAGAACATTCTTTTCAAAGAGCCGGAGATTCAAATTTCTTATAGTTCAGTTACGTAAAATTTAAAACTCCTGGGTACTGCTGTCAGTTGTTTTAGCCCCATTTCTGGCCATGTATTTACTTATATTTTGTGGGAAAAGGACGGTCATTCATAGAATGCTTCTTAAAATTAAAGTAAAGCGCTAAATAATTATTTATTTTTTTCAGAAGAATGAAAAAAATTTTAAAATGTTTTTGGTTAGTAATGAGAAGTTCATCCTACAAGCTTACAAGATCAGAAACATTTTTCTAATATGAAAAATGGTTGAATTTTTTTTTTGGGATAATAGACAATTCAGTTAAGCACACTCACTCGCATGACTACTTTCGAACTTCGTGGCAAGTTGATCATCAGAAGTTTTTGCAAGTGATTCTTGGGTGTTTTGTTTTCGAACACTTGCATGGTTAGAAATTCTCAATTAAAATGAGCTTTCGTTTGCATTTAGTTTGATGAATTTTTCAATAGCATCATTCCAATCAACCGCTGATGAAGATCTGTGGATAGATTTCTATTAATAGAGATATAGAAAGGTCTTGAGCTTGAATAATAACATAAAAAAGTATCAGTAGAAAGGCCGAATAAATAAAAATCGTCCCTGATGCGTTTGTTTTATTTGTGGAGTGGAAGTCCTGTGCGCCGGTGTGTTGTCATGGGGGAAGAACACTTTTTTCTTCGCCAAATTCGGTCGTTATTGAAATCAAAGTCGAGTCTGTCCAGCAGCTATGAATAAAATTAGCCGGTGATCGATTTACCTTTTTCTAAGTAATCGATGTGAATGACAACAAAAAACTGTCTTCAGACCCACCTTGGCCTTCTTTGGTACGTGTTCACCTGGGAAAATCCCTTGATGCATTGACTGTTGCTGCTTGCTGGGTTGTGATAGATCCATGTTTCGTCCATATTTACGAGGCGGTGCAAAAACTCCTTTGGATCGCGTTTGAAACTCGCCTAACACTCCTTTGAAGTTGTCCTTTAAATGGTCAAACACACCTTGGATGTGGTAGCTTTTCATGTCCAAATATTCATCTAAAATATGATGTACCCACTCAATTGAGATGCCTACAGTCTAAGCCAAGTCACGCACTTTCCTTCTCCAATAGCCCAATATCATTCCATGGATTTTATCGACGATTTCTGGCGTGACGACCTGTTGTGAGCGACCTGAACGTTCGGCATCACATGTGCTGGTACGATCACAACTGAATTCAGTAAATCACCTTTCAACCATTGGAATTGATCATGCAGAGTGCCTATAGTATATACCAAGCCTTTCTTGGTTTCGGTGACGGAGATTTTAACGCAAACAATATGGTTAATAAGCACGCGAAATTTTCGTTGAAATTCAAACACAAACTCGCTTAAATTTTTACAGTTGTATATTAACAGATGACAAAAGCAGGGTTGATTTGGAATTAACTATCAGGGAAATTCAAAACGTCATGGAACTTTCAAATTTACAATTTACATTTGGTTACACTAACCGACGCGAGCATCTTTTTGTGTCTATTTCGTATAGTAACTGCTTAAATAAAAATAAATAAGTAAAAATAATAGTTTATATTACTTATAGAGGCAGAAGAGAGCATTTCACAATCAGTAAACTGTGCGCTTTGTAATTGTTTTACTCTCACTGATTTGGACCTACAGTTTTACACCGGTTCTGAACTTTTCTTTTCAATCTTGTTCATGTCTAATTAGTCGATTGTATTGCTCGAACTATAAGGTGTTTAGAGCAGGGATCGAACCCACGTTCTCATATCCAAGAGTCGCGCACGCTAACCAAGTCTCACTCAACTCCTACTTTCAATTAAACTAATCAGTATATTGAAATACCTGCTGGTAATTAACGAAATCAAATAATCCATTAATCTGTTAATTGTTCATACATATTTTGTTCATGAACAAAAGTTATTTTTTGATTTACAACTTAATCAAATTATGATTAATGAATTCAATTTGAACTTTAATTAAAATATGAAAAACAAAATATTCTATTGTTTCAGTTCCGTGCACCAATTTCAAAAAACATATGTCAGTATTAACTTAACTAATTAAATACCAAACACATTTTTTTATTAATCGAATTTATTGAAAAGTATGCAAAACAACTACATAATTGAATAACAATTGTAAAATGTTTAATGCTACAATATCACACTCACATTTTGTTGAAAAGGTCGACGATTTCCTTCCTAATCTCGCTTTGAAATTTGAAATCTATTAGGAAGTGATAGCGCTACAAGTAGTTAATTGCACAAAATCGAACAAATAGTGTTTGGGTACCCCAATATAAGTGGACGGCAGTCAGTGCCATTCGTTGCAGGAACATGATAACAGTGTGGGATTTCTTTCTTTGGGGGTTTATGAAATCTCTTGTCTATGCGAATAGCAGCAAGGGCCAGAGCTGCCCATTTGCCGGACATTTTATTCCATACTTAATCAGAACATGTCCACTTTACAATGCAATAACAATATCAGCACTTAGTCAAAAAACATGCGATTTATTTTTACATGAAATCGTGCACTTTTTTGGAACCTCCTACATCTTCGGTATTTGAGGGTGTATATAAAACGTTTAACATAAATTTCACTGTTCTATACCAAAACGAAATGGAAAAGTTAAGTCAACAGTTCATGTAACTCCACGTGGTGAAGTTAATTTTCGCCGAATATCTCTCAATTGAACAAACCTACAATAGATTAATTTATAATAGATTTGTTATAATTTGTTTCTAATTTTTTAATTATTTTAATTATTCTTTTAATATTAAAAACCATAGAATAATACATACCATAGAAGATTTTATTCGCTCAATAAATTAAACGTCATAGGTGCGATGGAAAGTAAACATTGGATGGTGGAAAATATGGGTTCAATAATACCAGATGGTGGCAATAGTATACAGCGATCCACAAAGGAACAACAACCGAATTTCGTGTTTTTGTGACAAACTAGTTGTGTTAAATACAATACAAATGTATATCAACGATAAAAGTCAACAAAAAAGTGCAAAATATATTTAAATTTTTCAGTTCTACACCAAAACGACATGAAAAAGTTAAGTGAACATATTTTGTAACTCCACCTGGTGTAAGATAATTTTAAATTTAATTGCTCTCATTTCCACAAACCTACGATGAAGAGTGTGAAATGAAACGTCAGATGAGAGAATAAGTTTATCTACGTATGTATTATTCTATGTTAAAAACTATCCTGAAGAAGATTTCCAAAGGAAATCGAAATATCGAGAGAGAAAAGAGAAAAACAAAAAGTTTTATAAAATCAGAAGTGACATTAAGCTTGGAAAATTAGTCAAGAATAATAGATTTGTTATCCATTTTATCTGACGTTTCACTTTGCGCTTCTTCCATGAGCAATCGAACTTCTGTCAGATATTTTGCTGTTTAATTACAACAAATTGTGCGAACATCGAACAAAATCCTCCATTTTTAATTCACGATGTTCATATATTTACATATTTTGAACATTCACAGTAACAATTTCAGCTGTTTTTATCAAACCTCAGCAACAGAATTCCTCTCTTGACGTTAAAACGTGTAACTTCCACAAGATCGCTTCTCTTCAGTCAATAAACCGATGGGCGAGTTGACAAATCTATGTATGTACATATAAATTAATATATGAAACCTACGACGAAGAGTGTGAAATGAAATGGATTCTCTATTCTAATTCTTTGACGTTTGGGAATAAGGTCTTAAGTCAAAAAAATGCATTTTGGGTTTTTGATTGGGTTTAACTCAATTTTTTTTTCTCTTTCGTTTGGTATTAATAACTTAAATCTAGCACAACTCCATCCAATCGTAATCATTTGCTCTTTAGGCAATAAGTCAGAAAATTTCATATATAAATAATTTTCAATTTAAAATTACGAAAAACTACAGTTTCTGACTTAAGACCTTATTCCCAAACGTCAAAGAATTTTCACTATGGCTGTCATTAGTATCAATCAAACCATAGTCAAATAGAAAAGAGTTTCTATCCATCTCTTTAAGTTCTCTCGATGACGACGAGGTAATTAGTAGGCAAGGGATACCGATGAGACAGCTGATCAAGTAAGTACTTGTGCCAGTTGTGCGATTTTCATACTTTTGTAGCCGCGTGTCAAGCCAAAAGTACAAAACAAAGCAACTGGGAGTAAATTATGTCAACTAAATTGAATAAAAAAGTGATATTTAGTGAAAAAGATCAAAATGTAATGAACTGTTAGAGTAAAATTATTTGTGTAGATACCAATTAAAACACAAATTATTGCAATTAAAGATTTCTCTCATTCACTATATGTTTCCCAAGCATTCAACGAACTTATTTCAAATATAAATCAGCTGTTGCAAACTCTTGTTAATATTACTCTGTGGGTAGTAGAGCATTTCAACGATTTCGAATTGCTGTTGAATTTTACTCTTTGGTTGGACATAAGATTGACATAAATAAAGGGAATGCGTGTTTTCGCTCGATGCAAACAACATAAAACATTATTTAGCTGTCATTTCTATCAATCAAACACTATTTAAACTTAGTTTGCTGCATGGTTTGCTTCTGGTTGCTTATTGCTCTCTCGAATATCCACTCTGTTGTCTACCAATTTACTACTACATAGTCGATGAGCTGAGTCATGGATACCCCCTGATCAAACTCTGTTTAAACTAAGTTTACAGCTTGGTTTGCTTCTAGTTGTTTATCGCTCATTCTCTCAACCACTCTGTTCTCTATCATAGAGTAATAATATTAAGCAGTTAAAGGTTTGACCTGATGCCACAGAGCGAGTTGGAATTTCATCGAGTTCGAGTACAAGTTTGTAACTTAAAACTCATTATCATGAATCGAACATAAATTAAAAGACTTTAATACTCAAGAGCCTCTATTACTCTCTTCGCTGCCCAGGTAGTAGGCCATTTTATCGAGTTCGATTTTCTCACTGTATTTTACCAAATTTTCACTTTGGTTGGACATAAAACGGACAGAAATCAAAGTGAATGCGTATTTTCGTTCAATGCAAACAACATAAAACATAATTTAGCTGTCATTAGTATCAATAAACACTATTTAAACTTAGTTCCTGTCTTCTTTGGCCTCTCATTCAACATCATTTCCCTAGTAACTTTTCGATCAGCTGTACCATAGAAACCCCCTGATCAAACATAATTTAAACATAGTTTACCTATCGCTTGTTCCTCCATCCACTTTATTCTGCATGATTTTCCAACTTCATAGTCGATCAGCTGTGGCATTGAAACCGAAACATGGATACCCCCGGTTGGAGAACGTTGTTCGATTAAATGGTCGCACTACGTCTCGTGTTTTAATTCCCAGAGCTGAAGTTTACTGTTAATTTCTTTCAATTGGAATTTTTTGTCTCGTCCTCTTGAAGTAAATATTTTTAATAGAATTTTTACATTTAGTTGAGATATTATTTACATTACGAATTACATATACCGCTGCTGTTGCAATTGCTTTCCTCCTGGCAAAATGTTGTTGGCAAACTGACATCGGTATGATGAGCTAGAAAACAAATTACCAGTTTAGAGCATGCTCATGCGCCAGAACGACTAGTGTGTGATTCGCTTAAAACGTTTCGCGTGGCATTTATATAGGAAACACCGTATCGATTTTCAATTATTAGCGTCCGAGAACTCGATAACTGAACATGTTATGGAAACGTACAAAAATCGTACTTGACCGGTTGTCTCTTGGTCAAGTTTTCTAAACCCAGATTTTAAAAACGGTTCCGGTTTCGAATAACTCGAAATCAAGTTTTCTGTAAAAGTCGACTATTTGGACACTTTGGGTACAAAACATTTGTTGATCAAGGGCAACAGTTATCGTTGGCATTTATTGTTGATTTATCAGGAAACACGGCTGTCATGTCATGTTTACATGTCATGGTTTTTGTAATTTCAATTAAATTTTAAGAAACATATTGGAACTTATTGACTAATCTGATTTTTATGTGATTCACACGTGAAGTTCTGGTTTTCCATAAGAAAACGCAATCTTTATGAAAACAAACATCTTGTTTTTTTTTAATTTCCACGATGTTAAACATTTGATGTCTCCTTCCTAAACTCATAGAATAACACATACTATAGAAGAACTTATTCTCTCATCTGACGTTTCATTTCACACTCTCTCGGTAGGTCTGTGGAAATGTTTACATACACCAGGTGGAGTTACAAAATATGTTCACTTAACTATTTCCTGTCGTTTTGGTGTAGAACTGAAAAATTTAAATGTATTTTGCACTTTTTTGTTGACTTTTAACGTTGGTATTCATTTGTATTGTATTTAACACAACTAGTTTGCCACAAAAACACGAAATTCGGGTGTAGTTCCTTTGTGGATCGCTGTATACTATTGCCACCATCTGGTATTATTGAACCCATATTTTCCACCCTCCACTGTGTAATTTCCATCGTACCTATGACGTTTAATTTATTGAGCGAATAAAACCTTCTACGTATGTGTTATTCTATGCCTAAGGGTCAGAATATGTGAAATCAATCATGAATTTGCAGGACCTTCCCCGATTTTGATGAAACTTGGCACAATTGTTACACTAATTGAACAACTGACAAATCCAAATTTTTAGCCACCTACGTCCACTGGGGCCGAAAATATGGGGGTAACAATTTCGCCGGAAATTTTTAGGTTGTGACGCTCTTTTACACTAAAAATTCATTATCTTGGATTATGTAATAGCTGAGACGCTCATTTTTTTTTTTGTTTTAAAGCTAATAATATGCGTTTCAAAACTGCTATAAAATTTTTTTTTTTTTTTTTATTAAGGGGTGTACCTCTTATATTAAGGTCGTGGCAAAGAGTGGGGGATATGGGGGGGAATGTATCCCCCGATTTTTTTTTAACTTTTTATACTCAAAGAGTTAGTCCCAAGGAACATATTCTGAAATTTTCAGCTTGGGACGGGGTCATTCCATGAAATATCAATCAAAAGTTGTTTACTTGAAGACAAAAGAAGGGTTCCTAACAAATTTACAGGTCGCTCTAAAAGGTGGAAGAAATGTATACCCCGATTTTTTTAAAACTTGGAATAAGATTTTAAAAATTTTAATCTCGGGACACAATGATTCCACGTTTAATCAAAATAGTCTATTTGACCTCCTCCGATTTTGATTAAGTGGTCTGAAAATATAATTAAAAAAAAAAACTTTTTTTTTTTTTTATTTTATTAAAAATAAAAATAACATAACAAAATAAAGAAAATTTCAAGGGGTTTAACAAACTTCAAAAATAAGCATGTATTTATATTAAAAATAAAAAATAACACAAAACAGAACAAAATAAAGAACATTTCAAATAACTTAAAAATTAACTAATTTTATTAAAAATAAAAAATTACATAAACCAAATTTCAAGGGGCTGGCACCAGTATAAAATTGATCGTCAGAACTTATTTAAGCTTCAAAATAGAATCTACCGATTATAATTTCTCTCCAATAATTGAGACTTTTGTGCTGTCTTGAGATCCAGAAAAAGTTTGTACATTCAAAATTGTGGTTGAAGTTGAAAGAGGAATGAAGGCATGGAACTTTCTGGTTCCAGGAATACTTCTGCACAGACTTAATCTCTCGCTCAATAACTCTTTTTGAATTTCATACTCACCAGCAGTAACAAAATTATAAATTTTTTGTGCAAGATGAAATCCAACGTTTTCATTGGAATAATTCACAAGTAACCATTCTTCCCTTCGTAATTTATTGCAAGATAGAAGGCAAGCTCATTTCAACAAGCTTTGTGATCATATCTGACTGCCTAGATCACGATGCAATTGCAGTGTATTTATATACACAAAGAATGATTACTTTTTTGAAATCAAAATTTCCTACGGTTGAAAAAATGTATTACTTTTTTGATGGAGCCGCCTCTCAATTCAAAAACAGAAAAAACTTTATGAATTTATGCAAACATACTGAAGATTATGGTATCTCAGCGGAATGACATTTCTTTGCCACCTCGCATGGTAAAGGAGCATGCGATGGAGTGGGTGGTACGGTAAAAAGATTGGCTACCCGTGCAAGTTTACAGCGACCATACCAAAATCAAATAATGACTTCTCGCCAGTTGTTTGATTGGTGCGTGGAAAATATACGCAATATTCATTTTAATTTTGTTACTGCTGGTGAGTATGAAATTCAAAAAGAGTTATTGAGCGAGAGATTAAGTCTGTGCAGAAGTATTCCTGGAACCAGAAAGTTCCATGCCTTCATTCCTCTTTCAACTTCAACCACAATTTTGAATGTACAAACTTTTTCTGGATCTCAAGACAGCACAAAAGTCTCAATTATTGGAGAGAAATTATAATCGGTAGATTCTATTTTGAAGCTTAAATAAGTTCTGACGATCAACTTTATACTGGTGCCAGCCCCTTGAAATTTGGTTTATGTAATTTTTAATTTTTAATAAAATTAGTTAATTTTTAAGTTATTTGAAATGTTCTTTATTTTGTTCTGTTTTGTGTTATTTTTTATTTTTAATATAAATACATGCTTATTTTTGAAGTTTGTTAAACCCCTTGAAATTTTCTTTATTTTGTTATGTTATTTTTATTTTTAATAAAATAAAAAAAAAAAAAAAGTTTTTTTTTTTAATTATATTTTCAGACCACTTAATCAAAATCGGAGGAGGTCAAATAGACTATTTTGATTAAACGTGGAATCATTGTGTCCCGAGATTAAAATTTTTAAAATCTTATTCCAAGTTTTAAAAAAATCGGGGTATACATTTCTTCCACCTTTTAGAGCGACCTGTAAATTTGTTAGGAACCCTTCTTTTGTCTTCAAGTAAACAACTTTTGATTGATATTTCATGGAATGACCCCGTCCCAAGCTGAAAATTTCAGAATATGTTCCTTGGGACTAACTCTTTGAGTATAAAAAGTTCAAAAAAAACCGGGGGATACATTCCCCCCCATATCCCCCACTCTTTGCCACGACCTTAATATAAGAGGTACACCCCTTAATAAAAAAAAAAAATAAAAATGTTATAGCAGTTTTGAAACGCATATTATTAGCTTTAAAACAAAAAAAAAATGAGCGTCTCAGCTATTACATAATCCAAGATAATGAATTTTTAGTGTAAAAGAGCGTCACAACCTAAAAATTTCCGGCGAAATTGTTACCCCCATATTTTCGGCCCCAGTGGACGTAGGTGGCTAAAAATTTGGATTTGTCAGTTGTTGAACTAGTGTAACAATTGTGCCAATTTTCATTAAAATCGGTGGGGGTCCTGAAAATTTTCACCTATTTTTGATTGATTTCACATATTCTGACCCCTAAACTAATCAATATATTTCTATTTAATTTTTTTCATTCCGTATTCTCTGATATCATACTCACCCCGAGTATTTCAAGTATAAAGTATTCACAACATCGATTCTCATCAAAACGTATTTAATCTTTTTTGCATTATAAATATATTGCATCACAATGTAGAATAAATTCCGCCCGTTCACATTAGTATTTAATGAGACGAGATTTAACAAGATTTAAGCGGGTTTTGTTCAATTTTAAACTAACGTAAATCAAAGTTCATATAATCAGTTATATTTGACAGACGACATATCAGACGAAACTTATCGATTTTTATTGTGGTTGACAGCCTTATCTGCAGTAAATGTCGCTGTTAATTAAATTCGACAGAATATTCCATAGAGTACTGACATCTTGAGCCGCGACTTATCTCAGTAAACTAACGAAGTTTGGTGTGGTTGGATATGGGCGTTGCATGTTCGAAAGTATTGCTTTAATAATACCAGACAAATGCAATGGCTCAAACCAACAAACAAGAAAACTAGCAACGGCATTTCGTTTTGTGCGTTAAAATGGCAGATCGTGGTGACATTACTCTATGGATTATACTGAGAATTTTTAACTTTTATGTCTGTCCATATTCTTGTTTCATCGGTGGGTCTAACCCCATTGTAATTTTTTATATCCATAGTAGAAAAAAACCAGTACAGAAACGCCAGTCGGGTGAATCAATATAACCCCTTATTACACCATTATATAAATCGTTAGATATGTCAAACTTTTCCTTTGCAATGTGTAATTTTGAGTAGAGCGATTCACAGGAAAAATTGGACGTATCTGTTACATTTCTCTAATATTTAGTGAAACTTATTATGGGAGGGTATTGAAATGCGGATCGGCAACCTTTTCTGTGGCGGCAACACATCGCGTTACACAAAAGCTCTCAAAACTACAAAAATTTACACAAGAGCACAAAAAATGGTTAGGTTAAAAATATAAGCCCATTATCAAACACACATGCATAATATCAGCCCATAGAAAAAATATATACTTTACCTAGAGAGAATATCTCTCTCAGCAAATTGATGGCAATGGCTTCGTGTGATATGAACGTTGGGTGTTGAAAAGAATTGGTTTATTAATAGCAGATGCAGGTATTATAACAAAACATCCAACAAGAAAACAACAACAGCTGTTTGTTTACTAAACTAGTTGTCTTAAATGCAACTCAAATGTATACCCACAATAAAAGATAACAAAAAAGCTGAAAATATATTTCATTTCCATCTGGTGTAAGCCGAACATCTTTTTATCACACCGACCTCCATAGATTAATTTATAATAGATTTGCTATCCATCTCATCTGACGTTTCACTTTGCGCTTCTACCATGAGGAAACGAACTTCTGTCAGCTGTTTTGCTGTTGAACTACAATAAAATTGTGCGAACATGGAAAAAATCCTCCATTTTTAATTTCAAAAAGGATTTACTAAAGTAGACAGTCAAAATGTCTCTTCACTCAAATTCCAACAAACACAACGACTAACGCCTTAACCATTATCTGCTCTCACTCTTACTCTCTTCATTGAATATTTCAATACACGAGCAGCTTTTTGATACATAGTATTATTGTATATAACTATACAAATGCCAACCATGTTGAAGTAAAATTACATAAACTATGCAAAAGGTATGAAATAATCAAGATATGACGCGAGAGAGAAATGCGTTTGATTGAATTGTTACCACTTTTTGGTTCTCTTTTACGAGGGTTTCCACATTGCGCACATCTTCTGATCGTCTTTGTACATTTACATATTTTGAACATTCACAGTAACAATTTTAGCTGTGTTTAACGAACCTGCAACTTCCACAAGTTCGCTTCCCTTCAGTCAATAAACCGATGAACGAGTTGACAAATCTATGTTGACAAATCTATCTATGCCGTCTTCATCACGAAGAGTGTGAAATGAAACGTCAGATGAGAGAAATTTTCTCTCTAGATACGTTTACCCTATGAATCAGATACCTACATACCTACAGTGTAACCATAAACTGTCAACGGCATTACGCTAAATGACAAAAAAATTGGTCAAAATTCAATAAAATTATTCCAAAACTTGAAGCTAAATTTTACACATACAAAATAAAATTATGATAAAATAAAGTTACGACTTTTTCATTTGCTTTTGTGGCGATTATTCGTTATTGTAAGACAGTTTTAGGCATAGACTAATAGTTATAGTAGACCTAATAGTTCTCTCGCCAAATTTATGGCATTTGGCCTGGTGTGATATTATCGTTCGATGTTGAAAAGAATTGCTTTACTAATACCAGATATAGGCAATGGTTCAAAGCAATGAACAAAATAACAACAACGGCATTTCGTTTTGTGTATTAAAATTATTGTGTTAAATCAATGTATTAACACAAATAATGTATGCTAACAATAACAGTCAATAAAAAAGTTTAAAACACATTTAAATTACACAGTTTTTCACCAAAACGACATGAAAAATTAAAGCAAGAAGTTATTGTAATTCCACCTGGTGTATGTCAATTTTCGTCAAACATCTCTCTATCACACCGACCGCATCACGAAGAGTGTAAAAGGAAACGTCAGATGAGCCAAATATTTTCTCTACTAAAATTTACTCTATGGTTTTAGGCATAGACGAATACATACATATGTAGATACATTTCTTCTCTCGTCTGACGTTTCATTTCACACTCTTCGTCATAGGTTTGTGGAAATGAGAGAAATTATATGTAAAATTAACTTACACCAGGTGGAGTTACAAAATATGTTCACTTAACTTTTTCATGTTGTTTTGGTGTAGAACTGAAAAATTTAAATGTATTTTGCACTTTTTTGTCGACTTTTATCGTTGATATACATTTGTATTGTGTTTAACACAACTAGTTTGCCACAAAAACATGAAATTCAGTTGTTGTTCCTTTGTTTGACCTTGTTTACTATTGCCTCTATCTGGTATTATTGAACCCATGTTTTCCACCATCCAATCATTACTTTCCACAGTACCTATGTCGTTTAATTTATTGAGAGAATAAATGTATCTATGTATGTATTCGTCTATGGTTTTAGGCGTTTTTTATGCATGAGCTGCCACTGATTTGTATTTTTAGAAGTTTATTAAAATCAAAAATCTTTGCCAGAACGTTTAGCGGAGGATGTAAAGCATAGGGGATATTAATTAAGGGAATATCAAATGGATTAATTTTTAGTTAATTTTTTTCTTTTGTATGCAGACATTTTCTGAAATGTTGTATCGTAATTTTTTCATTTATATTTAAATTAATTCTTTCAAGAAATTTTTTTTATTCAAATGAAATATTACTTTGAAACGAATATAAATCATAATCCTATTTTTCCCAACGATAGTTGAGGTACAAGTTTGTACGTAGTCTTTTTATAGCAAGTGTATGTATAGCCCCTTCTCTATGCTTGAGGGCTACAAATACAAAATAATTTATCTTGGTGACAAGTTGATCCCATAATAATTCTCATTTGTAAGGCGGATTTCACATTACCAGTACTTTCTGGCGAAATGTCGGATCTGATGAAAATCTGTACATGTGAAGATATGTCGTCAGCCAATGTTTTATGTAAATCCATTTATCGATACTTATGTCGGCTATAACTGTCAGTCAAAACTAATAGTGGGTGTATCGTTTAAAAAGCTTAAATTAGCGATGGTATCACATTTAAATACAAATGTATTTGAAGTTTCAGCAATTCATAATATCAAGGTGATGGTGATGTTAAATGTAAACAAGTAGACACCGCATGTGGTGTTACATACCGCAGTCGTCGTGTTGTATTATGATGTTTTGTATATATTAAAAATTTTCCAAAGAATTAAGCGTATAGTTTTATGATCCTAGTATCAATTTTCATCATCCTGTCTTCAAAGGGTGGGATCTAGGTTAACATGTTTTTAATTTTTTTCTTCTTATTTATTATTTTGGTTATGACCTTGGAAAAATTCGATGATACTGATGTGTTTTAATATATTTCTCGTTTTACTCTCGTCTTTTAACATTTGTGGTTGATTAACAGGTTTTCGTTTGTGCTATTTGTAATTTTGCGGTTTTCACTTTGACTTTTGCAAGAAAAAAAGCCTCCAAATTAACATCTTTAATACTTTAATTATAATAACATCAACAAAAACCTGTCCAATCTTCGTAATTGTGTTTAATAACAAAATATAAGAAGATAAGGTTGTAGTTAGTACAGTAACAAGGTTTTTAGTTTTCATTTCAAGTACTTAACTGTTTAACCAAAAATAAAGCTAGTTAATAGAGATCTTCGTAATGGATGCAGAATACAACCCTTGCTTGTTATTAGAGAAATCCTTAGGTATGTCAAAATTTTCATCTACAGAGAACGAATGGAATAGTGTAAACATGAGAAGAACGATTTTCTGAAAAAAAATTGGAAAGATCTGCTGGATTTATGTTATTTTTGATGTTCCTTAAATAATTATTATTATCCTTAATTATAATTATGACATCAGGGTTGCATTTAGAATGAATCGAACAAAAACAAATAAAACGGGATACCTACTTTTATTTCAATTTGCAAATTAATGTTTTTGCATCCTCTCATTCAATTTTAATTCATTTTCAAAGACACACATACTATACATAGTTTCAGATAGTGTAAATTGAAAGCTCGTACTAGATCGTCGCAGAAGATCGTACGATTTCTTTCAAATGGAAGAGAGTTTTGTAACATATCTCTCTTTGCAAAACGTTCTAGTTCATAGGGTAATATATAAGAGTTTCCATCAACAGTTTTGCGATCTCACACGGTCATGGAAGCAATTGGAAATTTTATAGAGTTCGAGTCACTGTTATATGTATGTATGTATGTTACTCTATTGTTACACATAAATCGAACTGATATAAAAGAGAATGCGTATATTCGTTGGACTCAACCAGCATCAAACAATATTAGTATCAATCAAACACTATTCAAACTTAGTTTGTTGCTTGGTTTGCTCAGGGGGGTTCTATGCCACAGGTGATCAACCTTAGAGTTGGGAAAACATGCAGAATAAAGTAAGAAAGAGAAATAGGGATAGATGACTGGATGTATGCAGGGTTGCTCAATACGTTTTTAACACATTTGCCTTTGTGCATTGAACCAAAAGTACAAAACTCATCAACTGCGAGTATTTTTGTGATAATTAAATCGAGGATAAAAGTGATAACAAGTGAAATAAAGCAAAAACTAATGAAATGTTAGACTAAAATTATTTATAGAGATTGCAATTAAAACAAATTTATTAAAATAAAGATTTTTTCTCATTCTGCATGGGTTGACAAGTCTTACTATGACTCTCGATGTAGATTATCAAGATAAGAGTGCATACACAAACTTCTCTCCACTTTTGGCGATGAGTCGAATTATTTAGCCTTATCGAATTTTATCGCGGTCGACCTTTTCTCAAGGAAGTATTTCGTGAAGGACTTCCAAAATCAGTAGTTGTGCATGAAAACCGGAACTGATAATGCAAGATCATCATGTGGCATACAGAATCTGACCAAGCGTCCCTCTTTTACCCGGATTGTCATGCTTTTTTCGTGTTTGTCCTGCTTTTTGCGGGATTGTCTCGCGTTTTGTTGTATCATCCCTACTAAAATCTAACATAATAAAATAATTATATTCAAAATAAAACGTTTTATTCTATATATATATATAGAGTAATATTTTAAAAAATTGTTTACCCATTATGTCCCGCGTTTTGGTCACAATCAGTTGGTCAGGTTAGGGATACTGTGAGATTGAGCATTAGTACCACCAGCATTGATAAAATATTGCATGGTCATTTAGCCGTCAAAAATTGTTTGTTTCCCATGGGTACCACACAGTTTGACAAAAGCTCAAAAAGAAGCTTAAATTTGATGCAACTAAACTATAAGAAATTCGAATTTCTGAATATTTGAAACATATGTCTTACGTTTCAAAGATGGCGCCAAGAAATTGTATATGGTAAAAGATGCAGGTAGTAAGATCATTCCCGTAATTATAGTCTGATCATTCCCATAGTCAGAACTATCGCATCCAGATAGTTCCATTAGTCACAGCGGTTCACAATTTTATTTAAACCTCATTCAAATTGTACCTCCAAGCATGGTGCTATCGGGCCTAGAGTTTGTTAACGGTTTTCCACTTCCAAGTTTAGTTCATTCACTATTTCTAGACCAAGGATGATAATTTTTAAAAATGAGTTATATTGGTTAATATTTTGATATAGCACCCATAAAAATTGTAGCTCGGTACTATCGGTTCCAGAGGTTACAATTAACCAAAGAAATCAATCAAATTTGGTGCATGGGCAAAGGATAAAACTAATAATTTTACTACTTTAATTTCATATATTTAATATACAAAATTAATTAATTTAGAAGAATATTTTTCTATTTCTAACTAACTACGCCTTACTGTTTTAGGCCAAGGATAGTCTTGTTCACATTGTAACTAATTGCAGTTTCCGTCGTAAGAAATAGAAAAATATTCTTCTAGAAATATTTTCAGATCGAATCATATACAATAAGAATTAATTTAGGTCACTAGATTTCTGTGTCATAATAATTTTTTTTGACAACAAAGAATTCTAAAAGAAACAGTTTTTTTGAACACCAGAGTTTATGGAAGAAAACTTTTATAACAAAGTTTTTGAAAAGAAAACATTGGTTTGAAAATAATATAAGAAAATATAATAAGAAATATAAGAAAAGCTTGACAACAAAATTTTCCATAAGAAAACTTTAGCAACACAGATTTCTGTAAGAAAACTTAGACAACAACGATTTCTGAAACAAACCTTGGACAAAAAAGATTTCTAGCAGAAGACTTTGACAACAAAGATTTCTAATCGAGTCATTTGCCATCAAAGTTTCTTAATGAAACCTTTGTTTTCTGAAAGAAACCTTGGACAACACATATGTATTTCCAAAAGAAACCTTGGTCAACCAAGTTTTCTAAAAGAAACCTTTGACAACAAAGAGACAATATTGACAGCAATGTTTTTTAAAAAACCTTTGACAATAAAGTTTTCTGAAAGAAACTTTCGCCAACAAAGCTTTCTGAGACAAAAATCTTTGACAACAAAGTTTTCTGAAAGAAACCTTTGACAACAAAGAATTCTAAAAGATACAGTTTTTTTGAACACCAGAGTTTATGGAAGAAAACTTTTATAACAAAGGTTTTGAAAAGAAAACATTGGTTTGCAAATAATATAAGAAAATATAATAAGAAATATAAGAAAAGCTTGACAACAAAATTTTCCATAAGAAAAGTTTTGCAACACAGATTTCTATAAGAAAACTTAGACAACAACGATTTCTAAAACAAAGCTTGGACAACAAAGTTTTCTAGCAGAAGCCTTTGACAATAAAGATTTATAATCGAGTCATTTGACCACAAGTTTTTTTAGACAACATTTGTTTTATGTATATGTATTATGTATTTCTAATATTCCTTGGTCAACCAAGTTTTCTAAAAGAAACCTTTGACAACAAAGAGACAATTTTGACAACAACGTTTTTTAAACAATCTTTGGCAACAAAGTTTTCTGAAAAATTATTTTAGGTGAGGTTTTTAGGTGAGGTTTTTGATATACTGAAGAAAATGAGTATCATTTGAACCACATTTTTCAATCTAATTTTCATAGGTTCAATTGTAATGAATCAATAAAAAAGTGTGTCAAAAGATGTAAATTTTCAAATATTAATTGGCATCAATGAAAAATCATTGAATTTTGAATTTTCGCCCATAAGAAATTATGGTTGACTAAGCACCACAAAAAAATTGATTATTTTCTGCGACAACCCAAATTAATTTCACCAATGATAGTGCACTATTTCACTGCTCCTACCTATGATATATAGGGTGATTTTTTGTATCATTTGATGCATTCTTTTTGCTGGGATATTTTTGCGTTCTTCAGCAATGATGAGGATATGAACATACGATGAGGATACGATCTCTCAAGTTGAACAGAATTTAATTCTACTTCGCAAATTGCTCCATTTGATATAGGCTTAACAATGGTTTTCATTTAGCTAACACTACAGCACCTTAACACTTAATAGTTAACTAACCTAAAATAAAACGCAATTAACTAACACGAACTTGTGCCTTGTTTAAAAATAATCACTGTAGAATTTCGAATATAATTTGAATAGAAATACAATAAATTAAATAAAACGGCTTCCATAAAAAAAACAAGTAGAAAGTATAGACTGAACAGGTCTTTATTTGCTATATTTATACTTACCCGGCTACACATGTATCAGGGAACTCAAACCCGAGCTATAAACATCCATGTTTCCGCTTAAGCGCATAACAAATCATTTAATCAAAATCAAATCCGTTTTGGATCCACCCATTTAAAAAATTCGTATATCAGATTAGTATAACCGCCAGATTAAAGCAATGGCTTCTGAAGGAAAGAAAAAAACCTAGAACTTAAACCAGTTTCCTTTTTTTTCTACAATATCGTGCAACTCTTTTTAATCCGATTAATCGCATATGTATTTAATTAAAATGTTAATTTTGTTTAACTGCAACTCATCGACCATTGAGTGATTGATTAAAGTTGTTTTTTATTCGATATCGAATCATTGAAATTCATTGGATAGACTGAGTCAGAATTTGTATTCGCCGTTCATTTCGAATTAATTAAAACAAATGTTCTTACCGACAAGAAATTTGAATGCTTATTTATTTATTTTAATCATATATGACACTTTTTTGGGGTTTAAAGAAGTGAAATAAACAAATTCTTGGCTGACAAAGAACAAACTACAATAATAAAATATGTCGACAGCGTACGAAATATTATAATATTAGGGGTAAGTTGAGAGTGTTGAAAGTACTTTGATTTTTATTTCGAATACAGGCTAATGTTAACTCACAAGAACCACTAACATTTTCTAAGACTGGTTTGTCTAAAATTATATTATTAAAGTGTATTAGACTTTTCTGGCGCTATCATCACTCGTGTGGAGCTTTCAAGCCCTGAATATTGGTTTAATTGAAGATTTAATATCTCTTCAAGTAATCCGAACTATTACACGGCGCTACAGAGAAATAATACTTGAAAACGAGCTAATGTAGGCAGTGATGATTCGATACAAGTACATATTTGAATGTTATGTACTCGATACCGCTAATCAAGTATTTTACTGGGCATCGATACTTTTTTGTGATTCGACTCTGTCCAGCAGTTGTGAATAATATTCGCCAGTGCTTGTTTTACCCTTTTCAAGAAACTCGATGTGAGTGGTACCGCTTGCATTCCAAAAATTACCTTATAGGCTTTTACCTTTACTTGGTATCTGGGGTATTGTGATGGATCCATGCTCCTTCATATTGCAGTTGAACATTGTCAAAGGGATCCTTTGAAGTACACTCACAGGAAAATTCAGTTGAGACAGCGCAATTAGCCGTAACCGAATTTAGAGGTTGACACAACCTCATTAGAGGTTGTCGCAACCTCATTAGAGGTTGACACAACCTCATTAGAGGTTTTCGCAACCTCATTAGATGTTGTCGCAACCTCATTAGAGGTTGACACAACCTCATTAGAGTTTGTCACAACCGAAGTTAGATAGTGTCAGAAATGAATTTTGGATTTTTTATTATTAACTAATAATTTATTATCCAGTATTCTTATGAAAAACATTAGAGAGCGAGAAAATAAAGATATTTATACAGGATAATCTTTAGAATAGCACATTTATTTTACATGTCACTACCGACCTTTTTTGAAGTCCCGGCCATCATGGGTCACCGCACCAGTATCTATTGATTTAGGTCCTAAACCGTTTCCTACACAGATTTTTGCATCATTATTGCAGACCGAACTTGGAAAGCTTCAAAACTCTTGATATCGGCTTGGACATTCTCTCAAAAATAAAACGATTTAACACAAAAACCACAATTACAATATTTTTACTTACCTTACCACCAACAACACCGTGACGAGAACAGTTATACACTCTTTAACTTCTTTTAATATAATATTTGTTTTCATAATTTTAAACGTCAAATTTTAAATACATAGAATTATGTTGTAGTAACCGAATTGAAACTGAACTTCGGTTGTACCTACAGAATTCATGAGAAATTCAGTTACAGCAACCGAATTGACGCCGAATTCGATCCTTGCAACCGACTTAAGGATTAATTCGGTTATTGCGACCGAATTGATACCAAATTCGGTAGTTACAACCAAATTCATACCAAATTCGGTAGCTACAACCGAATTGATACCAAATTTCGGTTGTTGCATCCGAATTAATTTCAAATTCGGTTGTTCCAACCGAAATTTTAGAAAATTTAGTTGATTGAACGAATATAATTGAAGATTCAGTTGTCACAACCGAATCAATTATGAAACGAGGTTGATTCAAGCGAATTTCGGTTTTGGGTACTAAATTCGGTTGTAACAACCACAATTCGGTTGTAGCAACCTCATTAGGGTGGTAACAGCCGAATTTACGGTTGCTACAACCTTTTTTCAAACAATTAGTTCCCTGGGTGTAGTCACACGGTTGCGCTTACGGTCAAATGTTAGTAATCGCGGCACCCATCGCGCGAACAGCTTTTCATGTCCAAATATTCATATGAAAAGTAATGTACCCACTCAGTTCAGATGCCTACAACCTCAGCGATGTAACGCACTTTCGTTATCCAATCGTCAAATATCATTCCAAAGTTTTTATCGAAGATTTCTGCGGTGACGACCTCTTTTGGGCGACCTGAACGTTCGACGTCAATTGTGCTGGTACAACCACGACGGAAATCAGTATACCACTTTTTAACCATTAAAATTGATAGTGCAGAGTATTTATCAAGCCTTTCGTTATTTTCGTGGCCGCCGGTGGTGCAATGGTAGTGTACGCGGCTTTTGTGTATGAGAACGTGGCGGTCAAAAATGTCTTTCGGCGGCGGTCACCTTAGTTACGGCGACACTATAGAGTATTTAGCCATGAAAAAGCCTCTCAAAATACCGTTCGAAACCGGTGTAAAACTGTAGGTCCCAATCACTGAGTGTAGAACTAGAACGCGCATAGCTAACTGGTTGTAAGGAGCTCTCCCTAATCCCTTCATGGGATGTAACGGGAAACCATTTTTTCTCCTTGGTTTCGATGAGTACACGAAATTCATTTTTTCCATTTTCGTCGAAATTTACGAGCTTGTCTGCTTTTATTGCTGTAAAATACAAACTAAATGACGCAGCTTGCTAAACATTTTTAGTAGTATATTAACAACTGGTAGTTGACAGCAGTAGGATTGCTTTTTTAATTTACCACCAACCAGGGAAGTTCAAAAAGTCAAATCGCAACTCGTACCAACGTAAAACAAAATAATCTGTAATACGGAAGGACATATTTTGATTACACGGTTTAAGAAATATTAACCCACATATTCAGCATATCTAGTTATCCTAAAGTTTGAGCTAAACAACAGTTATAGCGGTCAGTTTGTATGGAATATGAAATCTATAACTGTTGGTTGGCTCTAGTTGGCTCTAACAAGACATGTTGAAAATTAGCTTAAATCACCCAAGAATGCTGATTGCAATGTGAACACCAAAGCTGCACAAGAAGATTGTGTTATAAGAACAGCTGATTTGTATGTTTTTTTCATTTCGTGGTGCCAACGTGGTGAATAGTAGCTGTCAAAATTTGTTTTTCTTTTTTGTGTACGTTGTTCGTTGTACGTTGATATTAGCTTTGTCTGTTTACTTTTCCAGCAAGATTTATCCAGTAACTTTTTGCAGAGAGTAAAAAAAATTTTACGCTCTTTTTTTTCTCTATTCCAAAAAGTAAACAGACAACATTTTGTGAAATATTGCAAGAAAACAGCAACAAGTGTAAACAATTGAAATGACAAAGGAAATAAGAATTTACGTCTGTCAGTGAATTTGCACTGTCGCACTGTATGTATGGACGTTTCTAGCATAAAAACAAATGTTTTTATATTCTAATTTACAATAGACGTTAAAAAACAATACAATTTTTAATTTCAACTTTACAATACAATTGTTAAATTTCAACTTTATTCTTCTTTTTCAAACAAAAATATTGCAATCAAAATGTAAATAAAAAACAGCTGATCGAACTTGCAAAATCTTGATAGAAGAAATTCCTCCAGTAACATTTTGCAAGTTCTCTATCATCC
Source organism: Phaonia tiefii (assembly GCA_963931995.1). Taxonomy (NCBI): domain Eukaryota; kingdom Metazoa; phylum Arthropoda; class Insecta; order Diptera; family Muscidae; genus Phaonia; species Phaonia tiefii. Next base: position 12,282,879 of record OZ008371.1, read on the forward strand.
AACTGTCAAAAAATTCTCTCTTTGGCTCTCTCGTTGCAAAAGTTTTGCAGTAAACAGACAACATTTTGTAACATTTTGTACAATATTGTACAATATTGCAGTAAACAGACAGACCTATTGACATAAACTACGCACCAAACAAAAACAGAATGCCTGCTGTTGTTGCCTTATTGTAAGTTTTGTAGAAGCTGCCTTGGTGAAGACCTTTCCAAATTTTATTCGTCCACCGGCCGTCTCGTTTTATCTCCAAATAAAAATATTACTACAGAGAGTTATTATCACGTACATGCTATCTTCGCATTACTTTGGAAATATTTAAGGAATATTTCCCCTTCGTTTGCCATTTTAATGTTAACCTTTGTTTGTTAAACTAATCGAAATGTAAAAATTCCAGTTCCAAACAATTACCAAGCAATTGTTTTCGTATGAAATAGCTATGGCATAACAACCCTGTAATTGATTTTGTGCACGAAATTTTCGCATAGAGCCGAGTACCAATCAAATTAAAAGTCAGTGAAATTTACGGTTCACTAAATTTTAATTATTTTTTATACATTTAAATCTTACGGGGACGAAAATTGCATAAATTGCAGAAATTTTAGAATGAGCTGAGTACGAATCAAATCAAAAGTGAGAGACATTTTCGGTTAACAAAATGTTCGTTATTTTTTAATATGTTTGGTATTTGGTTTTGTTATTTGCAAAAGACCAGTATTAACTTCTTGCGAAATATTCGTAAGCAATGTTGTCATTTATTTATTTTACTGATCCTCATACAGCAACGAAGTCCTGATCTCTGATTTACATTGAAAATATTTTATAATCCATTTAAATTTTTAAAGCATGCGATGGCACCTTTGTTTGTCAAAATAATCCAAATGTCAAAACTTCGGTTAAAATCAATTATCAAATAATTATTTCCGTGCGATATAACTGTGGCATAACAACCTTGTAATCGATTTTGTTCACGTAACTTTTGTTTAGAGCTGAGTATCAAGCAAATAAAGGGTGTGCCAAATTCATGGATACCGATATTTTCTTTATTTTTTATACACGTACATCTTATGAGAACGAAAATTTCATGAGAACTGAATAGAGGGATAAAAAAAGAAAATCAAAGGGTTCTCGTCATCAATTTTATTGTTTCAAGATCTCACTCAAGGCTTTTCAAGAAGGTTTTGTTATAAGAACAGCTGATTTGTTTTTGCTTTCATACCGTGGTGCCAAAGTGGTGCACACTAGCTGTCAAATGCTGTTTACCTTTGTTTTATCTATGTTGTTAGTAGTACGTAGTTATTGATATAAACTACACACCAAACAAAAACAGAATGCTGGTTGTTGTTACCCTATTGTAATTTTTGTAGTAGTGCTTCTATCTTTTCAAGCTACCTTGATCTCACGCAATGACTCTATCAGTCATATTCAGTGTACTTTGTTATTGTACTTGTTATTGTACTTATGTATTTGTGTTGCATTTGACACTTATGGGCAGTTTTTCAGTCAATGGTGATCTTCGTTTCTTAGTTAAATTGTGGTTTAACATCGAATTGTGTTTTTTAGTCATTGTTTAACTATGATTTAACCACCCAATGGTGGTTGGTTAACTTATAGTCAGAACCATATTATTTGACAATCAAATTACTGACTGTCAAAGTGAGAAATGAAGATTGTATAAAATACATGTTTCAGATGTGCGCATTTGTACGCATACGTTGAGTCTAGATCGTTAAATTGTTAACTATACACATTTTTGTTAAAATGACTTCGATTTTATGGATCTAGTTCTTATTTTACATAATTCCATTTTGTTTGTTCCCCTTTGTTGTTTTGGTCTTTATCCCAAAACACACGTTTTTTCCAATAAGAATACAAGGGTTGCCATATTAGTTGACAATATGGCGACTTACATTAACTCACCACAGAAAAACAAAATGCAAAGTTAACCTCTAATTAACTTAGAATTAAGATTAGGTAATCCGATAGTTAACTACCCACTCAAAAACTGGCCATTAGAGTCATAAAGCAAAAACAAAATCCCTGTTGTTGGTGCCCACAACAACAACAAATCCTACTGCGTTAACCTCTACTAGATCAGCCTTGATCTCACTGCTCTTCACAACTTTCATATTTTCCCTTGCCAGAGTCTTATAATTCGGTCAGTTTTTTAAACTTCAAATTTTCCGGACTTTTCATCACCGTTACAAAACCTACAAGCCAAACTAGGTAGTTTTTCAAATATCAAAAAAATTTATATTTCGTAGCACCGTGTTATCGACCACTTTTGTTATTTATGTAGGAAATCCAACTGAACCGATTAACCAATAACCCCTATACCTGACCATCATTGCCATGTAAACCGTACACCAATGCCAATGAGTCAATAACAAGTTAAAGATTATTTTTATAATCGAAAGGCGTTTGTGCGAGTGGCAACTTACTATACATATGTATTTTGATTTTTTTTCTGTGAATTCATATGTAAAGTTAAGTGCGCATTGACGTTAGATATTTAAAAATGGCAAATTTTAGTAATCCATGTACGAAAAAACCCCAAAGTTAGAAATAAAACAAAACATCTAACAATATAATTAATGTGATTTTTTGTTTGTTCATACAGTTTTTAATTTGCAACCTTTTATTGACGAAATTACTACTGAAAATGGGGATTTCATGGAAAAAAAATTTGCATACAATAACTGTTAGTTGTTATTGAGAAAAATATTTTCAGGAAAAAAAACACATTAACAAAATTGATTAAGATGTGAGACTTAGTTGTGATGGGTAGGCGGTTGGTTGTTTCCGTAAGGTTACGTTCATATCAGAGCCTACAGGTGAAATGTTCATTACTTTCAGCTGATACGAAATTTTCGTTATTGTTTATACACGTACTTCTTATGGGAACGAAAATTTTATTGCTAAAATGGCCTTAAAGAAGGCTTAAACGTTCAACAAAAATTACAAACTTAGAGAAGTTTTAATAGAGGAACTTTTCAATTGTGACTAAAAATGTTTGCCATTTCCGTGTTAAACCTTTAGTATTCCCATCATAACTTTTATGAATAAGGCCGTCATTTTTTAACTATTTTTTAACTTTTATGAATAAGGCCGTCATTTTTTAACTATTTTTTGCGACCACGAAAATGAAAAATTTTCATATTGGGTTTATCAAAACAATAATAAAAATTTGCTCATGTAATGTATAAAAACTGAAAAGTGCATTGTTTTAGAGGTTGGTTAAGTTCTGTACAGTTTTTAGCCATTTTAAATACAGAACTTCTTGTTACTTTCATACTTACTTATCCGGTCTCGAACAACCTCGTAGGGTCAGGGACCTTACAAAAAACGAAGACAACATATTTCGCCAACCAGTTCGATCTTTTGCTTTATCTCTTCAGTTGGTAATACCAAGTGTACGCAGGGAGTCGTCAACCTGATCCCACCAGCGGAGTCTTTTGCTTTCTATTTTTTGTCTTCCTTCGAGTTTGGTTTCGAAAACCCTTCGAGAAGGTTCGTCTTCATCAATTCTACTGGCATAGCCTAGCCAGCGCAATCGCGTTATTTTGATCCGTTTAACTATCTATCTTTATCTCTAAAGTGCTTGCATAGCTTAAAATATCATCTATTCGCAAGCACAATTCTCCGCTTGATCTCAAAGCTGACGTTGTTGTTTTTGTTTACGGCAGATCCGAGGTATATAAATTCGTCCACCACCTCGAAATTATAACGGTTATCAACGTTCACACTTTGGGTAATCGCATGGAGGCCCTGCTCGTTGAAACCATTACTTTTGTTTTGTCCTCATTTACTGTTAGACCCACTTTTGCTGACTCCTTCTCAATTCTCGAAAACACTGCAGTAACTTCTTTAATTGTGCGTCCAATGATATCTATATCATCACCATACGCGAGCAGCATGTGACTTGCTGCTGATGGTTTTATTCATGTTGATTGCAGAGTTTCTTATAATGATTTTCATTAAGATGTTAAAGAGATCGCACGATAGGGTGTCGCCTTGCCTGAGGCGCTTAGTTTTCGAAAGTTTCGAAAGGTTCGGTAAGATCCTTACCAACTTTCACTGCGGATTTGGTGTTCGTCAAAGTCATCCTGCAAAGGCGTATGAGTTTTGCGGGAATACCAAGCTCAGACATTGCTTCGTAGAGTTTCTCCCGTATCGAACTATCGATGGCAACCTTATAATCGACTAATAGATGATAGGAGTCGATTTGTTTTTTGTGGGTCTTCTCCAGGATTTTTCGTAGCGTGGAAATCTATTAAGTTGTCGATTTTCCAGGCCTAAAACCACACTGGTATGGTCGAATCAGGTCAGCGATAATTGGTTTTAGTAATTCGCACATTATACTTGCTAGAACCTTATATGCTATGGATAAATGCTTATTCCACAGTAGTTGGCACAGAGACTTGGGTAACCTTTTTTAAATATCGGACATAGTACACTGAGACCCCAATCGCCGGGCATGCATTCATCTAACCACATTTTGCCTATGAGCTGATGCATGCACCATATTAGCTCATCGCCGCCAGCCTTAAACAGCTCCGCCGGTAATCCATCGGCTCCTGCGGCTTTGTTGTTCTTAAGCCGGGCAATAGCTGTTCTGACCTCGTCTTGGTTAGGAGGGGGGCAGTCGATGTTGTCGTCCAAATTGTGATCGATTGTATCGTCCTTAAATGTCTCAGGTACCAATAAATAAAAATAAATGGTTTCCCATTACATCCCATGAAGGGACAGGGGAGAGCTTCTCACAATCACTGAGCTGTGCGCTTTCCTGTTTTCACTCACTGATTGGGACCTACAGTTTTACACCGATTCCGAACGGTATTTTGAGATGCTTTTTCATGGCTAAATACTCGATAGTGTCGCCGTCACTATGCGAGGTGACCGCCACCGAAAGAAATTTTAAGGTGGTCTGAACAGGGATCGAACCCAGGATCGCATGTACAAGAGGCGCGCACGGTACCATTGCACCACCGACGGCCATGTACCAATAGCGCAGAGAAATGATCTCTCCATATTTCCATACATACTCTGCACATCAACGATGAGATTTCCGACCTTATCTTTACAGAAGATGGGCCCTGAACCATGTCCACTAGTTCCGTTTTTGACTTTTTGGTAGAATTTTCGGTTTTCGTTCTTCCTTCTGTATGTCTCAATTTTCTCACTCTCGAGCTTTCTCCACCGCCTAAACAGACGGTTTACCTCCTTTATTTTTTCCCTATAACGTAATTGACTGAAGCATTGCCATGCGTGCAGCGTTCTTTACATATAGAGTCGGAAATGGCTTTCCACTGCGCTGCAGGATTGTCATTGGGAGGGGGTTCTGTCCCAAAAGTTGCGAGAGCTTCCTTGACTAGACTGTGGCTATCTCTGGTAATTGCAGCTTATACAGCTTGGTGTAGGCTTGTTGTGTTTTTTAGTAGTAACGGGTCCGCCAAATAACTATAAAAAAAAACTATAATAAAAACTATAATTTGAAAGTACAATTCTTCCGGTTAATAATGGAAAATAATTTCATTCAAATGGCTGCCTCGGCTGGCCATGCAGTAGCCTACACGATCGGTCCAATTTGTAAGCACATTATCGATTGTGTGCAGCTGTATTTCACCAATGGCTTCACGAATATTGACCTTTAAAGCGTCAATTGTCTCTGGCTTGTCGGCGTAACACTTATCTTTGAGGGCACCCCACAAATAATAATAATAATGGTTTATCGATGAGGATGCCAGTTTCTTTAACTTTTTTCACAAGATAACGAATATACGGAGGTGACGGTGCTTCTCTTCTTCCAAAATCCGTACGCAATTTTCGCACACATTCTGCAACATTACCATAATTTTCAAAGTAATGTCGCAATATTTCCCAGCGTTTTTCAAGAGTATACACAACCATATTCGTTCAGCGGAAGGATAAAACTAATTATCTGTCAAATCAGATTTGAGCTAAGTGTTACCATTCACGAAATAAGCACTAGTTGGAAAAAAAACTTTAGATGGCGGACCCTTTAGTAACACCACCTCGTCAACTCGTTTTGACATTCAATCAAATCCAGAAAAAAACCAATGCGAACACATCAGATTTTGATAGGACTTTTTATATGAAATCAAGAAAAAAATTTCCAGTGCGAATGAGCTATAAATTGAGAAACTTTGCCCGATTCCCATACATTTTGACAACCGACAAACCGGATCATAGAGTAAATTAAAATAGAGTATTTTATTCTCTCATCTGACGCTTCAGTTCACACTCTTCGTATAGTAGGTTTGTGCAAATGAGAGATATTCGACGAATATTTACTTACACCAAGTGCAGTTACAAGAACTGTTGTCTTAACTTTTTCATTTCGTTTTGGTATAGAATTGTGGAATTTAAATGTATTTTACACTTTTTTGTTGACTTTTATCGTTGGTATACATTTGTATTGTATTTAACACAACTATTTTGCCACAAAATCACGAAATGCGGTTGTTGTTCCTTTGTTGGACGTTGTGTACTATTGCTTCTATCTGGTATTATTGAAACCATGCTCTCCACCATCCAATGTTTACTGGCAACCATACCTATGACGTTGAAAGTCTTGAGAGAATAAATTACTCTATCCTAAATTCCTGTATGGAGGAAACGAACTTGTGTCAGTTGTTTTGCTGTTTAACTACAACAAATTGTGAGAACTTCGAACAAAATGCTCCTTTTTAATTTTTTTACATTCACGATGTTCATATACATACATATTTACATATTTTGAATATTCACAGTAACAATTTATCAAAACTCAGCGACAGAATTAGTTGTAGTAGTTGTTTGTTTTTGTTTCCCCGTCGACATTGTATAGAAATCGATGTTGCCTAGGGTCCCATGAAATCTAAGTCCGGCACAGGTAGGGCGCGACAGAATTCCTCAAAATGTTGATTTGGTCACCGTTTTGTTTTTCTTGTCGACCGGATTCTATCAGCCCTTTTTTTCAAGTCATCAAATAGAAAAAGGATCTGCCAGACACATCGTTAAAAATAAATTTAATTTCTATTCATATTTGATGAAATCTTTCAGCAAAGTTGATGAAACTGAATGATTCATAGAATTATGAAGTAATATTCTCTGAGTGTACTTTTGCCTAACGAATTAAAATTCTACGGATATAAATATCAAATTGTTGTCAAATCAACATTTTCTGGCATATCCAATTTCTGTTTCGAGTTCAAGTTCAAGTTTCACTTTATAATTTATAGTTTAAAAAAATATCAAACATTTTGTTTAGTGTCGAAAAACATTAAAATCATTAAATGTTTAGTGTTACGATGTTGATGACCCGTGTCATTTAAATTGTTATGCATTGATCATATTAATAGCCATGAGTCTGATAGCTGGGTAGTATCTTGAGGGTTCGTCACACGGATTTATTTTTATCTACATTTATTTTTGTTTGTCGGCAAACTCTAATGCTTATGTTAATTTATGACCACGGAAGATGTCAACCAGCTACATATATACCAGAAGACATGTTTGTTGTATCTTGACATCTTCCTTCTCCGGCAGCTGACGTACGTATATTGTTAATGATCATATTTTTCCAAACGTTTTTTGTATTACTTTTTTTTTTTGTTTCGTTTAGTTCAAAACACAAGGAAGTCAAGTTCAATGTACATATCATCACATTGATCAACGTTACGGAGAGTAAAACAAAACAAATTAAACAAACAAACGTAACACCTTAACACAAATTACTCACTTTTTTATAACTACAACACAACACAGTACAGTACATTACACATAATGCCAATAAAGGCAAATAATAATACATCATTATTTTGATATTTCTTCTGGGCTGAGTGGCAGCTCACAACCCACAACAGTGATCCCGTCTCATACATAAATCCCATCTTCATCGGAACAATAGCTCTATGTTTGTTTCTGTTTCTAACAATTTAATAATATTCGCTAATGTCTTGTATTATACTTAGGCTTAATGAGGTGGTTAATTATGTTTAATGGCTCAAAAGCATTTTTACTTAAACTTTAAGATTCTTTTTATAACTTCTGTAAATTATATGTATCTGTAGATCTTCCCTCCCAATGCGGAAGTCTTAGAACGATTCATTGTGTCTTGCGAGAAAATGGCTTCAAGACCTAACTCTATGCTTAGCTTAGGAGTAAGGAATTCAAGAACTAGTAGGTACTACGGGCAATTTGAAAACTCCATGACTTTTTGAATAATAGATATTTTTTCAGTAAAAAACGCTTTAGTTCTCGATGCATTTAGTCCATCGTGTTTACAATTTTGTTATTCCTTCCAAATAATAATCAATGATGATATTTTCATTCGATCCCAAACTCTTTCCGCCAAGCCATTTCTTCTGGTTTGGAAATGCATATAGAAAGTAGTTTCTAGGGGCTAAAACCGGAGAATATGGCAGATGAGGTATCAATGTGTAGCCCAATTTATGGACTTCTGCTATTGCGACTACACACCTGGAAAATCAATTTGTTTCTTGGAAAATTTTGCTTCACATCACCTATGAGAAATATTTGCCGGTGATCGTTTTACCCGTTTCAAGGTAATCACAAACCTAGTGTCCAAAAACCCGAAATTTTTTAAACCCGGTTTTCGGTTTGTTGGAAAAATCAATTTATCAGGAAACCCGTTTTCGGTTTTCAAATTTGGCAAAAACCGGTTAAACCGTGTTTTTCTTTTTTTTATAAATTGAAATGCCACGTGTACCACTTACAATAAATTTTTTTACAGACCGCTTCGTATTTTTATTCGCATTTAAATCCCAAAATTTCATAACCGTATTTAAATTCGTCAATCACGTTTAAATTTTAAATTAAGATTAAAATTATATTCCAATTTGGAATATGTGTTTAATATAAAATGTATAACTTTTATTGAAATTTACACTTACCTCATTTACATTTGAAAATTATATTCAAATTAAAAAGAGATTTTCATGTATACTCATGAATTTTTTCAAGCTCAAGACCTTTTTAAATAATATAAAACTTATTATCTTTATATTACTTTCAAAAAAGTCGAGCATAAAAATGTTCCAATGATACCAAGGCTGTCTGTATAGCTATTTCGGATCTTGCCAAGATCTTCATCAGCAGACGTTTTTGGTGAATTCTTCAAAAATATATATCCAGAAACACTCATCATATTAATGAGAATTCCTTTATATACTCGTTTGAAGAATACCAAGCACTACCATTGGAACACCTTCATGCACAACTATATTTATCATGCCGTAAAACCATTGGTTTTAATCAGACATGAATTGTTTTTGTTATGTCATTACAAAAAACAACAAAACAGAGGGTTGCCATCAACAATATTATTGTTTCAAGCTCGCGGTGCTCATCGTCAACTTTCATCATTTCCCTTATGGGAATTTTTATTCGGTCTGTTTTCCAATACTCATGAATTTATTTAAGGTCGACCTTTTTAAATAATATAAAGCTTATTATCTTTATATTACTTTCAAAAAAGTCGAGCATAAAAATGTTCCAATGATACCAAGGCTGTCTGTATAGCTATTTCGGATCTTGCCAAGATCTTCATCAGCAGACGTTTTTGGTATGTTTTTGGTGAATTCTTCAAAAATATATATCCAGAAACACTCATCATATTAATGAGAATTCCTTTATATACTCGTTTGAAGAATATCAAGCACTACCATTGCAACACCTTCATGCACAACTATTTTTATCATGCCGTAAAACCATTGGTTTTAATCAGACATGATTTGTTTTTGTTATGTCATTACAAAAAACAACAAAACAGAGGGTTGCCATCAACAATATTATTGTTTCAAGCTCGCGGTGCTCATCGTCAACTTTCATCATTTCCCTTATGGGAATTTTTATTCGGTCTGTTTTCCAATACTCATGAATTTATTCAAGCTTGACCTTTTTAAATAATATAAAGCTTATTATCTTTATATTACTTTCAAAAAAGTCGAGCATAAAAATGTTCCAATGATACCAAGGCTGTCTGTATAGCTATTTCGGATCTTGCCAAGATCTTCATCAGCAGACGTTTTTGGTATGTTTTTGGTGAATTCTTCAAAAATATATATCCAGAAACGCTCATCATATTAATGAGAATTCCTTTATATACTCGTTTGAAGAATACCAAGCACTACCATTGGAACACCTTCATGCGAGCTTGAAACAATAATATTGTTGATGGCAACCCTCTGTTTTGTTGTTTTTTGTAATGACATAACAAAAACAAATCATGTCTGATTAAAACCAATGGTTTTACGGCATGATAAAAATAGTTGTGCATGAAGGTGTTCCAATGGTAGTGCTTGGTGTTCTTCAAACGAGTATATAAAGGAATTCTCATTAATATGATGAGTGTTTCTGGATATATATTTTTGAAGAATTCACCAAAAACATACCAAAAACGTCTGCTGATGAAGATCTTGGCAAGATCCGAAATAGCTATACAGACAGCCTTGGTATCATTGGAACATTTTTATGCTCGACTTTTTTGAAAGTAATATAAAGATAATAAGCTTTATATTATTTAAAAAGGTCTTGAGCTTGAATAAATTCATGAGTATTCGAAAACAGACCGAATAAAAATTCCCATAAGGGAAATGATGATTTTCATGTATCAAAATCTAATAAAGTTTAAAAAATTAATTTAGATAATAATACAGATTTTGAAATTTGAAAAAAAAACTTTGGTTGAAAAGCCTATTTAATTCTTATATAAATTACAAAATCATATTGAAATAATTGTTTTGAATAAATTGTTTGAAAATCCAATTTAGTCATATATTAATCATATTCGAAATTAGACATCGATTCCTAATTCCAAAATGTCATTAAAATTTGAAATCCGTAATTTTTATTTATATTTTTAAAATATTTAAAAATACAACAGGAATGATTTTTATCTATTCGACCTTTTAACTGGTACATTCGAGCTCAAGACCATTCTATATCTCTATTAATGGAGATATAGTCTTTTAAAAGAGTTTTGCAAAATGCATACTCATGATTACTGGTAAACCGTATAGCTATTTCATATTTAGCTACAAATTATCTGCGGTTGTCTATGGCTAGATCTGAAATAGGTATTTGGTTTGCCAGGAATCATGGGCATGCATTTTGCCAAACTTCATTTAGAAAACTAGATTTCTATTAAAAGAGATATAAAATGGTCTTGAGTTTGAACAGTAAAGTAAAAAAGTTTTTAAGAATATTTAACACAAATTGATTAAAAACCGGTTAACCGACGGCAAATAACCGGGTTTCGGTTTGTACCAATTAAACTCCCTTTGTTAAACTCTTTCCTATGCAGAAAAATGTCAGAAAACAAGAACATAAAGTTTAACAAACGATTTTGTGGTAATTTAAAAAATTAAAAGGAACCGGAAATTACAAAAAAAAACAATTCCAAACTTTAATAACTGTAAATGTCCTGTGAATGAAATAGAAAGCATATGCAGGGTTCTATTTGTTCTACATAACCTGTATTGAAACTTGTGCAAAACAACTAATATTGTGATTAAAAAATATTGTGAAATTTAAATGTTATTTTTCTTATTTAGAAATCTGAATATTATTTTGCTATTTGTGTACATATCTTGTTTCTAACCAAAATAATTTGTTTTTTATTCTCACATTTTTGTTGTTTTATTGTTTTTCCTACTTGTCTCTGCGTGTTATCTCCACCACCTACCTACCTACTCAAATGACTTCCAACACCCACCCAATGTATGTGAATCCTATTAGAAAAGATTTAAAAAAAAACATTGTATCAAAACAATTCAATTCAATTTCAGACGTACTTGTTGAAACACCGTTTACTTTAGACTTGCAACCGCCTGTATATGAGGCAACAATTGGCGGGAGCGACGGCGACGATGCTACAAAAACCGTCGATAGTTATGGCAATCCGATTGCATCATTAAAACCCATTGAAACGCCTGATGGTCGCAAGGTCGTAAGTGCTCAAGGTCTGCAATTCGAAATACCAAACTATGCCTCGGGCATTACAGAACTTAAGAAGCCCTCCGATGATTTACTGCCACCATTTGTTGGTGAGTTTAGCATAGATTTACAAACACCAACTAATACCAATAATGGGGGACGACATAGCGACGACGACGTTAGGAAGTTGAACGACCAAGGTGTTTTTGAACCCACACATTACAATGCTGGGGATGCCGTTGTTTTAGTTGGTGACATCAACGAACTGTCGCGCATAGAAAGGCAACAGCCCAAACATACAAGTAGTAACGCAACAACCAACGATCTTGGAACTCAACGCCATAGTTTACAGAATACGCTTGTTGCGCTTAGGTTACAAAACATGACATTACACAACCCGAACACTGTACTCGCTACCAATTCTAAACCGAACCTATCTTCGGATGACAGTTACCAACAATACACCACCCAAACAAACACGGTCTCATTGAGTCCAAATACAAGTTTTAACTTCATAAATTCACTTGCACTTAGTACTCCTTCACCTTCACCTTCACCTTTACCTTCTTCATCTTCATCATCTACTACACCTTTGTCTTTCATTGTTTCAAAAACTTCACTTAAATCTCAGCTTTCAGCGCACTATACCCCTCTAAGTAATGGTAACTTTAACTATCCCAATGTACCCACTGATATTTCCGTAATCAATCGTATAGCCTCTAAATATCAAAATCCCATTCCTACCTTAGATCCCATTGCCGTTGCGCTGCCAAATGATACGCCGGATTCAGTTCCTGGCCACTCCGCATCTTTTTCCACTCCGAGCACATCTGTGGACGTTGAAAACGTCCAAGTGGTAGAAATTGAAACGGATGCCACAGCTCCTTTCAAAGGTTTACCTGAATACATCCTGGAGTTGAATGATCCAAATATTGGTGGTCCGGTTGAATATATGCCATCCTTGGACAATAAGGGTTTGAGCGTTATTGCTTGGGATTTGTTGCCACCGCTGGTAGCAGATCCCACGCCATCTAGTGATTCCGACAACCGCAACGTAAAAGTATCACTAACAACTAGTCAAAGCTCCATTCATTCAAACTCAAATACCGCAACCGGTGATAGTAGTTCCAGTGAAGAACAGCAACACCATTTAAAACCTAGTCATACAACTCAAGCTCCTTTTGCTTTTAATACCGAAAGCGCCACAAAGTTTAGCAGCAGAACACAAGCGCAGAATCGTGGAAATGTATATTATTCCAGCACAACACCTAGGTCGACTAACACCAGACGTCCTGCAACTACCACAACACCCAGGACTACTACCACTACTACCAGAAGAACAACCACAACTCCACGAACAACTACTACGACCACTACCACAACGACAAAGGCACCTTTAACCACCACAACATCTGAACCAGATTCTTCCGAGTTCTTTAAACTGGAAGCTGGCGATTCATATACTTTGCCTCCTTGGTTAGCAGATATCGATGATCCTGATCTGGATGTTGCAGTGGCATATATAGTACCAGAAGATATCAATGAGTATAATCATACAATTTCGAAGGATATCCTGCCACCACTAGAACCGTACGCAGATCTTAATACGGTGCATTTAACACATCCTACTCCTGCTAAGCATGGCATAACCGCTACCACGACCACAACAAGACCAACTACAACAAGGAGGACTACAACCACAACTACAACAACAACAACACCCAAACCGAAAACTAGTACAACTACCTCAACTACAACACGCCGTCCCACGGTTTCTTCGGCACAGCCGCATTGGGTGCGAGCTAAAGTCACCTCATCTTCAGTGAATGCCAGACCCTCTTCTAGCTCATTCAGTAATCAAATCACTTCCTCAAGTCAAACATTTACAACTTCACCCACTTTCACAACATCCTCTGGAAATTTCAATTTCGCACAACGCACTACCTCCACCTCAAGTACAACCACAACCACTGTCAAGCCAATAACGACTATAAATTCATTTAATCGTCCTCTTTCCAATACAGACAAGATCGGCAGCAGTGGTGAATCTATCACCACGGATGGGAAAATTTCACAAAATCCCTTCTTCAGTGGGTCCTATAAGCCCCAGCCATTCTCTAAAGCTAGCACCACAACCACCAGGAAACCTACAACAACGTCAACGACAACATCAACCACTACCACGGTAGCTCCAAAAGTGGACACGAATCCATTTGAACCTACTATTCCACCATGGTTGAAAGATTTTGATTATCCTGATGTTGGTCCTGGCGTACCTTTTGTCTATGATCCCAATGACGACGAAGAGCCCGTTGATATGGACATTTTACCACCCTCAAACGAAAATACTGTAGACACAACCAAGGCTACTTTCGTGAACTCCCAATCAACCGCTACATCCTTCCTGAATTCCCAAAGTTCCCAAAGTTTTTTAACTAAATTCACTTCTACTCCCACTTCCTTAACTTCTTCTTCTTCCATTCCATCTAAAGTAACACTTCCACTCCCATCCACTGAAACAAACCAAGATGAAGACAACACGTTAACGCAAGCGCCTCACGCGTTCGTTGCACCAATGACTACTGATACGGAGGACAACAATACTAGAAAAAATACCTCATCAAATTCTAACACAAATTTTGCAGCCCGATTTGAACCCACATCCTCTTCCCCTACCAATGATAATTCCCCTACCAAAGTACCCCTGGGTGCTGATCGTGAATCTTTCCCGCCATTCAATACACCAGCTAAGGAAACAGATGCCTCTTCTTCCCCTATTCCGGCCAAGAAAACGTTTAGTAAAAGTGAAGATGGTAAAGTAATAACGAACAATATATTTCTGAATGCAGCTGGAACGCAGAGTCAGACGTCGACGAAACCAGTCGTAACGACAACATCGTCTACGACCTCGCAACAAAAAGGTAAGAAGAAATATATTCATTTGATCTCGTTTTGATCTCAAGTCTCACGTTAATGTTTTTATTTAGGGCATTTCCGAGGTAAATAAATTTATATTTCCCAAATCATTATTCTCTCTCAAAAACTCCCAGGGTTGTTTCGTCTTCGTGCGATTTGCCCCAGAATTCTGCGTCATATAATAAGACTGGTTGTATGACAGACTGATATAACTAGATCTTTGTTTCTCTGAAGCTTAGCCAGATAACACCTATTAGCAAGCTCAATTCTAATTTTGACCTCAAGGCTGGCGTTGTACTTTTTGATTACGGTATCTTTGAGGGAAATAAATTCGTCCACTATCTCGAAATTATAACGGTTACCAACTTTCGCGTTTTGCTGCAAACGAGTTGAAACCTGATCTTTGATACCACTATCTTTGTCCTGTCCCCATTTACAGCCATTAAGATGTTGAAGAGATCGCACCATATGGTGTCGCCTTGCCAGAAGTATCGCCATTATCCACTAGTTTAGTAAGATCTTGAACAACCTTCACTGAGTATTTGGTGTAGGTCAGTGTGATTCTGCAAATGTGCATCGGCTTAGAAGGGATACCAAGTTCAGAGAAAGCTTCGTAAAGATTTTTCCGAATCGGGCTATCGAAGGCAGCCTTATAATCAACAAAGAGATGGTAAGTGTCGACTTGCTTGCCAAGCATTTGGGGTAATGTGAATATCAGATCAAATGTGGATTTTCCAGGTTTCAAGCCTGACCGATAAGGTCCGATCAGGTCTTCAACAAATTGGGTTACATGTTTCCAACATTACTCTTGAGAGGACCTTGAATGCAATGAATAAAGGTCTTTTCCACAGTAGTTGGCATATATGCTCGGGTCACCTTTTCTAATTACAGCACATAGCACGCTGATACTTCAATTGCTGGGCATGCATTTTAGATGTGTGGATCTCATCGTTTCCAGCCTTGAATAGCGCTACCGGTAGTCCATCAGCACCAGCGGCTTTGTTGTTTTTAAGTCGATAATTTGCTGTTGTAACCTCTAAACCACCATAAACACTCTAAACCAGCGTCTATATTTTAGTCGACTCCGTTATCTGCATTGGATTCTCCTGCGACAAGTAATGTAGAAAACCGGTCGCTACAACTTCCCCTTAACTTCCTTATCTTAGCAGAAGAGGGCCCTGAGCTTTGTCCGTTATTTTGGATTTTTACTTTTGTTGTTTCCCCCCCTTAAATATTCGGTTTATCTGTCTCTTCTATGCTCCATATACCGTTGTCACTGATCGTGTTGGGACTCACTGAAACATTATCGTGCGTGCAGCGTTCTCTTCATCAGTTGCCACGTGACACTCTTTGTCGTACTATGGTTTGTCTTGAGGCGGGTTTTTTATAAGTAAGCCCGGTGTTTCCATAAGTTTTTGTAAAGTGGGTAATGTGTTTCCACTGCGCTTCAGAATCATCGGAATCGTTTCGTTCTGAGCTAAGTACTAATTGATTCGGATTCATTTGTGCAGATTTCCGATTCCCAGCATTCTCTGTGTCGGGTTTGGTACGACTTTGTTCTGCTTATTCTTTTGTGAATCTCTTCTGCAATCAGGAAAGGATCCGAATCGATATTAGCACCTCGAATCATATATACATAAATTACACTAGAGCCTTCGATCAATTGTCAAGTGATCAATCTAGTTCTTTCTTTTCTGATCAGGAGCGTAGTCATTAGATTTATGGATATCTTTATGTTGGAATCTCGTACCACTTCCAACCATGTTATTTTGCTTCCAAGAAATATATCAGTCTGAATTGGCCGACTGTTGGTTGATAGATAGATTTCCTTGTCGTTAGAGTTTCCTCAAAAGTCATTATCTCTGGCCTTCTTCAGTCTCGCCGCATGTCTACCAATCTGTCTGTGTCCCTTTAAAACTTAAACAAGCTAAGACACCTTGGGTCTATACTCGCAAACCAATTGTTTGAAATTTGGTTATTGCTGCCGAATTGTACTTTAGTTGCCACCACCGAATTATAGGTTGGTTCAACCGAATTTCAGTTGTGGGCACTAAATTAAGTCGTGACAATCTCAATTCGGTTGTGGCAACTACAATTCGGCAGCAGTAACCAAAGTTCAAACAGGTTGTTTCAACCGAATTTCAGTTGTGGGTACTAAATTCATTCGCAATAACCTCAAATGCGATTGTGATAACCTCTAAAAATTATGACATCTTATGTGGCTGTGATAACCGCTAAATTCAGTTATGGCTAACTCGTTTATTTTTTCTGTGGTGCATATAGGACCGATGGTTAATAGATCCCTTCCCATTCAATGCAAGCCGTCGTTACAGCTTCTGCAAAAGTCATTCGGCCTTATTCCCGTTATCGTCTTTTACGTCGTCATCAGACTTTTGTCAACTTTAGAACGTTATAAATGTATTGCCACATCGACAACAACAAAGTTTTTGATGTCTATGATCCAAAAACAACCCTCTTAAAATATGTTGTCCAAATGCCTTCAATTCGCAAATAAAAATGGTGTCGATATTGTATTGACGTCGACGACGACAACGGGAATAAGGGGGATTAGCTCTGAGTTTCTTCAGTCTCGCCGAATATCCACCCATATGACTGCGTCCCCTCAGAACTAAACAAGCTATGACACCTTGGACCGACACTCATAGAACCAATTGTTTGAAATTCGGTTGTTGCGACTGAATTTATAGGATTTTTCAATAAGAGCGCTACAAAAGATTTTTTAAATAAAACAAAACCGGTTTTACATACCAATGAAATTCTTTATTCCTGTGAAAGTACGTTCGATGCCATTATGTATGGAACTCAATTTCTTTTGCATGGCCACCACGGGCACGCTTTCAGAAGTCCAGACGCTGAACCTAATTTTCGCCGATTTTCAAGCATAAATCGGCCGATACTGCTGAAATTTCACGTTCGATATTCGTACGAAGTTCATCAATCGTCGCTGGCTTGTTGGCATAGACCATAGACTTGACGTAGCCCCACAGGAAATAACCAACCGCGTTAAATCGCACGACCGAGGCGTCCAATCGACTGGGGCATTTCGTGAGATAACACGTTCACCAAACTTGGTTTCCAATAAATTGGTTGTGGCATTCGCTGTGTGGCTTATGGCGCCGTCCTGTTGGAACCACATGTCCTCCAAGTCCATATTATCCAATTGGGGCCAAAAATATTCGGTCATCATTGAACGGTAGCGATTCGCATTCACAGTAATGTGCCGGTCTTGATCATCACGGAAGAAGTACGGCCCAATGACGCCGCCGGCCCATAAACCGCACCAAACCGTTATTTTTTCGAGATGCAATGATGACTCATGAATTACGTGTGGATTGCTGTCTGACCAATAACGCATATTTTGCTTATTGACGAAGCCATTCAGCCAGAAATGAGCCTCATCGCTGAAGATGATTTTCCGATGAAAATCCGAATCATTTTCAAGTTGTTGCTCAGCCCAATTCACGAACATACGACGCTTATGGTGGTCAAGCGGCTTCAGTTCTTGCGTCAATTTGATCTTGTAAGGATGTAGGCCAAGATCTTTTCGCAAAATTCGCCACAACGACGTTACAGAGATGCCCAACGCTTGAAAACGACGTGTGAGAGGCACATTTGGGCTTTCTTGAACTGAAACCTCAGCGGCAGCAATATTCTCGACACTACGGGCACTTCTTTGTCTTCTTTCTCTGTGGATTCAAATTTTTCCACTAGACGCTCAATTGTTGATCTGGTAGGAAGATTATGACGACCATAAATTGGACGTAGCGCTCCAAATTTCCAAATTTCGGTAGTAAATTTTAATAATTTCGACCCGTTGTTGGCTCGTACATCTTTTCATGATGAAATGGCAAACCTTACTGAAGATAAATGTCAAAAGAGCGGGAAAAAATATGGCGTCGTTTGCTGTCCCTATCGATTTATTTTTGTAGCGTCTCTGTTGAAAAACCCGTTAGTTGTTACGACTGAATTTAGTCCTCACAAAATCCGTTTATTCTTCCTGTGGGTTCGGATAAAGCCAGATGGTTAATACATCTCCTCCCTTTCAATGCAAGCCAGATCTGTCTAAGTTTCTTCGTATGACTTTTCTCTACAAAAATGTGCCTTCAGAGTATTTTTCCATAAAGAATTCCGTTTTTGTCAAATTTATATATCATGGAATTGAAATTTTTAACTTTATTTTTCAGATTCTTTTGGTTTATCTGCGTCAGGTTTCACAAAATCACCAACGATCAGTACAAGCTTCAATCAATTCACTACCTCAGCAGGAGCTTCTGGTTTTGTGACAGCATCATCGGCAACCAGCAGCGCCGCTGGCACCATTGATTCTAAATACACAGGACACTTTGGAGGACCTCCCGGAGTTTTAGCACCAAACTCGAAGCCCAGTGGTTTTGCCACTGCTCCAACCACAACCGTAACCCAATCCTTCAGCAAGCCACCGGTAGCTTCAACTCCAGCAAACACTCAGCATAAATTCACCGGTAGTTTTGGTGGACCTCCGGGTGTTTTAACCCCATACGATAATGTGAAATCGGGTTAAACTATCGAGAGATGATTGCGATTTGTCTTACCTAGTTTTTAGTTAAATTATTTATAAAACATACAAAACCCAACAATTGAAGATATCATGAGAAGATATGTATTTTGATTCGATCCTTTGGAGTCCCTTCCATTTCATTTACGAAAATTATTATAAAAATTCATTAACCACAAAAAAATACTCAAAAATTCCTAAACAACGATATAATTTATATTCATTTTTTAATCTGCTTTCGCTTTTTATCGTGTTCTACTTTATGCACAACCATTCGTTACAGAGACGAACAAGAAGGCAGAACCGAAAATAAGAGACATTCTGCACTGTGTATTATAAATAAATATTAATGGCTTTATTTTTTGGTATTTTATTAAATAAATTGATAATAAAATGTAAACAATCACAAAAAATATCAAGCGAATGTTTGATTTCGATTCCTGTGGAGATATCGCCTTCAAAGCCCAGTCTGTCAGGCAGTTAGTTAGTCGGGTAAGTAGCAATGAAACAACATTATTGTTGACAACCATTATGACTTGATGATCACAGTTAAGTTAATTTTGGTCGACATGCAAGACTTTCATTCACATAACCAAGCGCACTACATTTGGCTGTGGTGGCGGTTGTGACCTGGGCTGTAGCCCATAATATACACATATACATACATACGTATATAGTACATGCATAGTTTGGCACAGAAAAACTTGTTGATATGACTGCCGATTTATAGTGGCACAAACAACCAACCATCTCGCATGACTGGAATGACAACGAAACGTAGGCAGAACATGCAAATTATCAAAAACCAACATTGATGATTTCAGTCTTTTGTCCTCCCCCAACAAATCAATTTCAATAAAATATTCCAAATTTGTTAAATTGGTGCAAATTTATGAAAATTGTATTAAATCAATACAACAAATTATGAATGGGAGTGATTTACTTATGCGGATTAGAATGACAACAATTTATGGAGTTTAGCGAAACAAATAATAATAATACGAGTAATAAGTATACAGCCCGATATATCGTACCTGATGTTTTCATATCGCAGAATGACGTTATACAGCTACATATGTTGAATTTGAATACAATTTAGCCTACTGACTTTATTTCCAAAACTTTTTAGCATATAATTATTAATGATTAAAAATTTCGTTTTTAAAAATTTCCAAAAACTGTGTTGTTCTCTTTTATCGCTAATAAACCATTTGGGGTTTAATGCTAATAAGCCATTTGGGGCATAATTTATGTACTTATTTGATATGCACAGTTCTTAAGTGACAAACAGGATAAAATGGAATACGGCCAATACAGATTTGAATGGTCCCACGGTTGTGCTTATTGTCGAGTGTGAGTAATCGCGGCATACATCGCACGGACAGCTTTCTCATGCCCATATATGCATATAAAATGTGACATAACCGCTCAGTTGAGATGCTTATAGCTTCAGCCAGCTCACGCGCCTTCATTATCCGATCGGCCAATATTATTCCATGAATTTTATCGACGATTTCTGACGTGAAGACTCTTTAAAACGACTTGAACGGTAGGCGTCACTTGTGCTGGTACGACCACAACGGAATTCAGTAACACACAATTTAAAAATTGAAACTTATCAAGCCTTTCCCTGGTTTCGGTGATGGTTTTTGGACGTTAAAAATAATGATTGATCAGCACACGAACTGGGCCTTATCGCATTTTCGTCAAAATTCACGAAGTTGTCTGCTTTCAATGGCTTTCAAACACAAACTAAATGACGTAGCTTGCTCAAAATTTTACACTAACTAGTAACAGATGGGAGGTGACAGGAGCAGTATTGATTTTGACTTAACTACACTCAAACCTCGTTTTAGGTGAATTCAAACTTATACGGTTTTAAAATATTCGTTTATTTACTTTTTTTGCGTTAGTGTTAACGTTTTTGAAAATGATTACTAACCTAATGATGTAATTGTTTCATCTATTGATGAAAGCGATATGAACCTAAAAAATTAATTTAAATTTAGTTTTTAATCTAATTTTAATCTTTTTTACTGAATTGTGTGTTTTTTCAAATTTATTTGTTAATTTTTACTTAATGTTTTTTATTGTTTTCGTGAATGAAATAATTTCATTGTTACCATTTTTATGCGATTTTGTTAAAAAGCTTTGAATTGCATTCAAGCGTTTTTTTTTTTAATTTACAAACAAATCAGTAGTTTTTACTGCGTATTTATGCGGAATGCACGAAGTTTGAGTGTATGAGGGAACTTCAAATAGCCATGGAACTTTAAAACCGCCCTCGTATAGTTATTACATGATTATTACGATCATGCATACTTTTTCGTCCCAATTTCTCATTTACTTTAATTTGTATTTTACATGAAAATAGTATCAAGAATTATAATTTAAAGCAATTTAACGAAATACATTGAGAAATACCACAAAAATCGGGAGAAATATGTTCGATCAAGATTTCAAAATGCTGCCGCGACAAAAAATGCTCTGTCAAATATTTGGAAATTCATTTTTCTAATTATACACGTCGTTTGAGCCCCATATTGACCAAAAATAATATTTTTAATAATCCTTCTTCTCTTGACAAATTACACTAGGAATCGATAGGGACTATAAGTACCCTCGTTAAAAAAAACGTTTTCTCCGCAATCAGCTCTTCAATAAGAATATTATCTGTAAGTAGAAAAGCAATGTGTAAGTAGCGACAAACAATCACTCGACACAATAAAAGTAATTTGTTATTGAGAAGAGTGAATACACACTGCGGTGGCTTTACAGGCTAGACGCTGCTGATTATGACGCTTCACAAACATCGAAAGAATCGCCCAGCGTATGAGAGTTCGAATCCCACCCGCGGCATTTACATTTTTCACTAACCGGAAAAACAAGATCTAAATGAAAATTACATCTTTAGAAACAGCTCGGATCAAAGACAACTAAAATATAATCGTTTGTAATCTTGTGTACCCTTTTTGTACAATTGTTTATTTTTTGAGTACACTTTTGAGAACGATTTTTATACATTTGTGTACACTTTCTGTACCCTTGTGTACACTTTGTGTACACTTTTTGCACACTTGTAGTACTTTTGTGTACACTTTTTGTATCTTTGTGTACTTTTGTGAACACCTACTATAAATAGAGTTTTGATATGAACAAATACAACAATTTCCTTTTATTTATATTTATATTACATCCAGTTTCCGGCACAAATTAAAATTGTATCAAAACCCCAATCAGCCCAGTGACTTTCGACGAGAATTTGGTAGAAATGAATTAACTACGCACACTCTTTAAATATATTACTCTATGATTTCAGCAGCCACAAGTAATACTTTTTTGAAAAACAAAATTTTTTAATTTTTCCAAATAGTAAATTTTTTTTCAAAAAATGGGTCTTTAATTTTAATACGAAAACGACTCGGAATCTGGGATCTGAGATCAAGCATACCAAATTACATCCAAGACGGAAGAATAACCGCCAAAAGAGGATACTGTCATGTTCCGTATATGGGACCAAAAATTTCCATATACGAGTATGAATAATTTTCTTCAAATTTGTTTATTACAAGTTTGGCACACAGGGCTAAAATTATTTGATATCTGGCTCTTTCGTGGACAAGTTTAACAGTCTCTAGTCTAACGCATGGTTTGAAGCCATTTTTGCAAATTTTAATTTCCTTCTTCTTATCATTGAATTCACAATTACGATATCTAACGCCGATTAGCTTAATTTTGCATACTTGCATACTTTATGGCAGCTTAAGTCTGAAATTGAAGTGATAATTTAGAATGCCGCTTAATATTGCTTAGCTCTCTAAAACAGAGAAAATCTATTCTTGCTTTTGTTCCGCCAACACAGCTTAAATAAATACATCGAGAACAATCTCTCTCTTCTCCTATTCTTATAATTCGCCGGAATGTCTATTAGAATTTAATCCAAGAGTCCAGCTTTTATTTGACTTAAATATCGTTGATGATATCATTCAATAAATTCACACTAATTATGACTAAGTGAAGAAAGTTGTTAACAAAAACCCGTACCATATGCGTCGTCTTCAGTTACACAGAGCAACACCAATTTTGGGGTGGATGATTTCACCACCAAATGATTGCACGAGGTGAGTATAGTCAAATCAAATCAAAGCATTCTATATCTTCATTTTTTATATTTCCTTTTAGGCCGTATTAAAAAAAAGGTCATGGAAACGGCACTAAAATGTACAACCGCAGCCTAAAAGTGTATTACACATCCATAAGTACATTATGGATAAACATTTACTGGGTGTTGTCAAAGACGAAAATACTCCATTTGTTTATATAGCTACGAATTTTCTAATTGTCACTTTTTATCGCTTTTTTATTTACCGTTAATCTTTTATATTTTACTGGAACGACACAATAAAAGTCATCGGTTAGTGACAAGTGTGAATACACACTCCGGAGCTTCACAAACATCGAAACGATCGTCCAGCGAATGTGAGTTCGAGTGTGCATAACACTTAACAATACATCTCTTTCGTTAACACTATTACTCGTTGATTTATGCCTTTACCCTTTTGAAATAAGACTGACCACAGTTTAGTTCGCCGTTCAGCCGTTTCTAAAACCATAGTGTACTGATTAAAGTTGCGGATTTACAGCAATCTTGTACTCTACGCACAACCGAATGTGACTTTGGAATAACAACCAAGGGTGACCCCCAAGTGCTGGTGTTGACTTTCGTTATAATTTCCTCGCAACACAGTCAGTACCTGTCGTTCCTTTGAAAATATGGGTGTTGCTCCTTCCTGTAACTTCAGAGAGCAAATTAAATCTGGAATGCAACTAACTTTCTGCTCGAAAGTGTCGGAATATTTTCGAATTAGCTCTGATATAGAGTTAATGGCGTTGCTGTTGATAAAGTCTTATACAGATACGACCCGACAAAGGTGTACATATGTTTCAGCAACACAATGTAGATTTGTTCTTTTGATTTTTTACCATTATATTCCACTGTCACATTACCTACTCACAATAGAATGAAAAAGTCGCCCGTATATGTTCGGAACGCAATACTGGATTTTTCTATTGGTACGCTTAATTCCAATTTCTCCAAATCACTTTTCGGTAAGTCTGGGGTCAGACACGGCAATTTTAATTGCTCAAGTTTTTTTGAAATTCTCTTTTGAACTTGCTTTCATGTTCACACAGGGAAAGTTTACTTGAGCAATTTTTGCTTTCTTTAGCTTCCACGATCTTGCTTTTTTGACATTCCATTTTATTTCAATTATAAAAAAAATTATTCGGATTCGGATTCCTGTTCAAAAAAGAACAGGAATGTCAAATTTTCATCTGCAGCCAACTTCACATAAAAATTCCGAATAGGAAAACAAAATGAAATAAGAGAACAGGCAAGTCTGTACCCCTTTCCATTCTCTTTACCTCTCTCTCCTATAAACTCAAGAATTGCGCAAGTACAATTATCGTGTCTGCCCCCAAACTAGCAGTGTGTAACCAGCAGCAGAATCAACAATGTATGTTTACGTCCTTGTCTCAAAACATCTATAACAAATTTCTTCAATTCTGGAGATGGTATTTCGGTTTTGTTATAGTATATCGACAATTTGATTAACTCCGAAAGAATCATCTGATGAAACTGATTCGACGTACGATATTTTGTACGTGTTGTTCGATTTGTCTTGTAATTTCGATTTTATGCATACATCTTTAAAATGACCCACTTTTCTGCATAAAGAACATTTCATCTTGTCGTTATTGATTTTGCAGTCTTTGGATAAGTGGTTATTTCTGCCACATCGTAGACACAAACCTTCTATAACTAATTCGTTGTAGTTGACTTTAGCGCTGAATGGCAATGCGATGGGTTTGATTTCGATTATTTCGAATATAATTTTGATTACCGATAACAGCTTGACGAAACTGATGCACATCACTTATTTGGCCATTCGACATTTCATCGTTGTTAATTTTTGCGCCTGCAGCACTTTAACTTTTCCACAATTTCAGCCAATGTCTCGTCCGGTTTTTATAATAATCGTTCACGAATGCTGTTGATGCGAAGCCCCCTGATGAATTGAGCCCAGAAAAATATATCGGCAACTGATTTTTTACACACGCACAGAACTCGCAGTCCGAAGCCCTCTTTTAATATGTTGCCACAAAATCCAAGATGTTTTGGTTTTCGTTTTGCATCTCTGATAAAAATCGGTGCTACTCCACTAATATGTTTTTCCTCGGACAAAAGTGTTTTCCGAACAGCTCCACAATCTCATCGTACTTGAGTTCGCCGACGCTTTTCGCGGCCCCCAATGTTGTTAGTGGAGTATAATTTTCTCTGCCTACGTATTGCAGCAACAATTTTCCACACACATCTTTGTCGTTAAATACTTTTCTCAGTTGCAAGTGCATTTCAAGTCGCTCCTTATATGTTTTAAACGTTTCCAGCTCAGCTTTTATGAAATTCCGTTGCCATAAGAAGTACGTGTATAAAAAATAACGAAAATTTCGCTCTTTTCATTATTCGCTCAATAATTTAAACGTCATAGGTACGATGGAAAGTAAACATTGGATTTTGGAAAACATGGGTTCAATAATACCAGATAGAGGCAATAGTAAACAACGTTCAACAAAGGAACAACAACCGAATTTCGTGTTTTTGTGGCAAACTAGTTGTGTTAAATACAACAAAAAAGTGCAAAACACATTTCAATTTTTCAGTTCTACACCAAAACGACATGAAAAAGTTAAGTGAACATACGACGAAGAGTGTGAAATGAAACGTCAGAGGAGAGAATAAGAGGATCTATGTATGTATTGGTCTATGCACCACATGCGTTAAAAATAAAATGGAATGCTTAGAGGAATTATAAATGAAATATTTGCAATGTAAATCAAATATAGGTGGTAACTCTCTTCAACAAAATATTCCCTTTAGAGATAAATGACAAAATTTCTTACGAAAATTTCGCAAGAACTGTATACGGGGCTATAGGGTCGAATGCTTCGAAATTTGAAGTAATATTAATGCTGGTGCTAGTTGACGCTTGTTGTTGTTACTGTTGTTGGCCTAATGCTATTGTCATAGATGTAATGGCCTCCAGTAATTTTTTCGTTTGTTCTTCTATCATATCTATTTGCTGTTTACTATTGTTATTCGAGAAAATACTTCTTGTATTTATCCTCGTCGCCAATTGTTGTGTTTGAAGGTTAAATATTAATGACACACCTTGTGTTGTATTAATAACAAAGAGTACTTTATTAATAATATAATTTAATATAATAAAGGAAACAAAAAAAGATAGACGTCAGTGCTTGTGACTCGATTGATTCATAGAATAATACATACCATAGAAGATTTTATTCGCTCAATAAATTAAACGTCATAGGTGCGATGGAAAGTAAACATTGGATGGTGGAAAATATGGGTTCAATAATACCAGATGGTGGCAATAGTATACAACGATCCACAAAGGAACAACAACCGAATTTCGTGTTTTTGTGACAAACTAGTTGTGTTAAATACAATACAAATGTATATCAACGATAAAAGTCAACAAAAAAGTGCAAAATATATTTAAATTTTTCAGTTCTACACCAAAACGACATGAAAAAGTTAAGTGAACATATTTTGTAACTCCACCTGGTGTAAGATAATTTTAAATTTAATTGCTCTCATTTCCACAAACCTACGATGAAGAGTGTGAAATGAAACGTCAGATGAGAGAATAAGTTTATCTACGTATGTATTATTCTATGGATTGATTTATGTATGCGGAATGCACTAAGTTTTTAAAAATGGCCGGTAGCCCTTGCCATGAAGACAAGCAAAAAGGTTACGGCTTGTATATACATGAATAACAATTTGAAAAAAAAAAAAAAAAGAGAGAGATGTCGGTTTATGAGCTAAAGGATACCACAGTTAGAATCAGTCCTCAGCAAGGTTGAGTAACTTACATTCTCATAGTCATGATGTCTTGGCGGCTCCTCGAAGCGTGTTAGCACGGAAATCCTACAAGAGGCGATAACAGTCGCATGCAACATATTCATTGGTGGGGTGGTGCTTACCCTTGGTTAAGGACTTCACGTCGAGAACCACATAAAACCAAGCGCACATGGTATTTAAACTTTTTTGAATTTGCATTTGTAAAGGTTATAAATTTGTAGAGGCCAATTATATAATTGACACATAATTAATTTATCCCATGTCCCAGAATCGTTCATCGTTAAAAGAGTGTATTAATCACAAATATGTTTGTTTACACCTGTCAATAAGTAATGGTATTAATACAACGACAAATCCAATTGAAGGATACATATCGATAGCAGTTAACTTAATACACAAAAACGAACATGTTATCAAGCAATTTATTGCGACCCAAAAACGCAATACCAATCAAATTAGTAACGAGCCAATATTTACACACAAAACACATTAACCTAACAAGCAGAGGGTAACGACGATATTCAAATGGGTGTAAAGCTAGATTCGAGTACAAAAATACAAACTCTAGTTCTGTTTATACGCATTCATTAATAAGTTAGAATTTGATCAGTGTGTGTAATTGAGTCCTCGGATATGTCATTCTTCAATGCGAATGTTCAATAACACGAACAGTAAGTTTTAACGTATGCGGAATGAATTACGAACAAGACAAAAATATTCGTTTTTCGTTTGTTTTATTCGAACTTTAAATTAGATATGGTTCTCAATCATAATCCATTTCGAAATCAAGCATTATTTATTAAAAATTATTTGAATAGGAAATAGAGTTTTCAAAATTATGGTGGAAATTGATTACACAGGCCAACAAAGTTTTTAACCGTCAGACCAGATTATACTTCTGCAAAGGTTTGAAGTATTTCTTATATTCGGAACGTTATAACATCGTCTATTAGGCTTTAGGGCAGATACCTAAACAAGGACGAAAAGCGTAATTTCGTGCACAATAAATGCGAAAACAGTTTGTGATCCCGAAATACGTAAAAAAATAAAATAAACTATTAACACATTAAAATTGCATAAAAAACTCTTACATTAAAGGCTTTGTTTACGATAATTTCTGTTTTTTTGTTTTGTCCTTTTTATTTCCTTTAAATCTGTATTTTTATTACTGTTTTTTTGCTCCCCTCTTTTTTTGCTTAAATTGTCCTCTTTGCGTTCTGTCAAAGTTGAAATTTTTAAAGTTGAGCTCTTATAAGAACCCACCCAAACAACACCTATTGTGAGTGGTTTTACGCTTTCCGTCCTTGTTTATGTATTGTCCTTGTTCACAAAATTTATTATGTCACCCATAGAGTGAAGCCGCCGCCTTCGATTTCTTTAATTTCTACGTCGTCACCGACACCATTGGCGCACACGGCTAATAATAAGCCGGTGATACTTCTAATGCCATTCGCTTAGAACGGCTGAAGTTCTTGTCAATGGTTTTTTAATCCGCATAAAAATTATAACATAACATACCATAGACGAATATAGATATAGATACATTTATTCCCTCAATAAATTAAACGTCATAGGTACGGTGGAAAGTAAACATTGGAAGGTGGAAAACATGGGTTCAATAATACCAGATGCAGGCAATAGTAAACAACGTCCAACAAAGGAACAACAACCGAATTTCGTGTTTTTGTAGCAAACTAGTTGTGTTAAATACAATACAAATGTATACCAACGATAAAAGTTAACAAAAAAAGTGCAAAATACATTTAAATTTTTCAGTTGTACACCACAACGACATGAAAAAGTTAAGTGAACATATTTTGTAACTCCACCTGGTGTAAGTTAATTTTAAATTTAATTTCTCTCATTTCCACAAACCTACGACGAAGAGTGTGAAATGAAACGTCAGAGGAGAGAATAAATGTATCTATACCTATATTCGTCTATGTATAAAACACTCAACATAATAATATAGCATTTTTTAATTTTCTTCCAGGCCTTATTTCAAATTAGTTCACTTTCCAACTAAGCTGCGGCCGTGATGAATTTGATAATGAGTTGGAACGAAGCTGCCAACATGATGTCTATGTCCTCCTCGTTGTGAAGGACGTTTAAGTTATCGGGTGATAGCTTGCTACGTCTCAGATTAAGCTGCATCGTCATTATTATCCTCTTCTTCTGGCAGATTGCAGGCATCCATTGCCTCGCCCGTTTCATATTCTGTAGCTGTTTTGCAGAATATTGTTACGATTTTCTTATTCGTCCTTTTTGCGTTGTTTTATTCCCAATAATAAAACAAGGTTCGTTTTCAATTACGATAATTACAACAGTATAACTTCCTTTTATTTTACTTATATAGTACAACAGTTTACTTTATTTATAACACTTTAACACGTCTTATATTTTACTATCAATTCGCGTTGCTCACTTTACGGGGTTTAATCACAAACTGAACTCTCCACTCCAAAGACCTCCGCTATTTATACCAACTCACCATACTCAAATGAAGGTGTATCTAGCGAATTCAAGAACCTTCTAGATGTTGTTGTTGTTGCTTATCTTTGTAGAACAATCTCGAACACAGGAGAATTATCTTTACTGAGGTGAATTCATGCTACTGGTTTAGCGAGCGTTGTTACAATGAATACTTTCAGGCGCAGCACTAACCGCCTGTTATTTACATACTGTTAGTAGAGTCATTAACAGCAAGCAAAAACTTTTACTTATTCGTAACACTGCCTCCCACTTAAGCCTGTTCGTCCCGAGCAGGCTCAACCCTCCGTTTTCCATACAGAGCTAGTCTTTCCAAATGCACGACTTTCATTTTAGCTCTTGGACTTTGGCTTTTCTGGATTCTATAAACCACGTCATTTATTCGTTTGACAACCTTGTAAGGGCCTTCCCAGTGGGTCTGAAGTTTTGGAGATAAACCCTTCTTGCGCTGTGGGTTGAACAGTAAAACTAGCTGGCCTTCATGAAATCCTTCTGAATTTGCCGCTCGGTCGTATCTGGGTTTCATTTTGTTACTGACCATTTTTAATTTGTTGCGCACAAACTCATGGAGATCATTAAGATCCCCCGTATCATGGTAATTGACATCACTGTTCGCAGGGTCAGACGCTGGTATGGTACCGAACTCCAAATCTCCAGGCAGCTTTAGCTCATTTCCGAAAATTACTTTAGCGGGTGTTCGCGAAGTGGAGTCATGAGTGGCCGTCCTATATGCCAAAAGGAACTTCGGTATGTGTTCATCCCAATCTCTTTGATCTGCGCTGACTACTTTTCTTAGGTATTTTTCAAGAGTTCGGTTGAATCTTTCAACCATTCCGTCAGACTGAGGATGCAATGATGTTGTTCTTGTTTTCCGAATACCGTATGACTCACCCATTTCTTTGAAGATGGTCGATTCAAAATTCCTACCCTGGTCCGAATGGAGCTCCGAGGGGACACCAAAACGGCATATCCAGTTATCCCCAAACACTTTAATTATAGTCTTCGCTTCCTGATTTGGAACAGGGTATACTTCGGGCCATTTTCTGAAGTAATCCATAACCACTAAGACGTACTGGTTTCCAGAGCTACTGACTGGAAATGGACCAGCCACATCCATAGCTATACGCTCAAAGGGTGCACCTGAGTTGTACTGCCGCATGTGGCTATGACTTCTTCGCGTTGGTCCCTTAGCTGTCATGCATTGGGTGCAATTTGCTATCCAATCGGCTACCGCTTGTTGACAGCCAATCCAGTAGAACCGTTGCTTTAGCTTTTCAATGGTCTTGGTTATTCCTAGATGTCCTCCACTCGGGCCATTATGGAATTCTGTCATTATCTCTTTTTCCTTGGAGGAAGGTACCACTATTAACTTTTTTACTATTTTACCATCCCCACTTTCCCATAACCGGTATAGGCAACCTTCCAATAATTTTAGGCTATTCCACTGGGCCCAGTATGCTTTCATCAGGGGGCTCTCTGAGGCGATGTCATTGCGTGTTGGTCTTTCACCTTTTTCTTTTGCAGAAATGATTTTTGCCAGTGTAGGGTCGCTTCTTTGTACTGTTGACCAGTCTTCGTTGGATTCCAGTCGAAGCAGACGTACGTCAATGATGTTTTCTTTCACCTCTGCTTTAAAGCAGTGTTTGCATTCCAGCTTGCATCGACGACGTGACAGGGCATCAGCATTATCGTGTTTTCCTCCTTTTCTATGCTCAATGCTGAAGTCATAGCTCTGCAGCCTTTCAATCCAACGAGCAAGTTGGCCTTCGGGGTTCTTAAATTGCAGTAGCCATCTTAGCGCCGCATGATCGGTTCTTAACTGAAAAGGCTGGCCGTACAGATACTTGTGGTAGTGTTTGACACACTCTATGACTGCCAGTAGCTCTCGTCTCGTAACACAGTAGTTTTTCTCTGGCTTTGAGAGTATTCGGCTGTAGTACCCAAGAACTTTTTCCTGGCCATTGATTTCCTGCGAGAGCCACTCGCGTCAGTATCCAACATGAATTTCTCTCCAGCAACAGGATATGCAAGCAACGGAGCCGCGCATAAATATTGTTTCAGTTGGTGGAATGACTCTTCTTGTTTTTCGCTCCAACAGTACGGCCGATTTTTCATTTTCAACTCGTGAAGACTTGCAGCCACTGTGGCGAAACCCGGCACAAACCGTCTGTAGTACTTACAGAGCCCTAGAAAACTGCGTAATTCATGGAGATTCTGCGGTCGTGGCCAATCCTTCACTGTCAGGATTTTGTATTCATCGGTGGAAATGCCATCTGCTGGCACTCGATGCCCCAAGTATTTTACTTCTTTCTGGAACAGAGAACACTTCTTCGGGCTGAGTTTCAACCCAGCCGCGGTTATACGTTGAAGAACTTCTTTAAGATTCTTCAGGTGTTCATCGAATGTTTTCCCCATGACAATGATGTCGTCTAGGTACACCAAGCATGTTCGCCAATGAATTCCTTTTAACACGCACTCCATTAATCGCTCGAAGGTGGCTGGAGCGTTACAGAGTCCAAATGGCATTACTTTGAACTGCCACAGACCATCCCTAACGCTGAATGCAGTTTTCTCCTTGTCTTTCTCGCTGATTTCTACTTGCCAATAACCACTTTGCAAGTCCAGCGTGGAGAACCATTTTGTTCCTGACAACGTATCCAATGTGTCATCAATTCTTGGTAGTGGATAACTGTCCTTTTTGGTGACGTCGTTGAGCTTTCTATAATCCACACAAAATCGAGTACTTCCATCTTCTTCTTAACTAGTACCACCGGCGAGCTCCATGGACTTGAAGACGGTTCGATTACACCATCCTTCTGCATTTCAGCTACAAGTTCCTTCACCTCATCTCTTTTTGCAAGTGGAAGACTTCTGGGCGCCTGTTTCATTGGTCTCGCTTCCACTGTGTTGATGTCATGCTTTACCATTGATGTTCTACCTTGGCATTCTTTTTTCAGGGCGAAGGCTGACGCATGCTTCCATAGTAATTGCTTTGCTTTGTTCCTATCAGATGGCTTTAGTTCTCGCACCCACTCACTGAGATGCGACTCCAGTACTTTCTGCTCCTTTTCTGATAGTTTGCTGCAATCGGAATTAATTTCACAGTCCCTAATCAAGTGGGTAAGTGGGTAGCAGACCAGAGGGGTTAGTCATAAAGATATCAATCACCATTAGGGCCAATCTGGTCTCGATCTCCCCCCACAACTCTCCGACCTACAGATTATTTTGGCTATTCTCATCCACCAAGCCTACGAAGAGGTCATCCTTGACCACATCCGCATAGGCTCTCCTTGGTACCTTCTCTTGCTTCGGCCTATTAGCCGAGGATAGTGTGCTGGTCTCATCTAGAGACCGGCCCCGTTTGGAAAAGATAAGGCGGTCCTTCTTTGCCGGCTTGATATTCTCCGTAATATTACTTGTGGCTGGTGCTGCTCGTAAACCTCAACTACTTTATTAAATCCCACCCCATCTTTCTCATCACGGGGGTCTGTTTTCCAGCCTGATTGTTTGTCTCAATCTTTTACTGAATATAACTCGCGCGCTGGTATCGGCTCTTTATTTGTTTCCTAGTGGACTGCTTGTTAACTTTTGTTTCAGATTTACATTCCGGGCTAAAGTACCCTTCATGGTGCATCTTCAGAGACGTGCCTCGTCTCCATGGACACGTACCCCGTCACTATGTTATATTCTTGTTTTTTCATCTTTTTCTTCCGATTTCGCGTCCGCCGGAGCAGATCAGGAATCCACGGGTATATAGGAGCTTAGCAGTGTTGACCAAGTTCGCCCTCAGAGGCAGCCCGGTATCGGAGTGGCTGATGTCAGCCGGTATTTGCTCCTGACTGCCAACCATTCAAAAGGTACGGATTGCATAACACCCTGGATTTGGGGGGTATTTTATCGACATAACTAGTCTAGATCCATAGTGTTCGGTAAATAGCAGGGACACCTCGGACGGGATGTGGATCTTCCCCACGCACTACAGTCTTGATGCAGGAACTATGTTCCAGTCCCTGTGGACACCAACTTGCACTTCGCCCCTAAAAGGAGTCGGAGTGGAGTCGCGCATTTGTAAAATGCTGGAGTCGGAGTCGTCCTATTTTGTTCAGACTCCACAGCCTTGCAAAAAATGCCATAGCTAATATATTGTATTCTGTTGAGTTTAATACAAAAATATGCCGGCAAAGGCAATATAACTGCTATTATTTGATTGTGTGCACAGATAAAGTTTCTAGACAAATTTCTGTATGACAATTACACTTTTCACATAATCTTGCACTATGAAAATGATTGTTCAAATTCGTTTATATACGAGTATGTGAACAATGTCAGAGAGCTTCCCTTTTAATGAATATATATAAACCACAACGTGTTTTAAGTATTTTTTTTTCCTCTTAAAAATCATATTGACACATTAAAATTTAAATTTCGATTTTGCTAATGCATTGTCCTCAACTCCTCACCCCCACACAACCGAAGCTCATAATCGGTTATCGCAGTCAAATTGATACTTTGCAACTATTGCGTGTGCTACAATTATTTTAAAGTTTTTCGAGTTTGTTGCGTTTCAACAATCAGAAAAAAGAACAAAAAAAAGTTTAAGGGAAACTACATTAAGTTGTAGAATTACCTAATTGCCGAATGGAGTTCATACATGTAAAACATGCCACTTCATATACTGTATGCAGTGTTGCCATAACATCACTTTGTGTTCTTTTTTTGCACCTTCTTTTGACCTCGGCACTTTTTTCTGAAAAAAGTGCTAGGTGCCTTTGGCAGTCTTCGGAGAGTCTTCCAAAACTGTCGACTCAATACTTTTTGAACGCCGGAGTATTCGCAAACTCTATACCGACTTTTTGGCCGAGATTATGCAAATTATGCAACTCTCAATGGTATACGCACAACCAAATTACAATTCGAGTAATACCATCCATAACAATATAATTAAAGCTCAAATTGTTGTGAAATTATACTCCGACTTCGGCCGAATGAGAATAAAATTAATTTCGTCGACCTCATTTAGACAATATTTTATGATAAGTTCGATCTCACAGCTCCAACATATAAATAAAGATTGTGATAACAGTAAACACTACGAGAGTTTAAAAACAGAGCAGCAACCCCATTTTCTCGTACACTCCGATGAACAGAGTTGTTATACTTTTTCGGCACAGTTTGAAGTTTCGTTCAAACTTAGCTTTTAACACATATTTGACACATTTTTGGTACTCTTTTTTTTAAATGCATTTGGAAATTTAATAGTGTGCTGCTTTTTTGCGACTGATCTCAAAGCTGTTTTAGGTAATGTTTCCACACAACATTTAAAAAAATACGCAAGCTTGAGAAACTATTTGTTCCATACTAAAAGTCTTACTTGAAAGTCCTTACCATGCGAAAATGCAATAATGTGGTAGGGCGTTTGCATACACTCGATCTATCAGTTCGACTCGATAATCGACAAATCACACTATTATCATGGGATTTCTCATAAATTGTTTGTACCCAAGATCGTGTACATTTACCTCGATAATGTTATTATCATGTCCGAAATCATTTCAATCGCACTAAATATGCACTTTCAGTATGAGACTGTGTGAGCATGAATTGGGAATGTAAAGGAAACGTACTTCAGTGAACATGTATACACCGAAAATCATTGTGGTCCACCTTGCCCAAAAAGGTGATACCGGACAAAATAGTATCTATAAGAATGATGCGGGAGCTGTACAGAGATGCAGCTTATAGTAAAGTTAATTTTAATGGAAAGGAAGGCCAACATTTCACCACATCTGCGGGAATTAGACAAGAAAACGAAAAACAGCAATTAGTGACACAATTGAACAAGACGGTCACTGGCCTAGAACGCTACGGCGCTGATGAGAAGACACACAATCTTCGAAACGATCGTCCGCCAATGTGAGTTCAAACCCCAGTTCCGACTAAAGTTTTTCATTTATTGTAGAAAAAACTTGATCTGTTAGCTCGTAGGAAAACTAAAAATCTTCTAACAAAAACAATTGCAGATCGAATCATACACAATATAAGAATCTGTTTTGTTCCCCGCGATATTTCTTCTCCTTATGGGCGAGGTAATGGAAACAACCAATGCATAAGCACGGTGCGACAATCCAATATGATGACTACGCAGATGACATATGTCTTATGGCCCACAGATTTGACGACATAAAAACAGGATAAGAATATATATTAAGAAGACAATGCTAATGTGCATTCGCAGAGACCAGAATATCCACTAACAGTTGATGGTTCGTTAATTCAAGACATGGAATCAACTTTTTGGGGATGCATTATTACCTTGAATGATGGCACCGCGACGTATAAGAGTGATCGAATAAATAAGGCCCGCATTTCATTCCTCAACCTGCACAAAATCTGGCGTAATAATAAGATATCACAAAAGCCAAAACTGTGAATATTCAACTTCAGTGTGGCATCTGTACGGTTGTACTACTCAGAGCTTGACGAAGATATCAACAAAGAAGGCCCAAATGTTTATCAATCGCTGAAGACCTCTGACAGCGCACAAGTAACATCCCTATTAAATTATGTATAATATAAACGTAAAAGAAACTGGACTTGGATCGCGCATATATTTAGGTGTTCAACATCAGATATTGGTAGAGTGACACTTGAATCGAACCCTCAGGGGTATCGCAAGCCAGGAAGACCACCAAATACATGAAAGCGGCGCCTGGAAAAAGAGTATAAACAAACTCAACTATCATAGAACCAAATTAAATCACTTGCCAGAGACAGAAATCGATGGAGAGAATTCGTTGACGCCTTTTATTTAAACTTTGTATTGTAATATTGTTCTATATGGTTATATTTTGTTTAAATAAATAAAGAACATAAATATATATAAATAAAGAACATAAATATATATAAAGTTGTAATTTCCTTTAAGGCTGTA
This sequence comes from Phaonia tiefii, assembly GCA_963931995.1. NCBI lineage: Eukaryota > Metazoa > Arthropoda > Insecta > Diptera > Muscidae > Phaonia > Phaonia tiefii. The sequence continues at coordinate 12,319,674 of OZ008371.1, forward strand.
AGAGATGATGTTTTTCTCCGGTTAGTGAAAAAAATGTAAATGCCGCGGGTGGGATTCGAACTCATATTCGCTGGACGATCGTTTAGATGTTTGTGAAGCATCATCTTCAGCAGCGTCTAGCCTTTTAAGCCACTGCGGTGTGTATTTACACAAGTCACTAACCGAAGACATTTATTGATTGTGTGTAGAGCGATTGTTGTCGCTACTTACACATTGCTTTCCTACTTACACGCACTGATGCAGAAGTTTAGAAAGTTCTATGTATAGAACGAACTATTCTAATTGTAGTTGTCTCGTTCTGTTTTTGGTTTGGCCCTACCATATGTTTCAAATGTAGTTGTTTTAGATCCTCGTTATGTTTAAAGTTGTAATTTCCTTTAAGGCTGTAAGAGATCAAATATATATAAGTATACTCGTATTTGTTCATCGTTCGCTTACTTAGATGTTGTAAAGTAAGACAAAGGATATGTAGGGAATTCACATGGTCTCCTAAAGTCATAAGTCGTAAAGTCATATTTAACAAATTAGTACATATGACTTATGCATGTGAGCAGCATGTTGTATGTGCTAAATCATAAGTCATAAACACGTCAAATAAATCTCAAGCAACAAAAGAAATTATTAAAAAAAATTAAAAAATGCCAACAAGAAGCGAAAAAGATAAAAATTTTACGGTTTTGTGCGAAAAGTTTGCTTCCGATATACTTATTATTTCATATTGAAAATAATTATTTTATATTTGCAATTGAAAATAAAAAACAGCTGATTAAATAGTAAACAAAAAACAGCTGACACTGAACATACTATTTACATAGTACACTGGAAAAACAGACATGCTCAGGTTGTATAGTCGTAAAATATATTTACATGAAGAATACCAATACAACACAATAGTACACTATGTGAACTCCCTAATGATGATTTTAACATTCAAATAATTAGCATCTTTTTTTCATTTTGCACTTTTTTAATATTTAGCATTTTTTTTGTTGGTACCGTATGACAATACTTGCCTCCGCGTGCATTAGGGTGTACAAAAAACCGCTTTCTGGGACATTAAAATGTGGGGGTGTCGCAAAAGATGCGTATTGAAGAGCTGATTATGGGAACGTCAAACTATTTTTATACGATGGTACTTTTAGTTCCCTATCGACCGATGAAATATCGATTAATAGTGAATTTTGAAGAAAAAATATTTTTCTGGTCAATATGTGGTTCAAACGATATAGAAAAATATATTTTAAATTTTTCGACACAACTGTCGTTTGCATTTTGAACCTTAACCACGCATATTATTCTTTCCAATTAACTTACATTTTCAGTTTACTTTATTTTGTATTTTACATGAAAATATAGAAAACATTTGATTAAAAGCGAATTCATGAAATACATTGGGAAATACGCCAAAAATCGGGAAATATACTTGATTAAGATTTCAAAATGCTGCTGTACAAAATATGCCATGGTTGAAATATGAGGTTGTGTTATAAGAACAGCTGATCATGTCGTTATTTCATGTCGTTGTACAGAGTTCTGTCAAATTTTAACTAATTTGTTTGTTTAAGTAGTAAATACTTAACAGATTTCAAGAAATTCGATATAAATCCAGTTTGACCACATACTAATTTTGTTAATTAAATGAAAAGTTGTTTGTACAATTAAAGAAAGATAGAAAAAAATTTAAAAATCAACTGAGTTTGACAGATCTCTGTATTACTAATCCATACACATTCCTCCTGCTACCACCTAATAATTCCATCATGAAATATGATCTGTCAAAATTTTGAAAATATATTTTTCAATATATGATCGACATGGCTTGTATACATATTATTTTCAATATTTTTTGCCAAAATGCACTAGGACTAGAATATGCAACCCCCCACCCAGTCCCCCATTCAAACAATATTTTCAATGCACCCTAATATGCATACTCGTACAATACAACGCATATATGTACATCATACCAGTCGTATAAGTAACATGACCAGTTAATATGACTTATGTGATTTGAAATACCAACCCATGTTCATAATGACGACAGAGCTCGATTTCGAGGATTCTCTCAAGTTAAATGTTTATAAATAAAACACACATTAATTAAACACAATTAATATAAATCACAATAAACAGACATAATACAAAACAAACAAAGAACTAAAACAAATAAACTAATTCATATTTGTGTGTTGGCTTTGCACGTCATACCCATGCATAACCTCCTTGGCTTCAACCCCTTCGGTTGAGAAGAAATATATTTGCACATAAACAAAAACTGTCGAATAACTCCAAAAGAAACTTTTAACGTGTTTTAGTTGAATTTTGAAAGTCTACCGTGACGGTTGTTTAGTAGTTTGGTAGTTTTTCACTTCCGCCGTATATTTTAACAGCGGACGGATACAAAATAAAACGGAAACGTCAAAAGCTAAGAAAAACTTCAATATTTGCACAGAATGCCGCGTAAGAAGGCGAAAGTCGATACAATCGAAGAAATTGAAACCTGTATTAAATTGTTTTGCGATCAATCAAAAAATCATATGAAATCAAGGGAATACGACAAAGCCTTAATTGGTTACAATCAGGTAATAGGAAAAGCCTTCATGTGGAATACATTAGTGAGTTAATAAATGTTAACAAATTGAGTAACGCAATTATTGTAAAATGCTTAATTAAATAACTGAATGAGTAAGTAATTCTAAACTTTAAAATAGTTACAAGTTAAAGGATAATACAATCAGTGTTGCCAAGTGTGAGGATTTTTCTGTGTTTTGCAGTTTTTTGACTTTTAATCCAAAAAATTGTTTTTTTCAAATCAATGCAGTGTTTTAAATTTTGTTCGAATAATAGAAAGAATCATCTAATTGTGATTAACAAACATTTATTCTAAACTGCAGATCTGCACGACCGAAAAAAAGTCCGACGCACTTTTGATTTTTCCTTTCACTACAAACAAGTCTGACCAACGTGAGCGCTGTAATTATAGTTTAAAAAATATTTGTTTTTTTAAAAACTTTTTGTCCATTTCAGTAGAAATTTTATTAATTTTTCCTATTTGGACAATTTCAACCGAATACACTTCTTTTTAGTCCCTATTATGCTGAAATTTGGCTTTAAAATGAGAAATGTTGCCTCGGCCACCCCATACACTCATGGGTAAGTCGGTCCGACGTTTGAAAATTCAAAATCGTTTAGATTCTGTACGACTTGAGTGCAAATTTACATTATCAACAATTGCCATATCTTTGGTTTTTTTTTACCTGATATGATACACAAAACTTGGCCGCTGGTCCATATTGTCCGAAATAAAGGCCTCAAAAGCTTGAATGCATAATCGTGCATAAGTCAGCCATTTATTATCCGATCCTGTTGAGATAGATTTCACTAGAAAGTTCTTATATATAAACATATGGATCTGTATATAAATATACTTATTTTTATTAACCCATTGGGGGCTAGTAGAAAAAATGAAAAACAATGAGTGTTCGAACTCACGGGCGATGTGTTAACACCTTTTAGTTACACGGTACCTGTTCGATTTCTATGAACACAGTAGTAAATGTTACATTAGAAAATAAAAAAAAGCATAGTTTTTGTGCTGAAGGCTCTTTTGCTATTGCACATTCTTTTTTCTTACATCTGCTTTAACATTAGATGTAATATTGTTAAAATAAATAAAGCAATATTTAGCTCACTGAAAAAATTGTTTTTGTTTTGTCATAAACAGAGGGACGACAAAAAGTATTGAATAGTATTATGGTACAAACAAATGGTAAAAAGAAATGGTAGAAGCACTAACCCAGCTGATTTCAAGTTTTTTTCTGGAGTGAGTATGAGTGGGTTTTTCTGTTATGTCAAAGTTTGTTTACATTTGTTTGTCTGCAACATAGAATAATACATATATAGATAAACTTATTCTCTCATCTGACGTTTCATTTCACACTCTTCATCGTAGGTTTGTGGAAATGAGAGCAATTAAATTTAAAATTTACATACACCAGGTGGAGTTACAAAATATGTTCACTTAACTTTTTCGTGTCGTTTTGGTGTAGAACTGACAAATTTAAATATATTTTGCACTTTTTTGTTGGCTTTTATCGTTGGTATACATTTGTATTGTATTTAACACAACTAGTTTTCCACAAAAACACGAAATTCGGTTGTTGTTCCTAACGGTATTTTGAGACGCTTTTTCATGGCTAAATACTCGATAGTGTCGCCATCACTAAGCGAGGTGACCGTCGCGAATGAAATGTAAGGTGGTCTGAGCAGGGATCGAACCCACGTTCTCATGCACAAGAGCCGCGCACACTACCCATTGCAACGGTAAGACGGTAACAATAAACACTATTTAAAATTAGTTCCCGTCTTATTTGGTCTCTCATTCTACATCATTTCCCTAGTACCTTTTATATCAGCTGTGCCATAGAAACCCCCTGGATGTACCAGCAGTTCGACTTGGAAGTTGGAGTACTAGTAGAAAATAGAGTGTAATGAAAGAATAAGTGACTGGAAGTAAAACCATGTTTTAAATACATTTAAATTATATTTATGAACGATTGATTGATGACAATGGATTTTAAATGATAATGTACATATTTTAAATTATGTTTGATGCTTCTTTTGTCATCTAAAAATCGACCTCCATGAGAACTCCAAAAATTCTAGTTACTATTACAAACAGCTATTAGTCTCTTACGGACTTATTCATAAAAAGTTTAAGAGGTTTGTGAGATGCTTTATCTTTCAAAAATCGTCTTCTATACCTCTCACAACTTTTTGTTTTATTCTCTGTGTAAGTTATTTTAAAATAATTCTAAACTGGGTATTTAGCCAACATTTGAACCAGCTGGTAATGTATGAACCGGTAAAGCTTTTGCAATTCTATTGTGAATGCTCCCTTGTGTTTATTGACGTCTGTTAGATTTGAACCATAGAATAATACATACCATAGAAACTTTTATTCGCTCAATAAATTAAACGTCATAGGTACGATGGAAAGTAAAGCATGAAACACATAGACGACGACAGGCTACCGACCACAACCTGTCAAAAATAAAATACATGCGTTTATATGCAAGTGAATATTTTAACGACGGCAAGGCGACACGACTGCAGGTTGTTGTCTATGCTACTTATGTAGCTGTAGTTGAATTAAACTAATTTCTATTTGTGTGGGCGACAATCAACAGGTTAGAGCTGTCAATGCCTGAAGTGGCACCACTGACAGAATAATCAACTGTTTTCACAATTTTTGTTATGTTTGTAATAATATTTATTAAATATTCTCCAGACATTTTATTTTATTCTAACACAAATAACACAATAACACAAACGTCAACATTACAGATCAGCTGTTTACTTTGCAGTTGCCGTCTTGAAAATAATTCAGTAGCTGCCACACGTCTAAATTTGCAGTCAGCGGCATTGTAGTCGTGTGTTCATGTAGCCTGTCGTCGTCTATGTGTTTCATGCTTAACATTAGATTTTGGAAAACATGGGTTTAATAATACCAGATAGTGGCAATAGTATACAGCGATCAACAAAGGAACAACAACCGAATTTCGTGTTTTTGTGGCAAACTAGTTGTGTTAAATACAATACAAATGTATACCAACGATAAAAGCCAACAAAAAAAGTGCAAAATATATTTAAATTTCTCAGTTCTACACCAAAACGACAGGAAAAAGTTAAGTGGACATATTTTGTAACTCCACCTGGTGTATGTAAATTTTAAATTTAATTGCTCTCATTTCCACAAACCATAGAATAATACATACATAGATAAACTTATTCTCTCATGGTGGAGTTACAAAATATGTTCACTTAACTTTTTAACTTTAACTTTTAAATTTAAATATATTTTGCACTTTTTTGTCATATCGTACCTATGACGTTTAATTTATTGAGCGAATAAAAGTTTCTATGGTATGTATTATTCTATCGATTTGAATCATGCCATGGAAAAATATAAATATATTTCAGCCGACACTTAACACAAATGCGAAGTTAAGGAAAATTCTCCGAATAAATATTTAATTTTTTTTATATGTAACACCTTCTGACTGATTGTGAGAAGCTTTAAGAGAATGAGAAAATAAGTATTTTATTTTTACATTGTTCTAGTCCCCAAAGCTTTTTTAAAAGTTGCTTACAATAAAGATGCGAAAGTGGGAATAATAAAATAAAGACATGTATGCCTTTGCTGTAGGAAAGGGAGGTGTCACAAGTATCGATGATTTTCAATATCAAACTCCCTGTTACCAAGCAACCCGTTTAGTTAATTTTTTTTTAATAAATCAGTTTATTATTTAGTAGAAAATTGTCCGTTTACAACATCGAAAAATGTCTAAGGCGTTTAAAGATTATCTGGGCGTTGATAAGGATCAGGAATTATTGCAAAGTTTTACTCGTCTAGGGGCTCAGTCTGATGACGAGGCCAATGAGGATTCTTCAACGCATAAAAAGGGTTCCCGAAGGCATGTTCCTTCGTCTTATTCAATAGGGAACACCAATGATGACCGACGTAAATCTGTAAAGTTTTCCGATGGCGAAGGGGGAGAGAAAGCTGGCCAGCGTGCAAATCGCATTGAGAGCGAACTGAGGGCAATGCGCAAAAGAACCGAGGAGCTAATGATGAAAAAGAAAAAACCAAAGGAAAATTTTGTGGACTTTTATACGGACAAAGATAGAGCAGCCGCAGTTAGTGCTGGAGCTTTTGATATCAAGCAGAGTCTACAAATTAAACAGAAACAGGATCGTAATGAGACTTTAATGATACCGGATGAGGCTGATATTAGTTCTATTATTGCATTGGGTTTGAAAGAGATCAAAAATGCAAATGCCGAAAATGCTATACATTTTTTTTCAAAGGTTGTTAATTACAACGTTCAAAGTATTTGTATTTAAGTAGTTGATCATAAAATTTTGCCTATACAATTGCATGAATACATAATTTTCAGATTTGTCTTCTATTTAGTCTTTTGTCTTCTATTTTAGGCATTGGAACTTAACAGCACCGATATAAACGCTTTAGTTTCCCGCAGCAAATGCTATTTGCTCCTAGGCGAGGCGTCTAAGGCATTGGTTGATGCTGAAACTGCTTTGGCTGAAGAGAAAAATAATATAAGAGCTATTTATCAAAAAGCTGAATCATTATATTATTTAGGACAATTTGAACAAAGTCTTATGTATTTTCACAGAGGACTAAGAGCTAGACCGGAATTGAATTCATTTCGTTTGGGTGTCCAAAAGACGCAGGAGGCTATCGAAAATACAATTGGAGTGAAAAATAAAACTGGCTCTGGAAATAAAAATAAACTTAAAAAATCCGGAGATAATACACCCAAATCCCAGCTGAACAGCTCGCGGCCGCAGAGGCCTAAACCCACGAAGGCTGAAATGGAACGTAGAAATTCTCGTAAACTTTTGGGTGAACTGTGTGTAGATAAGGAGTACTTAGAGAATCTTTTAAAGCATCCAGATCTGGTACGAGCCGATACAAATACGGAAAATATATCGACCTTTGCCCAGGAAGCAGTCGATTTTCTTAACAAACGCCAAGAGTTCTGGCGTCAACAACGTCCATGTACTGCCTTACCGAATCATAAAAACCTTCCTATAGATGCAATGCCAAGATGGTTTTAAATTGGAATTTAATGTTAATGGCTGGAAACAAACAAATTTGAGTTATTTGTGTGTTTTATTTAATAATAATTGTTGTTATATAATTTATAATTCTTTCTTTGCAAATATGTATATATATATATATATATAAATATGTATATCCCATTTATTACATTTCTAATATGTGAGTGTGTTTACAAAGTTTGATTCAATATATCTCATGCATATGTTTAAGATAATCGCATCCAAACATTTAAATTAACATAATAATAATTTTGTTGTTAATATTAATAGTTATAATAATAACCTTTTGAACTTATAAGTTTGTTTTTGTTTTCTTGCTTAAACTGTAGACAGGTTTTGTTTATAATAAATAGTGTTTTTTTTTCTACATTCAACAGACAACTTTGAATTCAAAATTAAACATTAACAACTATATATTTCTTCATTTTTTATATATTTTTTTGGGAATTTCAATAGCGTACGGTTGGTTATACAGTAATAATACGTTGTGGTATTACAAATTGTCTAAAATTAAAACGCCTTTGATTTTCCCAATTCATATCTTTATATAATTACTGGTTGTTGGTATCAGTTTATATATAAAGCAGTGGCATTTGACGAAGACTACGCTTCCTACCTTATGATCTGGAACTCGTAATTCATGCCACATCTGGAGATTGCCCTATCTGTTAGAATGCTAAGTCTTGGCAGGAACGGCCCTCTGAAGTCAATATTAATATGAACAACTTGTGGCATGGAACGCGTGTAGAAATTTATTATAGTTTCAATTAATGAGAAACTTTTTGTAACTCAAATCAACAAAGCGTTGCCATCTTAAAATGTAAGGACGTGGATAAGAAACTCTTTCAAAGTACGTGTAATAATGTTGAACGGACAGTGCGCACTAAAGGCTGTTATTGAGTGCGAAATTATTTTTAACAAACATGTTTTTCGCAGCGGCATTTGCAAGCAACAAATCAAGCTTGAGAACTATAATTTTTGTGGTAGTATTGTGAAGTATCTCTAATACAAAAAATCTATTTTTTATTAAATTGAATCAGAATTGACAAGATTGACTTTTTTATGGAGGTTGATTTGTAAAGAAAATATAGTCATCCATGTATGTTATAATGATTAGCCGTGTTGCGGAATGAATTTCGTGTTTCTCATTTGTAGTGTTAAACTTCCACTGAATAAAAACGTTATACTTCTCCGATGATATTTGAAAATATGAATGATATACAGAATATCAATCTGAATAAAAGTTATTCCTTGCACTAAGTTAAGAAAACGAAATCACTCTTATAGATTCGATTTGATACATTTTAGTTTCGATTTAAATATTTGTAGCCAATTAATAACGTATTGTAACATTAACAATGGCAATTACAAGCGGAACTCAAAACACCTTCCACTTAAAATGAAATTCTAAAACACTCATGTGAGACAAGATTACTTTTTTTATTAGATCTTCTGTTTTTTGTCACACCACTGCTTTATTTTAGTCCGAGCTCTTATATGTTATATGTATATTGGTTAGCAGCAATTCTCTACTAGTGCAACTGTTGTAGACTATCGTCTCCAGTTTGGACTGCATTTTTGTTCTTTTTTTTATTCCCCTTGGATATTTGACTAGTTTTATAGTGTTTTAAATATGTATGTATGTATTTAATACGTTAGCATTATTTTAAAAGTTAAATAATAATTCTTTTATATTAATATATATGTATATGTAGACGTGGGTATATTTATAGATAGTTTTACGAAATATACGTATGTTTTGCTATTATGTCAAACCAGTGTTGTTTTTCTCCTTTTTATTTGTTGTCATGTAAGCGTATTGTGTTGTATTGGAATAGTATAAGTGTAGTATTCATCTTTGCACTGACGTCTTATTTTTTTTGTTCTCGTCTATTATTCATAGTAACTTAAGTTTATTTGATTTCATTCATCTAAGGAATTTATGATTTGAAGTATTATGCTCGATGGAATTATGGTAAGTTGCAATATTGTTTAGTACCTAATTTGTTGTTGATGCATTTCAAAATAAGCTTTAATTGCTTTCCACGGAATGTTATTTTCGAGTCCTTAATATTTTACGATCTTAACCACTACTTACCATTTTAAGTACTTTAATTTCAATTATTATTTGGTCTATTTGGCAAGGGTGGCGCATTACCTGTACGATTTGGTATGGGTGGAGGTCCTCTTCTCGTGGGTAGTGGTGGTGGAGGTCCCATAGGGGCATTACCTGGCAAAACTGGTGCCTGTCGTGCTGGGCTATTAGTGGTATTTTCATTTCCCACAGGTGGAAATGGTGGTGGAGGATGTCTTGGTGCCGGAATATCGTCTTGGATCTCCTCATAAATGTTGCTCTCGTTGTATGCTGAGGTTTCTTGTGCATCTACCGATGATTGTTTAGACTGGCGTGATGGTGTTGAGGCTGGGGTCGCATTTTTACTTTGATTGTGCCGAGGTGGTGTTGGCGGTAAGGAACCCGCGGCTGATCCCGATCCCACAGGCGATCCTTTGCCCGACGAAGAATGAAGAGGAGAACTTTGCTCGATTGGCGATTGCGATTTTGACGAAGACGCTGTATCAGAACCAGAATTTACAGGAACAGGCCTTAGTGGTGGCGGTAGTTGCGGCTGTGGTGGCAACTGAGGCTGTGGCGGCATTGGTGGCTTTGCCAGTTTGGGTTGTAACATTTCAGGCACAACACTAATTACCCCAGCATGAGGTAAATGCCTTGGAGAGTTCTTAGGCGACATCGGTATGGGTGGTCTTGCTGGTGCTGGTCGCGCAGGTGGCTGCTTTGGCCTCTGTGGTATTTCTGGGGTTGCGTTTAATAACTGAGCCTGCTCTTGTGGGTTTGCACATAGAGGTATAGTATTTGTTGTGCATAATTCAATTTCGTTATTAACATAATGTGTCCAATTTGGAGATTTCAATTCAAATTTCAATTGAAGTCCGCAAATATTAGATTCACCCTTGGCAACGGCATTTAATGCAGATTCGCCATCTCGAAACGTTACCCACATAGTGTCCTCTACATAGCGGACCAATGTCACTTCGCCCATTTTCGAAAGCTCTTGAATGAGAGTTGACATAACGCTTTCATCGTAAATGGTAGGGCCGTCTTCGTCGGCATGCGGCTCACAAACATGTACGACTATTGTGGAATCTGGAGGGCCCAAGTCACTAATAACTTGCTCGAAAACCTCCCGCCTACGATGCTGATCAATTGTCACAACTTCTGCGTCAATTATTGCAATAACTGGCCGATGGTCACTCTGTTTTAACGCCGATCGTCCATAGTGTATAAGTTTACCGGGATTCCACTCGCCAACTGCAAAGTCGGATTCAGCCAAAGCTTTGCGTCGGCGCCACAATACGCGATCTGTCCATGCAGGAGCTCTCTGCTTCTCCGAAGTATCATACTCGTCACTGAATACATCGTATTTGTAGGTAGGATCAAATGTGATTTCACCTTCCAGAAAATCAGTGAAAACATTACCGGCCTCCTGTTCTTTGCGCAATTGGTCATTTTCCAAAGCAGCAGATAAGTCACCGTTTCGAATGGCCTCCTTAAGCTCTTCCTTGTCCATGTCTATGCGATAGTTGAAATCGCCGCACCAGAAAACCCAATCATGCGATTTTAATGTGCGACCCATAGGAAATGCCAATTTGCGGGTAATTTCCGCATAATCTGCATTTCGCTCTGCAACCTAAAAGACCCAAACTTTATTTTCACCAGATTCAAATGTGCAAATCAGCTTATTACCTGTGATTGCCCAGCAGCAAAGTGAGCACATACAAAACACATGGAGGTGCCATGAAACACGAATCTTATGGCACAGGCTCCCTTATTGCCTGTAGCTCCGCCCAGTCCTGTTTTCACACAATCGATAGCTACATCTCTTACGTATGATGCATGCTCTGGACGTATATAAATGTATAGACAAACTCCTACCAACTGTTGATAGGTTAGTAAAACATAATCATTATCCCGTGATATGGTCTTTTGCAATTCTTCGGCCCATAATTTGGAATTCTCTGTGCTGGCCGCCATAATATTGGATGCATTCAAATCAACAATTTCCTCAAAACCAATGGCAAATATATCGACAGGTTTGCCAGCATTTTCTGAGGGATTGTTGACATCCACTAAAGCTTTTGACCGAGCCAGGGCATGGCAGTCCAACAGCCAATCCGACAGAGTATCTTTAAAGACCACACTACGGAAGTGTTTGCCACCATTGACATTGTATGTGCCAACTGCTACACGTGCCGTCATTGGTTGCACATATTCCGTGTAACGTTTGCACATTTCGCGCAACACCGTAGTGGGAGCATGCAGCATATTGGAAGGCAATAAAATGCGAGCCCTATCCGCCAGCTCAGAGCTAAGCGTAGAGCCCACTAATAGAATATCTATGGCTTCCTACAAAGAATAGAAGTCATAAATTCTGGCACAAAGTCTTAAAAATAGAATCATACCTGTTTTGAATTATCTAGCAAATTATTTTGTATAGTTCGGGCGGCAGAACGGGCGCCGTCCATTAATTTCGAACCTCCCTGTATGGCTCCAGTACCTGCATATATTTTACTAACCTCATTGCCATTATTAATCCACATCTGTTTGAAAATCTCATCAAATCTGGCAAAATTCTGTTTCTTTTCACCCAATCCCAAGGCCTCGATTTGAATGTTCAATGTATCCAGGCCCAGAAACGTCTGAACACAATTCGTACGATCTAAGCAATCCAAACAATTTGTACGTATAACTCCGAACTGTTCGCGAAGTACCTGACCGATGGAAGCGTGAAATATACCATAGTTTATGCCACACGCGGTTATGCGCTCCTTAAGCTTAGACAAAGCCGCAAAATTGCCACCTCGACACTCTTGATGATAGTCATATATGATATGAGGTACATCTTTATGGGCAGACATACCGTGATGGCGTTGGAATTCATTGCTAAGCATGGCTTCACCTTCTTTACTACCAACCAACGAAGTACCCAGTAAGTTTATAATCGCTTGATAGCCATACCTCTGTTTCATCATTGACATATGTCGATCAAATGCAGCAGCAGACGTTTCAAACCCCCTGGAGAGTTTAACTTTGTGAGAACCCACCTGAACACCAGGTTGTTCCCAGAACAAAGGAACCGAGCCTCGAGTCTGGACAAAACTGGTAACATCGTTGTCCACATAAATTACTTGTTCCGTTTCAACAAAATTGGCAACATGACCCTCATCATTGGTTCCTACAAAATAATTTAACATGCATGTCGTGAGTTGAATGTTGAATTTAAAGACTTCATCTTTTATATAACTTTTTAACTGAATCCAAACACTAATTTTGTTGAACGCAGAATAACTCCACTTCTTTAGTTATAAACCCATTGTTATTTGAATATTTAGTAAATCAATTTACCGATAGATATTAATTTTAAAAAATCCATAATATAAAGATTAAAGAGATAAATAACTGTTTAATTACTTTAAAACACCAATTATCCACTCATTCGGAGAACATTATAATTATACATTCAACTATAATTTAAATTTTCTGAAGTATCAATTTTCTAAATTTATTTAAACTCAAGAACTTTTTAATATAAAGCTTATTTTTATATTATTTTCAAAAAAGTCCAGCACAAAAATAAATACAGCAAATAATATAAAGCTAATAAATAAGCTTTATGTTAAAAAGGTCTTGAGCTTAAATAAATTTAGAAAATTATAAGTTTAAAAAACAGACCTACTAAAAAACTCCCGCAAAGGAAATGATGAAAATATTCTGAAGTATTTAAACTAAATTTATCCAAAGTTTATTTAATATTTTGTTTGAATTCAAACACAAGTGCTGGATGTTTCCAATTTTATTATTTGTTGTTTATGTGATCAATATTTCGCCTTTCATTGAAAGGCATCATTATAAATTAACAACTTAAACTCGAACATATCAACTAGAGTGCCGACAGTTTATGTTCGCTTCCAACACTATACTGTCACAGCTCACTTTTAATAAGGAATGATGTTTTAACGAATAACAATTCTTATCGTGTATTCAAATGTAGATGTTAATTTATTGTGAAGTCAAAAAATGAGTAAATTCTTCGTTTTATAAATTTTGTATTATTATTGTATTATTTTCCACGTAAAGTTACATTAGTTTTTCCAAAATATTCGTTGTATCACATTTCTCATTTTCACGAAATTTCAAAAGTATACATACGGTATTAGATCCATCTAGTATTGCATCCATCTGGCCCAAATTCCATAAATTTAAATTCATCGGTAAAGTAATGGGGTTTTTTAATGGGTTTAAGGTGGCATTTTGTTTATTTTTCTTGGTATATTCTAAAAGCTTGGTGATATTGATGTTAAGCAGTAGAGGTATTTTTCCTGCTACTTATTCTAGCGTGAAAACTTCTTCGAGTTATTTGACAATAGTTTTTGATTAATGTGCACCACTGATTGGTTGAGGGATTCATTAGTTGTTCTCATTATAGCCATTTGTAGCCAAATTTTCAAGATTGTTTGCTCTGTTGGCTCTTTTAAATTTAATAGTTCAGTTTTTTATAAAAAGTTTTCCATTGTAACTTCGGCAATTAGTTGACTTTTCACCAAAAATTGAACTCTTTTCGCCAATGCTCTTGAACTCTTTTTGCCAATGCTAGCACAATAACTAATAGGTTCATGTGCTTTTAACACTAATTATCAGCGGGTTTTGCCACGGAGCATCGTTTGAAACAATCGTATGTATATTTCAAAATGAAAGCAGAAGTATGTATCTTGCTATGACCATTATGTCTTTAGCGCATATTTAACAAAAACACAAGATGTTTATTAATATCTTACGCGATATTACAGGTCGTATGTAAACTTTTGTAAAACTTTGTACGAAATAAATGTATATACGTCGAGCGCATAAGTTTTGGTGTCTATATCAAGCCTTCTGTGTCATATAAATTTTGGATAATGAACTCGAGAGATTGAAACCAGATTATTTTTGGGATATAATTTATTATTTATCTTCTGTTAAATTAAAGTAAACTCAGATTTCTTTTACTGGCTTTCAATATGGTGTATGTAATGAGCAATATAGACCAAGTAATTTGCCGTTGGTGGTGCAATGGTTAGTGTACCCTGCTCTTTTACAAGAGAACGTGAGTTCGGTCCCTGCTCTGATAACCTTACATACATATATTTTGACAACGGTTTCCTCGCTTAGAGGTGGTGATACTATCAACAATTTAGACACCAAAAATAGCAAAAACACATTCAAAATCGGAGTAGCGCTGTAGGTCCCAATCAGTGGGTAGAAAACTAGAAAGTGCACAGCTTACTGACTATGAGAAGCTGCCCAATCCCTTCAGGGGATGAAATTGGAAACTATTTTTTGTTTATTTTAATTTGCAATGAAGGGTACGAGAAAAGCATTTTAAAAAAATATTTGTTTCTCTTTAATGTAAGCGCATCCATTCTTACTTACCTCTGACATTAAATCGAGTACCAGCTCGTTCACAACTTAATCTTGATATTATGGCAGCCCTTGCCTGTTTGGCACCAATATACACGGTGCGTACCTCCACTGAACCACACATTATCTTCAGTAACCAAACCTGACAATCAATGCCAAACCTTAACATGTGTATGTGCATCATACGGTTCCAAAAGAAACGATTATCAGTCTCCGATGTCTGGAAACGTCTTTGGGCGCACAATGTAATATCAAACTTCATTGTGCTTATCGATGCTTGGTTGGTGTGCGCAAAGTAAAACGTGCCCGAATTCAGTAATTTTCTAACTTCCGAGATTCTGTCCTCATTTGGAGCAGCATTCTGCAAAGACACAAACTGTGTCTGTTGTATGCGAAAGACTTCGACATCGCCGATTTTTCCCATCGAAACACAGCCCGTGACCAGTACAAGAAACAAAACTGTGCTCTCGCCTGCATTCAGCTGGAGTACACCCAAACAGCCATAGGCATCGCACACTTTGGTGTATTGCTTTCGTATGATATCGGTTTCTTGCTGTGATAACAGAGCCACAGCATGCGATTCAAAGAGAATGCTATCGTTTTTATTACGATATTCCATGAGCACACTGTGTGGGGAGGGCGGAATTGACTTTTCCAATACCTTGATAACTTTTGACATGGCCATGGTGTAGGCGGCTTCCAATTACGCTACAGGACTATGAGAAGTTTGAGGAGTATCTTAATTGCAGCACGATATTATTACGAGTTTTTTTTCCTCTCAAGCCAGTATATAGGGGAGATGCATCATCTGCAAGATACAATAATATATGCAACAACAAAAATAGATAATGATGTAAACGAAACGAATGCAAAAACAATAAATGCAATAAAATCCAATCGGAAGAGTAATTCAAGGTTTCCTCTGATGAAAAAAAATCGATACTGACAAATGCCGTCTATCTGTCCGTTGTTATGCCTTATCAGACAACTGCAGTGCAGTAACTTTAAAGGTCCAACAACAACAAATTACAGAAAACATAAATATATGCACAGGCTTAATACAAAAAAAAATAGGAACTTCACAATGTCTTGTTCTCAAGTTCACCTTATGCCCTTTTCTAAAACGCCAAGGCAAAGCAAAATGCACCGACTGCCCAATACACCCACTTTTACTTATTATATTTTTTGGAATACGGCTGTGTACCTCCCTCAATCTTTTAATCACTATTTATTACTTGGCTTTGTTTATATTTGTGCACAATTGAACGTTGGATAGCGATCTGTTTTGCTGATTACCTTTTTGTATAGCTCTCCCGAAAAAATTTTCTCGCAAATTTGTATATAAAGAAATTCGGAAATTCAATCACAAAAAAGATTGAGTAACGTTGCCATATTATTGGAAACAACGAAGTGAAATAAAATAAACCTAATTATTTCCAACTGCGTTACAGCTGATCAAAGACCATCAAGAGGTAGATGGGAAATATTAGTGCGCAATTTGGTTATCCTTGAATACCTTGCTCGAACCACTCACACTACCGCGAGATTGGAATTAAAATTGTCGAACGAAATTGTATTCGTTCTCACTGGGCATCTGAGCATTTGTTGCAAAATGAAAATTTCCGCGTCTGGAATATTTTATAAGTAAATGAAAGGAAACAATAAGCCTTTAATTTATAATTTAGACCATGACTGAAGTTCTTGATTCGAGCGAATATATTGAACACAGCAAGAGAAAACTCAGAGAGCTGAGAGAATGTCTCGAGAAGTGAGCAGGTCATGGTAAAATGAGTAAGGTAAACTCGTTAGAACAGCTCATGGTACAAATATAATGGTAGATGCAGTACGACAACAAATACAACAAGCCAAAAACAACAGGCATTTTGTTTTTGCTCAGTGTCTGTATTGTGTCAAGTCAGCTGATAGAAAAATACTGAAATTGTTGACACTATTGGAAAAAGTGCCATTTAGAAAATGATTGTGTTATATTTGACATTCTGAAAGTGCTTAAGTGTGAAAATTAGAACGTTTTTATGTGATTTTTACAGAGAAAACTTTTCAAAAAAAGCAGCTGCTGGCGAACGGGGGTTTGCAGACAACCAAATGTAAACAAACTTTGACATAAGAGGAAAACATCCACATACTTCAGAAAAAAGTTCAAATCAGCTGGGCTAGTGCTTCTACCATTTATTTGTACCACGGAACAGCTGATTTCAACATATTTCTGGCTTAGGTGTTTCCCATGGTAAAATGAGTAAGGTAAACTCGTTAGAACAGCTGATTTTAACATTTTTGTTTACTTTTACAGTAGATACACACATGAAGAAAATTTGACAGATTATGGACACCAAACAAAAACAAAATGCCTGTGTTTGTTGTAACAATTCCTAGTGCGTTTACCTTACTTATTTTACCATGGTGTTTCCCTTATGTCAAATTCACATGCATTTTGTTTGTGTACTTTTTTGTTTACTTTTACTGTAGATACACACATAAAGAAAATTTGACAGATTATGGACACCAAAGAAAAACAAAATGCCTGTGTTTGTTGTAATAATTCCTAGTGCGTTTACATTACTTATTTATAAATCCTAATAACATAGGAGAACAACAAATAATTTATGTATATGTATGTATGTCCATATTTTTTTTTTTTAATCGATAGATTTAAATCGAATACGATTTCACATAATAATGAATGCCATTAAATAATAAAATAAATAAAATAACTAATTTTTGCGGTTTCCTCGTGTTTTTCATAACGTGGTCCAATTTGTATGGAAGTATTTTATTTTTCAAAAAATAAGAAAATCGCTAAAATAAAAAATGTGTCATGTTCACGTACTAACTACAATAGGGGCGCCATCTACCATGTAGGAGATAGCCCAGAGTAACGACTAGACAAACAAGAATACTTTTGCCGTCATTTGACACACGACCTAGTAGGGAGCCCCAGCCAAGTGTCAATAACATGTGATCGATTTCACTAGCATGAAAACCAATGTTGTGCCACGTCAACAAGCATGACGAAATAAACCAACGAAAGAATTATGAATATGGCTGACTTGGGCGAGCCCAAGATATTCCTCGTTCATTTCATCAGCGTCAGCACGAAGACAAGCAGCACATCGTGCCATCAGTGACTTTAACCAAGTGCGACTTAGAAAAAGTGTAAAACTAGAGTGACCACGAGGAGTTATAACCACCAACTCACAGCCACGTGAAATCTTCCCGTTCGAGTTATCAGCCACAAGTTATTATCCCCTTTGGAAGATATCCACATCGGCAAAGAAAAACGAGGGTAAGTACAGGCGGTGAATGAGGATAGTGAGACAAGAAAATATAAAAAGAAGAAACAAAAAAGATTACAGCATTATGGGACAAAAGCAGGGACAGTTGGATTAATGCTTGGCGTTTTTTTTTCTCCTGCAGGCAAAAATTGCGCACATCATAAAAAGGGAAAGAAAACAACACCAAGTCGCGGCCCTCGTAAATTTCTATAATTTCTATAATTTCTATAATTTCTATAATTTCCGAAATTACTATAATTTCTGAAATTTCTATAATTTCGATAATTTTTGCCATTTCTAGAATTTTCGTAAATTTCTATAAATGCTTGCCACAATTTCCGTAATTTTTCTACGAGTGGCGTAATTTTCCATAACTTGGCATAATCTCACGCAAATTTCTAAAAATTTTCACTGAAATCGAAAAGTTGATTTAATTTCATCTTTTTGTGTAACTTCGCGTATCCAATGGTTTGCTCAAAATTCTACAATCAGCACCCTTAAAGAAACACAATTTAAATCAACCGCGAACGCCTGACGCCTCTATTGTGTTTAACATCAACCAACTGCGCATTTAAAGTCACGTAGCGAGAAGGAAAAAGAAGAAGCAGAAATTGATTCATTCGCGAAAATTCTACCCCACGCCAGCAAATTATTATTATTGAAGTGTGTAAAATCAAAGTATTTGGCTGGTGCCGAATAATAATTACGACAAAGCAGCCGGCGATTATATAAAACATTGGCAGACGACTCTCCATTGCATCCTACCAGTATCCGGACGGTGAAGGAAGCTTCATCCAAAAATTCTCTCAGCGGACAAACAATTCTCACAGTATCATCAGGATCCTGGTCAATAATCCAACACACCAACAGTCAACCGGAATTACCCAGAAAGGAAAAACAACGGAAGACAAGTAAAATTCATCCCTGTCCCAAACAGGCCAGCGGTAAGTTTCCCTGTTCCATTTCTATTCCGTGGGGTTATCCAGTCCACCAGTTTCCCTTGCGATTCGGTCCGTCCGGTGGTGATTGGAGCAGTGTCTATAGTCTCTACTTTACTCTAGCTCATCCTTTACACTATTATATTAAGTGCTTGAAAGGCGTAAGAGCCGTCGTATTTTTGGTTGTAAGCCACCACAATAATCCTCCCATTAATCCGAGGTGGAAAGGGGTACGGAATTGAGATAATCATTCAAAAGTTGCGGCTTACGCAAAAATGTCGACCATATGATAAGAACGGCAAAAGCGTTAACAATAAGTCATCAGATAAACCCTTAATATAAGATACGTTTTAAGTGTTGTTACTACTGTAAAGGGTTGACATTTGGTATCACCATTACATTAGTACAAAACTGTCAGTCGATAGGGAACGAGCGCTCGAGCCACTACGAAAGCCAATAATGAAAGGACAGTAAAAATAATTTATTACATTTTTGAAATAAAACCAAACATACACACCAATGTCTTCCTTATAGGACAAAGAAAAAGAAAATCGGCCAATAAGTCCATGAGACTATAAACAAAATACCAAATTTGAATGAACAAACCTGATAAATCTACACATAAGAAACACCAAAAACAACTATTTATAAAATATACCTACAACAACAACTAAACGATCAAGTGTTGATTCTCTACAGTGGGTCTAGAAACAAAAAAAAATCCGAGAGATAGTTATTTTTGGTCTTCTTTTACAAAAGTTTACTATATTACACACTTACATTATATTTTGAATATCCAAATTGTAATATTTCATATAACCTTTTTTACAGCTAAAGTTATTTTTACCATCATATTTTTGAATTTAGTTAAACCTTTTATTAAGTTTTAAAGTAATTTTATTCTATTTCATAATATATAATTATATTTCTCATTTCTGCAATTACATTTAATTGCCAATAGATAACCTTTTTGTTATCTTCTATCTAGTTACACATTTGCGCTTGCGCCTAAAGATATACTGTGGAAACACAGCTCTTTTAGTTATAAGAAGGAAAAACTATCTGACTGTTACCTAAGTAAGACGAACAACTGCTGATTCCAACTAGAAGATTAAAGTGGGAACAGTTTTCGCCGGGAGCAGTCATGGAATAACATTAGGGCGACTATCGTCAAAAAGGCAAAATGTCTAACTTTTCAAATCTATCAGAATTAAGTGTAAATAGTTTATGACCAATCTATTTGGGTTTCATCCCGTTGTTTAGTATTAATAATTCCTATTTTGAAAATAGAAGAAGCAAAATAACCCTTAACGGGAACAAAAATTAGTAGAAGTAAGAATTTTCCGGTAATCAACCGATGAATAAAATTTAGATCATAGTTTTCAATTTCATGGCCATCAAGCCAATCGAATTAAATATCAAATTTAGTCCCGTACAGTTTATCGGGCATAGCAGAAGTAAGCTGTGCGCCGAATTTTTAGTTTAGTTCCGTTTTTCGGACATAGCAGATGTAAGCTGTGCGCCGAATTTCTAGTTTAGTTTCGTTTATCGGGCATAGCAGATGTAAGCTGTGCGCCGAATTTCTAGTTCAGTTCCGTTTATCGGGCACATCAGACGTAAGTTGTGCGCCGAATTTATTTCCAGTTTAGTATCGTTCCGTTTATCGGGCACAGCAGACGTAAGCTGTGTGCCGAATCTTTTGTGCTGAGGTAGACGTAAGCCGAAGTGCATTTAGCATCAGTTCATTTCGTTTCATTAAAGCTAATATTGACCCAACTATTTGTTTAGTGGTGGTCTCGTATCTTCCGGTTAGAGTTTTCTAAAGGTTCATTTTTCAACTTCAGCAGACGTAAGCTGGGGGTTTTTATACCCTGCGAGTTCAGTTCCTTTAGACAACTCTTATTCAGACCAAAGTTGCTTATGCGAACTGCGGTCCTAGAAGTTGCGAGTTTAGTCTTTTTGGCGAATATACGTTCGGATGTGTCATTTTTTTTTCAGTCAAGTTAAAGTTTCGGTCAAGTTAAAGTTTCAGTCAAGTTAAAGTTTTGGTCAAGTTAAAGTTTTAGTTGAGTTAAAGTTTTAGTAAAGTTAAAGTTTTAGTTAAATTACAGTTTTTAGTCGAGTAAAGTTTTTGGATCGAGTAAAGTTTTTGAGTCAAGTAAAGTAAAGTAAAGTTTCAGTTCAAGTTAAAGTTAAATTTATTCAAGTTAAGTAATAGTAATAACTCAAATTAAGCACCAATTGTTATAATTTTAAGACCTAGTTAATAAAAGCCATTCCAATAACAATTTATAACGATAAAATTGAGTGTTTTCAAAATGAATGGCTAAAGAATTTTTAAGGTAGGTAGTGGTGCTGTACGATATCTCCATGCAAACATGGTGAAATCAAGGTAAGAACAATCCAAACTATTATTGGGACGCCCGAAAATTAATTCGGAACGTGGCGTCAAAGGTGAGATCCTATGATCTCTTAAAGGGTGGGTAAAGAATTTCCCGGAGCCGACATAAGACCAGTCGAAGAGTAGTCCGGAAGGTTCTAATCCGTTTCAGTGTGTGTAAAAAGTTGTATCAGTTTAAATTTTGTTCACCCAGTAGATGTAATTAGGCCCTACGAGCTTTATTTTATGATTCCAAAGGTTAATCACCCAGCTGGCAAGGATTCAAAACTTTATTGTACCGCCAAAATGAGGAAAAGCCAAAGTCCTGGCAAGAACTTTTAAAAAATACACTTCCGCCCCGATGAGCTCTAGTCGAGCATGAATATTGCCAGTGCAGCCTAGACTTGGTGAAGGAATAGGAGGAAATCTGTGGAAGTTAATTTTTAACGAAACAGTTTTCTCTTAGATAAATAAGGAATCCATCGTCATCTCATTGAAAATCAATTCCTTCATTTCCCCACTTTCGTCAAAATTGAATAAGCTGGCAATTCCAGTCAAAGACAATCTCTGCGCTTGCAGATTAGACACATTGATTTCCAATGATGCATACGGATGAAAGGCATAAAGTGGCATTGCGGCAAGAAATTTTGGAGTCTTGGACTGTAATGAATTTTCAAATCATTTCTGGGATTCAAAAGTCACTTCGGTTATTTTTGAACGAACCCCGTTTCAGCAGGAAAACCCCCGTTTCTGTAACCTAAAGTAATATTATTATTATTATTATTTTTATTTTTATTTTTCATTTATATAACATTAGACGTTACTTTCTTTGAATGTTTAATGTTGTGTAAATTTCTTCATGTTAGAATTTCTTTAGATTTTAACATTAATTTTCAATTACATTACATTTTTACATTTTAACATAACTTCAATGTTTAATGTTTTGTAATTTCTTCATTTTTGAATTTTTCATCACATGACAAATTCAAAATTTCTCTACAATAACAATGGCGCCCAACATGGTAGCCTAGTGCAGAATTAACATCTGCAGTATTTTTGAATTTTAGTTTTTGTTTTCTCTCATAGATTAGAACGAATATTTTATGCGAGATGTGTAAGTCCCATTCATAGTACCATAGGAGTCAGAATTGCGTTGCGACACGTCAAAACATAGAGTAGGAAAATTTAATCTTGAATAGAAATTTCAGTTGCTACATAGGATAGTTTATTAGTAGTCTTGATAGAACTTAATAATTGTCTTTCAATTGCACTAATAGATTCAGCTATATGACAACCATAGAACAATAGTATAATTAAATTAGTTTTCAGCCTGCGGTCTTAATCAAATTCTAAATTCTCAGAGTCCCGGAGCATAAGAATCTTAGTAATTCAGACTTCGCGTTGCCTGAAAGTTAAGGTTTGAGATGGATTCACGGCGATCCGACCACATAATAGTATAGAACGACAATAGACCAAAAGTATAACTTTAGCTTAGCATCACTAAGATGTACAGTAAGTCAAGCTACGAAACCTTTAATAGGGCGTTAGCTTTCGCGACTGCATTTTCAGTTGTCTAGGTAAATGGTTAAACTTATTTTACACAACATAATTTGCATTCTCACGAAAACACTTTTTGCACACGAAACATAGGATTACTATTTAAAATATATTTATAAAGTATATTTTTATTTTATTTTATTTCTGTTTGGATTGTTTCATCATAGGAGTATGGAGTATCGTTCCATAACCGCTACCGCTTTATTTTATTGAGTTTTTTTTAAGTTTTTGCGTACAGTTTTCATTATAATAATACAAATATTTTCCAAATTTTAATTTTTAAGAACAAATTTAAGTAATAAATTTGATATTTTGGTAAACAACAAACTAATTTGTTAAACAAAGGTGAATAAATTTTAAAAGAACATCTAATTTAAATAGTAAGTTTGTGACACTTAAATTTTTGCTTGAAGACTACGATTTAATCTTTTTAAAGATAGAATTCAAAACCCATATCGTAGAGTAACGTTGAATAGTGGAATTCAAGTAATATTTTTGAATCTAGTAAATATATTTGGTTGATTTCGAACCAGAATTTAGTTCAGATACATAAACTGTCAAGTCAATAACACCTGACCTGAACTTTTTATTTCATTTTTGAAGTTTTTAACAAGTTAAGCCAGTAGGATAATTGGTTGAAAGATTAAAGGATAATTGTGTATTAAAATCTTAACCCAATCTGGGATAATTGTTGTAGCTCGAGATAAAAGAGATTCTTAATCTCACAGTACCTCACACAATACCTAGATTTGACAACTTGAATGATAAATTTTGGTACTGGCTATTGTCACTTTTGAATCTTTTGTCTCTGTTTCATCGGAAAATCGTTGGGTAGACCTTATCATATTCCACGCCATAAAATTTTGAGTGGAAAACAATCAACATGATAATACAAAAACTAGTAAGTCTGCTCCGAAGATTATTTTTCTCCGTCTTTTTCATGGTTGTCCAAACCAGATCTGGTTCTGACCAGGGAGGCAACACCTTGGAACAAGACACAGATGCCATCCCATCGGGGTCCACAGGACCAAACACCGCTTTGTCTATACCAACATCGGACACTACAGGTTCGGATAATCCATTGGGGGTTATCATGAACAGTGCAGACGGAAATCAGATACGGTCACAGGGCAGTAATACAGGCCAAACCGACAGCGTAACCCCCGAGGAAATTTTTGAGGATTCATTGCCCGGTCCGCCATATAGTGAGGTTACAGTACCACCACAGAGTCAGGACAGCGTCAATTCTCGAAGGCCCAACCCGACGCATAATGTGAACTCGGATACCTTGACGCTAATAAACGCGGCAGTTGGGATAGCCAGGATGGAGCTGCAAGATCTCATTCCGTCCATCGTTGCAGCAACAAGAAGATGCGATATTCTGGAACAAGCCGACGGCTACATACCACCTCAAGCGACCACGGCTCCAATATTAACCGCGAGGCAAGACGGAACAACAAGACCTAGTGTCAGAATTACAGTGCCAAGGGACAATAACTTGCCGGGTACCCGACAACCATTCATAGCAGGTACTGGATCAGTGGAGACGGATTCACACAGAGGATATACTCCGTGGCTGAATGCTTTGGACTCTTCGCTATCTCCCCAGCCATCTCAACCGGGAACAAACAATCCGCCTCCTTACCAGGTAGACGTTTTGGATTGGTCAGCGCGCAACACCAGCAATGACAGCCGGCTGTTGAATAGACCTTCGGAAAATAGACAGGAACAGCAAACCCAGCCCACGCCAAACCATACACGACCTAGCAACACTAGGGCTATACTACTGCCCCCAGGGAATAGGGCATCAACAAACAGCGGAGGGCAAAGTCATCCTGAGACATCGCCCCGCAGGCGGTCTTCACCCACGTCTCGCTATGACTCGAGGATCACGCCAGACCCGGCCATGGTACATAATATGGGAAAATGGGGTTTGAAATTCGACAGTACTGCGCGTACTCTGAACGTGCAAGAGTTTCTCTTCAGGGCTAACAGGCTAAAACAAAGTTATCGATGCTCGGATTTGGATTTCCTTACCAACTTCCATCAACTGCTGGAGAAACCGGCAATTGATTGGTATTGGAATTACCTCAAAATAGAAGAGGCACCGTCCTGGGAGCAACTACAGCGAGATATCTTGAAGCAGTACCAGCCGTTTGAGGACGATACGCAGATCCAGAAACAACTCCTGGCAAGACGACAAATGGCCAATGAAAGTTTTGAAAGTTTCTATAACGCTGTGGTAGACCTGAACAATCTGCAAGATGAGCCATACAGCGAGAAGAAGCTAGTGTCGGTGATAAAGAGCAACTTGAAACCGGCCCTATCTAACCTCATATTTGGCCTAAAGTTCGCAAATCTGAATGAGTTTTGCCATATGGTCAAATCCGCTGATATACAGCTCACACAGCAACGCCAGCAGTACAGTGCCTACCCGCCGAAAAAGATCAACGAGCTGGAGTGTGTGGAAGAAGAAGAACAGGCAGTAGAAGCGATCCAAGCCAAGATACCACCAACCTGTTGGAATTGCAGAGAAGTAGGCCACGAGTATCGAGAATGTTATCAGCCGGCCAAGCATGTGTTCTGCTACCGCTGTGGCAAAGAAAATGTAATTACACCAAAGTGTCCAACGTGTTTGGGAAACGGATGGAAGCCCCGTCCTCCAGCTGGGGAGGAACGGCTAAAGGCAGCAGTAACCCAGTTATAGAGAGAGTCTCCCAGCATGCACAGACCTCTCACCCAACGCCGTCGATTAAGAAAAAGGGGCACCCAACTAATAAAGACTCTGACAGAAAAAGAAAAGCCCAGGGAGTCGCCAGAGAAATAAGCCCTGAGAGAAGCCAAGCCCCAATCAAAGACACCACCAAACAAAAGGAGACACCGATAACAAGAAAAGCGCTAATGTCGACACAGACTAATAAACGGTACAGAGAAGCAGAGATCGAAGGAGTGCCTAATAGAAAGCCAAAGACGAACATCACATCCACATCAACGACCTCCTTGGTAATCACTAAACGCGTGGAAAAGGCCCGAGCAAGATATAGAGTCCGTAGGCAAAAGAGAAAGGAAATCGCAGCAGCAACCCTGTTTGAAGGCCCCGACTCGAGACTTTATGCCAAAATTGAAATCAACGGTATCCCTATCGAAGGATTGCTCGACAGCGGGGCAACGGTAACTTGTCTAGGCAGAGACTGTCTGAAGTTCTTGGACATAGCCAAACTACAAATTCACTACTTCAATTCGAAGATACGGACGGCGGATGGCAGCGCACACAGCATAGTAGGGAGAGTGCGTACCGAAGTTGGTTTCAATGGAAGAAAGAAAGTGGTTACGTTCTATTTAGTACCCACGTTGAATAGACAACTCTTTTTAGGAGTAGACTTCATGAAAGCTTTCGGCTGTTTCGCCAATATAGAGAGCTTATCTACAAATGATATTCCGCTCTTCGATGAAGGAGAAGTGGAGGTAGACAAAAGAATGCACCAGTTAACATCGGAGCAAAGAACACGGCTAGATCAAGTGGTGGAAATGTTCCCCTGTTTCACTACCAAAGGTTTGGGGAAAACCACGTTGGAAACTCACACCATTGACACCGGAGACGCCACACCTGTTAAGGATAGACACTATCCAGTCTCACCGGCAGTACAAAAACTGCTATACAGTGAACTGGACAGGATGCTGGACTTGGGAGTGATAGAAGAAAGCGAAAGTCCCTGGAGTCATCCAGTCACACTAGTACGCAAAGGAGACAAGAATCGACTATGCCTGGACGCACGAAAATTGAACGCAATGACAGTGAAAGATGCCTACCCCCTACCTCATATCGAGGGCTTGCTCAGCCGTCTGGGTGACACCTTTTATATATCCAGCATCGATCTCAAGGACGCATTTTGGCAAGTCCCATTGGACCCAGCAAGCCGTGAAAAAACAGCATTCACAGTACCCGGCAGGCCATTATATCAGTATACGGTTATGCCCTTCGGTCTGTGCAATGCTGCCCAGCGACTGTGCCGTCTTATGGACAAGGTTGTCCCCAGGGCGTTACGAGAGAGAGTCTTCGTATATCTGGATGATCTGCTAGTCGTATCCCCTGACTTCGACACACATTTGGTGCTGCTGGCCAAGGTGGCTAAATCGCTGGAACAGGCCGGACTAACAATCAATGTGAATAAGTCTAATTTCTGCTTCAAGGAACTCCGTTATCTTGGATATATAGTAGGCGGCGGTCAGTTAAAACCAGACCCGGGGAAGGTGGAGACAATCACCAAATATGAGTACCCAAAGTCCGTGAAACAAGTTCGTAGCTTTATGGGGGCAGTCGGTTGGTATCGACGCTTCATTCCGGATTTCGCTTCTATATCAGCACCAATATTTGACACTCTGAAAAAGGGCAGGATATTTCGATTCCATCAGCAAGCAGAAAATTCTTTTGACTTTTTGAAAAGAGCTTTAGTAACTAGTCCAGTATTGCGACATCCGGACTTTGAGCGGCATTTCTACATACAATGTGATGCATCTGATGTGGGTACCGGAGCAGTTCTATTCCAGAAGGATGACGATGGAGGAGAGCATCCAATTGCATTTTTCTCCCACAAGCTCACACCAGCACAGAAAAACTACTCAGTCACGGAACGCGAATGTTTAGCAGTGGTCCTAGCTATAGGCAAATTCAGGCCTTACGTGGAACTTCTACCCTTTACCATCATCACAGACCACAGTAGTCTCAAGTGGTTAATGATCAACCGAAATTTGAGCGGAAGACTGGCCAGATGGAGTCTACACCTACAAGCATACGACTTCCAGATCGAACATCGTGCTGGAACACAAAACGTGGTACCGGACACTCTATCCCGTTACGACTTAGAAGAAATCTCGGTCCCCATGGGCGAATTCATAGATTTAGATTCCCCAGCGTTCTCTTCAGAGGGATACCAAGAACTCCTGAAAACTATTAGGGACAAAGAGGCTCAACTCCCCGACCTAAAGATCGCAGATGGCTATGTTTATAAGAGAACACGGCCATACATAGGAGAACCAGATAGGGATAAACTCGCGTGGAAGCTCTGGGTACCAATAGAATTAACACCTGGTATTATCTCAAAGGCACATGATCCACCCCAGGCATCGCATGGCGGTTTTTGGAAAACATTAAGGCGAATACGCGAGTATTTCTTCTGGCCACACCAGAGCACTCAAATAAAAGCCTTCATAGCGAAATGTAGGGTATGCAAAGAATCAAAGCCATCCAACCAAACGCTGCGACCTCCAATGGGACAAGAACGCCTGGTAGAACGACCATTCCAGAGAATATTTGTGGATTTTCTCGGACCATATCCACGGACCAAGTCAGGCAACACTTTCATATTCATTGTCTTGGATCAGTTGTCTAAATTTGTACTTCTGAAAGCGATGCCTAAGGCCAGCTCAAGGCATGTTGTGAAATTCTTAATATCAGAAGTATTCCACAAATTCGGCACGCCAGAAACAATTGTATCAGATAATGGAAAACAGTTTGTTAGTAAAGAATTTGCCGACATGGTAAGGAATTTTGGCGTAATCCATACGAAAACAGCCATCTACTCTCCGCAGGCCAACTCCTCAGAGCGAGTAAACCAATCTATACTCTCCGCCATAAGATCATATTTGAATGACGATCACGCCAACTGGGATATACATCTATCCGAGATCGAGTATGCTCTACGGTCTTCCGTACACTCTACTATTGGAGTAACCCCATATTTTGCCTTATTTGGCATCAATATGATCGGTCACGGCAGCGTGTATAAATTGGCGAGGAAATTGCAACTATTGGATGATGCAGAACACAATGCGGTACCAAAAGGAGTAAAAGGCGAAATATTGCGTAAACACCTTCGTGACAGGTTACACCAAGCGTACCTGAAGAATGAAAAAAGTTACAATCTACGGTGTAGAGAGGTCAAGTTTGTACCCGGACAAGAGGTCTTCCGTCGGAATTTCAGACAGAGTGAGTTCAAAAGTGGTTATAACGCCAAGTTAGCAGGAAAATTTCTTAAGTGTCGGATAGTAAAGCCGGTGGGTAACTGCTTATACGAAATTGAAGATTTACAGGGAAAAACCCTAGGTGTCTTCCATGCTAAAGATTTGAAACAATAAATTAGTAATAGGAAAATAGGAGAAGTAAGGCACAGGAGTAGGGTGGTCAGGTTAAACTGGATCGGTGTCACCGAACTGCCTGTCCCTTCCCCATACTTAACGGCCCTAGCATAGGTGACTACCAGGTTACTGCAATGCATGTTGGTGTCGGGGGAAGAGACATACAAATGGAACTGTACACTGGTATAATTGGATGATCATTATTACTAGTATTTATATGCAAATGTAAATACTAAAGGGAAACAACTCTGTTCGTCTCGTTTCAGAATAAATTAGAGAAATTGCCCCTTCAACTTCCACCAATAGACTAAAAGACCATCAAGCAATCGCAATAGTCAGTAGTACCCCTTTTCTTTTCTATCCTTCACCACAATCAGCCACCCTTTACTACGTACCCAAACACCGGAAGCACCATGAAGTGCAGCATTTGCCTTTCTTCTTTGGGAAATGGCCAGCCCTTGTTATACGTTAGCTGCGGGCACGCGTTTCATCAGGACTGTATCCACACTTGGCTCCGTAACAACAATAGGTGCCCAGTATGCAATCAACCCGACGTACGCACCAATCAACTATATGCTACAGGTTCCGATTCTCCCGAACCTACAACAAGCAACGACTGCGGTCTATCAGCAGCAGAAGCGGTAGCCTTACAACATCGCACCCTAATGGCAGAAAGAAGAGCGGAGCGGCTAGACAGTGAGAGAGAAGCCCGAGAAGAAAACCAAAACATGTTTGAGCAACAACACATTCTACAAGTCCAAGGTCTGATGTTTGACCGGGACCAGTGGGAAGGTAACTTCCGGAGAGCCCAAGAGCAGGTCCAAGAACTCAGGGAACAAGTGCGGCAGATGGAAGAAACACAGGAGCGGAACGCTGATGTAGCCCGACGCTATGAAAGGCTAGGCCGACGACACGAACGGGTAAGGACATTACACAACCAATTCCGCGAAACCGTTCGTGAGGTTCTTGATAAAACTACAGTGACTGCATGAGCGACAGACAAGGTTCTAATTCGTAATTACCCCACCGAGTCAACCCAAGATACACTTAACACCATAATGGCCCTGCTACTCCGCCTTAACGTCCCAGCAGAACGCGAGGAAATAGAAATAATTGGCACGGACCCCTTACTCAATAGCCCAGGGAGATTCCAAATCACGGTGGCTTGTCATAACAAACGCATAAAGGTCGAATTATTATCCCGAGTGCCTCAGCAAAGAGTTCATCATAACACAGAGATACAACAGCTGCAAATAATAGATCCTGTCGAAACCCGCAAACTTTACAAGAAGGCCAACGCTCGCCTATTCAGCCCAATAGGAGTAGCATCCCTTCGAATGGTACACGGCCAAATCCATGTACAACTTCGAGCCAATGAACCCTACGTGGAAATCACCAACGAACAACAGATCGAAGAGGTAGCCCAACAACTAGCACAACAAGCACCTTCGAAATCAAAACAGAAGCGAAATAGGCGACGCAAAAGAACCGCAGCTACCACCAGCGGAGAAAATTGAATACGGAGACCACCGTTTTACATCCCAGGGGAGACACGAACAAAACCCGTCGAAATGAACACCTGTCTATCACTGGCACAGCGACCGAAGAAGCGACACCCCAGTAACACCCGCCCCTGCTAGTTAGCATCAACACGACGGGAGAGAGCTGGCAAAAGCTAACCAAGATACAAGCAAACCAGCGGCGCGAGTTAGAATTGTTTCACTGACACGGCTTAAGAGTAAAGATTAACTTCTCCTCACCAAGCTATGTATCACAGACAGTCCGACCCAGACCAAAGGCAAGCACGTATCGCGGTGAACCTTTTTCCCTCTCATCCCTTAGCGTAGAAGCTAGCAGGATGATGGGGTTTGTCATGTTCACGTACTAACTACAATAGGGGCGCCATCTACCATGTAGGAGATAGCCCAGAGTAACGACTAGACAAACAAGAATACTTTTGCCGTCATTTGACACACGACCTAGTAGGGAGCCCCAGCCAAGTGTCAATAACATGTGATCGATTTCACTAGCATGAAAACCAATGTTGTGCCACGTCAACAAGCATGACGAAATAAACCAACGAAAGAATTATGAATATGGCTGACTTGGGCGAGCCCAAGATATTCCTCGTTCATTTCATCAGCGTCAGCACGAAGACAAGCAGCACATCGTGCCATCAGTGACTTTAACCAAGTGCGACTTAGAAAAAGTGTAAAACTAGAGTGACCACGAGGAGTTATAACCACCAACTCACAGCCACGTGAAATCTTCCCGTTCGAGTTATCAGCCACAAGTTATTATCCCCTTTGGAAGATATCCACATCGGCAAAGAAAAACGAGGGTAAGTACAGGCGGTGAATGAGGATAGTGAGACAAGAAAATATAAAAAGAAGAAACAAAAAAGATTACAGCATTATGGGACAAAAGCAGGGACAGTTGGATTAATGCTTGGCGTTTTTTTTTCTCCTGCAGGCAAAAATTGCGCACATCATAAAAAGGGAAAGAAAACAACACCAAGTCGCGGCCCTCGTAAATTTCTATAATTTCTATAATTTCTATAATTTCTATAATTTCCGAAATTACTATAATTTCTGAAATTTCTATAATTTCGATAATTTTTGCCATTTCTAGAATTTTCGTAAATTTCTATAAATGCTTGCCACAATTTCCGTAATTTTTCTACGAGTGGCGTAATTTTCCATAACTTGGCATAATCTCACGCAAATTTCTAAAAATTTTCACTGAAATCGAAAAGTTGATTTAATTTCATCTTTTTGTGTAACTTCGCGTATCCAATGGTTTGCTCAAAATTCTACAATCAGCACCCTTAAAGAAACACAATTTAAATCAACCGCGAACGCCTGACGCCTCTATTGTGTTTAACATCAACCAACTGCGCATTTAAAGTCACGTAGCGAGAAGGAAAAAGAAGAAGCAGAAATTGATTCATTCGCGAAAATTCTACCCCACGCCAGCAAATTATTATTATTGAAGTGTGTAAAATCAAAGTATTTGGCTGGTGCCGAATAATAATTACGACAAAGCAGCCGGCGATTATATAAAACATTGGCAGACGACTCTCCATTGCATCCTACCAGTATCCGGACGGTGAAGGAAGCTTCATCCAAAAATTCTCTCAGCGGACAAACAATTCTCACAGTATCATCAGGATCCTGGTCAATAATCCAACACACCAACAGTCAACCGGAATTACCCAGAAAGGAAAAACAACGGAAGACAAGTAAAATTCATCCCTGTCCCAAACAGGCCAGCGGTAAGTTTCCCTGTTCCATTTCTATTCCGTGGGGTTATCCAGTCCACCAGTTTCCCTTGCGATTCGGTCCGTCCGGTGGTGATTGGAGCAGTGTCTATAGTCTCTACTTTACTCTAGCTCATCCTTTACACTATTATATTAAGTGCTTGAAAGGCGTAAGAGCCGTCGTATTTTTGGTTGTAAGCCACCACAATAATCCTCCCATTAATCCGAGGTGGAAAGGGGTACGGAATTGAGATAATCATTCAAAAGTTGCGGCTTACGCAAAAATGTCGACCATATGATAAGAACGGCAAAAGCGTTAACAATAAGTCATCAGATAAACCCTTAATATAAGATACGTTTTAAGTGTTGTTACTACTGTAAAGGGTTGACATTTGGTATCACCATTACATTAGTACAAAACTGTCAGTCGATAGGGAACGAGCGCTCGAGCCACTACGAAAGCCAATAATGAAAGGACAGTAAAAATAATTTATTACATTTTTGAAATAAAACCAAACATACACACCAATGTCTTCCTTATAGGACAAAGAAAAAGAAAATCGGCCAATAAGTCCATGAGACTATAAACAAAATACCAAATTTGAATGAACAAACCTGATAAATCTACACATAAGAAACACCAAAAACAACTATTTATAAAATATACCTACAACAACAACTAAACGATCAAGTGTTGATTCTCTACAGTGGGTCTAGAAACAAAAAAAAATCCGAGAGATAGTTATTTTTGGTCTTCTTTTACAAAAGTTTACTATATTACACACTTACATTATATTTTGAATATCCAAATTGTAATATTTCATATAACCTTTTTTACAGCTAAAGTTATTTTTACCATCATATTTTTGAATTTAGTTAAACCTTTTATTAAGTTTTAAAGTAATTTTATTCTATTTCATAATATATAATTATATTTCTCATTTCTGCAATTACATTTAATTGCCAATAGATAACCTTTTTGTTATCTTCTATCTAGTTACACATTTGCGCTTGCGCCTAAAGATATACTGTGGAAACACAGCTCTTTTAGTTATAAGAAGGAAAAACTATCTGACTGTTACCTAAGTAAGACGAACAACTGCTGATTCCAACTAGAAGATTAAAGTGGGAACAGTTTTCGCCGGGAGCAGTCATGGAATAACATTAGGGCGACTATCGTCAAAAAGGCAAAATGTCTAACTTTTCAAATCTATCAGAATTAAGTGTAAATAGTTTATGACCAATCTATTTGGGTTTCATCCCGTTGTTTAGTATTAATAATTCCTATTTTGAAAATAGAAGAAGCAAAATAACCCTTAACGGGAACAAAAATTAGTAGAAGTAAGAATTTTCCGGTAATCAACCGATGAATAAAATTTAGATCATAGTTTTCAATTTCATGGCCATCAAGCCAATCGAATTAAATATCAAATTTAGTCCCGTACAGTTTATCGGGCATAGCAGAAGTAAGCTGTGCGCCGAATTTTTAGTTTAGTTCCGTTTTTCGGACATAGCAGATGTAAGCTGTGCGCCGAATTTCTAGTTTAGTTTCGTTTATCGGGCATAGCAGATGTAAGCTGTGCGCCGAATTTCTAGTTCAGTTCCGTTTATCGGGCACATCAGACGTAAGTTGTGCGCCGAATTTATTTCCAGTTTAGTATCGTTCCGTTTATCGGGCACAGCAGACGTAAGCTGTGTGCCGAATCTTTTGTGCTGAGGTAGACGTAAGCCGAAGTGCATTTAGCATCAGTTCATTTCGTTTCATTAAAGCTAATATTGACCCAACTATTTGTTTAGTGGTGGTCTCGTATCTTCCGGTTAGAGTTTTCTAAAGGTTCATTTTTCAACTTCAGCAGACGTAAGCTGGGGGTTTTTATACCCTGCGAGTTCAGTTCCTTTAGACAACTCTTATTCAGACCAAAGTTGCTTATGCGAACTGCGGTCCTAGAAGTTGCGAGTTTAGTCTTTTTGGCGAATATACGTTCGGATGTGTCATTTTTTTTTCAGTCAAGTTAAAGTTTCGGTCAAGTTAAAGTTTCAGTCAAGTTAAAGTTTTGGTCAAGTTAAAGTTTTAGTTGAGTTAAAGTTTTAGTAAAGTTAAAGTTTTAGTTAAATTACAGTTTTTAGTCGAGTAAAGTTTTTGGATCGAGTAAAGTTTTTGAGTCAAGTAAAGTAAAGTAAAGTTTCAGTTCAAGTTAAAGTTAAATTTATTCAAGTTAAGTAATAGTAATAACTCAAATTAAGCACCAATTGTTATAATTTTAAGACCTAGTTAATAAAAGCCATTCCAATAACAATTTATAACGATAAAATTGAGTGTTTTCAAAATGAATGGCTAAAGAATTTTTAAGGTAGGTAGTGGTGCTGTACGATATCTCCATGCAAACATGGTGAAATCAAGGTAAGAACAATCCAAACTATTATTGGGACGCCCGAAAATTAATTCGGAACGTGGCGTCAAAGGTGAGATCCTATGATCTCTTAAAGGGTGGGTAAAGAATTTCCCGGAGCCGACATAAGACCAGTCGAAGAGTAGTCCGGAAGGTTCTAATCCGTTTCAGTGTGTGTAAAAAGTTGTATCAGTTTAAATTTTGTTCACCCAGTAGATGTAATTAGGCCCTACGAGCTTTATTTTATGATTCCAAAGGTTAATCACCCAGCTGGCAAGGATTCAAAACTTTATTGTACCGCCAAAATGAGGAAAAGCCAAAGTCCTGGCAAGAACTTTTAAAAAATACACTTCCGCCCCGATGAGCTCTAGTCGAGCATGAATATTGCCAGTGCAGCCTAGACTTGGTGAAGGAATAGGAGGAAATCTGTGGAAGTTAATTTTTAACGAAACAGTTTTCTCTTAGATAAATAAGGAATCCATCGTCATCTCATTGAAAATCAATTCCTTCATTTCCCCACTTTCGTCAAAATTGAATAAGCTGGCAATTCCAGTCAAAGACAATCTCTGCGCTTGCAGATTAGACACATTGATTTCCAATGATGCATACGGATGAAAGGCATAAAGTGGCATTGCGGCAAGAAATTTTGGAGTCTTGGACTGTAATGAATTTTCAAATCATTTCTGGGATTCAAAAGTCACTTCGGTTATTTTTGAACGAACCCCGTTTCAGCAGGAAAACCCCCGTTTCTGTAACCTAAAGTAATATTATTATTATTATTATTTTTATTTTTATTTTTCATTTACATAACATTAGACGTTACTTTCTTTGAATGTTTAATGTTGTGTAAATTTCTTCATGTTAGAATTTCTTTAGATTTTAACATTAATTTTCAATTACATTACATTTTTACATTTTAACATAACTTCAATGTTTAATGTTTTGTAATTTCTTCATTTTTGAATTTTTCATCACATGACAAATTCAAAATTTCTCTACAAATGGCTATAAAAAAACAAGATTTCCAAATTCAAATGATGGTCTTTTGTTTTTGTATTATTATTTCAGTTCTTTATTGAATGAACAAAAATGAGGTCATATATTTTATCAAGTACAATTTAAAAATAAAATATTTCTTATTAATTAATCAAATAACCATATTTCTTCATTGAATTAAAAAAAAAAACATTATTTTTTCTAGACAAAGATACTTATTTATAAAGATTATTTAGGTGAAGTTAGTATTCACAAAGTAAACCGAAACTCAAAATAAAGCCCAAACCAATACTGATGGTAATATCAAAAAAATTAAATACAGATTATCAAAATAGAAATCATAAAAATAACGAATACATTACGGTTAATCTTTTTGGTATGGTGGACTGCCATAAAGTTTGCGTTTCTTCAACGTCGATTTTAAAGGAGTTGCTGTAACAAACAATTTATTATATGAGAAGTGACGAAAACTTACTCAACCCTTCACATCTTACCATATAGTGAGTATATCGATTCCTTGTTATTGTTGTTGGGTGTTCCTGTTAATGTAGAGCCACCATTTTGCTGGTTATTTTCTTTATCATCTCCCATAGCTACATACTGTGACCAGAACCTCGTTGAAATTTTCAGTAAATTTAACATTACTGTATACTGGGTGTATACTTCAGTGAATATAGCATGCTGATCAGGATCGGGCGATGAATATCCCACAATTGTAGGACCAAACACTCGGGCAATATTATCTAGTGGCATCAAAACATCACGACACTCGGCGATGCGTTGGAAATGAACAATTAACAAAGCTAAAGTATCGCGATTGGCTGGTGGCATAGCATTTATAGTTTTATATAAATCCTTTTGTATATCTTGCTCCGATGGATTTTGTACAGCATTGCAAAAGTCTTTCCACAAATTTGTGGGTACTAGGGGTTCTCTTAAAGAGCGCAAGAAATCTTTTATACATCCGCACAAAACATGTATGTCAATGTTCGCCAAGTGGGGTGGTGATTTTCCTCTCAGGAATCGTTCCTTCAATGCTTTTACTTCTCTCTCAGAGCCCGACACACGGTAGATGCCAACCTCGTTGAGACCACGAGCTTCGATTTCATTTACACAGTGAACGATTAATGCTGGGACCATGGGTGACACTGATGGGGCGTAATCTGAAATGTGACCCATTATACCTTTGATGGTGGGAGTGCCCGATGAGGGCACACATGCAACAGTTACTGCACAGCGGCAATCAACATGACAGCGAATCGGACAGTCGCGACAACGTAAGCCGACGGATCCAAAACGTATTCTGCAAGAAGTAATAACGATATGGGTCTAATCATTTTTTTTATACCGATTCAAAAAATATTATTTTTAAATATATATTACAAACCACTAGAAATAATAAATATACATGAAAAAAAAACAAAAAATAATAGTAATTAAAACTCTGAAAAAAAGTCTTCTAAAGGTGCTGACGGACTATGGATATAATGGTTAGATGTGTCGAGACTTACTTTCCACATGTACCGATTTTGACAAATACAAGCTTTTAGGCCTTCTTTGTATTGATATCAAATAAATAAATCATTGCATATGAAGTGAAACAAATTAAAGTCGTGGTTTTTAAAAATTTTATAGGATATAACGATAATGTTCAACTTACTTTTTCTGGCAGTGAACACAAGTCTCCCCCTTTATAAAGGTTTTGTTGACAAAATTGTGTTGGCGCTTTAGTGCTCCAGCAGTTTTCAAATGCTGTGTCATAGGCGATTCCATCACTGCTGTGTTTATTATGTTGGCAAAATTTTGTTTTAGTGGCGATTTGCATGGAGTGGACGATGGCTCATTCACAAAACACTTTTGTATATTATCATGGATATCCTCTTGATGTACCACAATGGGGACTGTCTCAATTGTAGACTCTGCACGTATAGCTCCATTACCATCTTGGGGTATAGAAACTTTTGTAGTGGCACAAATTCGTTCCGTTCCAGGCAACACATCCAAAGTATGTTGTTGTACACTTGTTTTGCTACGCCTTGCTGAACGCCTAACCGATGGCTGGCCATTAAGGGGAGTGTTGGCATTCTCGTCACACAAACGTGATCTTTTAGTGCCGTTTATTTCGGCCTTATTTGCAGCAGACTGCCTTTGTTTATGCCAGCTACGAGTTGGACGATCATCCAAGAAATCATCCTCTGACTGAGTTATAGATAGATCCGATAGGAAGCTACCAGTTGAGTTGATTTCATTCCCAAATTTTTCTTCCAGATTGCGATTGACTGACTTCCTTTTTCTTGGCAAGGTGTGCAGAAACCCTAATTTGTCTCGAGTCTCATTTTTTAAATTGTTTTCATGCTGAAGTAAATCGGCCACAGCACACAATTTCCTTTCCATTTGGTCACGATCGTGCTCGGCCTCTTTACGGGCTTTGCTCTCCATTTCCAAAAGTCGGCGGGCATGAAATAACTTAGTTTCCAGGTCAGCCATTGACTGCAATGAAGCATCCAATTCCTTTTGTATTCTTTGAGCCTCCCGTGCCCTTGAAATGCATTCCAACTCCATTTTTTCGTGTAATTGCAGAATCTTTAAAAATTCTTCTTCGGCAGTGCCTTCTGTTAAGACATGAATGCAGCGGCGTAAGTCATCAAACGTGGCCAGAGTAGAGAGAGTTGACGAGCTCATTTTGTTCTGATGTGCAGAAATCTAATCTTTGGACTAAATACAGCTACTGAATTACTTCAGTAATCTCACTAACACTTATCTTCGTTAATTACAGGTACAATCAAATCCTTTCGCAAATATCTTGTTTTTCCTAAATTCAAGCGCAGATGTCACTCGCAAAGAACGCCGTTTCAAAATTGAGCCAAGAAGACGTGTTCAATTCTTTTTTCATGCAGAGTTGTATTTGTTCTTGATAAGCTGCCATATTTGGGTGAATACGTAATACGGCATTTACACCGACCAAGATTAGGGCATTTCGAAGGTTAACTCCGTTAAGCGGCATTTACACCTACCAAGATTATCGAATTTTCGGGATTATCGTCGTTTTTTCTTAGTCCCAATCCACACACGGAATCTTTTGTCGCCGGAGACACGAGTTCGTGGGAGAGGGAGGCGAGAAATAAGAAGAGGGGTACTTACGTCGTCCCTCTCTCTCCAACGAACTCGAGTCGCCGGCGACAAAAGTTTCCCTGTGTGGATTGGGACTTATGGAGTTTGACATTTATAATCCCGAAAAAGCGATAAACTTAGTAGGTGTAACTCCAGTTTCATACCACATTTAGACCGCTGTTTATCACGGTCAGGTTAGCATTATCCTTGTTACCTAATCTTTCCCGTTTACACCACCCAATTTGAGATTAAATTGGCATTTCAGTTGGCAACACCGTGCTTAGAACTCCGCGTCGAGACAAAATTATCGAAGACAGCGGCACAACAGAAACATTAAATTACCGGATATTGGTTTCGCCAATTTAATACAAATATGGAATGTGTTTGAAATACCAGAACCTTTAAAATTGGATCAGTCGGTCAAATCGGGACAGACGATAAAATTCGCTCCCATTTTAAACCAATAACAACCTATTAGATCGGCGGCGGCGTCTGCTTTAAAAAAAATTGGTGGCGGCGACGCGTCGAAAAATTTTCGGCTTATTGTCGGATTATTAATGTAAATCTTTATTATGGTTGCATTTTTTCAGTAATTAACAGTGTTGCATCAAAATAAACACCAGTTTAAAATGAGATTAAAAATATTCAAAAATTAAATTGTTCGAGCGTTTGGTCGTATTTTTAATTAATTTATGTACATAATGGTAAATTCAACATGTTACATCCTGATATATTAAATATGTTACATAGTGACAAATTCAATGATACATCAAACAATTTTCGGTGAAATGTTCTACATTTTACTAATTAAATGTCTATAATTCTGTGCTACATTGTCCGTATCTGCTTTAAAGTTTATTCTCTTCGCTATTGGAGTGCTGTTTATTGTATTGAGATGTGTTTATATTTTTGATCTGATTTATGTCCTGCAATTCTAGTCTTAAGTTTATTTTTTGTTGTACCTACATATACCATATTGCAACTCTCACTATCATTTCCTCCACAAGGTATTTTTTATACTATATTAGATCTGTCAAATTGATCTCTTCTATCTTTGGTTGTGCTAAACAATCTACCTAGTGTGTGTTGTTTTATGGGTCATTTTGTAATTATTAGTATCATATATTTTTGATTTTTCTAATCTCAGAAAATCCTCGCACATAAGATAATGATTTACGGCCTTATTCATAAAAAGTTGTCATAGGTTTGTTAAAGGTTTAAGAAGGTAAAGCCCAAAAATTGTATTTATAATCGAAAAATTCCTCTGTTAAGAGTTCTGTAACGTCGCCATTTTTGTTGAACGTTTCACCCTTCTTTAAGGCTATTTTATCCCCATTAATACACAAAAGAAATAATTTTTTTACATTTCACGCGTGCCGTACTTAAATATTTATGCGATATAAACAATTGGAATTATTTTGTGCATATTTGCAGAGTTTATAGTGTCACATTATCCTGCTAAGCAACCAAATAGTTTCGTTCCAATTTTTACCATTTTTAACCAAAATGAACTTTTGTTTACATAGTGATGTATATAAAATCAAAACATTGAAACTACAACCTATTATCCGGTTTTATATTCGACTACCCGAAACTGAAATCCAATTCAATATGATTTTTTGGCATTTTATGAATATATCAAATAGTAATTGACTTTTTGTTGAATAGTTCGTTCAATTAATGTTTAAAATTTTGCAAAAATTCATTGACGCAATTAAATAAAAAAAATTTAATTCGGTCTATCGGTTATTGTCCATCTTGGTTTTACATCACAAGCACTGTGAGAATACATAAAACAGGGTTGTCAGTCAATTATCTGTTCCCTAGTTAAAATACTCATTATGAATACGGTTCTAATAAAACCTTCGTCAAATCTTATAGCTTTCAATAACTGATGAATGCTTTAGAGCTAATTTAATGATTTTTTATGAATAAGGCCGTTAAACTTTTTCGGTTCCACCGTTGGGTTTTGGTTATCTTGCCTCTTATTTTCATATTGCCTTATTAATCTATTGACTAACCTTATTGGAAAATTGTTTCCATTAATATAGTTGAGAAGACTAATTGTTTTTGTGAAAATTCCCGTCGCTTAT
The DNA here is from genome assembly GCA_963931995.1 of Phaonia tiefii. Taxonomy (NCBI): domain Eukaryota; kingdom Metazoa; phylum Arthropoda; class Insecta; order Diptera; family Muscidae; genus Phaonia; species Phaonia tiefii. The sequence continues at coordinate 12,360,944 of OZ008371.1, forward strand.
CTTCAAAACACTCTCTATTAGGTTTCTTGCCGTATTGATAGCCCTTAATTTCGGGTGTTTGGAGTGATAATTGATAACCCTTCCAGAAGCAGTTGGTTTTTGGTACCAAACCACCAATAAATTCTCCCCATTTCGACCAAACGCTCGAACAATTTAATTTTTGAATATCACCGATCAGCTGTTATTGTTATTGCTTTTACTTCGACATTTTGTGTGCGGCAATACACAGTTACACGGCAACCACAATTTTCTTTTTATTTTTAATTTTTTTATTTGACACAATCACTTTTTAACACAAAACTCATGCATGCAAATTATATTTTGTACAAATTTTCTTCGATCAGTTTTTTGTTTTGTTTTGTCTTTCTACCGTCTAACCGTCATAACTAACCGCGCAATAAACTAAAAACTAATATATCTACAAAGGTCAACTATACTCACAACTAATAAAAAAATATAGATAAAAAAATTAATTCAAAAATGTTACATTACATTATTTTATTCCTCGTTTTTCTCTAAAATATTGCGTACATCAAGAATCGCAATAACATCCGAGTTTATCTTCACGGTGCAAAAATACTTGCAAAGTCAGATTGATCACAAATTTTGCGAAAGTTGTGTGGACAAAATGCACAACTTGATTACTAACCGAGTTGTACTAACGGTTGTAAAAGGGGTATTACACAGATATCCATGCGTATGTGATGTATGATGGCATAGTTTTATTACACTGTATGATGGCATAGTTTTATTACACTGCCGGACGCTGACGCCATACTTCAGTACACAGGAATTTTTGAAGCGAAAGCATGGTAATGAAGCGAAAAGTTGTAGCGGCTATTGTTATCAACGAATTTTGTTCCCACACTGTGGCAAGCTTTTATATTCCTCAATCGACTCTTGCCAAAAAATAACATTAGCAAAAGACTTAATTTTTCAACAAAGTTCTGATAATTCCACGATACGCACACAGCAGTGTCAACAAGCGAACTGAATTTGTATATGAAGTATGACAGACACGCTATTAGACGAGTATGTTGGTATGCGACAGACATCAGAAAATCAAAAATTGTTTGAAAATCAACATAAATGTCTGACATACGCGACATACATGATATTACACACTTTGTTTGGGTATGCCATCATACATGTGTAATAGCCCTTAAACATGTAAGCTTGCATTAGGGCTCTGTTCCCGTACGTACTACAACTTACTAGTTTTACCACTTTTACGACTTTTACTCGAAAAAGCGTTCCCGTACTCAAGAAAATAATAAAAGTAGTAACACAATTTAAGAGAGAAGAGAAACACATTTCGTTTTTTTTACAACTTTATACTAGTTTTTACTCGAAGAATTTTACCGGGTAAAAGTTGTAAATTGTCATTCTCCATTAAATTGTCAAAATAAATTGGAAAGATAATTTATTATCGGCAATTGAATTGTTTAATTGTAAACAGAAACGGAAATACATAAAATAATATCGCTGTGGTCGATTCCAGCAGTGTGGGGTATTTCCTGTCGGACGTTTCGGAAGTGGACACATTTTTGACATAAGTTTTACCACATTTACTATTTTTTCGTTCCCGTACTTTTTTGAATCGTGGTCTGTCAGAGAGAATTTTTTGTTATTTCTGCAGAAACTCTCTTTTACTAGTTTTACTATTAAAAAAAGTACGGGAACAAACCAAGATTATTGATTATAGGTTATAGCAGAAAGTGTTTTTGTAGTTGTAGGCAACTAAAACATGCAATGTGTATTTGTTTGGAATTTGCTGTCAAATTCATCACAATGTATACCGAACCAAAAAGTACAAAACCAAACTACATTTGAATATGAAAAGTCGGGTCACAACGCCATGAAAAAACTGGTATAATGGTACCACCTTTAAATGATACATATTGGAGAGCATTAAAGAATTGTTTTACTTATGCCATTGCACATTACACACACCAACCACAATAGTGGTATTCATGCAAACAAGAAAACCTAGAACTTTGCCCCGAAGCGTTTCATGAGGCACCAAATAAAGTTGCTCCGTGTATCTATGCAGCAATTGCCAAAAAAGGCTGATAAAGTAAATATACAAAGTAAAATTAAAAGTATATGCTTTACCTATTCCATTATTTTATTTTTTTCTTATAAATCAAAAACCCTCTCTTTTTTTCATTACAAAAATATTGACATTGAAATGGCAAAAGTTTTCACGTTTCTTTTTCCAGGTTTGCTCAGCAAATTTGCCTCGAAAACTTTCCACTTTTGTGCAAGTTTACGATGTTTTCGAGTTTACGAGGTTCTTTCGAGCTTTCATGAAGACCACTAATATATTTATAAAGTGATAGCACTAGCACAGTTGATTTCATGAGTTGCATGACGCAAGTGTTTGTATTCAGATTTGGTACATTTTGGTTTACATTAATTGTTGGTTTCTATTGTGCTGTCTTTGACAAAACGCGTGTGCACGAACCGGCAATAATAGCGACTGCTTTTACCTGTATAAATACATCTTGCTTTGAAACTAGGCCGCTGTCGAATGTTTCTTATTGGCCGTCGCGTACTTTTGTTTTGTAGGGGCCTGGAACTCTGTTTGGCGTTAATAAGTAGCATATCAAATTTGGTATACTAATATTGATTATTTCACCAATATTCTGTTCATTTTAATTCGATCAAGAAAAATCTAAATATAGCGTAGCAGATACTGACCATGGAATTTGTGCAAGTAGTCGAGGAAGAAGGCGATGCGCCCATAGAACTTCCAACAGAACCCGATAGGAACTTGCTATTGTCAACATTGCAAGCCCAGTTCCCTGGTGTCAGTGGTCTGAAGTATGTTAATGAAGAGACAAAATGTTTCCGAGGGGTGCGATTAAATGATGGAAAACTATATCCACCATGCAACGAGACCGGATGGGGCAATCATATCTATCACTGTGTTTTTCCGAAGGGTATGTTACTGATTGAAGATAAATAGCTAGAAAAATATGTGAATGTTTTGGTTTTCATCCTCAAATAGAGAACAAAAGAAAAAGTGATGACCAGTTAGAAAACTCAACTGCCAAGACTAAACGTATGGAATCGCGAGCACGATGCACAGATCTCATAGTCCTAGGTTTGCCTTGGAAAACCACGGAAGATAGTCTACGGTGTTATTTCGAGACATTTGGTGAGGTGTTAATGGCCCAAATAAAGAAGGACGTACACTCAGGACAATCAAAGGGTTTTGGCTTTGTGCGATTTGGATCGTACGATGTACAGGCAAGAGTTTTGTCTAGTCGCCATTCAATTGATGGCCGTTGGTGCGAAGCAAAAGTTCCGAATTCAAAGGTAACAAGAGATACATATCTATATATACAACCAAAGTAAACTATGACTAATTATTTCGCAGGGCATGATTAGTCAAGTACCTTGCAAGGTTTTTGTTGGTCGCTGCACAGAGGATATAACATCAGAAGATCTTAAGGAGTATTTCTCAAAGTTTGGCGAAGTTACAGACGTATTTATACCCCGGCCATTTAGAGCATTCAGTTTTGTCACATTTTTAGACCCAGATGTTGCCCAATCATTGTGCGGAGAGGATCATATAGTCAAGGGTAATATTTTGTTTGTTTTAATTCACAGACATTTATATCAAACAATATCTTAAATGTTAATATTGGATAATGTCGGAGATATTGCACAAACAGCTTGTTACGAACTCGAAACACCTGCAAAGTTGTCAGATGGTGCATTTACCAACATGTCGCGATCAGATTCGGAGCAGTTATACATTTCTGTTATACTAATGTTGCAAAAAAAATATACAACACAGTATAAAGAATTTTAAATCTGAAATTCAAAGAATTTTTATAGAGAATAACACCCTAATTTTACTTCCTTCATAGGTATTTCTTTGCATGTCTCGAATGCTGCGCCAAAGTATGAACATAACCGAAATTCATTTCAAAACTCGAATGTAATCGGTAGGAATCAACACAATAGTAATAGCAATGACAAAAACCAAGGCGGTCTCTTCAAAAAGACCTCAGGAGCAAATAACAGTGGCAATAACTATTTCAGTAGTCCTATGAGCAGCGATGGAGGTAACGGAATGTCAATGGCTCATAGCACTAGTGGCGGAGGTCCGCCGAATCGGGAGAACACCTATCCACGGGGTTCACGAGGAAATTATATGATGGGTCAGAGTGCTAACAATACAACTTCCAGCTATAACAATACACAGAGTAGGCCTTTGGATATGCCCAATTTACAGACGTTGGGTATTAATCCGCAAGGGCCAAATTCCACACAAAATCCATTAGGTCTTGGACTCAACCTCAACTCTTTGCCAATGAACACAGCAATATTAGCAGCAGCCCTAAATCAGTTTGGTCTTTTAGGCAGCCAATTACAGAACCAAGATCAGGTATAGATTATTTTACATCTTAAAGTTTAGTATTTCTATAACACCACAATTTAATATGCTTTAAACACAGGGAGGCAACTTCCTATCCTGGATGGCCCACAACACAAACAGCATGCACGGCAGCAACCCAAACAGAGGACCGAATAATGGAAGCACTGGAAATCCCGTAAATCAGCCAACGGAAACCACAACCTGTAATAATTCTACACAAGTAATGACATAACTCGTCCCCTTGAAACTATTTTCAATTTTCTCTTTTATGCAGAATCTTTGTCCACCAGGCAACGTAAAATACGGCATATGGTCTCCTCCAAAGTGATTTTCAAACGCGATTGATACTAATACCGTAGTCATCCGCACATAAATGATGGTATGATGCTTTTGTCAGATATCCAAGACGATCGTAGGACGACGGGCAACCACCACTCACAATCACACCATGCAATGTGATTTGTGGTGACTATACAAACTAATATAAAACTACAAAATATTGTAGCTCTTTTAAGTTAAAAAGATAAATATCTGCGAATAATAGTGCAGACACTAAGTTCTAGTAAAGTAAATTGAATTATAGTATTTTCTATAAACACATAAAAAGATTATACACATACAAAATGATACATGTCTAGTATGAAAACTCAAGTGATTCAATAAAAAGAAAAAAAATTGATCTTAATGCATCCAACTTTTTTCAGCGATTCTTTGTATATTTTTTTTGGATTGGATTTTTTCGGAAATTTAAAATTTCCAACAGTGTTACGTGTTATTGAAATAAATAGAAGTCGATCTCTTCTAAGATATTGGTTTCTTATCTATATTTTCCAATTTCATAGCAAGAATCGTTAACGATGTTTCACAGCATTTTATTCATTACCAAAATCTTGTGAATGAAATTTAGTTCAAGAAACTATTCTTGCGCAACAGTATCTGGTTGTTGTGGGGGACTTCTGTAGTTATCGTACATGCTTCTTCCTAATAGACACGATTCGGAACAAATGCTTTTTAGCCACAAAATCGCTACATTTCGTGCTTGGAAGTTTTTTAGTAGACAGAAACCGCAAATAAAGCACAATGTTTTGATATAGGCAACCATACCGCATTTTGACTATGTAAAGAATAAAATGCTTTACGTTATATATTTATGTACTTATTTTTATTTCATGTTTAAAACCCAAAAATTCTTATATGCATCCCGTTCTTTGGTCACAACCAGTTGGTCAGACTAAGTATGGCATATTTTAGTTGAATTGCCGGAGATGGGGTGGAGCTAGAAAAAATCGAAATTGAGGAAAATAGAGTTCGGAAAATAAAAAACATTCACCGCATTGGCTCACTGGGTCGTCCACCTAGGGGCTCAAAGGGATAACCGATTGTGGGCACTTCCCATTTCAGCATCTTATATCCATCTTTGTTGTATAGTGTCAATTATTTTTGCAATAATCATTCGTTTTGGTGTTTTGCACCAGGTGATTTTGGAAGTGTTCGAAAAACTTGTGTTGCGGAGTATTACCACTAACAAATCAAGAAAATAAATTATTTCGAACATTTTATTTCACATGAAAGCCATCACAGATAACTTTCACTTTTGTGGAATGAAACTGGAAGCTGGCATGTGGTGTTGAACCCACACAGAGGACAAAATCCCTAAAACCGGCAACGCAGAAAGCTTTGTAACATAAAAAAGTATCGATAAGCCCGGTCATTAATGCACTATACAATATGGGACAATACAGTTCTTTCGACACAGATGCTACATGAAAAAACGTTGAATTCTTGAGGTGAATACCGTATCTGATTAGCCGCACGTGTCTCTTCTTACGTGGACAAGTTTTTTTCGTTTTTATATTTTTCTCTAATTTATTTGCTTTTTCTCCTGCAATTTCCAAACTGTGCGGGTCCGTACCTCGGAATCTTCATCTGAAAATAATTGTAATTTTAAGAACCAGACTGATGAGAATTTATTTACGAAATTGTTTATTGAAACCGTACTAATAGTTTCACTAAGAGTAATGCTAGCTAAATGCAAAAACACCAGTCTTTATTTTTAGAAACAGAGCATTAATACGCATCATAACATTAAAAATACGCATCATACCATTTTTTTTTTGGAAAAGTTGTTTATTTTTAATTTTTTGTATTGTAATACAAACTCTTAACAATATGCCGCTGCTCATTTCTTGGTATTAAGAATAATGCCATCATATTTCTGTTGGAACCATTTCATGGCATCTTCCTTGGTAAGACGGTGAGGGAAACCAACTGTACCAGATTTACGTTTTCTGTGAGCAACGTTGTAGCCTAAAAGTAAATAAACGAAAACAGGAAATATAATTATGTACTTAAAATAAATATTGGCATTTTCCACACACATATTGAGAATCTATTTTTTTTAGTAGTTTATTATTGAAAAAGCACCGTGCATAACCAACTGGAGTGTTGTTCAGATACACGCTAAGCACTTCTACATAACAAGTTTGTTGTCTTTGATATTCGCACATTGACTGAGTGTCTTTAAAATAATGAAGGCTTTTAAACAATAAAAACTTTAAAAAGACACCTAATTATGTGCGATGTTTTCACACTAGTAGTTTTATCAATAAAATATTTATGATATTATAACTAACCTGGACGGCCTAGGACAACGTAGAAATCCAAACCGTAGATGCCGATTGATGGATCGTATTTGATACCCAAATCAATGTGTTCTTGTATACCGAAACCAAAGTTACCAGTGGCAGAGAAGTTGTCACGTCTCAACTCGTATTCACGTACCTTGAGACCCCTTTCCAAGATTTCTTCAGCCTTAGCGCCGCGCACGGTACAGTGAACGGCGATTTTTTCATTACGACGAATACCAAAGGAGCGCACAGTGTAACGAGCCTTGGAAAAAACGGGTTGCTGGCCAGTCAATTGTTCAAGCACCTATTTAACAGAATTAAATAATTTTAGAATGATCACATTCACAAAATTTAATAAATTCGTCGTTACCTTAGCGGCACGAGTCAATCTATCACCAGATTCACCAACACAAATATTTAAGCATAATTTCCTGATATGCAGATCGCGCATAGGATTCTTAGCGGGATCTCTCTTGATCTTCTTTCCACTTGCTTTAGGAGCGGCCTATAAAACACAAAGAAATTGGATAACTTCACTTTTCTCTTAATTTTTTAGAAATCTAAATGTAACAAAATATAAAAAGAATAACACGCACCGTCATATTGAAATCGGAAAAGGAAAAGAAAGAAATTCTTTACCACGCCAGTTACTGTTCAACGGAGCTGTCACACAAGGAATTACCATTCAATGGAAATGTCAAATGCCCTCACAATTGTTGCCATGTTTATTTTGAATAATTTCCGAGTTTGACTATAGATGACGCTTTTGTCACCGTGTAATAACGCCCACACTGAACTAATTGTTGTAGGTGAAATAACAAAATATTATAGTAATTTTTTAATTAATCTAGGCAAATTGTCAAAATATTGTTAAATTTATTATAGTTACATATTTCAATATGCACTATAACATATTTCGCAACATATTAGCCTAATATACATATATCCCAATTACACAGTCTTGTTCTGACGGTTGCCGCGTGCCCATCGAATGCTCCCTCGTTCGCAAAAGCTATTGAACAAAGGCTTTTAATAAAGAAACAGTTAACTCTCTCAGTGAAAACAGTAGTGGTCCTCATGCAAACTCGAAAGAGCCTGGTAAACGCGTAAGCCTCGCAAACTTACGCGGCAAACGTCAAAACAAAGAAATTTCCCATATAAAGCGACTTGCACAAAAGTGGAAAGTCTTCAAGTCAGATTTGCTGCACAAACGTGGGATGGAGAAACGTGTAAACTTTTGACATATCGTTGTCATCTGACTAGGATGGATAAATAAGGTGATAGCACTAGCACAGTAGAAAAAGTACACATACATCAATTGCTACTGCTACCACCTTATGTATCCATCCTGGTCAGCTGATATGGTTTTGAGCACAAATACGCTGGGCAACTTTACTTGGTGCCTCATGCAACGGTGCGAGGGAAACTTGCGCTGAGCAAAAGTTCTCGGCTTTCACGTTTGCATGAATGCCGCTAGTGTGTAAAAAAATAAAACAAAAACTGTTGTTTCATGATAGAATGAGAAGGTAAACTCGGTCGACAGTTGACTTCAATTTTTTTCTCGTTGCTTAGTTGGCCGCTTCTGTCAGAATCAAAGGTCTTGTTTTTGTACTTTTCTGTTTACATTTATTTGTTGGTATACGTATGTGTTGACTTTGACATGAGGATAGCCTAAACAAAATGCCTGTTGTTCTTGCCCACAATTGTTGTTGTATCTACTGCGACTACTTGGTATTTTTACTATGTGTTGTTTCTTTCATTACATTGGTTGTACAAATATTAACAGATAACTGTAAACGAAAACAGTGAAAATGAACGGGGTTCACCCCCGAACTACAATAAGTTCAGTTGACTGGACCCAAGAAATTTAAAAACAAAAAATAAAGGTGCAAACAAACGGACTCCAACGCTTTGCCACTGCTTACTAGAATTAATACAAGCTACCGAAACCGAATCCCTTGCCGTGTACAAAATTTTCCAAATAGGTAGAGGCCTCAAACATACATATATGCCGCGACCACGGTGAAGTAACGGAACTAAAAAGTGGCAATATTTTAATATAAGCCAATAAAATAAAATATTCGAAAAAATGTTGACTGTCAAACAAGTGGACAATATCCCGGTCATGGTACAATAATATCTTCATGGTAATAGCAGCGCGTGTTGTTGTTGTTGTAGGCAGCAACAACAGGCATTTTGTTTTTGTTCTATTCGCTTCAGCTGTCAAACTCTACACAAATACATACCAACAACACAAGAATGCAAAAGAGTACAAAAACAAAATACATGCGAGTATGAAAACCAAAGCGAAGAACCTCATGAAAAAAATGAAATGCTGTTCTTACGACTTTACCATGAACATATTATTGTATCATGATCCCGGTCAAATGTACACTTCACAAGTCACTCAATCAGTCGTACGGTAAAATTTTTGATCGCAAACTCATAAACATTTTCGAAGAAGACATTCTTGCTGAGCTGAAAACAGAATACCCAATTACCGAAATCAGGAAAATAACCACCACCGTTGACAAGAAAAGAGTAGCAATAGTTGTCACATTTGACGATATTCACCCTCCAGGATATTTAAATCTTGGATTGAAGATAATGAAAGTCAATGAATATATTCCTAACCCTATGCGTCTTGGACAAACCAAGAACCACTGTAAGGGTATCGAATCGTACGGAGAATGCGCTAAACCAATTCCTCATGACGCCTGTTTAAGTGAATTGTGCATCAACTGCAATATTGCTGCGCACACTTCATACGACTTCCAATGCCCACCTTTTTAAAACATAAATCGGTGAATAAAATAAAAATCAATTTTCCCTGTACCACTCGAGACGCTTGGAAAATATTTAATGACGACCCAAACACACACTTAATTAATCCTGAACCAAGAAAAACTTTCTCCAACATTCTGACCGGAGATCGGACAAAACACACCTGTATCATACTATCCCAAAACACAAGAACAATCCCACTGGAAAACCAATCGACCGGAAACAACCATGAAAAACATCATCCGATGCAAGCTCTTTTACAGAAATCTCATTCAACCTACAATCAAACCAGTACCAGCACCGCACCAATAGCCAACACCACCACCAAATCCCCATTACCAACACTAGCTAAATAATTTTTACAAAATTCAAAAACCAGATCTACCCGAAACTGACATCTAACGCAAACCAACTCATAATCACAAGATCGCGTCATGGAGACATCGGCATGCAGTCAAGCCTTCAAAAACTTTCCAATAATGAACGTCCTTGTAACGCCTGAAATGTTATGGGAAAATACTCCCAACACATCGTAATTTTATCTACTAATTCATACATACTAATATTTATTTATTTATTTATCTAATTTGCTCTATATTTATTTTCTCCTTCCATTCTAAATAACTTTCCCTTTATTATGACTTTTGGTTTTAAAATAACCCCTTTGAAAAGAAACATCCAGGGTTCCTTAAATAATAAGCATGCCAAGCATAATAAGCAAGCAAATACAATATAATCGCACACATTACAAACATTTAACCTACTAGGATACATAACTCTACATCACAACCATGACTTTGCTTATGCAGAAGCTGACATACACAGCCTTTACACGATGCCATTTTTTAACCATGCAATTTGCGTTTGTGGATAAGGGGTGTAGAGACGCAAGAAAGGAGGCAAAAATGGCACGAAGTGCCTCCGCATCGGGTTTCATGAAATTTTATTGCAATTCTCTTTGTGCTCTTTCCGCATTTGTTATGATTTTTAGATTTGATGTTATTGTTTCTTTCATTCTAGTTTTCGTGTGTTGCGTTACCTTGTTAGAGGTTACGTGAAATAATTTAGCAGAATTTAAAAAAAAAAGACATAAAATTTAATTAAAAATAATAAAGACAGATTTCATTTCTTCCTTCGAAAAAACAATTTTTAAACTTATGTAGAACAAAATTTGACCGCTTACAAAAATGAACAACACACACAAGAACACACACTAAAGAGAAATGTTAGAAAAAATGGCAAGGACTAATATCATGAGATGGCAACGTGTAAAGGCACGAAGATTTACGCTGCAATTTCAAAAGAGAATTCATAAAAATGGCAGCTAAAAATGGCATAGTGTAAAGATGGTAATAGACATTTTACTAAAAGCATGTTCATGTAGACCGCATTTCAGCTCAAAAAAATATGGAATCGCCTTTGAAATCTAAATTGTTCAGGTATACATATTTTGACATTTCGTTTCATTTAGATAACAACTTGTTTACAAAAATTTTGTTTACTCATTGAAATTCTTACTTACACTATTAAAATCAGAAATGGAAAATTAAAATTAACAATGAGTTGCAAAACTATTACTATTATATTCATAAAGTGATAAACATCAATTAATGTTTAAGATATTATTTAAAAATCAATACATCATACAAATAGTCAAATGCACGTTGTTCGCGCAGAAACTATTTATTTTGTTAGTTTAAATAAAACCCGAATTAGTTTATTTTTGGTTTGATGTTTATTCTTTTAAGTGTTTTCGACAACTGATTTTACAATGTTTCTCATTGTCGCGGGCCACCGAATCCATAAACATAGAGCGACAGTTAATGTGAATAGATAATGTAAAAGAAATAGCAACAACAATACAACGGCTGAGTGATCAACTGAAGCAAACGACTTCGTCAGCGCTGATGTTGTTGTTATATTCTTTTGCATCGATAATGTAAACAACAAGCAACAACATACATACATACGGTACAAAACATAATGACCAAAACCAGTATGTATGTTGTTGTTGCGACAAAATTATTAGAAAACAATATTAGGGTGGCCCGCAATTTCAATATTATACAAATTTAACAAATCAAAAAAAATACAAATTAATTTTATGATCGATGTAGGGCGATCTCACCCAACACACGTGTTTTTGCAAAGACACCATATTTAGTATAGATCTGAAAATTTGTTAGTCATTGCAACTAAAAATATACTATACTATAGACTTTATGGACGTTTTCTTAAATATTAAGACTGTTTTTTATTCAATTAAGCTATCGCCACTTATGACTTTCCAAATAAAACGATCCACACTTAATACTATGAAATGTGGCAACATTTGCTGCAAAGGGTGAAAAAAATGCGATACGGCAACACGTTTGTAGCCAGTGCCCAACAACTACATGGTAGCAGTAGATGTTGTTGTAGTTGTAAGCAGCAACAACAGACATTTTATTTTCGTTCATTCGTTTCAGTTGTAAAACTCTACACAAATATATACCAACAATACAAAAATACAAAAAGGAATAAAAAAATACGTATGATTTCATCACGTTTTTAGATGACTATACCTGATAGATAATTCTACCATGATCAATATGTATAAAAACATGTTTATACTGCACTCGAAATCTAGAGATATCTAGATTTCGTGGCCTAAACATCTGATTTTCCATACACAAATCAGCTGTTCCTGTGAATTAAATCTAGACAATCGAGATTTCGGTTGCAGCATAAACGCGGTATAACAGTTACGTCGCGTTGTTATGAACAATTTATTTCCAATTTTGTTTTCAATCGGAAATAAAAATCTATCCTTCAATTTAGGAGATATAAAAATATACGTAGTCTTCCATTAAATAAAATAATTATAATGAAATTAAAATGTGTAAACCATTTTGCAAATTTCTGATTTTGAGTCTCCTGTATAACATTTTCATTCGCAAGAAATGATACCAAAATTTATCTAAGATGACTTGTTGTTGCCATTTCTTGAAATTGAACATGTGTCAACATTATCATTGCTCAAGTTGGAATTTAAGTGGGAAATTGAAATACCAATTAGGCTCAATTTTTGACTGGTTATTTAAATTGGTAACCAGTTGATTTTGATTTATGTTTGATCTGACTTTAAATACGGAAAGAGTTTTTCAGTGATTTGTCAAATAATCTTACTACCATGTGGCATCAGTCGTTACAATGCATCAAACTGACGCCATTTTCAAAAGAAAAGTGAAGTGATAAAATACAAAATATTTAATGAAATTGGATAGTATTTGAGCGGAAATTAAGTTCTAACTGCAATACGAGTTAAATGATACGTTTTTATTGTTATTTGAACTAGGATGGTGATTTTAATTGGTCACATTAACAATTGAATAAACTTTGTGTTTGTTGTTCTTTTTGTTTTCTATAAAAATCATATGGTCACTTGATTATAGTTTAAATGTCCGACTTTGGCTATTTAAACAGCAATAAACTATTAACCCAAAAAATGAAGTCAGAGTTTAAATTATGTTTGATCGTTTATCAAAGATGATTGACCAGTCAAAAATTGGGCCTTAATATCACTTAGTTGTCCTGTTCAAATTAAACTTTAACTAACTTTAGCGGGGTAAAAAAAACACACTCATTATTTGCATTTGAAGTGTTATAAACAATAATATTCTCATAAACTACTGATCTATTGAAATAGTGCTGAATTTATGTGCAGTCCACTCAAGAAGAATTTTTTCCCAGTCTATATGATCTGGAAAAAATCCTCTTGTTACAAATGGAATAGTGAAGAAAATTTACTCATTGAGTGTAATACCAACAAAGAAAACGAGTGAAGCGCGTCGTTTCTCTGTTATTTCTCTTACTCTCCACGTTGAATATTTCACTACACGAGCAGATTTTTGATGATGTTACCGGTACGGGACCGATGTTTCATGTTCTACGCGACGACAACAAACGCTTGTTGTGGGGCAGTCATTGCCGGATGTGTTGTGAAACAGCACAAGCAAATGAAAAATATGTATGTATATACGTATACGCATGCAATACAAATGTCATATTTTGACATTACCACAAACGGCGAATTCAAGGCGAATTGCTATTTTTGACAGAACCAGCGCAAAAAGTAAGGCGAATTCTAGTGCTTCCACCTTGTATAAATTCGCCTTGGTTTTGAATAATTGTTCACAGCGGTCAAATTATCATTCATGTTTGAAGCTCATACCGTCATTCAAGTGGCGAAATTTGACTAATAAACATGGAAAATAAGAAAATTGGGTGCGCATTATTAATCATTGCCCTAGCTGAAAAAAGAATAAAAGTAAAAAAGGAGCAAATGGGTGAAGCAATGGGTTGCCTCCAGAAAACAATATCCACATGTGAATATTTTAACAGAAATTCGTGACTCGGAGCCAAACTATTTTAGAATGTCTAGTGAAAATTATAACTATTTGATCAAACCCGTGACTCCACTCATAAAAAAGGAGGTAACAAGAATGAGAGAAGCCATAAGTGTACATGAGCGATTAGCTGTGACACTGCGTTTTCTGGCAACTGGACGAAATTTTCGCGATCTGAGTTACAGTTGTGTAATGGGTAGGAGCACTGTGGGTGAGATTGTTTTGGAGACTTATGCGGCTTTAAACAAGGCATTAAAAGACTTTGTAAAGGTAAGTTTTCAATATATTTTTAATCCTTAAAAGTATAAATAAAATCTCTTATATTTGTGTAATCATTATTTTCCATGTCCTCTTCCTCTATAATATGAGCAACTGGTTCCTGCATAGATGGTACAAATATGGTTTCAGTTTGTGTCGGTGAAACTCATATTGTGGCGTGGATGGTGCGGATGGTGGTATTGGTGTGGGCAGACAGTTGGCTGGTGGTTCGAAAATGCCTATATTCAAAATGTTTGTGCGGTGTAGGGCTTCTTGTATAGGAGCTGCTTGCTTCCAGATCACCTTGGAAAAGCACTTCACTAATGAGTCTCTCAGCAAGTTTTCTTTGTGTTGGTTGCATATTTCGTAGTTTTGCAGCCCAAGCTAGCCTCAAATGTTCAAACCCATCGCTTTCGTTTTGCAAATAGGACATTGCAAATAGGACAATAGGATTTTGCAATAGGACATCCATAACATCGTTTTGTTTATCTGTTTTTTTATTTTTCTTTGGCGGTTCATATGAACTGGTGTCATGGAGCTGAATGAAAAATATAACAAAACATTTGTATAATAAAAATCGATTAATATTTTATATGTAATAAAGAACAAATGTTTTTAGATGCCGACATCTGAGGGCGAATGGAGAAATATTGGATTGCATTTTGGGAAGAAATGGAATTTCTTCCACTGCTTGGGATCAATTGATGGCAAACATGACGCCATACGTAAACCAGCTAATACGGGATCAATGTACTATAACTACAAACACTTTTTCAGCATTGTTTAAATGGCTGTGGTTAATAGCAACTATGAATTTATCATGGTGGATGTTAGCGCCAATTGTCGAGTTTCAGATGGTGGTGTGATGTTTTACACAAAAGTTTGGCAACGTTTTCTAAATGGGGAGCTGAATTTGCCAGGTCCGCAGCGACTTCCAGGATCAACAGATCAAACTCCATATGTCTTCATAGCAGATGATGCGTTTCCTTTGTCTCAAAATTTGATGAAGCCATATTCTTCCACAAATTTAACAAAAGAACAAAACATATTTAATTATAGGCTTAGCCGTGCAAGGCGAGTTGTGGAGAACTCTTTTGGCATGCTTGCTACAAGATTTGGTGTTTTTCAAAAACAAAAACGTGTTGCTATCTACACAATTTTTTAATACAGCACAATAAAAAAGAATAGTGGTCTTCATGAAAGCTCGAAAGAACCTCGTAAACTCGAAAACTTCGTAAACTTGCACAGCAAACGTCAAAACAAACAAATTTCCCATACAAAGCGACTTGCTCAAAAGTGGAAAGTTTTCGAGGCAAATTTACTGCGCAAACGTGGGATGGAGAAACGTGTAAACTTTTGACATTTCGTTGTCATCTGACTAGGATGTATAAATAAGGTGATAGCACTAGAACAGTAGAAAAAGTACACATACATAATACATGCAATTGCTACTGCTACCACCTTATGTATCCATCTTGGTCAGCTCATATGGTTTTGAGCACAACTACGCTGAGCAACTTTACCTGGTGCCTCATGCAACGGTGCGAGGGAAACTTGCGCTAAGCAAAAGTTCTCGGCTTTCACGTTTGCATGAATGCCGCTAATGTGTCACGCGTTCCGCAATGGTTTATGAAAATTTTGAAACTGGTGATATACTGCGTGGAAAGGATTTTAACAACTCGCACCTGGTACCTTTGCAAGCCACCAAAGTAAATGCATCTTACCAAGAAGCAAAAAATTTACGCGAAACATTTTGTCATTACTTCAATAACGAAGGCCAAGTTCCATTTACACAATAAAATATTTTTTATAAAACAATAGTCACTGTGTTTACATATTCAATAAGTAAAAAGTATTGTTGGTTAATTTGATGATAAAAACCCGTTATTATTCTAGAAATAGATTAAAAGCTGATTCACACTGACGCCGAAAACAAGCTTAATGTGGTTTTTGGTCAAAAACTCGCAAAATATAAAGGTTTTGCCATACAAAATGAAAACGCGTTCACAGCGTATTTTTATCAAAAACACACTCAAAAACTCCCAAATTAGCAATACAAACATGTGGTAATCAGTTTCTGGTGATTGTTTTACTAGTGAAAGAAGAAGAACTGACAACTATTTGTTTGCATTGAAAGACGGACAGTGAAAAATATTTAATTTCTGAACATTTAATGAAAGGAATTTTAATGAAACACAAAATATAACAGCATACAATATGAAACTTTTAATTTTTTCACATTTAAGACAAAAGAAATATAAGCACACGAAAAACTGGATCAATGTGGGAGGATAACATCAACAGCCTGCTTGGGGATAGAAGAAGTGGTCATATGTATGTATATACAAGAAATGACGTATAGAATGTGAAAAAATTGATATCCTTATACCGCGTCTGTACCTTACTTCCGTGCATCCATACCGATCGACTGCAAATCAGCAAACTATAATAATAAGTTTGAAGTTTATTTTTGTAGAATTATCATTTGTACATTTTTAGTACGTTTGTAAACTGTACTGATGTCAAAAATTTTTTTATTTTTTAGTTAGAATTTTCGCATGCAGTTTCCATTTTGAAAATTTGTTGTTTTTGCAAAACGACGGAAACCTCAAAACGCTAAGTTTGAACAGCAAAGTTTTCAATGCGCGTTTTAAGATGAAAACGCTTAAAAATTTGCTAGTCTGAATAAGCTATAAGTTAATTAATTTATTTATTATTAAATGGTGAAACTTTTACTTCAAAATGCGAAGTTTTATCCGTGCTAGAAATTTAAGAAAAAGCCAAGCTATGTCCGTAAAGTAGATATAAGGCAAAATTCTATACGAATAGTTGATTAAAAATGCACTTTTCATCTATAAACAAACCTCAAAACTTCTCGCCTCACTTGAAAAAAATTAGAGTACAATAAAGATCCACATTTCATGGTTATGAGCAATCTTTGTCACCTCTAGTTAAGAATTTTAACAATAAAGTGGCAACACCACAAAACAATTGGTACTTGAGTAATTGGTAACCGCACCCAACACTCGCATAATGAATACTTTTACGACACTACTTTTCGCAGTGATTTATATGAATACATAGAAACTAGGAAAGTAAAGTGAGTAAAATTTCTTAAAAAATATTTTCTCATACAAAACTGAAACAAAATATATTGATAAACGTTCGGTAGCATGGATACTACTCCTGTGAAGTCCAAAAGACTGGCAATTGTTTAATTTGTGTAGAATAAACATCAAATAATACTGGACTGGTGTACAACTTCCCCCATGCACCACCAACGAGAAGATAAATAAAGAGAAAAAAATATTAAAAATTGATATCTACACTGGTTGGTTGGATTGAATAGTTAGCTTGTAGAACCTAAAGAAAAAAATATTTTGTGTGCAAAGAAGAACATATTAATTGTGAGAGGTGTGTGTGCGTGTGCTGGATGTACTATGTTTCATATTCTTCGGAGACTACGTTGAGTGGTGGTGCCTATATTTTGGTGCCTGTGCATATCGAGAAAAATTATTTTATTAATGATATTTTTAACACTTACGACGACGACGACGCTCTATGTCCATTCAATAATTTCCGAAATTCTACTCTCATAAAGATAAAAAATGTTTATATGTATATACATAAAACGTCCAAGAAAAGTGCGAAGAGGTTAGAGAAGAGAAGGAAAACTGCCAAAAGTAAAAGTGAAAAGTAAAAGAATTTTGTTTTTATTTGAATCCATTCATCGGTAGGTCGGTTGGTTAGTCGGTGGGTCGGTCCGTCCGTCGTACGCATTCAGAAAAGTTAACAACATACATGTGTGTACATACTTACGTACGTGTGTATGTATATACTTACCTACCTACATATATACAGACAGAGATAAATCCATATATATGTATATATATCTATATACAAATATATATCTATTCGAAAAGAAATATATATGGATATTTGTGTATAATATTTATAAATAATAGAAATAAAACAAATCAAGAGTTTGGCTGCTTATTTTGAATGCTGTCAACGATTTTGTGGCAACGCAGCCCGCAAAGTTATTTTATGTCGTCGTCGTTGATCGTCTCACAATGTTTCGTCAGTTCCATTCGATTCCAATTTTTCATCGTCCATCCAAAACTATTAACACCCTACGCACCATCTGTCTCGAGTTAATTTTTCTCATTTATAAATTACTTACGAAATGGTACAGGAAAAACTGAAGCGACACCAGGAAACTGGTACATAACCCAGGCACAGAGTTAATGATGCCTTTGAATGATCCAGCCCATACGCAAATTTTTGCACCCCTCGAAAACAGTAGTAGCGGTACATAGAGTGGTGTATGTATTTAGTATAAATACAAAAAATTACAAAAAAAAACACAGGCGCGTAGGTAGAGAGAGAGATACGAACATTAGCGTACAACACTTTTTACTGCTTTATGGTATAAATCAACAAACATGACCGAAGATTTCTAATAACAGCCAACAAAAAACAGTATAATGCTAAAAAATGTATTTCTTTCCGTTTAAACACCCAATCTTATAATCAGATTGAAATTATTATTTTTTTTATGACAACTGTTGTAAATGATGGCAAGGGAATTAGTTATCTTGTTTGTGTCGAACAAAATAAATTGCAGCAAAAAGTCGCCTACAGCTTTGCATATAGTAATGCCAAAGTAAAACAAACGTCGAAAAAGAGGTTAGAACCTAAAATCAGTAAATCCATTCTTCTTTAGCCCAATGTTAAACATTAAGAGGTTAGAACCTAAAATCGAAAACAATTCAGTTTGGAACTTTTTGACATCCTCAATAACTTATTTTAACCGTTAGCGGAAGAATGCGGCTAATATCGTAACCAGTTGGCTGTTTCAAGTCTGAGATACTTCACCTACTTGTGTAGGTGAAGTAAAAAAATCAGGTGTTGGTCTATTCGTTGTTAAGAAGAGACTGAGAAAGAATTTTTGGCTTGGCTTGGCAGGGCGGATACAAATGTATTTTGTATAGTGTTCCTTCATTATCAAGTCATTTATCCTGTAAAATAGGATTCATCTCGTAAATGTTATAACTGCATTATCCTTGGTCTAAAAAAATACTGGCGATAAACCACGAATGTTATTTATATATTATTGAAAAGCCTTAGAGTGTATTTTGTTGTGTAAAAACTACATACATATGTACATATCTCACCCTAACAACAAAAGTGCAATACTTAAAAATTTAAAAATGTCCAGTAGTAACAAAACAACGGGTGGTATGATCGTATTTGTTTTGTATCGTAATGTGGATTACGTAACTGATTTCAAGGAGATAATTTTATGAAAACTTATAAAAATCTGTTACTGACTTGATAAATTCAAAAATTTCACAAGTTTGGATTCAAATTGTCATTTTATCGTGTTTCCAAGATACGGATTACTATACGAAACGGATGCGACCTTTCGATCCATGGTTTTACAAATTTAAGAAGAGTATTAAAATTATCAATAATATACACATTCATTTATTTGAAACCAAAAATTATAATATGTGATACGATTTTCACCAAAACGCAGGCAACATTAATACATATCGTCGTCCCGAACTTATCTTCACGTATCTCCAAAAAATATTTTTGATGTAGAATACGTCTTACCTTACGGTATGAGGAGTCATGTCAGGTTTTTATTGTTGTAATCTTTATTTCATTGAATTTGAGGAAACGGCTAGATGAATTTTTTTTGTAGGTAAATGAAGATGTTATCTTTCGTTTGATATACATTTTATATTGGTTGATATATTTCTAGTATTTTAATTTCTCAAATGAAAATTGTTTAAACACATACACTCAAACATATGTGTGGTGTTTGGTTGAGTGTTTTTGGTTGCTCAACATTGCTTAGGAACATGTATCTAGTAAAAAGTGAAACAAACAGCAAGCTAATGTTGCTTGGCAACATGTATCTAGTAAAAATGGAACAAACAGTAAGCTAACGTAATAAAGCTTTTTTGCGAAAGCTTCAATAAAGCTGTTGTAACATTAATTTTGAATTGTAAAGCGTAAAGCTTTCACACAACGCTCGAATGCTAATGCGAAGACTCGATAAGGTAAACCTTTTTAATATTAGGGCGGCCCTCTCAACATTCGCAGAACTTATTTCAATAAAAATATTAATTAAAATACATAAATTAAATTAAGTTTAAAAAAATTGAACATAATATTTTTTTTTAAACGGACTTGAATCAAATGCCGTTGGTAAATATAAAAATTACAGCAGACAGTTGTCCGAGGCCTTTGGCCACGGACTGTCCCTGCAGGCTGTGTCAGAGACACGGCCATTAAGTTTAACGTAGAATACGCCATCCGATAAGACAGAAAACATATATAACAATAAATGATAAATAATATAAGCAAATGAATTTATTGTTATATATGTTTTCTGTCTTATCGGATGGCGTATTCTACGTTAAACTTAATGGCCGTGTCTCTGACACAGCCTGCAGGGACAGTCCGTGGCCGAAGGCCTCGGACAACTGTCTGCTGTATTTTTTTTGGGAAATTGACTAAAGTTTCAACAATTTGTATAAAAAAATTGGTGTGAAAAAAGTAGTCCAAAATTTTTGCCAGTAGTAGTGTCTGAAATTCTGAATCGATTGGAGTAAAAATATCCAGTCATTGATGAAATTTTCCGAGTTATGGCTATTTTTATCTCCAAGCAAAATTTCACATTTTGTTGTATACGCCACTTTTGGGAAATATTTTTGTTTTGTTTATGGCGTATACAGTCTCGGTCAAAAAAATAGCACCAACGTCGAAAACTATTGTCATTCCAATAAAAAATTAAATTCTGTGCTTATTATTTGAACATAACTAAGCGATGACGTAGTACTCTGTTTACTCTTTTTAAGAGACGTTTTTTTCCTCAAGATAGTTAACGGTTCTCTAGAAATGATCGATCTTTTACAAAAGGATCTACTTCAGTGCAGTCAATGAAATAGCACCAGCAGGCTTTTTTAAATTAGTTTTGCAAAATTTTGTGAAAAAAGTGAAAACAAAAGGTAATAAAAATTTTTTAATATTCTTTCTTCAAAAGCAGGTAATAATTTTATAAAAATTGTAGTTATGGGTCGCGGAAAGCATTGTTCGCCGGAAAAACGTGAACTAATAAAAAAATTTGCGTCCGAGGGTAAATCTTATTCCCAGATAAGGAATTTGCTGGGCTGTTCCAATAAAATTATAATAAATGCCCTAAGATATGTGCAAAAAGTTGAATCTCGTGGTTTGTCACCCTTAATGGTGAAGCGTTTAGTACGGACGACTACAGCAAATCCCTTTATGACAGCCACGGAGCTCAAAAAAATATTGGATGTGCCGACAAGCGTGGAAACTATTCGCCGCAAACTTCGAGACAACAGCCTCAATGCCTGTAGTCCTCGAAAAGTGCCGCTCCTTACCTCTAAGCATGTTGCTAAAAGGATATCTTTTGCTAAAGCACATCAAAATTGGCCAAAGGAAAAGTGGAGAAATGTGCTTTGGACTGACGAATCCAAAATTGTCCTTTTTGGTGGAAAGGGTTCCAGATCTTTTGTCCGTAGGCCACCTAACAGGGAATACATGCCAAAATTCACATCAAAAACTATAAAACATGGAGGTCATAGTATTATGGTATGGGGTTGCTTTTCATATCAAGGTGTGGGTCCCATATATTGGATCAAAACCGTTATGGATGCATCGGTTTATGTAAAAATCCTTGATGAAATTATGCTGCTTATGGTCACGCGACAAAGTATTGAAACAATACAATTAATTTATCAACAAGATATCTGAGTACAATTTTTGATTTATTTTAAGAAAGACCATTATTTTTTGTTAAAAATGAAATGAAGTGCTATTATTTTGACTGGGTAGTTTTTAAGTTTTTTGTTTAAATTAATTAGCAAATTATAAACTGTTGAAAAAACCAAATAATTTTCTTATGATAATAAACCATTAACATCAAAGAATTTATTATCTTGTTTTGAGTTAAATTGGCCCAACTGTTAAACAGATGTAAACGGAGTCAATATAAATTTGTGCGTGGTGCTATTAGTTTGACCGCAGCTGTACGTGAAAATAAGCTGAAAAAAAATCATTAACTTTTAGTCCAAAATTATCTTCACGTACATATATGCACTATTCATTAGGTTGCAGCGACAATGTATGCAATTTTTTTTTGTTACTTTTTTGTAATGTTATAGACTTTATCCGGAGTTACTTTTAAGATATAAAACGAAAACAAAATGCATATATTAATAGGATGATAATATATTTTTTTTACGTCTGTCAAATATTTTTTTCACATGATAATTTAATTTTTTTTTAATTCAAAATTTTCATAAATTTTTATGAAAAGTGGATATACAAGAAAATGACTACATAATATCTCTGAAACCATAAGTGATAGGGACCAGGGGATTAAACAGATGGATAGATCTAACAAATTTACCCCAGGAAATAGTCCTATCTCATTTTTTCTGATTTTGTGATATACGAGAAGATAACTTGGAACGACGATATGTATAATTGGTGTTCATTCAAACTTATAAGCATCTCATATACCTCGTAAATTTTGTTTTATTTACGAAAAGTGAAAAAATGTTCATATAATTTATGATGCGTACATTTAACGGAATTCAATTGTTAAGAGGGAAATACAGGAACCAATTATCGTACCAACTTGGATCGTATGCGATTGTACCTACATATATAGTAAGATCAACCGGTTCCAACTGAAAACCCAAGTTGTATGCGATTGATCGTCTGTGGTCTTATCGAAGCTATTTCATTTATTTTCAGACTTAAACAGCGAAGACATGGCTGTTGTTTCAAAAATTTACAAAGCATTGTTGATTAAATAAGTCGTATGCAAATCGTGTTATGTGTTTGCTTTCTGTAATTACCGACATCGGTTCAATAAAAGACGGCACGATATCGCCCACGTTGTAATAGTTCTGTTATGGCGGAGTACAGCTATTGAATTTCTTTCGGTGACACTACCAACTTTGAAAACTCATTGGAATCAGTGTAAATCTGTAGTTAGTTACTTATAAGTTGAACAAATATATTGTTCTATATGGTCCCAGCACGTATGTATAATATTATTCGTATTCTTCCATTTTTTTTTGTCAAACTCTTGTCTTTGACATTCTAGTGGTTATCGAAAGTTTGTGCACATTTGTATTAAATGTGTTCACGGCCTTACCATTTATTTTTTAAATAAGCTTCTCACAATCAGTGAGCTATGCGCTTTATAGTTTTACTCTCAGTGATTGTGACCTACACTTTTACACCGGTTCCGAACGGTATTTTGAGATGCTGTTTCATGGCTAAGTAGTCGATAGCGAGGTGCAGTATTTCGAGACCTATCACATTTATTGAAATCCTAGCTGAAATGTTAAACATTTGTAGAACTAGCCCAATGCAGTGGAATTGCAGTTCTTTTTCAGTGTTATTGTTCAATTTCTTTTTGGCAAAAACTTTTTTTTTCCTAGTTTCTATTTTTAAATTAAATTACAAAACTATAATTGTTTAGCGACAGTTTCATATACTTATCGGCGAAAGTATGATTTTAAGTTATATTATAAAAATTGCTATTTAATCATTATATGTAGTTTGATTTTTAAATTTTTTTACAAAACAATCAATAGATTTTGATTTGTATTAATTACTCCAAAAATAAAGATTATCATTCGAAATTTGTTAATTGCTAAGACTATAATTGGGTTTTATTTATTTCCCTAAAAAAAGATCTCTGAAAAAAAGACTATAAAATTTTTAAAAAATAAATATTATTCCTCGAGTTTTATAATTTTGTTATTTATTAAACTCAGCTAAACATTTTGAATAGCAAAAAAAGGCGAAATATTTGGTGAAAGTACAACTATTAGGATTTAAAATACACATATGGGAGTTTTTAATTTATTTTTTTCTAAGTATAAGTTCTAAATTGTTATTGTTATAAATATTTTATTATGTAGTAGCTCAATTGTTGTAGCACATTTAACCATAAATGGCATTACTGCTTGGTTATTGAATGAATAAATTAAAATTAAATTAAATTAATTGAATACTTCGTCCGTACTGGTTTGGCATTGAAACTCAAAAATCTAGACTTTTTTGTTATGCAAAACTTTAAACTGAGTTTCATAAAATTCAAAACGTAATAATTGTATTCTTAGAAATTAAGGGAAATCGAAAAATAATCATCGTCTGACCAATAAATACATTTCAAATGATAATCATTCCGGTATGTGATGGAAATCGATCGATTTAAATCGAATACGATTTGACATAATGATGTTTATTTTTGCAAATAATGGGTTGGATAACAATTAATTTATTCCTCTTTTTCTGACATTAGAAAATGTATATAAGTATATAAAATATTGGTTTCCCAATGTTAGGAATCAGGTCAATAAAATTCATCAAATAGTCAATTCGTATTAAATTTTGACTCGATCGATTTTCGTCACGTGCCGGATTATTTTTGGTACTGAATTTTATTGACCATATTGCTCGTGTCTACTCAAAGTTTAATATGATATAGTCTTAATATTTTTAGTCTCGTAGTCATATTACCCATTGATGTTAGATTCGGATAAGATTATGCGTTAGTTATGCCGAGCATTTTGTATTGGCTTGAGATCTACACCGAAACCAATTCGGGCAACTTAGGTAGACTTCACACCTTGGTATCTTAAGATTTGTATATGGTCGCCTCTCTCGTGATGACTATGCTTTCTACATTTCTCACCTCTTGAGCAGTTGTTTCGCAATATACAATTTTAAAGGTTTTATTCAAATTCACATTAAAATTCATAAAATTAGAAAGAAATTTTCTTGTATGAAAATATTATTAAGTTTAAAAAATGTATTTATACATTAATTTTTTTTAAATAATTTGTTATTCGATATTTAAGTTACACGTATAAATATGATTAGATATAGTTTGATCCAATTGTATAACATTTTATCTGGCATTATAATGTAACAGATATAAATAAATACGATATCTCATAATATATATGACCCTGTAAACCAAATACAAGTATCTGTTTACGAATTAAATAAAATGCACTAAACTTAATTTCTTTT
Organism: Phaonia tiefii; assembly: GCA_963931995.1. NCBI lineage: Eukaryota > Metazoa > Arthropoda > Insecta > Diptera > Muscidae > Phaonia > Phaonia tiefii. The sequence continues at coordinate 12,386,494 of OZ008371.1, forward strand.
AGTATATTATTCCTTTATTAGAAATAAGAACCATATTCCCATTATTTATGGAGCACGTTTCCATTCAGTATTTCAAACAAAAAATATACATATATCAGGGTCAAAATAACATATGATTTAAAAAGATACCTGTATTTGGACCACTCGTTACACAGATATGGACATATAATTGGCACAAACATAAATTTCTCATAAATGTGCATATGGAAGAAGTATATTGCAAAAATAGAATTTTTAAGAATACAGGTTTTACTTCTTGAGATTGTTGTTGAAAGAGTTTCTCTCTCAACAGCTTCAAAGGTTTCGTTATGTTCTGCTTTTATTTATCGTTATCATTTTTTCGTAAACAATGCTGATTTTAAGTGGACATATAAAGGTCACAATTTACTTCAAATAGGCACTACTTGCGTAGATTTCGGACAAGACACTTGATATTTTGCGTAGCTAAAAAATAAATATATGTCGGTGGTAAATATATGTAATTATGGCCGTCGGTGGTGCAATGGTTAGTGTGTGCGCCTCTTGTACATGAGATCTCGGGTTCGAACCCTGCTCTGACCACCTTAAAATTTCTTTCGGCGGGCATCTCGCATAGTGATGGCGACACTATCGAGTATATAGTCATGAAAAAGTTTCTCAAAATACCGTTCGGAATCGGTGTAAAACTGTAGGTCTCAATCAGTGAGTGAAAACTGGAAAGCGCACAGCTCAGTGATTGTGAGAAGCTCTCCACTGTCCCTTCATGGGATGTAATGGGAAACCATTTATTTTTTTAAAACTAAGCATAAAGAGTGAAATATTATTGAACATGGGATCAGGCAAAAATACCACAATTGAAGAAAGGCGGATCATATGGAAACTGCATCAAGATGGGGGGAAAAGTGGCGGAAATTGCTAAAATAATGCAAATTTCCCGAAAAAAGTGTACAGTGCTGTTAAATCATGTGTTGAGATTAGAACCCATAAAGATAATAAGTCTTATAGAGTGAGCCCTGGTATGCCATACCCAAAACAAAATGGCAATAAATCCTTGAAAGTATGGGTCGCAGTTGCGAAGATGTCATCAAAAACAAAGGCTGCAGAACTAAATATTAATGTTAAATACTTAAAAAACCAACAAATGCAGTATTAAAACATTTTTTTTTAAGATTGTGCCATTTATGTATGTGTCCAGTTCACTTCAATGATGTTTTTTCTTGATGATAATTTTTTTATATTAATGAACTTTAACTTAACCACAATTGAATATTAAATACATATGTAGAATAATAAACCCTTGAACAAAAACCAAAAATTTGTTGTTTGGTTATAGTATTTACGATATTGTAGCATACGAAAGAACTCATGGGAAAATGGGCCATTTATTTTCCACAGCTGTATATGAATACAGATATTGTATCACGTCTATATATAGCCATATCCGTTTATAACTATATTTTTACAAAGATTTTTTTTCTAGAGAATTTATGTCTTTTACTTCCAATTGACTGTTTTCAAATTTCAATTGATGCGTTTTAAATTGCAATTGACGTGTTTTAAATTCCAATTGATGTATTTAAAATTAAATTGAAGTATTTTAAATTTTCTTTTCAAATATCAATTGATGTCTTTTCAATTTCAATTGATATCTTTTAAACTTCAACTGAGAGCATTCCATCGCCACGTATAGAGGTATTGGACTAGTTTTATCTTATTATTCGTTTGATATAGTAAACAAGAGTCAGTCGAGTCGAGTCAACCAAAATCCTAAAATTGTATCGTTGTCCTCAAATTTCAGTGAACGTGTCACAGATAGAGTATAAGTGAATAAGAAGCAATTTATAAGGGAAAATGAAGCTTGCTGCTGAGGGAAAAAGATTTTAAATAAAGCCCAAAAAAGTTTATTAAAAATTATTGATTTGTATTTTGACACGTACATACGAATTGCGTCACATGTCTGAAATTCCAGGTATCGCGTTGGTATTTTCCCATAGCGATGCAGACCTAATTTTGTAGAAAAATGCGTAGACATATAAAATTTGTATTTTTTTGTTGTATTTAAAAACAAAGTGATGTACATTAGACCGACTCAGAAACAAAATCCTTTTGTCTACCCCTCAAAATGTACCTTGATTTGTTTTTATACATTGGTATCATGAAAGAAGTTTTTATGACCCGTCCAACAGTATATACAACATGCCATATTTTAATCTTTAGTCGATTTACGTACATAAATCGCGTTTTACCAAAAATTTAATACGGTGGTGGGAACATTACTTACTTATCCAGTCTCGGACAACATGATGATGATCAAATTTTTAATATTTAGAATTACTCCAATCTGACATTTAAAACAGTAAAATCTCCATACTAAATATTTAAAAATGTTTTTTTTTTTTGCAGAATAACTCTGAAAAAAGGATGTGTCAAGACATGTTTTATATACCGTTGGACGCGCCATAAAAACCCATTTCATATGATAGTAATATTGTGTACATTGTCTTTAGCGAAACTAAAAATATATATATTTTAAAAACGGTTCAGCTCACAGGATCTTAATGCTAGACACGAAATATTTTTCCCCCACCATACAATGTGAGTCGGTCTAATGTACATACGTCCCATAATTTTTATATATTATTATTGATAAAAAGAGAATCTTCCTATATATATGTATATGAAAAATCAATGTTTTTAAAATGACTAAATTTCAATTGATGATTTAAATTGCAAATAGAATTTTTAAATATTAATCGATTATTTTTTAATTTCAATTGCAAACGGTGTAGCTGTAGATGTGGTATATATATTTAGATATAATCAGATATTTGGCTAGCTATAATCATATCTCGTCTAGACCAAATAATATCTCACAAATTTGAGATACAATTAGATCTAATTTATATCTTATTCGATAGTTATATAAGTAGATCAGTTCTGATCTAATTTGATCCTAATAGACATAAAAAATTTCAGCTATAATAGATTACACGGAGTCGTACCATATGGATAATGTGCATATTATATTTGAAGTTTGGTGTTTAAAAAAGCGTTCGACTATTTATTTTAACAAATATGCAGGTTGAAACCCATATTAAAATATCTAATTGTAATTTGTTATTTTTTCCAGATATATACCATAGCACAAAACTAATTGCACAAAACTTAATCAACTGTACCTAAAGCCACTGAAAGACAAGATTACAAATACAAAGAGAGCAGCTAAAAGAGGGAAAGGAGGAAGGATATATATTAACGAAACACACACAGACACACATACACAAACAAAATAACTTTCAATTAAAAGTTAATAATTTTAAATGTTATTATAAGAAACCTAAACTTATAACTCCAACTAAACTGGCTTACTAAATAAAACAAAGCAATACTTAAGAAAGCTATCTGCAGTTAGAGAGCTTTTTCGGACTGGCTCAAAACGAAGAAAACGGGGGCGCTGAGTCTCCCGACGGTACACAAGAAGGACGTGAAGCGTGTTGGTGGATTCCTTGGTCTGCAATGGGTTGCTTTGGTTCACCCAGTTCTAAGCAGTCTGATATAAATTCTGAAGATACAAGAAGTCAAAAGCGTCGTAGTGATGCAATTTCCAAACAATTACAAAAGGATAAACAGCTCTATAGGGCTACCCACAGACTTTTGTTACTTGGAGCTGGTGAATCTGGGAAATCGACAATTGTAAAGCAAATGCGTATATTGCATGTGGATGGATTTTCAGAGCAAGAAAAGAAACAAAAAATTGATGACATTAAGAAAAATATACGTGATGCGATTTTGGTATGTTAATGAAAATCTATATATTGTAATAATTTTATTTTGTAACGTGCCTTTAATTTTTTATTCGCTTTGTAACACTTTCAAATATTTTTATTTACTTTATTTTATTCATTCGTAACATAAACGACATACTTCATTTGTAACATGTAAAAATAGCTAATATTTAAATTTTGATCGAGTCATATTCGTTTTGTACAGTTCGAAAGTGATGACAAGTATAAATCATAAATTGTGATATACTTATGTCTATTAATGCTCCATAAGAACCTTGGTTTAAAATTATTTGATTTCAAGATTCTTTTGAAGGTCAAGTAAAAGGATAGGTAAAACATTCGTAATTTGCAGTTTCTTGCCGGCTAAGAATACTAAGTACAGAATACTAAGCCTTATTCATAAAAAGTTGTGAAATATCTGAGAGCCATTTTTTGTATGATAAATCTTTTTTTCAAACCTCTCCGAACTTTTTAAGAATAAGACCTTAATCTGAATCCGGCTTTGCAACAGTTTAGTGTTATAAGAGAAAGTATAAATAACAATTTTAATACAAATCTTTATTTTGGTTACAATGCGGTTAAATTATTTTTTCAATTTATATTATGCTGTACACGTTATCCTTTCTAATGCTATCACACTTGTTTACTTGCAGACTATTACTGGTGCAATGAGCACATTGAATCCACCTATACCTTTGGAGAAAAAAGATAATGAAGTCAGAGTTGAGTACATTCAGGACTATGCTTCAAGTTAGTATATATATATATACATTCATACGAACTATAAGGTCCAATATTGGGATTGTTTAATTTGCATTGTTTAATCTAACTCAAATATACAAAGACTTACACTGTCCGCAATTACAATTGATCGGACGTCAATTATAATAACATTTAGGAGGGCTTTTGATATATTTTGAAGTTGAATCTGTTCGATTGCTGACAATTTTGGTATTACAAAAAATAAAAAATAAAGTATTTTATACGTAAAGGTATGTGCTTTGATTTGAGGTGCATCCCATTTCATTTCACATACCAAAACCTTTACATATAAAATACTTTAAAACCACAAATGTCAGCAATTAAGCAAGACCTTTTAAAATAAGTACAATAGTCAATGGTCTTTAAAATTGCTTTGCAGATATAATTCGGGTAAATAGCAGGGGCGAGCTCCAAAAAAATTGACAAAAACACAAAAACTTGGTCTAAAAAAGATATCTAAGGACACGACACCAAGGAATAGTATGGTACTCAAACAAAATGCACCTTCATTTTTCTTGTGTGATATTTTTTTTCCCAGATAACCCCAGTTTAGCGTCGTATGATATTCAAATTAAGGGGAATGACTAAACTATTTCAACAATAACAGACTTTAAAGCAAAATAATTGCAAAAAAGTGACGAAGCCGGGGTTGTATCCTCCTCCAGGAAGAAAATCCCTAAGTCATGATTAAGGTCGCTACACAGCAGTATTACACACGCAAATATTCCGAAACGGTGTAAGACCTACCCTAAAGAAGAAAATCCGTAAGCTCGTAGTTCACTTTGATAGCACTATAACACACGAAAAGCAAAATCGAAGCCGGGATTACCTCCCTTCTCAGAGTAGAAAATCCGTCGAAGACCGGCCACACGGAAAGCTTTATTCCAAAAAAATCTACCCCAGAGTAGAAAAACTCTGAGCCCGGTCGAAGGCTGTCAACGTGTAAACCTATACAATATGCTAAAATAGGGTTATCTGGCCACACAGATGTCACACACTTCTCTATTCATAGGTGGAACCTGTTGGTCCGTTCAGCAGTTTCTTTGTTTAATTTTTCGTGTTTTTATAATTTTCTCGATTGTTTTTTTGTGCTACGCCTGTTCGTTTGTAACTTTGCCTATAATTCAAATTAAACTGCAAACTATAATTCATATCATTAATTTGTCCCATGTGTGATAATATCTCAACGATATTTTCTCTGAAACAGGTCCAGATTTTAACTATCCCCCAGAATTTTATGAGCACACAGAAGAATTGTGGAAGGATAGGGGAGTGTTGGCGACATATGAGAGATCAAATGAATATCAATTAATTGATTGTGCAAAGTAGTAAGTTGAAGTATCGACGTATGAACGTTAATAATGTGAGGAGCAAACTATATTCAAAATATATTCTTTTGTTTACAGCTTCTTGGATCGAGTAAGCATAATAAAACAACCTAATTATACACCTAATGAACAAGATATACTGCGGTGTCGTGTATTAACTTCTGGTATTTTTGAAACAAGATTTCAAGTTGACAAAGTCAATTTTCAGTAAGTTGTGAAAAATAAAGAATTGCAAAATGCAATGTGCATGAATTTACATATAAAACTAATTTGCAGCATGTTTGATGTGGGAGGCCAACGGGATGAACGTCGAAAGTGGATACAATGCTTTAATGACGTTACTGCAATTATATTTGTAACCGCTTGTTCTAGCTATAATATGGTTTTACGTGAGGATCCAACACAAAATCGATTACGCGAATCCTTGGAACTATTTAAAAGCATTTGGAATAATAGGTAATCAATTCATGATAATTGAAATGCCTTTGTTCTTGACTGATAGAAGATCTTTCTATACCTTTGGTTTTCAGATGGTTACGTACAATATCTGTAATCCTATTTCTAAACAAACAAGATTTGTTAGCTGAGAAAATAAAAGCTGGTAAAAGTAAACTTTCGGATTATTTTGCCGAATTCAATAAATATCAAACACCAAGTAAGCAAATGCACACTAATTACCTATACCTTTAGTTTCTTTTTGATATTTTATTGATTCAATGTATTGGTGGCATAATTTTAGGTGATGCAATAATTGAGTCTGGAGACGATCCTGAAGTTATAAGGGCTAAGTATTTCATACGTGATGAATTCTTGGTAAGTAATAGTCGCGGATATCCAAACTTTTTTAAAATGGTATAATGTCAAATGTGCATATTTTATGATGCTCAAAGTATATTTTAATTTGTGGCTAATGGAATATCTTTTGAATAGGATTATAAATATATTTTTTGAATTAAAATATCAATAAACATGCGTTCGACGCTAACACAATATCTATACACAAAATCAAATATCACAATAACTACTCAACGGCTATAGAAAAAATGGTATGTTAAATAATCATATCGAATTTGAAAGTTTTAAGTTGTAGGAATCGTGGAAAGTCTCAAAATATGGGTATTGAAGAGCTGATTACAGTACCGTCAATCTTTTTTTTATAAGAGGGTACTTTTAGTCCTCTATCGGCCGTTGAAGTTTCGATTCCTAGTGTATTTTGGTAAAAAAAAAAAAACATTTTTTTTGTCCATATCGGGCTTAAACGACGTGTCATGATGACCATAAATAGAAAAATATATTTTCAAATTGTACAATAGTTCAGTTTTACATAATAATTTTTGGGCAGGACATCGTTTGCCATCATTTGAAATTACTTAATATTTAAATACAGACGTTATTAACTAATTCGTTAAATCCAAGGAGTACAACGAGCGACACGAGAGCAGTTCGCGAAGCGCACGCGAAACGTAAAAGCTATTATTTACTTTTACGGCCTTATTCATAAAAAACAGTAAATTAGCTCTAAAGCATTCGTCAGTTATTGAAAGCTTTACAACCTTATTCATAAAAACTTGTCATGGGTTTGTTAAAGGTTTAAGAAGGTGAATCCGAAAAATTGTATTCATAATCGAAAAATTCCTCTGTTAAGAGTTTACTAACGTCGCCATTTTTGTTGAACGTTTAGCCCTTCTTTAAGGCAATTTTATCCGCATTAATACACAAATGAAATAATTTTTTTACATTTCACGCGTGCCGTACTTAAATATTTATGCGATATAAACAATTGGGATTATTTTTTGTATGTTTGCAGCGTTTATAGTGTCACATTATCCTGCTAAGCAACCAAATAGTTTCGTTCCAATTTTTATCATTTTTAACCAAAATTAACTTTTGTTTACATAGTGATGTATATTAAATCAAAACATTGAAATTACAACCTATTATCCGGTTTTATATTCGATTACCCAAAACTGAAATCCAATTCAATATGATTTTTTGACACTTCTTCCAAATTTATGAATATAGCAAATATTAATTGATCTATTAACTGAATATTTCTTTCCATTAATGTTTAAAATTTTGGAAAAATGCATTGACGCATTTAAATAAAAAAAATTAATGCGGTCTATCGGTTATTGTTCACCTTGTTTTTACATCACAAGCACTGTGAGAATACATAAAAGAGAGTTGTCTGTCAATTATCTGTTCCCTAGTTAAAATACTCATTATGAATACGGTTGTAATAAAACATTCTCCAAATCTTAAAGCTTTCAATAACTGATGAATGCTTTAGAGCTAATTTAATGATTTTTTATGAATAAGGCCGTTAAGGTTTGCCGAAGGTTTTATTAGTACCGTATTCTTAATGAGTATTTTAACTAGGGAACAGATGATTGACTGACAACCCTGTTTTATGCATTCTCACAGTGCTTGTGATGTAAAAACAAGATGAACAATAACCGATAGATCGAATTAAAGTATTTTTATTTAAATACGTCAGTGCATTTTGGCAAAATTTTAAACATTAACGGAAATAACTATTCAATAAACATTAATTAATATTTGCCATATTCTTAAAATTGGACGAGGTTTCAAAAGTCATTTTGGATTGGATTTAAATTTTGGGTAGTCGAATATAAAAGCGGATAATAGGTTGTGGTTTCAATCTTTTGAATTTCTGTACATCACTATATAAACAAAAGTTCATTTTGGTTAAGACTTTTTAAGATTTTTTACATTTCACGCGTACTGTGCTTAAATATTTATGCGATATAAACAATTCGAATTATTTTGTGTATATTTGCAGCGTTTATAGTGTCACATTATACTGCCAAATAGTTTCGTCCAATTTTTAAAATTTTTAACCAAAAAGAACTCTTGTTTATATAGTGATGTATATAAAATCAAAACATTGAAACTACAACCTAATATCCGGTTTTATATTCGACTACCCAAAACTGAAATCCAATTCAATATGATTTTTTGACACTTCCAAATTTATGAATATAGCAAATATTAAATGATCTTTTAACTGAACAGTTCTTTCCATTAATGTTTAAAATTTTGCAAAAATGCATTGACTCATTTAAATAAAAAGAATTTAATTCGGTCTATCGGTTATTGTTCATCTTGTTTTTACATCACAAGCACTGTGAGAATACATAAAACAGGGTTGTCGGTCAATTATCTGTTCCCTAGTTAAAATACTCATTATTAATACCGTTCTAATAAAACCTTCACCAAATCTCAAAGCTTTCAATAACTGATGAATGCTTTAGAGCTAATTTAATGATTTTTTATGAATAAGGCCGACAATTTTTGGGTTTTACCTACTGAAACCTTTAACAAACTTTATGAATAAAGCCGAAAGTATATAACGTGTACCAAAAACTAGTGCATCAAAAAAGTACTTAAAATATACCAAAAAGTACATAGTGTAGCATGAAAAGTACCAAAAAAAACTTCATAAACCACCAAAAAGTACAGTGTAGCAAAATGTGAACAAAAAGTATTGTTTGTACTTTTTATCTACATACATCGTTGGTACTTTTTATGTACATCTTTGGCATAAAAGATGTGATACTTCTTGGTATTTTTATAAAAAAATTTGGGTGCGATTTTTTTTACAACACTGTGTACTTTTTGGTAGGTGTTGGTTTTTGGTACACAATACACTTTCTGTAGATTTTTTCATACTCGTGGCTTTTTGGTACAGATTATTTACTTTTTGTAGTACAATATATACTCTTTGGAACATTGTTTTATGTATTCTCTGTAGATTTTGACACACATTATGTACTTTTATGTACATTCTATTTAATTTTTAGACTTTAGTAAACTGTGATGCAATCTATGCACTTTTTGGACAACTTATCTGCTTGTTGTCACCTTTTATGTACTTTTTAGCATATTTCATACGAACGCTAGCTTGCGTTAGCGAAGCCTGCCTAATAATAGTTTTAGAAATTAAACGACTTGAAACTAAAGTGTGTGGTTGAGTTATATTTTCCCAGGAAGGAACAGGGGAGAGTTTCTAACAATCGGTGAGCGTTGCGTTTTCTATTTTTCGACTGCCTGAATGTGGTTTGATAATTTTACAACGGTTCCGAACGGTTCTTGAGAAACTTTTTCTTGGCTTATTACTAGATGTTGTCTCGCCGCCACTAAGTGAGGTGACAGTTGTCAAACGAATGAAAGGTGGTCAGAGCGGGGATCGACACCACATTCTCATAACGGGCTGATATAATAGAAGAATATAAAATTAGTGGTGCCAACAAAAGATATTTCATTTCAATTATTTATATAGCAATACTATGGTTAAGTCTAACCATAAGTTATGCTTAAATCAAATTAGAAATCTTTGAAACGTCATAAAAAGTAATGCTTCTTATATCCAGATATTAAGCAAACAAAAAATCAACAACTGCAATCATAAAATTTGTGTCAAGTTCAATAAATGTTGTAATTGGTTCAGTTCAATATTTTTTTCTTTCCTCTTGTTGGATCTTGTGAGTTGCCGCAACTAACACTACAAAAAATATTTATTCCTTTCTTTTGTTTCATTTTAGCGTATTTCTACCGCCAGTGGTGATGGCAAACACTATTGCTATCCCCATTTTACATGTGCTGTAGATACCGAGAATATCAAGCGAGTATTCAATGATTGTCGAGATATAATTCAAAGAATGCACCTTCGTCAGTATGAATTGTTATAGGTTTATTCTACAAAAAATCACTTAATAAAAGTAATGTGCAAATAATACAACTAACCAAACACATACCTTTTTATTTTCGTCAATGGAGGAATTACATTGCATTGCATTTGCAAGATATCGATCGAGAGTCAACCCAATAAATGGAGAAACTAAAGAGTATTATAGAATTTCCTCAATGGATGGATAACATCATCTTATAAGCCATAGCAATAAAGATTAACATACGCATGTTTACGTTGATTAGTTCAATTTATTGATAAATAAAAAAAAATACACTTACAAATATAAAATAAAAATTACAAACACGGAAGAGAGCGATTATCAAAAACTTGAGCATCTGTCAAAAATTTTATATTGCCCGTTACAACTTATTTCCAACATTTAAAACTGGGGAAGTTTGGAAGCGATTACTTAATGACGCCTTTAAAGAATTCTCCACTCATGATGAGTACAGCTCTGCTTTATGTTATAAATTTTAGCTATCCTTTTTGAAACTATAGAATATGTAACACATTTACTAGCTAAAGATATAACATTCCATAACAAAATATATACTCAAGTGCTGTTTTTGGTATAGCATTTAGCATGGTATATGTGTAAAGTTCTAGATATTTGGTATAGCCCACAGCTTGGCTGTTTTATCTGCAGAAGTAGTTAGAATGGAAAAATCTCTTGGATGCCATCTGGCTGATATAACTTTGTCGCTATGTTCACCTACTACCACAGAAGGCAGAGATAATGTCAAGTTTCCTTGTAAATCAGTGAGAACGATTTTGTTGTCATAACCGCAAGTTAATAAATAATAAGCCGATGGTGAAAAGCGTATCGATCTAAAATGACAAGTTATTACTACATTCAATACAAAAATGTATTCCTTCTTACCGTATGTCGGCCGAGTGTGGTTGAAAGCATTGTATTTGTCTATTTCTACGAATATCGTGCAAAACACATGAACTATCTTCGTGGCCTGATACAAGTAAGCGTCCAGTAGGATCAACACATACCGACGTTACAGCTGAGCCCAAAGAATCGTAGTAACACGACGGCAATACGGAGTTAATGCATTCCTTCACCCGTATATCCCAAACACGTATGGTTTTATCCTGAAATGAATTATGTCACTTAACAAATTAAAGAATAATCTTTTATAATCAAATGGTATGAAACTAGATCTCATAACAGTTTCATATAGTACAAAAATGAGTACAAAGATATATAAGATAAGGATTAGTGCCAGTGAATGTGATTGTTTAAAGTGAATGTGATGTTTTAAAGTGATTTCAACAGCCAAATCCATTGTGCAATATCGATAACGCCTCTTATATCCAAAATGTATTACATACCTGAGACCCAGTAACTAACATGTTATTTTCCCAGCTGTATATGGAAAATATGTGACCAGAGTGTCCCGTGTACGTTTGTATTGGTGTCAACATGCCGAAATCACTTATATACACATTACAATTACCAGCACCTCCACTAGCTAACAGTTTGCTTTCTTCTGCAGATGTGTCTTTCAAAAAGCATAAGTCTCGAACGGTGCCATCGTGCATGGTTAGTTCGAGTTCACGACCCTCGAGCTGTTTATTTTCGCCGCTATATTGCATTATTTTAATGGTCTTATCATTGGAACCAGTTGCAATAAACTTTCCGTCCTTAGACCAAGCAGTGCAGTAAATTGAGCCCTTGTGGTGTTTGGTACGTTTGAATATAACACTGGTTTGAAATACAGGAGTTTTACTGAAATTGGATAGCAATTTTTGTTATAAAAATTTAGAATGAGTACATTTTTTTTATTTTTTTTTTATTTATTTGAAATTCATTTGTAATACACAAGCCTCATGGCCTATGTAACATATTACAATTCTTAAGTACCTGAATAAAATAAGTTCATTAAAAATTAAATATATATAAAAATTCATTAAATGTCTATATATAAAATAATACAACTCCACTAGTAGTTGTAACCTGTTGGCTACCCAGCCATAATAATGTAAAACGATAAAAAAGATCATGACAGTCCTGAAAACGAGCAACAACTCCAAACTAAACTGCATAAAAGACAGCAAATAAACACGGGAATAAGTATCCCAACATTAATTTCATAGACGTGAAAAATGTTCAAAAAGTTTTGATCGAAATACATTATTCGAATAGGAAAAAAGCCGCAAGTCATTCGGTAGTTGATTCCAGATTCGGGCAACACGAATAACAAAAGATTTCTCAAATAGGGAATTATATATTCTCGGTATTACGATCTGAGTCCGCCTAATTGAATGAGAAAAAGAAAAATTATCACGCAAGGGCTCTGGTATACCACCCTTAATAACTATAAAATAATAATAAATTTCTGTACTCAACGAAATTTATAGACAAAACGTGTAATTACAAATTACGAACATAACTCGGATTTTGCTTAAGTTTCTACCCCAGATGAAACTTCTTATTCGTAATATAACCAAGCCAAGCTCAGAGACCGAGTTGCGGGTCCCAAAGCTCGTATATAAGTATAATTTGTCATGTATTTAATTGTTGGCCAAATTTATCCTCTGATCGGGAGACTTATCGAATAACTTGCTGAAGTACCAATTTTTTGGGGGAAGCTAAATATGTATCTAAAAATGTGATCGTTATTCAGGTAAGTATTAATGAGTAGATTAATAATCAAGAGTTCAAAGCTTTTGAGATATTGTTTGACCCAATAACGTTTACATTCCAGATATATAAAGAAACGAAAAAAATTTCAGAAGCCGATGTTAGGACCCACCCCTGAGAAAAGATCTAAGCACAAAGCTTTAAAAAACAAGAAGTAGTATGCTTTAAAACATTTCGCATACGCATACAGAAATTGCAACAAGGGAGTGAAAATATACTTTTTTTAATTTAAAAATTCCAAGGGTGTAGTTTAGGATCCTTAATAAGGGAAAATTAGGAAAAAAATTTGAGGTTGCACTACGCCCTTGAAATATTCGCTATTTTGGTGTTAATTTCAAAAAATCCTAAAAACTAACGAATTAACTTATTACACAATACACAAACAAAAGTATTTGAGGCAAAGAAGAGGATTATCGACCAATATTTGTAGCTTTGGTGTCGGATTTCAATGTTAAGACAATCACTGAGCTTTCAAAAACCATGCATTTAATTAACATTTTAGGAAAGCGAAGAACAAAAATATTCTTAGAACGTTTGTTCGACAAAATCTGCAAAAAATTTCGAAAAATTACATATAGCCTATTTTGCTAGCCCAACGACGGTATTTGCAGTCCGATAAGCTTTCTAACGAGTCATATGTATATCCTCCCGATCCGAAGTCAAAAATGTATTACTGGACTGCGGGGCTACAAAATCAGCCTTATTACGAATGTCGTTCTCGTATTTCGACTACGACAGTTTTGTAAAAGATTAAAAACAAAGTTGGCGTGTTATTTTGGAACAGACCTAGTATAGATCGGCACGTCCAATTTTTTTGTTTTTTTTTTTGGTTGTAGGGATCGCTATTTTAAGTAAAAAAAGTAAAATAAAAAAATCGGGGGGAACCCCTATTTTGGGAGTTACGGGCCAAGTAGCCCTGGCAGGGACCTATGTTGCTCGTACCGTGTGGTAGAACTTTTGGAAAATCGTTAAATTTATATTGCAATTAGTCGCCCGGCCGTCCGGCCGGGCTCAGACAGGGGGGTTAAAATTCCCTCTGTACCTGAAGTCGATGTGTGGCAAAATCCGAAAAATCACTCGATTGCTTGAAAAAAAAATATTTTCTGGATATTTTTAAAAATCCGATACGTGGATAACTAAGCAGTTTTCGAAAAAATGTATTTATTAATTTTTGTTTATTTCGACTCGTTTTACACAAAAAAGTTGTGAAATCGGTCCCATAACACGGCACCACAGTCGTAGTATCATCCTATATGTCCGAACTTTGGGTGCCCACAACTCCGAAAATAGGCGTTGCCCCCGATTTTTTTATTTAATTTTTTTTACTTAAAATTAAAAGTTCTATCCAATGGTAATAGTTTGGAGCCGAAGCGAGTTGCCGACCTATTCTAGGTTTAAGCCGTTATTTTTAATCTTCTGCAAAATTGTCGTAGTCGAAATACGACAAGGACATTCGTAATAAGGTTATATATAAAATTTATTTAAATCAATAGCGGCATTCATGCAAACGTGAAAGCCGAGGACTTTTGCTCAGCGCAAGTTTCCCTCGCACCGTTGCATGAGGCACCAGGTAAAGTTGCTCAGCGTAGTTGTGCTCAAAACCATATCAGCTGACCAAGATGGATACATAAGGTGGTAGCAGTAGCAATTACATGTATTATGTATGTGTACTTTTTCTACTGTTCTAGTGCTATCACCTTATTTATCCATCCTAGTCAGATGACAACGAAATGTCAAAAGTTTACACGTTTCTCCATCCCACGTTTGCGCAGCAAATTAGCCTCGAAAACTTTCCACTTTTGAGCAAGTCGCTTTGTATGGGAAATTTGTTTGTTTTGACGTTTGCTGTGCAAGTTTACGATGTTTTCGAGTTTACGAGGTTCTTTCGAGCTTTCATGAAGACCACTAATATCTAAGCAATAACTAAGCTGTTATTCTAAAATTTAATTTAATAATTTTCGATCATTGTCCAGGTAAAAGAAGGAAATTATATTGGAATTTTTCAATTTTATCCACATTGAACCTTCCAATAACCCGATAACTTCTCATGTTTTAATTTTTTTCATGAGGTTCTTCGCTTCGGCTGTCACACTCCCATGTATTTTGTTTTTGTACTCTTTTGCATTCTTGTGTTGTTGGTATGTGTTTGTGTAGAGTTTGACAGCTGAAGCGAATAGAACGAAAACAAAATGCCTGTTGTTGCCTACAACAACAACAACGCGCGCTGCTATTACCATGAAGATATTGTACCATGCTTGTTCTGGTTTAAATTATGGTAGAATTAGAAGCAAGGCTGCTCAAGAAGGTTGTGTTATAAAAACAGCTGATTTGTTTTTTTTTCATGTGGTGGTGCCAAAGTGGTGCGCTCTAGCTGTCAAATACTGTTTACCTTTCTTTGTGTATTGTTCGTAATACGTTATTATTGACATAAACTACGCACCAAACAAAAACAGAACGCCGGATGTTGGCAAACTCAGCAAACGTTTGATTGCAATTTTTTCTTATAGTTTAGTTGACCACTTCTGTCAGATTTAAAGATTTGGTTGTTGTAATTTTCTGCTCACATCTATTTGCTGGTATACGTATGTGTTGACTCTGACATAAGAGCCTAGACAAAAACAAAATGTCTGTTGCATGATAAAATTATCTATCGGGTAAACGCGTCAGCCCAGCTGATTTGTGGTTTTTTCATCTTTCCCGTGTGTAAGCTGTCAAGTTCGATTTTGTTTCTTTTTGTTTGTTAATAAAATTCAAAAAATTTCAATCAAAATTCATTTAAATAGCATAGACTTTGTATCAAGTAAGACAAACTTAAACAATTTTTCACATTTTGTGTTCAGTGTTTTTCATTATTCAGCTAATTTTGACAGCTTAGCAACGGAATTGCTAATGCGACTACCTAATAGATAATTCTACCATGGTCTGTTGTTGCCCACAATTGTTGTTGTAGCTACTGCGACAACTTGGTAATTTTACTATGGTTTAAACCTACTTTGGGGCCAACTCGCCAAACAAATATGTTTACTTTGAGCGGGGTAGAACATATTATTTTACGCAAAATTTATTATGAAAAAATTATGGCCCATCAAACTTCGCTGTTATGGAAGGTTATTACATTTCAGGAACCGTCTTAGCCGATTGATCCGACCATTTATTGTGTAAAATAAATAAAAATGGTTTCCCGTTATATCCCATGAAGGGATTAGGGAGAGCTTCTTACAACCAGTGAGGTGTGAACGTTCTAGTTTTACAATTACTAATTGGGACCTACAGTTTCTTTCACATCGGTTTCGAAAGGTATTTTGAGAAGCCTTTTCATGGCTGAACGCCGTCGAAAGAAATTTGAGGAGGTCAGAGCAGGGATCGAACCTACGCTCTCATGCACAAGAGCTGCGCACAAAACCATTGCACCACCGACGGTCACATAATATATTAAGACAAAATAAAAAAAATAAATGAAAATTGTTAACTCGTTTAGTTATTATGATAAATAAATAAATGCTTTCCCATTACATTCCTTGAAGGCATTGGGGAGAGCTTCTTACAATATTTTTTGGTTTTTTGGCCTGATACGGCAATAACCGGTGATGAAAAAAAAATAAAAATTTGGCCGCAAGTCCATATACATATTCCGAAATATAGGCCTCCAAAGCTTGAATCTGTAATCGCGAGTAAGTCAGCAATTTATTATCCGATCCTGTTGAAATAAATTTCAGTAGAAAGGTCTTTGGAAACTCTATAAGTGCCTACATAAAGATATTTGTTTTTAGCAACCCATTGGCTACCAATAAAAAAAAACGATTTTTTTAACCTGTGTGACCGGTCATCGACAGGGCTTAGGGGGTTTCTCCTCTGAGGTGGGTATAACACCGGCCTCGCGGCTTTGGCATAGCATTTTTCCAACACCAGCTTCGGCATAGTATTTTGTGGTATTTTGTTTAATAATTTTGTTTATACAACAGAATGCGCCGCAGACAAAAAAATTATCGCGAATTTTTTTGAAGAAGTTTTTATTTTTTAGAGGGAAAAAACGCAAAATATTTATCGAAACTTTGAATATCTCCGGTCTTTAAAGGGTTACAGGCGAGTATTATA
Source organism: Phaonia tiefii (assembly GCA_963931995.1). Lineage (NCBI taxonomy): Eukaryota > Metazoa > Arthropoda > Insecta > Diptera > Muscidae > Phaonia > Phaonia tiefii. The sequence continues at coordinate 12,403,810 of OZ008371.1, forward strand.
CCTTAAAATAAAGGTGAAAGTCTTGCCTATTATTGGAGTCTATCGAAATAATAAGTATATAGAGCATATTTTGAGGAAAAAATAAGTTTCAAAAAAGTGAGGTTAAAAAAAAGCTTTTTTTAGTGGCCCCCAATGAGTTAAAAAAATATCTTTATATAGGCTCTTATAGAGTTTCCTAAGACTATTTTAACGACACCCATTTCAACCAGATGGGATTATAAATACCTGAGATATGAGCGATTATATACTCAAGCTCTAAAGACCTATGTATATATCAAGAAGTTGGACCGAGCGGGGAAAAAGAAAACGTTCTTTGGACTCAGTGCAGAAGCTTTTCTGAATTGTGAAATTTTGGTGTAGATCAGAGAATAATAACTAAAGTGTATTTATGCCTCTACCATTTGTGAAAAATTATTTGAAAAAAGATACTGCAAACCTAAACAATATTTGTTCCGTTGTTCGGCTTAGGTTTGCAATGTCGCTCTCGGGATACGCTCCTTTGGAGCTTGTGAACTATATGGTCCACAGATGTTAGACAGATTACTAATTTAGATTTGAACTTTATTTTGGAGCCCCGCACATTATCGTCAACGTTGCCGTTGTCTACTGTTATGTTTTATACTATTATACTATTTTTTGGTAACAATATCTTACCCAACAATGTTGCTCTGCGTAGGGTACAGACATATTCGCAAAGTCTTTGAATTGGAACCAACTGCATAAATTTTACCATCAGGGTGGAATTCAGCACATCGTATTGCTTGTACGTCGCTCAAGGTGTTGATGGGAACAAAACATAAGGGGTTTTTATTTGCCTAAAATGGAATGAAATCAATACGCTACTTCCACATTTATTCAAAAGCATCAATAACGGTTTTTGTTATATTAATTGTTATTGGTACTCTAGTGATGGGAATTTGCATAAGACATTAGCCGGAGAAATCGTTTCTTGAAACGCTATTGTTAAGTGAGAGAGCTTAAAGTGTCATGTGGCAAGTTAATGGGGGTATACTCCAAACTGTGTCAAGCTATTTGCAACAAACTTGTATTTACCTCCATGTTTTCGTATGAACTTTTCTGGGAAAACATTGTAATTATATAGTAATTTCCATAACAATCACAAAACTATATTAACAAATTTTAAATGCGACAACATTTTGACTTGTGATCATTTCTTTTTCTCTTTTGACTGCTGCGCAAGTGTAAATACTACAACCACTGGAGAAGAGTAAAAGAAAATGGTTGCTGCGTGCGCTCACTACATCACCACACAAATATGTATGCAATTCCGATAGTAAAAATTAACTACAGGAATGATACACTTCTCCTTATTAGTAAATGTTTTGTTTAATTTTTTTCATCTGCTACTACATCTATGTTAAAACGAACAAATCATTTAATTTACTGCTGCCTTTTGAATTTAATCTTTGTTTTTTTTTACATTTTCCCAGGCACACAACAGAGATCCGAGCCGTTCGATTTGCCGACTGTCGCCGTATAGTGGCAAAAAGCCGCCTTCGAAAAGAACGGCTTTAATTTGCCCACCCTGTTGTTCATGGTACAATAATATGTACATGGTAAAGTCCATGGTACAATAATATTATCTACATGGTTTTTGTTTTTGTTCTATTCGCTTCAGCTCTCAAACTCTATTAAAATGCATGCCAACAACACAAGAATGTAAAAGAGTACGAAAACAAAATACATGTGAGTGGACAGCCGAAGCGAAGAACCTCATGAAAAAAATTAAAACAGCTGTTCTTGCGACTTGACCATGTACATATTATCGTACAATGGTATTATAGCTTAAAAAAGGTTGAAGACTTCTCTATATCTGAGTCTAGAAAAAAAAGTGTACTAGCACATTTAAAAAAAAACATTTTTATCAAGAAAGTGAGGTTAAAAAAAGGTTTTTTTTCATTGGCCCCCAATGGGTTAATAAAAAACAAATATTTTTATATACACACTTACAGATTTTAAAAGGACCTTTTTAATGAAATATATTCCATCAGGATCGGATAAGAAATGGCAGAGTTATGCGCGATTATACATTCAAGCTTTGGACGAATATTAATACGAAAAATATGGACTTCCGTGAACTTTTGTTTTTTAAATCAGCATTTAATACTCTACTTTACTTTTATTGACTATTTTACAACCTCATGCGGTCAGACGTCTTACACATCTTCTTTATATATATAATTCTACTGCACGTGTGTTTGTGACTGAATTCCTAAACTTCTGGATCGATTTGAATACATTTTTTTGTATGGGTTTGGGTGGCGCCCTGGGTGGTTTAGATTTACTATTCGGTCCAATTGGACAAAGGGGCGTGGTACTTCCCATACAAACCACAAATTAAAAATCCATTATTTCTGCTCCTGCTAACGGTATTTGAACAAAATTTGCAGTACAACGTCTGCCGGGTCAGCTAGTATTAAATAAAAAAAAACAAATTAAACAAATTTCAACATATTCTTCCCACTGGCTCTATCCTTCGTCTTTTCTCGCCAGATGGTAACACCAAGAATACTGAGGGATTCTTCTGCCTGGTCTTTCCAACGGAGTCTTGGTCGTCCTCCTTTCCTGCTTCCATCGGGTATGTTATCGAAAACTTTTCGCGCTGGTGCATCTTCATCCATACTGATAACATGGCTTAGCCAACGCAATTGGCCTAATTTGATTCGCCTAGCTATATCCACGTCAAAATATAAATTATATAGCTCTTGGTTCCAGCGACGTCCGTACTCGCCGTTTTCCCTAACAGGACCATATATTTTACAGAGAATTTTTCTCTCGAATACTCCCAGGTGTTTTTCATTCGATTGCGATATGACCCAAGTTTCGGAGCCATATGTCAAGACAGGTAAAATGAGAGTCTGATATAGCTGGACTTTTGTCCGTCGAGAGAGGGATTTGTTCCTAAACTGTTTGCTGAGTCCAAAATAGCATCTATTTGCAAATACAATTCTCCTATTTATCTCCAGGCTGACGTTGTTGTCCTTGTTCAAAATTAAATCGGTTGTCAGCGTTTAAGTGCGGACCAAGTCGAGAGGTTTCTCTAGTTGTTGACACCATCAATTTTGTCTTACGCCAGCAACATATGGCTTTTCGTGTTAATGGTCTTGTCCGTATTTACTTTTCTCTTCTCATTATTATCTCCATTAAGATGTTGAAGATATTGTACGAAAGTGTGTCGCCTTGTGTCAGTTCTCGCTTGGTATAGAATGGTTCTGTGAGGTCTTCCCCACTTTTACTGCTGATTTGGTGTTGATCAGCGTCATTCTACAGAGGCGGATCAGTTTTGCCGGAATCCCAAGTTCAGACATAGCTTCGTACAGTTTTCCCCGTATGGGGCAGTCGAAAGCAGCTTTGTAATCGACAAGAAGGTGGTATGGGTCTTTTCCAGGATTTGGCGTAGCGTGAATATTTGGTCAGTCGTGGACTTGCCTGGTCTAAAACCACACTGATAAGGTCCACTCAGGTTGTCAATAATTGGCTTTAGTCTTTCACATAATATGCTCGACAAGACCTTATACGCGATGGATATAAGACTGATACCACGATAGTTGGAACAGACCTTTTTGAATACAGGACATAATACACTGACACTCCAGGCATAGATTCAGGCATACATTCCCCCAGCCATATACGGCATATAAGTGTCGATGCATGTTGGCTAGCAGTCCTTCGCCACCTACCTTAAAAAGCTCAGCGGGTAGCCCGCGTCTTTATTATTCTTAAGCCGGGAGATCGCCGTTTCTAATCTCGCCTTGGTTGAGAGGGGTGTACAATCTGCACTATCATTACCTCCTGATCTTCAGTGGAAGAATCTGAGTGGAGTAGTGCTGAAAAGTGGTCTCTCCACATTTGAGTTGCTTATCAGTCACCAGATTCCCATTCTCGTCCTTGCGCAGGGAGGCAGCCCATTATTAGGCCTGTTATTCGATCATCTTACCCTCTCGAACAACTTTCAGGATTCACCATTCATCCTGCACATTTCGGGGTTTTCACTCTCCCTCTGCTCCCACTGCCATTTTTTGGTTTTCCTCCCTTCTCAACCTCTTGTACCACTCACTCGCAACACGCGTTGTAACTGACTGTTTCGTTACCATACGTACAGCGTTTTTTTTCATTAGTTGCAATGCGACATTCTTCGTCGTGCCATGACATCCTTCTGCGGTTTTTGATAGCCAAGTTCAGTCCTTCCAGCGGTTTCCAAAGAATGGAGATCTTATTCCACTGCACATCTGGGTCTTCGGGAGGTGTATTCTGCCCTAGCAGGAGAGAGCTTCTGTCAATAGGACATTGATATCTCCGGTGTTTGTAGCTTGTCAACATCTAAATATTCCTGCGTTCGGCTTCGTACGTTTTTCGCCCCGCTCAGTCTTGTGTCAACTTTCGCAGCCACCAGGTAATGATCCGAGTCGATATTGGCACCTCGAATCACACGTACATCCATTATACTAGAAGAGTGACTGCCATCTATTACCAAGTGATCAATCTGGTTCGTCGTCCTCTGATCAGGAGATATCCAGGTCGCCTTATGTATGTCCTTATGCTGGAATCGTGTGCTACTAACTACCATGTTCTTTGCAGCGACCAAGTCTATCAGCCTTATTCTATTATCGGAGGTGGTATCATGTAGACTGTGATTACCGATGGTTGATCGAAAGACACTTTCCTCTCCCAATTTGGCATTAAAATCGCCTAGAATAATCTTAATGTCGTGGTCACGGCAGCGTTCGTATACTTCCTCCAGACACTCATAAAATGTTTCTTTGATCTGATCATCTTTATCCTCTGTCTGTACGTCCACACAAATTAACGAGATGTTGAAATATTTCCCTTTCATGCGAATTGTAGCTATGCGGTCACTCACTGGGTTGAACCTTGAAACTAGGAGTTGCATCCTCTTGCCAACAATAAATATCGCAGTTTTTTTTTTCTAGTGCAACCAATCCTGGATCGCTGTGATGTCAGCTTTATATTTTCCGAGGACATCCGTTTGCGAGGACCGTCAACAGTTGGGGGGTTTCTTTGTTCATTATTTTCTTTGTGTATTTTCATTGCCAATATCACGGTGGCGGGAGGCAAACCTAGCCCACCGTGGTTTGCATTTTACCTACTGCCAGGACGATCATGTTTCAGCCGTCCATTATGGATCAGACGCTGACCAGAATGCAGTGTGTCGAAACTGGAGTTTGGTTTCTTCAATTTTGATCCGCTGTTTGCCAGGGGTGTTGGCTCATCCGCCTTCAAAGGACAGAAGAATATGTCCACTACTTTGAAGAGCTTCAGTGCCAGGGTCACCTTATAATCCTGAGACGTATCAGTGATCACTTTAGCTAGCTAACGGAGGTTTCCGATAAGCCATTGCCCAGAACATAGTGCGTGAAAGTAGTGAGCTGCTTGGACTCACAATGAAGGAATCACTTCTGGCCACTCCCAAGTGAATGGCTGTAAGAAACTTTCCACCTCCAAGGACAGTCCCATGTTAATGCTCTATCAGGTAAAAGAAAACGAAAGAAATCTAAAGCTAAAAGAAATTTGCTCCTGATTTGTGTGTACTGATAACGACCGACCGCCGTTCACACAGGTTCGATGGTACACGTTCGAGCATGTACGATCGTCTAAACACCGCTAAACACACACCGCTTGCCTGCAGTTTCGTCGGGGATGATTTTTATTTATTCGGCCTTTCTATTGATACTTTTTTTATTTTAATATTCAGCTCAAGACCATTCTATACACAGGAAAAGTAAACATCGGTTATATTGCCCAGTTTACGTTTGGTGATTTTTTTATATGAAGACAAAAAAAGCTCAAGACCATTCTATACACAGGAAAAGTAAACATCGGTTATATTGCCCAGTTTACGTTTGGTGATTTTTTTATATGAAGACAAGAAAAGGTAGCATTATTGCATAAATCAAAAGAGTAAAACACACTACCAACAGCAATGCTGAATGCGCCTGTAATCACCGCCTTAATAAACAACAGATTAAATGAATGAATCATCTCTGATGTATTAAAAACATCAATAATAAGACCGATATTTAAAAATGGCAAAAAAAAAATACTACAACAATTATTGACCGATATCAATTCTATCAGTTGTGGAAAAGGTCCTAGAGGAGATAGTAGTGCGAAAACTAAATAAGTTTCTAACAAAATGTAATATAATAAACGAAAAACAATTCGGTTTCCAAAAAGGGAAAAACATTAACCAATTACTAGGATTGTTCGCTGATTACGTTAATCAAAATCTGGGCAAAAATATGAATTGCTTAGCGTTATTTATCGACTTCAGTAAAGCCTTCGATACGCTTTCTCATGCTAAACTTATAGAGGTACTCGAAAGGAGCGGCGTAAGAGGTCAATGTATAAACTGGTTTAGAAACTGCTTAAACTGTAGAACATATAGAGTCAGAATTGATGAAAACTTCAGTGAGGATACAACATCAGCCCATGGATATTATTTTTGCCAACGAACTTATGAATATATTAAAAGTCAGTATGGCATTTGCTTATGCGGACGACACGGCCATCATTATAGCCCACGAATCTATAGATACGGCGTCGTGTATAATGTAAAATGAGCTAAATACCCTGGCAAGATGGTGCCATGACAGAGGACTTGTTATAAATTCGTCAAAAACAAAACTTATACACTTCAGACCAAGACATATCCCACGCACGAACATCAAGCTAACGTTCCATAACACAGATTGCCTACATAGAACATCAAACAATAACACCACACTAATTGATACCTGCTCAACACAAATTGAACTTGTAGACACCTACAAATACCTAGGAATACATTTAGATGATTTTTTTATTTAGATGAGCATTTTAAATGGAAGGTTCACACGGATGATCTGCATAAAAAGCTACGAAAGACATCCTACGACTTATATCACTTAAGCAATTGCTGCCCATATAGCGTCCTAAGACAGGCTTATTTCTCATTGGCTGAGACCTATTTGAGACACGGAATTACTGCATGGGGTACAGCAACATACACCAAATCATTACAAAAAAACCCAAAACCGACTACTTAAACACCTAAAGAAAAACCAACACAGAACACATATATTAAATCAAATCAACCAACACACAATACGGAACGCACAAACCCAACAACAGAGGAGAAATACTAACAGAAATAACCACAATCAGCCAGCAAACTCGGTACAATTATGCAAAAACCTTAAAACCTCCAAAACATTTTCAAAACAACAATTATAAATGAATACTACAACAACACCCAACTACTTCAAAAAATAAACCACGAACAAAACACGAGAAATAGAGAGCAAGGGCGCTTTAAGGTACCACGCTTTCGAAACCAGTATGGAAAAACTCTCTAGCCGTAAAGGGGCCCTTAAACGTGGATAAGTTGCTCGACTTCAAGTTGACATCAACTTCGATAAATTCACACCAACTTCGATTTTGCCCTTACACTGTTAAACTAGTTGAGGCAACTTCATTTTCTTGTCAGATGTCGAAATGAAAGGTGATGAGCGCACTGCGAAAATATCAGAATTTTTACGAAAAAACCCCATTTTTATTTTTTTTAAATATTTATAAATAACACTACAAATCATATTTATTTAGTTTGTATTTTTCCGATAATGTTTCATTTACTTATTTTTTGGTTCAACTATTTACATTTTGCCGATAATGTTGCCTCATGGACGTTTTTCATCGAAATGCGTATGAAAGTTGATGCAACTTCTCCTTACACTGATGGATAAGTTGATATAAACTTCAAAAAATCAAAATCGCTTTGATTTTACTTCAACTAGTTTGTACAAACCTCCAACTTCACCTTACACCATGGATAAGTTGATGTCAACTTGAAGTGGCTGCAACTTATCCACAGGTCTAAGGGCCCCTTAACACTTCCTTCAACGTTGAATCAACTGCCAATTAACATAGTTAATCTGCATAATAAACTAACTACAAAAAATATTAAAAAAATACTTCATAAATTTATAAAAATAAGAAAAAAGGAAATTATAATAAATGAAATGTCTCATAAAATTTATAAACTAGAAATGAACTAAACAAAACACGTACATACTTATATCATTTTTATTCCCTGCAGACAAGCCAAGCGGCTTCGTGGGATTAGTAATATGATGAATTGTAAAATATAATATTATACAATAAAGAATAATTGTTAAAAAAATATATTCTAATGTGGGCAAATACCCTGCTACATATTTGTACATCAAGAACTGCGGCGAGGCAGCAGCATATCGACTAGACGCCGTGCGTTAAAACGAGACGAATATAAAGCTATAAGAGTTAGTATTACTAATGTGTCGCTGTGTGTGTACACTATTTATTTGTGAAAGGAAAAACAAAAAAGGAATTTTGTCAAAGTTTCTCAGCGTTCATTTTATTAAATTTATCAAAAAATAGTGCAAATTTTCAATTTCATAAAGAATTGTCAGTAAAAATTTGATATCCAAGTGTTTTAATGGCAAATACATTTGCATTGGCCAAGATTCTATTGTCAAATTTGTGTTATTAGAAAAGTGTCTTATCTTGGTAGTCTCTTGTTAAACACTCGATCAATGGAAGTGTCGTCATAGGCCCTTAACCAGCAAAATGTTTTTAATAAGCGACGGGAAAATAAATATCTCTTAGCCGCTTGGAGAATATAAATGTGTGTCCAAACTTTATAGCGAAACGTTTGATAGTTTTATCTCATCTTTAATTTAATTCTTCACACGCAAATTGAGGGAGGGAGTCAACGACAGAAATAAACCAAGGGTAGAACTACATTTCAGGAGCCTGGGCTTTCTTTATTGTAATATTATCGTTTGTTTAAATGTTATTGTAGGAAAAAAATGTGAAAATATGGGCTAAACATTCGGTAAGAATGCACATTTTAAATGAATATACTTCACCCACACTAAATTCTGTAAAATGCCCTTTCTTTTTTGGGGGTAAATATACAAGCAAATGACACTATTGTTTGACAACGTAAAATTGCCTACGTTAATTTGTAATATTGCCCAATTAAATATCTGACCCTATGTTGCCCAGTGCATTGCCTGATATCAGACCATGAATTTGGGTAATTTTACACAAAGTTTTTTTTCCTGTGTAATTCTATTAATAGTAGGCTTGTTTTTTTATTCCCTGCTAAACTAATTTTTCGACGACTTTGTATGGAGTGCCGCTTAAAATCGCTTAGTTCCCCATACAAAGTCGTCGAAAAATTAGTTTAGCAGGGAATAAAAAAACAAGCTTAGTGATATAATGAGCCTGTTTTTTTATTCCCTGCTAAACTAATTTTTCGACCACTTTGTATGGGGAGCTAAGCGATATTAAGCGATTTTAAGCGGCAGCCCATACAAAGTCGTCGAAAAATTAGTTTAGCAGGAATTAAAAAAACAAGCTTAATAATAGAGATAAAAATCTTTTTGAACTAACATGGGGGTTACACGGTCAATTTTTGCCTTTCAAGTGTCAATACATTCACACTTTTTTACTAATATACTCACACAATTTTAAAAAATTGAAAGGAACTTGCTTTCAATTTCTCTTTCAAGACGTGTGTTTCAATTTTCTTTAAAGAAAACAGCTAATTACATTTGTTATGCACAGTTTCTCGTTCTCCTTCTTACAAATATTCTGCCGTCATAATTTTTTGATTTCTACTTTCACAAAGATTAAAATATTATAAATAATTAAAAATGTTTGTAAATATAATAAAAATGTAATAAATATAATGATGTGTTGCGATTCATAGAGCTATACAGAAGCCATGAAGTTTTATGGAACATGAATATTGCTTTCAAGTTGCGTGCAACCTACGTCACAGCTATCAATTCACATGAATTTTGACAAGCAGTATGTGTTCAAAACTTGAAAGTGTTGCTGCAGCGTAAGCGCAGATATTTTGTCGGTGGTGATCAGACAGTTGGTGCTAAAGTAAATTTATGCCAAAAATCATTCCAAAAAAGATCTTATCGTGTTCGGATCGTTCGGAAAATTTTTAATAATTCGTACTCATTAATTTTTTTTAAAACGGCCACCGGTTTTTGGTGTGATTTCATCGAATTGTATAGAAGTTTCCTCAGTTATGGAAAATCTTTATACATATATCACAGTTGGTGGGAAATACATTAGCCGGAAGTTTATTCCACATACGGACTGGACTGTACGGCTGAAAAACGAATTTTCTCTGTAGTATGTAGTGCGGTCAACCGGCCACTCGATAAAAAACGGATGAAAGTTCCTGAAAAGCTGCGTACTTCGGCCAAATATCCTCACGTCTGGCATAAGTTGACGGATGTCCGAGGAACACATCCCGTGGAAGTAGAACAGCGACACGCAACCGAAATTTCGACGATGCTCAAGAAAGGCAATTGAGTTGGATACTCCACTGTCCCGTATCAACACCGTCGCTCTCCTCTGGATACGGTAGAGGAGATGTCCTATGAGCACATGCCCATATATGGGAGTTATATTCCATAAATATACCATTTTTTAATCGATTTAATTGGCATACATAATTTAACCCAGTTGATGTGTTTTGAACTTTTGGCTTGACACGCGGTTGCAAAAGTATGAAATTCGCACAACCCAACTTGAATTCTTCCAGTCGCCTATCACCGCTTCTTCTTTGAAAGCATATTATCTATAAGTTCTCCAAGTACTTAATCAGCTGTCTCATCGGTACCCCTTGCTTCGTTTGCCATCGTTCAATACGTGAGCACATGGCTGAACTAGTAGAGGTTGACGCAGTAGGGTTTGTTGTAATTGTGGGCCCCAACAACAGCCATTTTGTTTTTCATGATTATCTGTCAAATTAAACATAAATACATTCGAAAAAACAAAGTAAACAAAGAAGTACAATAACAAAATACACTGAATTTGACAGATAGGTTCAAAATCAGCTGTTCTAATTTATCAGCCTCTACTAATTCACCCATGCGTCAGCGTATGTCCATCGTAAAATAAGTGAAGTAAGCGGAGTTGGAAATGTTGTTATTTTAGACAACCAAAACAGGCATTTTGTTTTTGTTCAATTCAATTTGTATTGTCTTCAGAGCGTTTACAGAATTGTTTACAATTTAGTATTTATATATAAAGAGTTTAAGAAGATTACCTGTTTCACGTGGTTTCCTAAAATATTATTTGTGGTTTAATATATTGAATGGAGGTGATAATTTGCAAAAAACCTTTATGATTTTAGGGTACATGATAAAAACTTATAACCTACTTAAATCTAATACAAAATGTTCAGGTAGAGGCCAGCTCAGCGATGTGATCGTATTCTGAATAAGAACATTTGGCATTAAAAATTTAAGACAATCGGTCTATCTTGACGGCCACCAATTCAACATCCGCAATTTGGTGAAGCCTTTGCGTAGAAAATAATCTAGGAAGATTGTAAATTAACTTCAATAGTTTATTTTGGATAATCTGGAGTCTTTTCATGTGACATTTGTTACTTTTAGCCCAAACAGGAGCTGCATACAAAATTACAGCATGAAATATGGATTTAAATATTAACATTTTATTGCCAATGTTTAACGCCGATGTTCTGTTAATAAAAGGGTATAATGTTCTTATGAGAATATTAGATTTATCTACAGTGTATAATACATGATCCTTATATGTTAGTTTTGAATCTAGGACTACACCTAAATATTTAACATTATTTTCGCATTTGATTTCCACATTGTTAACATTTATGATGTTCTGAGGAATATACCATTGTTTTCTTTTCTTAGTGAAATATATAGCTTGACTTTTATCACAGTTAATTGATATTTTCCATTTTCTAAAATATTCCAATAATATATCAAGGGCCGCTGTAGGTCTGACAATATTTCTGTATATAGTTTACCCGTACACAATATGACGGGGTCGTCTGCGAATATGGACATAATACAGTGGTCCATGATTGGAATATCGGCCGTATATATATTATACAGAATTGGTGATAAACACGAGCCCTGTGGGCAGCCAGTATTTATAAGAAATACGTTGGAATATTTAGAACCTATGTGAACCCTAAGCGACCGAGAGCATAAAAAGCTTTGCATCATCCTTATAATATTCGAAGGAAAGTTTAAATGTATTAATTTATAGATAAAACCGTCATGCCATACAGTATCAAAAGCTGCTCTAACGTCAAGTAATACCATTCCAGTGGACCTTTGCAGGTTGAAGTTGGAATAATTGGGACTAACGGATGTATGGTGTTGTGCTCCGTACGAAATCCAAACTCTTGGGGCGGTAAAATATTATTTTCTTCTAAATAATCAATAAGGTTACCCTTAATAAACTTTTCAAGTACTTCACTAATTAATGACAATAAACTTATTGGGCGGTATGAAGTAGGAGAGTCAGAGGGCTTATTAGGTTTTTTAATTGCTATTACTTTAGCCTCCTTGAATTTATCGGGAAATATCCTATCTTGAGACAGCTGTTCACAAAAATTGTCAAAAATGTAATGCCCTTTCTCGGAAGAACTTTTAAGCAACTGTTATTTATGCCATCCGCTCCAGGTGACTTTCTTGATCTGAGACCTTTTATTATGTTGAATTTCATTAAACATTTTGTATTTTATCACTTCACTTTTTTTTGCAAATGGCGTCTGTTTGATGCATTGTAACGATTAGCCGATAAATGTATGAATACCGGTTAATTTTCGTAGCATTTGCCACTGTTGTCACAAGGTAGTAAGATTATTTGTCAAAGCACTGAAAGACTCTTTTCGTATTTAAAGTCAGACTAAACATAAATCAAAATCAACTGATTACTAATTTAAATAACCAGTCAAAAATTGGGCCTAAATAACAACAACAGCTGTTATGTAGTGATGTTACTTATCATATGTATTCGGTAATAACAAACTCGGTACAAGAAGAACAGCACTAGTAAAGTACGATAATCAGTAAACATCATAGTGTAATAATATAAGTGGAAGCATAAGCCCAGCTGATCAGGCATTTTGTTATTGGGTTGTTTCTTTTTATCATTCTTTGTTTACGTAGTACACTCGAAGTGTCAACCTTGTCTCATCATTTGTTTTGAATCTTCCTTGCCCTCTTTGCTTACGCTGGTCGTTTCACCGCCTGTAGTTTTTTTGATGGCTAAAAATATATAGAAGAAGTAACTAAAATTACCTACATACATATGTATGGACTTACTGATGGATACTTACCAATTTGGATCTTAAATGCGTTCCAACTTTCTGCCTATTACTTTTTTTAATACATGTAATTCTATGCATGTAATTATTTACTTTGGCGTTTTTCCTTTGCCTCTTCTTCGTATATAAAATGATTTTGACATATCGAGTGTATTGTCATAACAATAGTACAACAAAATTCTGTCAAAATCGTTTCATATTACAACAACACGCCACGCGTCGACTTATATTATTAGACTATGGTAAACATACATACCTTCGATGTTGTGCTTGTCGTAAGTTACACCCAATTCGTACGATGATTTTTACGACGTCGTTTTCCCTAATTTATTTTTGAAGCAACTTCCAAACATCATTTATGTTCATACTATGATTTTTACTTTTATGTCTTTTTTTGCAGGCAGAGTTGATGTTTATTGCTTAATCGGTTAATATGCTTTAGTCGATTTTTCGCATCAAGAAATACATATGTATGTCTGTGTACAAAAATTATTTGAACTAATTTAAACTAATTTACGCCTAAATATTAAATAAAAATTCATTGTTCCACATACTCATTTTTGCTACTCGAAAACTTTAGTTTCGTCCCAAGTTTTGCAGCCAATTCTAAAATTTAGTTCTCTTAATGTCACCGGACTACTTCAAGGTACGAAAAAGAATAAAACGTATCAAGAAAAAAAGAAATTAGTAGAAAAAAAAAAAAAAAAATTGGAAAAAAAAGACACGAAAAAGACACAATAATATGGTCATGGTAAAGTCGTAAGAACAGCTGTTTTCATTTTTTTCATGAGGTTCTTCGCTTCGGCTGTCACACTCATATGTATTTTGTTTTTGTACTCTTTTGCATTCTTGTGTTGCTGGTATGTATTTGTGTAGAGTTTGACAGCTGAAGCGAATAGAACAAAAACAAAATGCCTGTTGTTGTTGTAGGCGCGCTGCTATAACCATGAAGATATTATTCTACCATGATCGAGACTTCATGTTTACCCCTCCTGCTTCTCTACACCGTTCGTACAACTGTTGTAAGAAGGTACGACAAGTACGAGACCTTGTGAAATGCCTAAATTTTTGCCGATTACTGTATTTTACAAAGTTTTCAAGAAATTTGTAGCCATAGAGTAATGTCATGTAGAGCTGCGATCTTACTCATCTCACATTTCGTTTCATACTCTTCGTGCTTCGGTCGGTGCGATAGAGTTAATTGACGTAAATTGACTTAGGCCCAATTTTTGGCTGGTTATTTAAATATATGAAAACTATAATATAGTTCTAGACTACAATGAATAAAAAAGAGTTTAAAATTTGGTATTTATGTAGTATAGTATTTGGCACAAAACATTTGGATTTCGAAGTCAATCTTTCAATCGTAGTAAAATTTTAACATTATTTTCCTTTTTTGGTTCTCGTTGGTCTTTTCTACCAGGTTTTTGGTTGCAATTTGATTTATTTGTGTATTTTGTTATTAGCTTTTTTTTGGGGTTTGCTCACAGAATAATACATACATAGAAACTTTTATTCGCTCAATAAATTAAACGTCATAGGTACGATGGACAGTAAACATTGGGTTCAATAATACCAGATAGGGGCAGTAGTATACAACGATCAACAAAGGAACAACAACCGAATTTCGTGTTTTTGTGGCAAACTAGTTGTGTTAAATAAAATAAAAATGTATACCAACAATAAAAGTCAACAAAAAAGTGCAACATACATTTAAATTTTTCAGTTCTACACCAAAACGACATGGAAAAGTTAAGTGAACATATTTTGTAACTCCACCTGGTGTAAGTTAATTTTAAATTTAATTACTCTCATTTCCACAAACCTACGATGAAGAGTGTGAAATGAAACGTCAGATGAGAGAATAAGTTTATCTATGTATGTATTATTCTATGGGTTTGCTCTTATTTTTGAACATTTAGCCCAAGATGTATCTATTACAGGTGGAAGCGTTAGAACAGCAGATTTCAAATTCTTTCGTTGTGGTACGACCTTGTCAAATGTTGTTTATACTAATTCCAAGATGTATCTAGTACAGGTGGTAGCGTTAAAATAGCAGACGAATTTTTTTCCTGTCCTTGCGGTTGTTGCCGAAAATTACAACAATTCCTCCTGATATAACCTGGAATAAATACATCTTAACAATTTCGATCGACTGAATTTGCCAAGGTCGGCTCCTTCAATTCCTACTGCTTCTACCTTACTTATTTTGCCATGATTTAGCCCTACATAGTCAATTACTAGTGTGGACGTCATATAAAAATTTCCATAAGTGTTGACTAGACTTATTAAAATGTACTACTGAATCTCTGTTTCTAATGTGTCCATTTGGTTCCATAAGAAACCAATAGTTCTAAGGTCAGTAGTTCATTCTCAATGACAAGCACATGTTAAATGTCTACAGCGAAAAGCACTGCCTGTGGTAGAATTGGCCAGTAGTACTAGTGACAAAGTCAATAGTGAATCGGTAAAGTTTTAATATCGACATTTCCTTCAGGGTTATTTGTATAATAGGAATAAATATAAATCGAAAAATATTAAATAAAATGTGTAGATTCGTGGAGCTTTTGATTACTATCAGCAACATGAAAATCGATTAAATGACAAAGAACTCACGGATCGTTGCAACCAAGAACGCGCAATGTAAATGATCGTGATTTACGAAGAGTATTCAAAACAGAATTTCACGATTCTATGTACTATGTATGGATCTATGTACGTTAAATGCATAGAGAAATTATAGAGTGCATGTGTTTCAGCAAGAATTTGGACGTAATACAAATCAAAATTAAAGAAAGTTATTTTAAGTCATAAGTGCCAATAATGTCGTTGTTGTCTTTGAAATTCTATCAGATTTTTTTAAAATAATTTTTTCCGACAAAAAAAGTGTCCAAGAAAAGAAATTAAAATAATTTTTTCTAATAACGCAGTTCACAACACAAAAAAATATTTACAAACAAAAACAATTTAAACAAAACACTTAAAACCATATAATAACCAACCTTAAAGGGGCCCTTAAACCTGTGGATAAGTTGGTCGACTTCAAGTTGACATCAACTTCGATAATTTCTCACATAAACTTTGATTTTGCCTTACACTCTGAAACTAGTTGAGGCAACTTTATTTTCTTGTCAGATGTCAAATTGAAAGGCGGTGAGCGCACTGCGAAAATATCACCAATTTAAAAAAAAAAAAACACTAGCGGCATTCATGCAAACATGAAACTTTTGCTCAGCGCAAGTTTCCCTCGCACCGTTGCATGAGGCACAAAGTAAAGTTGCTCAGCGTATTTGTGCTCAAAACCATATCAGCTGACCAAGATGGATACATAAGGTGGTGGTAGCTATCACCTTATTTATCCAGCCTAGTCAGCTGACAACGAAATGTCAAAAGTTTGCTCGTTTCTCCATCCCACGTTTGCGCAGCAAATCTGACTTGAAGACTTTCCACTTTTGTGCAAGTCGCTTTGTATGTGAAATTTCTTTGTTTTGACGTTTGCCGCGTAAGTTTGCGAGGTTTACGCGTTTACGAGGCTCTTTCGAGTTTGCACGAGGACCACTACTGTTTTTATTTCCTTTAAACATTTATAAATAAAACTACAAATCATATTTATTTCATTTACATTTTTCCCATAATGTTTATGTTACTTATTTTTCGGTTCATTTATTTACATTTTTCCGATAATTTTGCTTCATGAAGGTTTCTCTTCGAAATGCGTATGCAAGTTGATGCAACTTCCCCATACACTGATGGATAAGTTGATATTAACTTCAAAAAAAATCAAATCGCTGTGATTTTACCTTAAATAGTTTGTACAAACCACCAACTTCACCATACAGCATGGATAAGTTGATGTCAACTTGAAGTCGCTGCTACTTCGATTACATTCTTATTTGGTATCAAGAAGGGTGGTAAACCGACAAAAACATCAACGATAGCTGATGTTCATGCTCATAACTGACTAGTCTGTGGTTCCTTTAAGGTTGATCAGCATTGGCATAGAACCCCCCTGGGTATAACAATAACACGGCCTTAAGACAAAAACAAAATACATTGCGATTTGGTTGCGAAACGATTTCCGTATAGCAGCCTCATTGTTTGGAGCGTTCGATGAAAGACGCAGCGACAATCGCCTCGTATAAAAAGTTTTATTCGTAGAAATTTTCGTTGCCTTGCTTTTCTCCAAAATACGTAAATAAACTTAGTTTTTAAAACTGGCAAGTCCTAATTCCTACTACTAAAATTGCAACTATGTGTTTTCATGCAGAGCACAAATAGAAATAAAACAATATTTGATACTTCGGAACACAAAACGGTAACATAATGAATATACTTACAAGTCCTTGCACAGGATTTAATAAACAACACTACTTTTAACACATATATTTTAATAGTTTCATATGTTAGACGTTGCCATACTGGTATATAAGTACATCAATCACCATTGTGAGCAAAATGCTACCAAAATATGCAACTATTGTCTGCAAAATTGGCTCGAATCGAACTTGCAGATTTTAGCGTTGGCGCAAAGTTGGGCGTTGGTTGCACATAAAAGCAAATCGCCTGGTGTATGGCATTTCAGAAAGTGTTTGACAGTTCGCCTTTGTGGTTGTGCTTAACGAGATAAAGTTTGGCAAATTTGCATTTTTTATATATACATAAATTTATTTAAAAACAAACCAAATACAAAATGAGAGAAATTGTACACATCCAAGCCGGTCAATGCGGAAACCAAATCGGAGCTAAGGTATGTACAAATAGAATACGAGTAATATATACGAGTTGACCCGAAAACTAAACTAATATCCAGAAAACAAATAGATACTATTTATTGGCAAAAAAAGAACAAAAGTGAAAGGCTAATAGATTTTCTCCCAACATTTTTATAAAGTTTAATACCAGAAGAAAAAAGTGTAGAAGCATCATGTCGCCATTTTGTAGCTTTAAATATAGGTGGTGTTGATTGTTGCTCTCTTCATCTGATATCTGCGATTATGCCGCTATTTTTATAAAAAGAGAAGAAATGGTGACGCTATATGACGTGCAAAAGCATAGAAAGAAACTTGTTTCGTGTTATTAAATTGACCGGTATTTAGATTCCCTCTTTCGCTTCTGTGAAGTTTTTCCTATGACAGAAAGAAAATAGTTAACTAAATGGCGAATACAGAAAACTACGTTTGTTAGCTATATATCGCCAACTCTTGTTAAAGTACAGTCGTAGCTAATGTAAGATACACTTCTAATGAGCAACCAAAATTATTCTTAGACTGCAGGCAAAATAAAAAAAAAAATTGGCATGGAAAAGGATTTATCGTTCCTGTGTTTTTTTTGTTCCCCCCCCTCTTTTTGTTGGAATCTATGATTGGGTGCGGTTTAGTCATCGCAACAAAAAACACTGAGGGACAGGTTGGGTTGGAAAAGAGAACATCTGCGCTGGAATGCGGCGCACAGGAAGCAATTAGTGTATTGAAAAATGTATATGTAAAGAGCTGCATAGGTTAAAAGTAACACCAATTTTCATATTGTTCTAGGCTAGTTGTAGGCCGTAATATAGAGCATCTTTGTTATCCCCCTGTTTAATCCAGCATTTCGCTGTCTTAACGATGACATCATCTTGCATACTATTATAATTCTCGCAATAGTTTTGTTCAGAAAAAATACATTTGTTAATAGTGCAATTTTGTCACTAAAAATTTATATCGAAACTTTTTCATATGTATTATTTTGTTACTAAACAACGAACAGCAGCAGGTCAGACTATAACTGACATTAGACGACCATATGGTCATATTTAAGCTTACATGACAGTGACGGTTCGACGGTGATCTCACACGACCTTTTACTGTCTTCTACCTCCGAAAAAAGATGGTAATTGCTTACGCTTGAATGAGTAAAAATGTCTGCTTTTCTATAAAATAGCCGACTGTCTGCAAGAGTGTGTGTAGGTAGACAAGGTGGGTTTTCAAGATTATGAGAGCTTGAACAAGGTACGGGGGAAAGGTAGTAGTAAACCTCCTACGTATAACGACGCGACCAAGCACATCTGTTTTTCAAGTTTACTTATTACTTATTTACCATTGCAACTGTCGTTATGTTGTCATAGTATTGAATAGAAGTCCAACCTACATACATCCGTCGCTTTTGTTGGACTGACTGACTGTCTTGACTGCATTGCTGTTTTTCGCCTCCCATATATGGTTAACAGAAAAGGTGATGTCAGCACTAAATGACTGACTGACTGAGTAAAAGAATGTGTTGGTTGATTGGTTTTGTAGTCGTATAGTGAAGTTGTTACTCATCGAATACAATATATTTATTCATGTATTTTGTTTTTCTCTTCATTTTGTTTATTAAAAAGGGTGGAATTGTTTGGAAAAATTCTATGCAGATTATTAGTAAGAATTAGGGTCATTGAATAGTTTACAAGAAATTGTTGCACGACACTTCAGAACAAACGAAAAATCAATAAAAACAAAGTAGAAAATAATCCTGTGAGTCATGGTTTGCATGTCTCTATACAAGTTGTCATGTGAATGACTTTTTTCAACCCCTGAAAACAAGGATATAGAACTGGTGACTCATCACACGAACCGAAATCCTTCGTCAAACTATGTACCTATGTATATAAGTTGTATTGCATATTTATGTATATAATATGCATACTGGGCGTGTATGAGCTAGATATGTGTATGTACACATTACATATTTGTAAATATGACCATGTGTACTTCTGTATACATGTATACTTATCCCTGTTAAGGACTATTGATTTTTTTGTTGACTGGTGCCGTTTGCTTCGTCAGATGGCAAAATAAAATTGCTGCAATTTGAAGTAGGATACATACCTTTGCGGTTCAGAGGAAGCATATATTAATTTGCTATAATAAAAAAATGGTATAGAATTATAGGCAAGCATTAAACGTATGTACTCACGTCCTCGTCCTTTGTGATGAACCTAAAAATTATATAAGACCATAGAAAATTAAGGCTTGTATTGCAACTGTCTACAAATGATTATAATAGAGAGCACAATAAGAATTCAGTCCTGTTTATATAAAACTTTGCCTTTAGTAAGCTAAATTTTTATGTAATCTAATCGTCTTATAAACCTCTGATAAGTATTATAAATATGACCCTTAATCTTAGCAATGTAAGGAAGATACTGCTCACTCACTACGTACCCTCGCATTGGTACAATATTTTCAATATTAAAGTAACGATCTAACGTATGTTATACATATGTATATATATAGGTATATGTATTAACTTTATTTACGTACCTATTTATAATATGTATTTTCTTTTCTCGTTAAATTAACAGTTTTGGGAAATCATCTCCGATGAACATGGTATTGATGCCACTGGTGCCTATCATGGCGACAGTGATTTGCAATTGGAACGCATCAATGTATATTATAACGAAGCCTCGGGTGGCAAATATGTGCCTCGTGCTGTTTTGGTCGATTTAGAACCCGGCACCATGGACTCAGTCCGTTCCGGACCTTTTGGACAAATCTTCCGCCCCGATAACTTTGTTTTTGGTCAATCGGGAGCAGGTAACAACTGGGCCAAGGGTCATTACACAGAAGGCGCAGAGTTGGTTGACTCCGTGTTGGATGTTGTCAGAAAGGAAGCAGAGTCATGCGATTGCCTTCAAGGTTTTCAATTGACACATTCACTGGGTGGCGGTACCGGTTCCGGTATGGGTACCTTGCTTATTTCCAAAATCCGCGAAGAATACCCCGACAGAATCATGAATACATACTCAGTTGTACCTTCCCCCAAAGTATCGGACACTGTTGTAGAGCCCTACAATGCCACATTGTCTGTCCATCAGTTGGTTGAGAACACAGACGAAACATACTGTATTGACAATGAAGCCCTCTACGACATCTGTTTCCGCACATTGAAACTCACCACTCCCACATATGGCGATTTGAACCATTTGGTCTCGTTGACTATGTCTGGCGTTACAACATGTCTGCGTTTCCCCGGTCAATTGAATGCCGATCTCCGTAAATTGGCCGTCAACATGGTTCCTTTCCCCCGTCTTCACTTTTTCATGCCTGGTTTTGCTCCTCTCACATCCAGAGGTTCGCAACAATACCGTGCTCTCACTGTCCCCGAACTGACACAACAAATGTTCGATGCTAAGAACATGATGGCTGCTTGCGATCCTCGCCATGGACGTTACTTGACAGTGGCTGCCATCTTCCGTGGCCGCATGTCCATGAAGGAAGTCGACGAACAGATGCTCAACATCCAAAACAAGAACAGCTCGTACTTCGTCGAATGGATCCCCAATAATGTAAAGACAGCCGTGTGCGATATCCCACCCAGAGGTTTAAAGATGTCCGCCACATTTATTGGCAACTCCACCGCCATCCAAGAATTGTTCAAGCGTATCTCCGAGCAATTCACTGCTATGTTCCGCAGAAAAGCTTTCTTGCATTGGTACACCGGTGAGGGTATGGACGAAATGGAATTCACAGAAGCTGAAAGCAACATGAACGATTTGGTTTCTGAATACCAGCAATACCAAGAAGCTACTGCTGACGAGGACGCCGAATTCGAAGAAGAAGCAGAGGCTGAAGTAGAGGAAAACTAAAGTACCAATTAGAAAGTCAACCAACATCTCTAAAACGCAAGAAGGAATAAACTTTTCGAAAAAATAACAATAAAAAATAATGTTCTGATCTAACATAAATACACGAAGTTTTTTCATTTCCTTTGACTAACTAGAATACGTAATAGTATATACAACTTTATCTTAAACGAAATGGCCTAAATATTTAGTTGATGTTGGGCGTATTTGCTGTTTCAAGCACTACCAATTTATAGTCAGGAAACATGCAATTTTCTCAAGTAGAAAGTTGAGCATGCCGAGAGAGGGGGGGATGACTAAGTAAACACACCTCCCGCCTGTTAATGTTTAATTTTGTTACCAAAAACTTCGTGTGTATACATACATATGGATCGCAAATAGAACATTGAACCTGGCATATGCCGGTGCATGAGTGTACAAAATGACGTCATGAGTATTTTTTTTTTCATTGGAAGTGTGTTAGTATTTTGTTTAATTACAAATAGCACTTCAAGATGGTCGACTTGTTTATGATGATGACTCCCTCCCATCTGTTTTTAGATAAACATTTAAAATACGTCGTATACATAAATACACAAGTATTATATTTAGCGGGCAGGAAAGAGCTGACCTAACCCAATCTTCAGTTTCAGAATAGGAAAACAGATTCAAATCCATTGCCATTCCACCATCCACAGTCAAAGCATTTTTTGGTTCTATTCGCTTTTGATCCCCCCCCCCCTCCCCCACCCAAAAAAAACTCATGTACCATAGAGTAAATTAGAATAAAGAATCTATTTGTCTCATCTCACGTTTCCTTTCACACTATTCGTCACATAGCCGAAAATAGGCATAGATACATTTATTCTCTCATCTGACGTTTCATTTCACACTATTCGTCGTAGGTTTGTGGAAATGAGAGAAATTAAATTTAAAATTAACTTACACCAGGCGGAGTTACAAAATATGTTCACTTAACTTTTTCATGTCGTTTTGGTGTAGAACTGAAAAATTTAAATGTATTTTGCACTTCTTTGTTGACTTTTATCGTTGGTATACATTTGTATTGTATTTAACACAACTTTGCCACAAAAACACAAAATTCGGTTGTTGTTCCTTTGTTGAACGTTGTTTACTATTGCCTCTATCTGGTATTATTGAACCCATGTTTTCCACCATCCAATGTTTACTTTACCTATGGCGTTAAATTTATTGAGAGAATAAAAGTATCTATGTATGGATTAGTCTATGATTCTTCATATGCATGGTACAATAATGTTACAAGGTAAAGTTGGTTCAACAGCTGATTTCATTTTATTCATTACATTAATCATGGTAATAGCAGCGCGTGTTGTAGGCAGCAACAACAGGCATTTTGTTTTTGTTCTATTCGCTTCAGCTGTCAAATTCTACACAAATCCATACCAACAACACAAGAATACAAAAGAGTATAAAAACAAAATACATGTGAGTGTGACAGCCGAAGCGGAGAACCTCATGAAAAAAATGATAACAGCTGTTCTTACGACTTTACCATGAACATATTATTGTACCATGGCATTAATCATGTATAATAGAGCAATGTCATATAGAGCTGCAACCTTTCCCATCTGTTGTTTCGTTTCACTCTCTTCGTGGTGCGGTCGGTATCATGGTACGATAATATATACATGGTAAAGTCGTTTGAACAGCTGATTTAATTGTTTTCTTGTGATATTTCGCTTCAGCTGTCAAATTCACATGTATTTTCTTTTTGTACTCTTTTACATTCCTGTGTTGTTGGTATGCATTCGTGTAAAGTCTGACGGCTGAAGTGAATAGAACAAAAACAAACCCCTGTTGTTGCTGCCTACAACGACAACAATTCATGCTGCTATTACCATGTAGATATTATTCTACCATGGTCGGTATATCCCCTTTTCCATGGTTGAAAGACAAGGTTGTATCGTTAGAACAGCTGATTTGATTTTTTTCATTTGACGCACTTGGGAAATGTCAAATTTGTTTACATTTGTGGGTTATAAGCTGTTTACAGACGCGGAATTAAACAACAGACGCGAATACGAGTTAGAGTTTCACACCGGGAAAACCCAATTCAACTGCAGCATCAAACAATTTCAATTATTAATTTCAATCTTCATTAATTTGGCAAATTTTTCTTTCCAATTATATCACAACTGATACAAAAATGCACATTTTGTTTACATTTTTATCAGCTGAGTTTGACAGAAGCCAAGTGCGATTTTGCACATGATTATACACATATGTATTTACTGCTACTACCGTGATTAGTGTGACCTGGCCTTTTCCACGTGCAAACTTTTGTTTACAAACTTTTTTGTTTGTTCTTTTGGAGTTTGCGATCGCTTTTCCACACGCAAACTTTTGTTTGCAAACTCTTACGAATGAAAATCCAAAATAAAGAAAGAAACGTCAAAAAATTTTTAACATTTCATAGTCTATGTAAACAGTGTGAAAATAATTTAATAAAAGCGGTGTAAAATTGGACAAGGAGTGCAAAAATAATTTAATAAAAGCCATTTTTAATTAATCAAATACTTTACTTTATTAAAACAAATCACAAATCAAATTATTTGTCAGAAAACTCGACATAAACAACGAATGCGTTAAAAACGAAATCTCAAAAACATTTGTTTCAACGAAGAGAGCAAAGCAGAGTTTGCGTGAACGGCAAACACGTACCGAAACTTTTTTGTTTCTCCTCCTCTCACCCCTCTCGCCAACAAACTCAAGAGTTTGCAAACAAAAGTTTGTACGTGGAAAAGTCATCGTATAAAAGACGAATATGATAGAGAGTTATTTGACGTAAATTGACTTACATTTTTCATGTGGTTTTGATGAAAATTTTAAATTTAAAAGTACTTACATATGTATTATTTCAGCCATATGTGGTTACAAATTTCTACTAAACATATCTTCAAGTATATGAAAAATTATTAAAAAAGTATACCTAAATTTAAATCTTCACATTAAAGCCTATACTAGTTTTATACAATAGCTTATATGTAACTTCAAATGGCATACTGATTAAAAAAATTTAAAATGCAAAAACTATTATCGATGACATGTAAGATTAAAAGAAATATACTATCGAATTTAAAACTTCAATATAGCTCCGACTGGATTAATATAATATTTATTTCCATACGTACCACTTCTACCGATTTCACCATTATATCAATTTTGAATTATATTTGCGTCAAAAATTTCATTCAAAATAGGAAAATAGCAAAAACAGCAAAATAGTACGTGCGGAAATAAAGCTATAGCCAACAGCTTATACATATGAAATTCTAACTGAAATAAATTGAATGACTTAAAAATTATAGTGACTTAAAAATTTAAATAATGGTTTAAAAGTTAAAAATTGCTTATGATGCTATAATATCTTGTACGGTGACAATTGTTATTCATACCCCATATGGCACACAAAATAAAAAAATAAATGGAGGTTAGAATAGGGTAATGTTACTAATTCATATCGAGTTACGAAACAATCTTAACATTACTCACCTAACTGTCATAAACATACTGTTACGAATTTCCTTATTCGTCCTTTTTGCGTTGTTTTATTCCCAATTATAAAACAAGGTTCGTTTTAAATTACGATATTTTACTTATATAGTACAACAGTTTACTTTATTTATAACACTTTAACAAGTTTTATATTTTACTATCAATTCGCGTTGCTTACTTTACGGGGTTTAATCACTAACTGAACTCTCCATTCCAAAGACCTCCGCTATTTATACCAACTCACCACACTCAAATGAAGTTATATCTAGCGAATTCAAGAACCTTCTAGTCCTTGTTGTTGTTGCTTATCTTTGTCGAATCATCTCGAATGGCGGAGAATTATCTGAACTGAGGCGAATTCATTTTACTGGTTTAGCGAGCTGGTACGTTGTTACAATGCATACTTTCAGGCGCAGCACTAACCGCCTGTTATTTAGATACTGTTAGTAGCGTCATTAACAGCAAGCAAAAGCTTTTATTTATTCGTAACAATACGTTAAATCAAAAGTCCACAAAGACTAATGAACCAGAAATTTATTCGATGTAGCAATTAGGAGCTTGCTGGAAATAGCAAGACGTGGTAAAAAACTTACAAAAGCTTACTTATCCTCTAAACAAAGTAATTAAATCAATTAAATCTGTCATCAATCTGATAGCCCAGAGGTAAGAGTTGAAGGTGTAGAGCTTTGTATACTATAGAACATCAAGCATATTATTATAAGCTCAGATGTCTTACACATATTAATTAAACAAACAAATTAAACAAGTTTCAACATATTCCTCCAACTGGCTCCATCCTTCGCCGTTTCTCGCCAGTTGGTAACAGCAAGGATATTGAGGGATTCTTCTTTTCAGCGGAGTCTTGGTCGTCCTCTTTTCCTGCTTCCATCGGATACGTTATCGAAAACCTTTCGCGCTGGTTCAATTTCATCCATTCTGATAACATGGCCTAGCCAATGCAATGCCTAATTTGATTCGGCTAGCTATGTCCACGTTAGAATACAAATTATATAGCTCTTGGTTCCAGCGACGTCGGTACTCGCCGTTTTCTCTCGAATATTCCCAGGTGTTTTTCATCCGCTTGCGATAAGACCCAAGTTTCGGAGCCATATGTCAAGACAGGTAAAATGAGAGTCTGATATAGCTGGACTTTTGTCTGGTGAGAGAGGGGTTGTTCCTAAACTGCTTGCTGAGCTCAAAATAGCATCTATTTGCAAGCACAATTCTCCTAATTATCTCCAGGCTAACTTTGTTGCCCTAATTCACTGCGGATCCAAGGTAGACAAATTCACCTACCGCTACCCAATTAAATCGGTTGTCAACGTTCAAATGCGGACCATGTCGAGAGGTTTCTCTAGTCGTTGACTCCATCAATTTTGTATTGCCCTCATTAACCCACCTTCGCTGATACTATTTCGATTCTTGAAAATACTCTAGTAACCCCTCGCAAATTTCGCCCAATGATGTCTATGTCGTCAGCAAACGCTAGCAACATATGGCTTTTGGTGTTAATGGTCTTGTTCGTATTTACTGCAGATTTTCTCATTATCTCCATGAAGTTGTTGAAGAGATTGCACGAAAGTGTGTCGCCTTGTCTCAGTCTTCGCTTGGTACATAATGGTTCAGTGAGGTCTTTCCCCACCCACCTTCACTACTGATTAGGCGGATCAGTTTTGCTGGAATCCCAAGTTCAGACATAGCTTCATACAGTTTCCCCGTATTATGCTATCGTAAGCAGCTTTGTAATCGACAAAAAGGTGGTATTGTATGGGTCTTTTCCAGGATTTGGCGTAGCGTGAATATTTGGTCAGTCGTGGACTTTCCTGGTCTAAAACCACACTGATAAGGTCCGATCAGGTTTTCAATAATGTGCTTTAGTCTTTCACATAATACGCTCGACAAGACCTTATACGCGATGGATAAAACCATCTACACTATCATTACCTGCTGATCTTCAGTGGAAGAATCAGTGTAAATCGTCGTACCATGGCTTATCCTTCTGCGGTTTTTGATAGCCAAGTTCAGTCCTTGAAGCGGTTTCCAAAGAATGAAGATGTGCTTCTACTGCGCATCTGGGTCTTCGGGAGGGGGTATTATCCCTTAGTAGGAGAGAAACCTTCTGTCGATAGGACATTGATATCTCCGGTATTTGTAGCTTGTCAATTTCTATTATTCCTATCTAACTATTCCTGGGTTCGGCTTCGTACGTTTTTCACCCTACTCAGTCTTGTGCTAACTTTCGCAGCCACCAGTTATTTATCCGAGTCGATATTGGCACATCGAATCACACGTACATCCATTACATTAGAAGAGTGCCTACCATCTATTACCAAGTGATCAATGTGCTTCGTCGTCCGCTGATTAGGAGATATCCCGGTCGCCTTATGTTTGTCCTTATGCTGGAATCGTGTGCTACTAACTCTTTCAGCAGCGAAGTCTATCAGTCATATTCTATTATCTGAGATAGTATCATGTAGACTGTGATTACCGATGGTTGATCAAAAGACACTTTCCTTTCCCAATAGAATAATGTTCATGTCGTGGTCAGGGCAGCGTTCATATACTTTCTCCAGACGCTCATAAAATGATTCTTTGCCCTCATCATATTTATCCTCTGTCGGTGCGTGCACACAAATTAACGAGATGTTGAAGTATTTCGCTTTGATGCGAATTGTGGCTATTCGGTCACTCACCGGGTTGAACCTTGAAACTAGGTGTCGCAGTCTCTTGGTAGCTATAAATCCTCACCCGAATTCATGCTTTCGCTCATGTCAGCTGTAGTAAATATCTCAGTTTTTCTTTCTGGTGCAATATTATCCTGTCCACCGCATTTCCGGGATCGCTGTGATGTCAGCTTTATATTTTCCGAAGACATCCGCCATTTGGAAAGTGGCACCAGTCCTGTATAGCGTTCGCACATTTCAGGTACATATCCTCAAATCGTCCTTAGGGATATACAAGAAGATGTGCATAAAAATAAACAACACCTGGTAGACTATAAACAGGAATTTTCAACATCAATTAAACAAAACGAGAATGAAATAAAAAAATTGATGGAGGCGTTAGAAAAAAGGTACGAAGAAAGGTTAAAAAAAATGGATACTGTTCAAAAATCATGCGAAAGAAATGTTGAAGAAGTTAAACAATTATATGTTAATGTAAATGAATACCAAAACAACAACAAAGAAATGTGCAAGTCGATAGAAGAAAAGAACACAAATATGTGTAACGAAATAAAGAAGGTATTAAAAGAAACCAATAAAAACCAAACAAAAATGTCATATGCAGACACGGTAAAAAAAACAGTGTTACCAGATGTGAACAAACAGGTGCCACTAATTGTAAAGCCAAAAGAAAAGCAAGGAGTAGAAAAAACAAGGGAAGCACTAAATGATAAAGTTGATCCAGTTAATTTAAAAATTACTGGTGTAGAAAATAGAAGAAATGGAACGGTTGTAATACAAAGTGAAAATAATGAAGAAAGAGAAAAAATAAAAAATGCAATAGAAAATGAATTAAATGTTGGATATGAAATTATGGTGCCCAAACCAATAGAACGTAGAGTTAAAATTACAGATATGACTTTTGTACACGAAGAGAAAGAAATAATTGAGAAATTAAAAAAGCAGAACCCAAGTATATCCAATGCAGAACTCAAAATAATTGAAAAATACCAAATTAAAAGAAATAACAAAACAATCTATAATGTGAAAATGGCAGTCGATAACGAAACATATACAAAAATGATGGAAGCAAGAAAAGTAAATATTGGATGGGAACGATGTAGAGTGTTCGATGGAACAGATGTTACGCAGTGCCTTAAATGTAGAGGATATAACCATATCGCAAAAGAATGCAGAAATCAAGAAATATGCCTGAGATGTCATGGACAACACAAAACAAAAGATTGCAAGAATACGGAACAAAGAATGAAATGTATAAATTGCGTGAAAATGAATAATAAACTTAATATGGATTTAGAGGAAAATCATTTTACAAATAATAGAGAATGCCCCGTTTATCAAAATAAATTGAATTTAAAAATGCGAAGAAATGGTTTATCAATTTAACAATCAAAGAATATAAGTGCTCTATACACAAATGTGCAAGGCTTAATAAATAACTATAATCAAGTAGAAATAATAGCATTAACAGAAAACCCGGACATATTTATTCTTACGGAAACACATATAACTAAAGATGTCGAAGAAAATGAAATAACATTACAAGATTATAATCATATTGTGTCGCTTTCTACATCTAAAAGAACAGGCGGAGTCGTTATTTATATAAAAAAAATATGGAAAGTCACTAAAATTATTGAAAAGATAGACGGTGTTAAATATTGGATTCTAGTATGTTAAGCTACATGCCAAGACAATCAAATGATAATAGCTTCAATATACAGATCACCTAGTTATGGAGAGTCGGATTTTTGTAAAAATTTTGAAGAAGTCTTAGAAGAAATCAGTGATTATACCTGTAATATTTTAATAACAGGAGATTTTAATATAGACTGGTCGAAAAATTCGCAATATAAGAATCAAATGGAATGCAGACTAAACAATTAGTTACTGAATATACAAGAGTAACAAAAAATTCAAGTACTATAATTGACTTTATAATAACAAATAACGCTGATATATCAGTAAAGAACAGCAGTAAATAAAATATCAGATCACGAAATGATAAATATCTTAATCAGGAGTGAAAATAATAATCATAATAACATAGACAGTAAAGAAATGGAAATTTTTAAGTACAACAAAGAGACATTTAACACAGAGTTAATTAAAAATATGGCATATAATGAAAATAAAACCATCCATGAAAATGTGAATGTATTCGATAATGGCCTTAAAGAAACTATAAAAAAATTTACCAATAAGCAAATTATACAAGAAAAAAACAATGTAAATCGATGGTTTAATAATGAAGTACGTTTAATGAAGAAGGATAAAATAATTAAATATCAAATGGCAAAACTGATGAACACAAATCTGGCATGGACCAATTACAAAAGAAAAAGAAATATGTATAAAGTTGAAATCGAAAACGAAAAAAATAAATACATTAATAATAAAATTAACAATGCATGCGATCAAAAACAAATGTGGGGAGTGATCAAAGATCTAGTAATGAAAAAGACGCGCAATGTGATAAAAACTGATATTTAACCAAGTAGAATATAATCAGAATATAGATTTGGCAAGTCAATTCAATAATTACTTTGTAGATAGTATTAAAACAATAAGAGACTCAATAGAAAATGTGCAATATGAAAACCAAATAACTGTGATAAATTCTAAATTCCAATTCCGTGCAATAAACATTTTTGAACTTAAGAATATAATTATACAAATGAAAAATAAAACAGACTGCGATAAAATATCCAATAAAATCATTCTTGATAACTGGAACGTAACGGGAAACATACATAAATCATTGGAGACAGGCGAATTCCCTGAAAACTGGAAAAAACTATTATAACACCAATTGAAAAAGTACCAAAAACAAATAAATGCGAAGAATACCGGCCCATAAATACACTGAAAACCTGTGAAAAAATTTTGGAAAGGGTTGTGAAAGAACAATTAGAAAAATATATAGAGATTAATTCGATATTGTCAAAGTATCAATCAGGATTTCGTAAAAAATACTCATGTGAAACGACAGTTAATTATGTAATAAGTAAATGCAAAAACATAGAAAAAACAAAAAAAGTGATGGCCATATTTCTGGATTTTAAACGAGCATTTGAAACAATTGATAGACTAATAATGGTAAAATAATTATATATGTATGGAATACAAGGTACAGAACTAAAGTGGTTTGAGTCGTATTTGGAAAATAGAAAACAAATAACAAAAGTTAATAATGTACTATCAAATGAAATTGAAAATGATTACGGTGTACCACAAGGGTCAATTTTGGGAGCTCTGTTATTTATTATATATATCAATGATATGCCGAAGGTATTAGATAGAAGTGAAATGGTGCTATATGCAGATGATACTTTAATATACGCGGAAGGAGACGATGATGAAAGTTGTAGAGAAAATATGTACCACGACATCAATAAAATTAACACACCTGGTTAAAAATGAATAAATTAAAACTAAATGAAAACAAAACAAAAATAATCGAAATAAATATGAGCACGGAAGCAATATTTAAAATAAATGATAAAATAATAGAAAAGGTTGAACACATAAAATATCTCGGTTTTATAATTGATAAGGAGTTAAAATTTAAAGAACATATAGACTATACATGTAAAAAATTGGCAAAAAGATCGGATTTTTTAAAAGAATAAGAAATAAAATATCAAAAACAACTGCAATAAACATTTATAACACGATAATTAAACCACATTTTGAATACGGATCGACGATAATATATACATGCTGTAATGACAGTCAGATAGAAAGAATGCAAAAACTCCAAAACAAAGCAATGAGGATTATACTTAAATGCAATCGATATACTCACATCAACGAAATGCTTAGAGAACTAAAATGGATGAATATTATTCAAAGACTTAAATTCAACACTTTAATTTTTATTAAAAAAATTAAACAAGGTGATGCTCCAGAATATCTATGTGAACAAATAAAATACGTTGGAGAAGTTCAACCGTATGGATTAAGGAACACAGGAGATTTTAGAATCCAAAGAGTCATGACAACACATATGCAGAAATCCCTTTTTTACAATGGTTTTAAATTATTTAATGATTTACCGAACAATATGAAACTTGAAAGAAACTACAATGTATTTAGAAAAAAATATACAAATTTTGTAAGATACCATGTATTTGTATAGAGCTTACAACAATTGTAATAAGAGTGTAAATATTATTTTGTTTGAATATTCAAAGTATTTTTAATACTAATAAAATAAAATAAAAAAAAAAACAGTTAGGGGTTTCGTTGTCCATTATTTTTTTCTCTGTGTATTTTCATTGCCTATATAACGGTGGCGGAAGGCAAACCCAGTCCACCGTGGTTTGCATTTTACCTAATGGCAGGATGAGCATGTTTCCGATAAGCCATTGCCATTTTCCGATAAGCCATTGGACATAATGCGTGGAAGTAGTGAGCTACTTGAACTGCCCAATGAAGGAATCATTTCTGGCCACTCCCAAGTGAATGGCTATCAGAAACTTTCCACCTCTAAAGACAGTCCCATGTCTATATATAGTCTTATATTTTACTATCAATTCGAGTTGCTTACTTTACGGGGTTTAATCACAAACTGAACTCTTCGTTCCAAAGACCTCAGGTATTTATGCGATCTCACCATACTGAAATGTAGTTATCTCATAGATAAATAAAGAACCATAGATGGTGAAGGATAAGTGGTGGCGCCTGAGAGGGCAAATTTCCTGGAAACAAAAACTATTGAAAAAACTATATAACTATGCTTTTTTGCCTTTTCTATTGTAAACAAATATCAAAAGCGATATGCTTTTCCATTATTTTATTTATTTATTTGAAATTCATTTGTAATACACAAGCCTCATGGCCAATATGACATATTACAATTCTTAAGTACCTGAATAAAATAAGTTCATTAACAATTAAATATACATATATAAAAATTCATTAAATGTTTATATAGAAAATAATACAACCCCACAAGTAGTTGTAACCTGTTGGCTCCCCAGCCATAATAATGTAAAACAATAAAAAACATGACAGTCCTGAAAACGAGCAACAACTCCAAACTGCATAAAAAAACAGCAAATAAACACGTGAATAAGTATAAAAAATAAAAATAAATGGTTTCTCATTACATCCCATGAAGCGACTGGGGAGAACTTCTCACAATCACTGAGCTGTGCGCTTTCCAGTTTTCACTCACTGATTGGGACCTACAGTTTTACACCGATTCCGAACGGTAATTTTGAGAAGCTTTTTCATGGCTAGATACTCAATAGTGTCGCCGTCACTATGCGAGGTGACCGCCGCCGAAAGAAAATTTGAAGGTGGTCAGAGCCGGGTTCGAACCCAGGATCTCATGTACAAGAGCCGCGCACACTAACCATTGCACCACCGACGGTGAATAAGTATACCAACATTCATTTCATAGACGTGAAAAATATTCAAAAAGTTTTGATCGAAATACATTATTCGAGTAGGAAAAAAGCCGCAAGCCATTCGGTAGTTGATACCAGGTTCGGGCAATATGAATGACAAACGATTTCTCAAATAAGGAATTATATATTCTCGGTATTACGATCTGAGTTCGCCTAATTAGTGAGAAAAAGAAAAATTATTACGCAAGGGCTCTAACTTTATAAAATAATAATAAATTTCTGTACTCAACGAAATTTGAAAAAGAGCATCCTAAAATCCCATTTACAAACACGGATATGTGATCCCTTCTGCGAACATTATAGACAAAACGTGTAATTACATTAACAGCTCGATTTAGTCGCAATAAGTTTTCAGCATTAAACAACAGAATCGAAAATAAAATTATATTTGAGTACTTTTTCGTCGTAGCCGAGTGAAAAGTGGTCGTACAGAAACAGCATGTGTCCTCTGGTGAAAATGGTGATAAAGCAAATGAATCATCTATGGTTTTTATTTATCTATATTTATCTCTAGCGAATTCAAGAACCTTGCAGTCGTTAGTGTTAGTTATCTTTCTACTAATTCATGAATCCATCTCTGGAATAATCTCGACTAGTGGAGAATTATCGTAACTGAGGCGAATTCATGCTACTGGTTTAGCGAGCTGGTATGTTGTTACAATGCATACTTTCAGGCGCAGCATTAATCGCCCTGTTATTTACATAATGTTAGTCTGGTCAATAAGAGTAAGTAAAACCTTTTACTTAATCGTAACAATATGTATGTCTTCATGAATATGTGTATGTTTACATCTTTGTATATTAATGGCGCTATTGTCATCACACATATTTTTATCATGTTCTCTGTTTTATCACTGTCATTTAACAGATCTCATTATTGATTTGTATTAGTTGTTATTTATTTTTAAGGTTGCTAACAGTCTTTCGCTCTGTAAGCTAACACGGTAGTAAGATTATTTGACAAATCACTGAAAAACTCTTTTCGAATTTGAAGCCTGATCAAACATAACTCAAAATCACCTGATTACCAATTTAAATAACCAGTCAAAAATTGGATAACAGTGGCAAATGCTACAAAAAATAACCGGTATTCATACATTTATCGGCTAATCGTTACAATGCACCAAACTGACGCCATTTGCAAAACAAAAGTGAAGCTATAAAATACAAAATATTTAATGAAATTGGAGAATATTTGAGCAGAAATAAAGTTCTAACTGCATGTATAATTTGAATTTTTATTGTTATTTCAACTAGGATGGTGATTATAATTGTTCACACTAACAATTAAACAAGCTTTGTGTTTCTTTTCCTTGTTGGTTTCTGTCAAAACCATTAGTCAGTTGATCATAGTTTAAATGCCCAACTTTGGCTGTTTAAACAGCAATTAACTATTAACCTAAAAAATTAATTCAAAGTTTAAATTATGTTTGATCGTTGAACAAAGATGATTTCCCACTCAAATATTAGGCCTCTAAACCCTCTAAGTCTCTCGGTCCTGATGGCATCTCGATGATAATGCTGAAGAAACTCGGACCTATAGGGATTCGATTTCTCGCGCCCACGCTCACTCTTTCGGTATGCCATACCGGACGTGTGGAAAACCGCTCGGGTTATCCCGCTCCTAAAACCTGATAAACCCGCTAACCAGGGAGAATCTTACCGCCCGATTTCCCTCTTATCACCCGTAGCAAAGGTTTTGGAGTCCCTGCTCTTGCCGACCCTGAAAGAGCATTTTCAGCTCGCCAATCACCAACAAGCGCATAGCACTTCGACGGCGTTAAACGAGATAACTACCCATATCACCAATGGCCTCAATCAGAGCAGACCCGCTGAACGCACAGTAGTCGCAGTTTTAGACCTGTCTAAAGCTTTTGACAGTGTCGATCACTCGATCCTGCTACAGGACATCTTGAACTCGTCTCTCCCAAATACTACCAAGCGCTGGCTTGGCAGCTACCTCAATGGGAGGCAGGCATTTGTAGAGTTCAGGGGCCAGAATTCCCGTTATCGCAAGATAAAAATGGGTGTGCCACAAGGAGGAGTATTGTCACCTATACTCTTCAACATTTATCTTACGAATCTTCCTGCACCCCCCAAAGAGTTAGTATTGTGTCGTACTCCGATGATTGTACTATCTCCTCAGGCGTAAATGTAGACGACATATGTGCTAGGATTAACAGCTATTTAGCCACCCTTACTAGCTTTCTGCAGGAACGGAATTTGCAGTTATCTCCGTCGAAGTCTTCTGTGACCCTTTTCACTTCTTGGACCAAAGAAGTAAGGAGAGAGCTCGACATCTCTGTCAATGGGGGGTATATACCCACAGTGCGTAACCGCAAAATACTCGGAGTTATTTTCGATAATCGCCTTACTTTCACTAAACATGCGGATTACATCAGAAGAAAAGTCCACACCCGCAACAAGGTCCTAAAGGCCGTTGCAGGGACAACTTGGGGCAAGGAGAACGAGACAATTGTAGTGACCTATAAAGCTATGTCGCTCGGTCTTCAACTATGCCGCCCCGGTGTGGTCATCTTTCTTAAGTGATACCCAGTGGAAAGGTCTACAGAGGATCCAAAATAGTGCACTTCGAATCGCAATCGGATGCACACAAATGACGAACGTGGATCATCTACATGAAGTTACTGTCAGTGCAACAACATAATGTGTTGTTGACAAGACAGTTTCTTTTGGCTTGTCATCTGCCCAGTCACCCCAACCATCATATTCTGATTCAAGGTCTACCCCCCCCCCGTCACATCCGGAAGGACATCAGGCGCTACTGTGCGGACATCCAAGACGTCATTCCATCGGACGTCAACAGACTGTCGATAATAGTAGCTCAGAAATTGTTGCAAAACACGGTGGTGTCAGAGGCCATAAATGGCTACTCTTGCAACAGGGTCCTTAATGCACACCTTCCCGCGATTTCGAATAATGAGAGGCTTCTGCCCAGGCACACCAGAACCATTCTGGCACAGCTTAGATCTGGTTGGAGTTCTATTCTGAACTCATACAGATCAAGGATAATCCCAGGCACCTTAGATCAGTGCCCACACTGCCTACAAAGCCCTCATGATACTATTCACATTTTCAACTGTCCTGATAGGCCTACTGACTTACGTCCAGTAGACCTATGGGACAGACCCTTGGAGGTGGCACAATTTCTCCAGCTCCCCACCGCTACCTCCAGTGACACAGGGGATTTACACCTAATTTCGTTTTTTATATCTTCCAGGGACGAACGAGTGGAAACAGAAAATCTGTTACAACAACAACTCCTCCCATCACTATATTGAATACATCTTCTAAACAGGGACACAAATTATTTAACTGTTTTGGTTTGGTCGTGTGTTTTTATGCGGTAAATTAAATAATGTCTGAATAAAAAACGTCCTTTGGAAACTTCCTCAATTTCCTTCCAAAGCACTCACTGATTTTTGACTTGATTTGTACTGCGACTGAATGTCAACAATTTGTTCATGATCTGTCAAAATTTCATCACATGAATCTGCACAGCAAAATGACAAAATTGTATCTACCATGCCAAAATTTATTCACCCAATTTTACAACGGGCTAAAAGAGTTCCATCCGCTCACAGCCTAAGTAATAATAAATAACAACAACAGCTCTTACGGAAGTGATGTTACTTATCAAATGTAGTCGGCAATAACATAAATGAACAGCACTAGTAAAATACGACAAACATAAACATATCATTCGCGATTGTATTGTATACAATATAAATATATATATATAGTTTTATGTGGAAGCCAACAACAAAAATTGTACAACTGTTGTATAAAAATACGACCAAGATTTATTCATTCAGGTTATAGCAGCAGCTGTCAAGTCAACTGATGTAAACACAAGGTGAACATTGCAATTTAATTTCAATTTTGTTAAATTTACTGCTCATAATAAAGATTCATGCCGATTTTTGTTAAACACTTTAATATTTAACAAATTGTTTTCGCAAATAAATCCATCTACTTTATAATAAATTCTTTGAATCGTTGTGAACAAACTAATAATGTAAACAAATTCCGAAATATAAACAAACTTTGACATATTAGGCACGAACATAATGATAACAATGAAATCAGCTGTGCTACTGATATAACCTGAATGAATAAATCTTGAATACGACCAAGTACGACAGCTTGTGAAACCCCCATAGTGTAATAATATAAGTGGAAGCATAAGCCCAGCTGATCAGGCATTTTGTTATTGGGTTGTTTCTTTTTATCATTCTTTGTTTACGTAGTACACTCGAAGTGTCAACCTTGTCTCATCATTTGTTTTGATTACTATTGTTCGTTATTAAACGTTTGAAAAGTGTTGTGCAAATTAAATTGAAATATAAATATAATTGTAAAGTAAATTGTAAATTGATGGTGTAGAGCCATTCTCCACTGGCTCCGTCTTAATGGCAACTGGTGGAGCTTTGTCAAGCGAATCTTCCTTGCCCTCTTTGCTTACGCTGGTCGTTTCACCGCCTGCAGTTTTTTTGATGGCTAAAAATACATAGAAGAAGTAACTAAAATTACCTACATATGTATGGACTTACCGATGGATACTTACCAATTTGGATCTTAAATGCGTTCCAACTTTCTGCCTATTACTTTTTTTTTAATACATGTAATTCTTTGCATGTAATTATTTATTTTGGCGTTTTTCCTTTGCCTCTTCTTCGTATATAAAATGATTTTGACATATCGAGTGTATTGTCATAACAATAGTACAACAAAATTCTGTCAAAATCGTTTCATATTACAACAACACGCCACGCGTCGACTTATATTATTAGACTATGGAAACCCCGAAGTATGTTCTAACAGCAGTGGGAATTACACTAGGTCCGTGTCAACGAAAATTTCACAACAACTGAATACTGGGCTTAGTTATAAGACAATACAACACTGTCTGCGGACATCAGGGCGGCTTATCGGCGTTTAAAAAATCAAGCGGCTCGTACATCTATTTTACCACTCGTATTATTTTTACGGAGAAGTGTTTTCAATTTCAACTTTGTGAACAAAAAAAGGATCGAAACTTGGAATTGTTTTATGGTCCATAGAAATAGTGATGAATCCATTTCATGAACGTGCGGAGTTCTTAAAACCAGGTAATTACAATATTAATTGACGAGGACAAATAGTTTATTATGAATACACATGCACATAGTCATAATATGTACACTAGACAAGATTCAGATAAGGTCATCACCGTTTTATTGTGACAAGCAACACCTTATTTTCGATAGTAATCGGATGAGATAGGTGAACATATTTCGCCTGTTGCTTGAGATCTTTGAAAATGGAAGTTTAGGTGTTTCCTTGATCGAATGTGAATGCACAATAAGGTGTGTCTGATATGCTACTGTCCGGACAACAATGTTTATTTTTGTGAAGGTGTATTCATTGACGGAAGACATCTGGGTCATACATGTATATCTAGAAATTATAAACAAAAGAGTATATTCGTTTTTGACTTGTCTGGCTTTAAAATGACGCCTGTTGCTCTAGTCTGTCCTGAAATATCACAACTTGCATTCATAATTATCGTTCTCAGAATGGTGGGCGGGTGGTACTTTGATATTTTGATAATGATTGCATCTTTGTTTCTTAAAAACTAATGATAAAAACGTTTATTACAAATTAAATGTTATATGTATTACCGATGAGCACAATTTATTTTTCTAAGTGCGGGGTGGGTGCTGAATTCAATAGAGCGGAGAATTTGACTAATTTCGTCTTTCATTCAGAAGGATACATTACATCCTACACTGACTTATGGGGCTTTTCTGCACTCAGATTTGCAAATATATCAAATTCTTGTCTAGCTCAAATGGCACAAACTTTACCGAACACCACCGACCAGCTGACTAAGTGGTATTTATCATAAAATTTAAGTATGTGATATGTTTGATCGGCTTGTGATGCACCTTTTCAGACTAATTGCAATTGCACTCGTGTAATGAAAGTACATTAAAACGTCTGTTTTGTTAGTTTCAGACATGGTATATTTGACATTTAGTACAAACGTACTGTTGATTCAATCTAAACATTTTTTAACATATTTTGTACACACGTGTCTTATGGCTTAGATCATTTAAATTTAAACGTGTCCTTTGCGATCTGTAGTTAAAGAAAATGTTGGACAAATTTTGGATTCTTTTAATAGTCAGCATTGACTTTTTTTTTTACTATATTTGTTGATACCAGTTTATACTAAATGTAATACAATATTCTATAGCTCTATAGGCTGAGCTTAGCCTAAATATACTGCTATACTGTTATATAGATTTCAAATCAGAAACATTCCCCACAGTTGTTGTGAACATATGGTTTCTCTTCCTTATACTGTACGGAGGCAAATATATATTGTTATCTTCTAGATGAAGTCATACATAAATGATTACATAATACACAATTCACGTCCCCATATACCGGACACTCTTTCTTAAAGTATCTGAAAAAGCTTAGGCATGCCCACCATATTTGATCCAACAAAAAAAAAACAATTTAAATAATTTTTATAGAAACAGACAAATACACTTTAATATTGCTATTTAGAAAACAGACCTATATGATCCAGGATATGTAATATGCAACATGGACGCTGCTGTTGATTTGCCTAAATGCATTTTGTACATATATATGTATATTCCCATTACATCCCATTCAAGGATGCGGGAGAGTTCTCACAATCAGCGAGCTGAGCGCTTTGTAGTTTTATCACTGATTGGAACCTATAGTTTGGCACCGACTCCGAACGCTATTTTGAGAAGCCTTTTTTTATGGCCAAATAGTCGATAGTGTTGTCGTCACTAAGCGAGTTGACTGTCGTCGAACGAAATGTGAGGTGGTCAGAGAAGGGATCGACCTAATATTCTCATGTATAAGATTCGGGCTCATTAACCATTGCACCACCGACGGCCACGTGTCGACATTGCAGTAAACTGATGAGAGACTAGGAGTTGGATCAATTAACCACGTTTGACCAATAATTACAATGACACATTTTTACAGTACTTAAAAACACGAAATTCAACTTTTTCTTTCACAGACAAAATATTTTTAAGCTTGACTCAATAAAATAAATTAAAACCAAAAGGACAACGAGAGTGCAAAATCGTCTTTATAATTTTTCTTTTATTCTGATCTCAATTGTGGGTATTATGCATATTTTGTTTACCCACCACACAAGATTGATAATTAACAACAAAGTACATATGTACGTTCAAAGTACACAAAACCACCACAAACCATATTGCACTTTTATCGCACGAATACACCCGTTGGTATTCTCCAATTAACTAATTGAATACTGTTTTGTATGGGGAGAAGGAGTTCATTTAAAAGTAAAAGCTAAATGAATGAATAAGCGAGCTTGTAGAGATATTTTGTAGTTCTAATTTAGGATTTATGATAATAGAATGAACTTTTATTAACTAGTTTATTTTAAATATGTCAATTGCAGATGACGAAGATATTTTAGATGGTACTCAC
Source organism: Phaonia tiefii (assembly GCA_963931995.1). Taxonomy (NCBI): domain Eukaryota; kingdom Metazoa; phylum Arthropoda; class Insecta; order Diptera; family Muscidae; genus Phaonia; species Phaonia tiefii. The sequence goes on from OZ008371.1 coordinate 12,444,742, forward strand.
AGTTTGTTAACTTCTGCTAGCAGGTCAACGGATAAACCAATCAAGAGCAAATGTAGAAACAATATAGTTTATTGCCTTGAAAAGTATCAAATTACCATACTTTCAACTGAGTATGGCATAGGGAACATTGATTTAATGCAGGTAACATATTTTCCCCCAAATTTTAATAATGTATTAATTTCAAATGGTTGAAAATAACGACGAATAGAAACACGACCGAATTCACTTTAAGAAAGTAAATAGGCCGCACAAATTACATGATTTTTTAATTCATAAAATTCCAGCAAACTAGTTTGTGTACATATTTTATTGCTAAATAGAAACGTGGTGCTAATACTGATTTCAAATATAACTCCCTTCTTTGTTGCAGATATCATCGCATATTGTGTAGTAAATTTGACGTTTTTAAAGGATTCATTTTTACAAAGACAATTTCATTGCCGCATTCGTACCTACAACAAAGTTGCTGATACGTAAGACGTTATCGTTTGTTGGAAACATGATTGGCCCCAGTAGTAAAATCAGTAAAATTTTACTCGGACTCCTAATAGTCCTGATCATTTTCTACATATATATGGATGTCCAATTGTACCTGCGTATACAAAATTATCCTTTAGAAAGGAATTATCACTTTAATACAACCACCGATATACCTCAGCGTGGCGATGTAGCATCGTATGAATCGCAAACGTGGCTATCGTGCGACCTTAATCCCCTATGTCATGTCACCGTGAAAGCAATTTTATTAGATCATACAAACCACTACATATTTGCGCCACTGGCAACGATTTTTGACAATGTTATTGGGTTTTCTAGATCCTCTTTTATAACAGCAAATATGATATCATTTTTTCACGTTGGTGTGGCGTGCGTTGCTGGCAAACTGGTTGCCTCCGACAGTCTAGGATATCGTCGTCTAGGTGTGGTGCTTTTTCAGTTTCGCACCTTCTTGGATGATCTCGATGGCCATGTGGCACGTGTGAAGAAGAACATCCGAGGAGAACGTTCCGAAGTGGGCACAACTGGCTACTATGTGGATGGCCTTTGTGATGGTTTAGGTTGCATAGCTCTCATACTTGGAATATTCTTTTACTTGAAGAATAATCCACCCCGCCGTGGTTATCTCCAGTTACCTATGGTCGATACTCGAGTATCGGATGCCCCCACAAAGACAAAACTCAAACCCACCACTCGCAAAGTTGCCAAGAAGGTCATTAGCTTCACAGGCCAATTGCTACTCAGCTCGACAGCTTGGAATCGTTACATTGCTGTCTATCAAAATATGCTGGAACGCAATGACGTCACCGCCACACAGTTAGCCCGCCAACAAACCGTCTTTAAATCCACGTGGTTCTTCTGTGTAGCGTGGCTTTGGCGCATAGTCAATGTACATTCATTGCTTCATTGCGTACTTCTCAGCATATTTTGTGACAAGCTATGGGAATTCCTTAAGGCCATCCAGTACAGTGGCTATGTTATACTACTCATATGTATATGCATAACGGAGATGCATCTGCTGGAGGCGCATAACTTTATCTATAACTCGATGGGCAGCAGTAATGTTACATCGTTTTGATAAAAATTTAAACATTATTTTTCTTTTCTTTTTATGATTCTTGTTCTTAATATTTGATTGATGTGTTATATATAAATGTACGTGTGTAAAAAAATGTATTTTGGATAAAAAAAGTAAAATTAAGTGTATGTATACATAATCAATGTTGTTTGTATTTGCATAATGCCAGAGATTAGAAATGCAACTACTTTCAAATTTGAATTCGGTTGTGTTTTTTTCTTTTGGGGGTTGGGGGAATTATATACATATATTTTTTACTTCAGTATTTAGATGAATTGGGTTGGAATACAAAAGGGGTTATGGCTCTCGTAGAGTCTATTTACAATCCTCTTGTTTCGGCGGCTGAGAAGTACTGTTTCGGTAAAAGCGTATGTGATCCAGATGGTTCCAAAATAATCGTAAGTTATGATATACCTTAGGTGGAATTGTACTTGTAAATTTATTTAAAATCGTTCATATCAATATTATTGTTTTGTGTTGTAATGAATTAAATTGTGTTTAAATCGTGATTCTTGAGAAATTTACTGGCTTAGAGAACCATTTGCAACATACTACGATAGTACCAAGAGAAAAAGGTAACCTCGCAATGATGTAGAATAATTACAATTACTTTCAATTATAATTTAGAATCTTACGGAAGAATGCTTGTTACGAGAATTTTTTCTCGATCCTTTACTTACCAAATTTGGTATAATCATATTGGACGGCATTCAGAAGCGTTGTGTTTTAACAGACACCATCATGGCACTGCTGAAGAAAATTACCCGGAAACGCTCAACTCTTAAAGTAGTACTTGTAACCAGTCCTAAAGACGCTATTTTCCTATCAGAATATTTCAACGCCTACAAGGAGAAGATTCAAGTAACTGATAAATGCGTCATACTTTCCATCGATGAGAGTACTATGAAACAAGAAATTTTCTATCTTACATCAACTTGTGCCGACTATATTCGACAAACTGTTCATACCATAAGAAATATACACGTCAAACAACCTTTAGATGGTGATGTAATTGCCTATCTCGCAGACGAAGATGAAATATCCAAAGCAACGGAACTGCTTAAAGAGTTCATAAGTACGGAAAGTATAACAAACTTGAATTACTTTAAGTTGTCCCAAATGAAGAACGACCAGCAAACCATTTTCTTTCCAACGACAAAGGGAAAACGGAACGTTATATTCTCAACGGAATTGTATCAAAATTCAGTGACCCAAGACCGCATAAGCTATGGTAATAAAGAAATTATCAAACTGATACTATTTTTATTAATGCATTTGTATTTTCAGTAATCGATTGCGGTTTCATGCAATTGCTTTGGTACGAAGCAGTCAATAATCGAAACCATCGTCTAATTGTACCCGTTTGCAAGTTCACTTCTGCTTTACGAGCCAAATGGCGCAATAAATATAAAATGGCTAAAGTTTTTCGTTTGTATAAGAAGGATGACTTTATTCTATTGCCTGACAGAAGTGCTGTAGAAATGCGTAGGTCCGAGCTATCTGCTATGGTGTTGTATTTAAAAATACTGGCTGTAGATAATATATTACGATTTGACTTTCCTTCGGCACCCCCAGCCAATAATGTTTTGGCTACTCTAGAAAGCTTATATGCTTTAGGTAAGATAATAAATAAATAGCATATCGTTTATATGTATATGCGTAACGATTAAACCATTTTATTATCCCTACATATGACAAAAGGCGCTGTAGATGACCAGGGTCAATTGAATAATCGAGTGGGATATTTTTTGGCGGAATCTCCATTTTCTCCAAACTTGAGTAGATGTTTGTTTAATTCATTTGAAATGTGTTGCTCAGAGGAAATTTTAACTGTAGCTGTAATGCTCCAGGTTGAGCCTGTTTTCAATATAACCACCAACAACATGGCTGATCGTCACAAGCAAGTTGCCAAACGAGCATTTGAAGCAGCTGAAGGCGATTTAATAACGTTGCTTAATGTATACAATGCATTTGTGGAAAATTCAAAAAGTAACGATTTTTGTCGCAAATATTATTTGAATTATCGCAGTTTAGTGCGAGCATACCAGCTCAGACAACATTTGATATCGTCGCTGTTAAACAGATATAATATACGTCTTCGTTCATGCCAAGGAGATGTTGATAAAGTCCTACGCTGTATTACCTCTGGATTTTTTATGAATGTAGCGTATCTTCACCCTTCGGGTACATACAGGGCTTTACGCTGTGGCACTGAGCTTTACATACATCGTGACTCTTCCATTTATTCCTTAACTCAGCCAAAATATTTGGTTTATTGCGAGCTATGTGATAGATCTAAAGTATTTATGCAAAACGTGAGTGTCATCAAAGAGGAATGGCTGGATGAAGTGGCCCCTCACTATTATAAGAGAAAATAGAAATTGCATCTACTGTCGGCAATTTTTTTTTAAACGGATAGAGATATTTAGTGAAACCTGCATTTAGCTTAGAACGTAAGTTTTAGTACACGATTTTCAATTGTAACATTTTTTGCAAATAAAACAGAGTGCAGATGTTAACGGAATTATTAAATTAAATTCTAAATTGACGTTTAAGGTTTTCTTAAAATCTTCGGCCTTAAAATAACGAATTTTAAAAGCCTGAAAATTGGCAAAGTTGTACCCATACCTAAGAAGAAAAACTCAACTGACAAGGGAATATCGGCCAGTGATTTTATTACCTATAGTCGAGAGACATGAAAACTAATTGCAAGAAAGATTTATGGGTCGATTATCTCAGCTGCGTTGCCAGTTGTCGAAAAGTTATTACAATGGCAATTGACATGAACAGAAATTCAAGGAACTAGAGCAGAAGATCGTACATAAGTTTAAGAAAGTCGAACAGGACGTGGATGAAAGATTCACCGAACTGGAAAGAAAAAATCAATGATCTCCAGTTACAAGAAGGGTCAGTGCGAGTAATATTTGAAGGTTTTAGTAGGCTGAAAGCTCCCAGTTTCGATGGATCTACCCCATTTGATGTCTTCAAATTCCAATTCGAAATGGATAATCATCTAATCCGATTTATTTCAACTAGCATCGCTAGGATATGTAAGAAGTCTCACAATGAAAGCTCGCTGACTAAGAAATATATCGATATAGATGATTATCCAGTAAAACGAATAAATTGATTTTATTTACATGACCTTAAGCCGAACTAATCACTACAGTGTTTTATGTTCTATATTATGATTTTGAATGAATAAAAGTTAAAAAAAAATAACATAGTTTTAACAAATATTACTTTTATTGACTATTTTACAACCTCATGAGGTCGGACGTCTTACACATATTAATTAAACAAACAAATTTCAACATATTCTTGCAACTGGTTCTATCCTTCGCATTTTCTCGCCAGTTGGTAACAGCAAATATACGGAGGGATTCTTCTACCGGGTCTTTCCAGCGGAGTCTTGGTCGTCCTCTTTTCCTGCTTCCATCGGATACGTTATCGAAAACCTTTCGCGCTGGCTCATCTTCATCCATTCTGAAAACATGGCCTAGCCAACGCAAATGGCCTAATTTGATTCGCCTAGCTATGTCCACGTCAGGATATAGATTATATAGCTCTGCGTTCCAGCGATGGCGTTACTCGCCGTTTTCTCTAACAGGCGAATTACGGAGAATTTTTCTCTCGAAAACTCCCAGGTGTTTGTCATCCGCTTGCGATATGACCCAAGTTTCGGAGCCATATGTCAAGACAGGTAAAATGAGTCTGATATAGCTGGATTTTTGTCCGTCGAGAGAGGGCTTTGTTCCTAAACTGCTTGCTGAGCTCAAAATAGCATCTATTTGCAAGCACAATTCTCCTATTTATCTCCAGGCTGACGTTGTTGTCCTTGTTCACGGCGGATCTAAGGTAGACAAATTCATCTACCACTTCATAAACAAATATAGATAATATATTACTTACTTAGGTAGCCTCAAACAACCCAGAGGGGCCACGGTCGTTACAGTATTAGGATTACATGTTTCTCTAACCGGCTCGATCTCTACCTTTTCTCTCTCAATTGGTAACACGAAGCTCTCGCAGGTAATCTTCCACCTGGTTGTTATATTTTTCGATGTCCTTCGAGTACGTGTTCGAACACTTTTCGCAGTGGCTCATTCTGATCCACTCTACTGACATTGACATAGCGCTCGTCTTTGCTTCGAATAACTACGTCGATGTCGGGATACAGCTCGATGCTCGTCGTTTTATATTATCGTTTTATATTATTTTTCGGAGCATTTTTCTCTCGAAAACTGATGTTTTAACTGCATGCGATATGCCACAAGATTCTGCTTCATAAAGCAAGACAGGTTGTATGAGAGATGGTCTTATCTCTGAAGTGCTTGCTTAGCCTGAAGTATCACCTGTTTGTAAGCACAATTCTCCGTTTGTTCTGTTCACGGCACATCCGAGGTAAATGAATTTGTCGACTACCTCGGGTGGATGTTCTGCTGTCGAAACCTAAAATGGTTTCCCATTACATCCCATGAAGTGGCTGGGGAGAACTTCTCACAAGCAGTCAGCTGTGCGATTTCTAGTTTTTATACTCACTGATTGGGACCTACAGTTTTACACCGGTTCCGATCGGTATTTCGAGAAGCTAGCAGCATAGACATTTATATAAATAAGAATAATAAACTATCAATCGTTTCTGGAAGTTGTATTTATTGAAATATTCAGAATGGCCATTTTATTTGCTACTTTGATTAAAAAAATAAAACAATTGTTTTTTTTAGAATTTATGGGTGTTTTATTAAATGCAATGGTAATGATTCTTTAACTTTTACGGCTTTCTTTGTATGTGTGTGTGTCCAACTCGTTCAACTATTGAAAATGAACAGTACGTTCGTGTGACGCAATAAATTGTGTGTTTAATAAAATTTGACAAATATTTTACTTGCTGATGTTTCCGTTTTTACTTTGAAAGCGTTTATCTTTGTTATATTCTATATATGCCATATGTGCGCACTTTTAAAGTAAAAATGTTGTTTTATGTACATAATATGTGATGTTTTATTAGTTAGGCGGATTTCGAGCATTCTCGCTGCTTGGTATGTACATAGGTACTGCAGAATTGTATGCAGAAGGCCGTTGGTATGTATCGTCTGCCACTCCATTCATGGCGAATTCATCAACCTGTAATGATGGGTGGGCACATTGGTAATTAAAGATGTGTGAGGATCTTTTATGTTAAGTTGTGAGTAAAAAAGGTGATCAAAAAAGTATATTTTAAAAAATATAGGTATTTATTTAACATGTATGGGGTCAATCAAAACTACACAACACAAAGTACGACAATAACAACTGAAAAAATCTTAAATGGTGATAAGTTCGACTAATATTCAATACATTTTATCTTACAATTTTAACACACAGCCCTTATAATTTTGTAGATGCTTCATTACCACTGTACGACATATATTTTAATTTAAAATAGACGCCTATTTGGGTATAGAACCTGTTGTATTAGATGACGTGCATTGAAAATGCGAGGAAATCGTTTTTAAATTACATGGGTATTTGTTAAGTTATATAGTTTCTGATGCTAAATAAGTGTTAATAAAGTAGGAAAGATATATCATTTTACACAGAAACAAAACTTTTGTTCGTGAGAAACTGATCGGAAACTGATCGTGGTCGGTGGCGAAACTGATCAAAATTTAAGCTGATGGTGATTTTGGTAAATAAATAATGGTTGCCTTCACAAAGGCTAACATCCGAAGAATATTTCGCTCGCTTTTTAAAAGTTAGCATTTTCTTTCTTTATGCAATTGAAAGCTAAAATCAACACAACCACAGAGTATCAGTTGACAAGTTCTCGTGAAACATTCTCACCCTGCCACTTGTTGTAAGCGTAGAAGTTGCAACATTGTTGTACTCAAAAAATGTTATAAAATACAAAATGCAGATATCTCAACTTAGGAACATTCAATGTGATTATAGTTTATTCATTATAGAAATATTATACAAAAGAATAGGGGCCTGGCGGCAAATCACCGCTCTCGACGTCGAGTTCACGTGCATGTAGAGAACATTTTCGACAGCTAAAAAAAAACACCTGCAAACTATTCAAATGTTGCATTTACGAACGTGCTGCATATCAGATGCATCTCCGAACAGGCCCTAGCTCTTTTATTGGTGTCAGTTTTAAACAGTCTACGAAAAATTTTAATTATGCAAAGCCCCATAAAATGATCTATAGTAGGCTTCGAGAAACGAACCTTTTTATGGGGCATTGCCCGATAGTGACGATCTACTGAACAATGTGGAGAAATATTCTTTGTGTTTTGCATAGTAAACTTTATAGGTTGATCCCTGTTTTTTTTTTTTTTTTTCATCAAACCAACACTCAGGGGATGCCCCCTATAAATGCAGTGCATTGTGTTGGCGAAGGAAAATTGAGGTAGTAGAGGGTGGAAAGAGGGAGTAGCGTCTGTTGACATTTGCCTTGAATGTTTGTATGTCACAATTGGTGGGAAATACACTAGCCGGAAGTTTATTCCACATACGGACTGTACGGCTGAAGAACGAATTTTCTCTATAGTGTATAGTGCGGTCAATCGAGGAACACATACTGTGGAAATATCGATAGAACAGTGACACGCAACCCACATTTCGACGATGCTCAAGGGAGGCAATAGAGTTGGATACCCTATTGTCCCCTATTAACACCGTCGCTCTCCTCTGGACACGGTCGAGAAGCACCAAAGAAGTCCTAGGAGCACCTGCCCATATATGGGAGTTATACTCCATCTTTGGCCTGATGTAGGTGGTGTAGATATTGAGAAGATCAGATGGAGTGAAGTATTTCTTGCACCGCTTTAAAAAGCCTAGACACTTGAATGCATCTTTCGACACTTCAAATACATGTTTTGCCCAACGGACATCACATTGTATTTTCATGCCCAGAACATCAAGAGCGTCTGATTCATCAATATCCACACCGTCCATAGACAATGACGACACTCCTGGGCCCCACTATGTAATTCGATTCGAAAATTAAAACTATTCGAAAGTTCTTTCCGATCCGTATTTGAAATGGTACCATGTACAACTTTCGGATTGAACAAAAAGTGTTACCAATACTTTCGGAAAATGTTTGTTTTTTGGTTGGCAACATCTCATGTCAAAATTATATTTGGTTTGTTATTGTTCATAAATAAGTTTTAGAAATATCCTAGATAAAGTAAATTAGGGGTCCTGGGGTTAATTATTTCATTGGAAGGGTAAGGAAAAAAATTACAATTTCTTATTATTCACTAGTTTTAACCATTTCGCCCGTCCCTAGTTCCATACTGGACTATGCCTTTTTGCACCCTATTCATATACATTGAACATTTACAAAATAATGCGACTTCGGCAGCAGTCAACGACATAACCACATTCCCTACATTCAAAATTCATTTAGTGAGTGAAAAGCATTACTGTCGTTATAAGTATATGCGGACTATCTCACGAAGGCTCTAATAAACGAAGGAAGAGGCAGTGGCACAAAGGCACTAATACTATGGTTTAGTAATAGGAGATTTTTTTGTCGTCTTATTTAGTGCACGAATTCCTTAGAGTCGCTGTTTTCCGAAGGGCACGACAATAAGTTGAAAAATACCATATAACAATGAGTAATCAAATTTTTTAAAAGACATTTAGCCATTAAAATAAATTTTTGCTACAAAAAATCATTCTTTTTCTTATTGTGCATAAAAATTCCGTAATTAATAATATAAAGTTTGTCTATTTTTTATAAAAATCAAATATTTTATATCTTTCCGCTATCTCAAAAGCAACCGAATAAGAATCTCAAAAATCGAGTTCATTTCTGTTCGAAAATCGAGATACATGGTTCAATCTTTCCGTAAATCGAAACTAGAATCCGACTTTCGGATTCGAATTCGAGATCCATGGTACCAACAATTCGGTTCTGTTAAATTTTTCTTTCGAATCGAGTTACATAGTTAGGGCCCTGGATCACCAATACGTTTATGCGACAACAAACAACACTGGGTCTTGCCCATTCTATTCTTTCGACCCCATACAACAATGGACACCAGATCGCGGTCGAGTTCAATCTTCTTGAAGACTTGGCCTACGATCGAATGAATAAGAATGACAGAGATTACTGTCTTCGCAAAAGAGTAGATTGGATTCACAGTCAGACCCAGGAGATCGTCAATGAAAATAAGAAAAAGAGAAGGAGAAAGAACAGAGCCCTGTGGTACACCTGCAGTCAATTTATGCTCGTCGGATGAAACCCCATCTACAACAACTCGTATAGTGCGATCTCTGAGAAAATTCGATATAAATCGAGTGAAGTTATCACCGACACCAAAAGCAGCGAGCTTTGACAAGAGTGCACCGTGCCATACTCTGTCAAAGGCCTTGGAAATATCAAGAGCCACTACCTTACTCTCACCAAGCCGGTGGATGGACCGACTCCACTGTTCCGAAAGGAACGCCATCAGGTCTCCAGTATATCTCATTCTACGGAAGCCATACTGCCGATCGTTAAAAAGGTAATTGGACTCAAGATATTACACTAGATGGTGGTTAACCATGCTCTCCATAACCTTCGAGAGCGCAGAACAAATTGCAATTGGGCGGTAATTTGCAGGGCTACTTGCATCACCTTTTTTAGGGATTGGCTGGACATTAGCAACCTTCCAACGCGCCGGGAAGACTCCGGCACGGTATGCAAGGTTGAAAAGATTGCGCAGTGGACACGCCAGTGTCGAAGAGCACCTACTCAAGACCAGTGCAGATATGCTATCCGGGCCCGGGGATTTACCTACGACAAGATTCGCAAGAACCTTTTTAACTGCTCGCGTTCGAAAAAATATCTTGGGCATGGAGAGATACGGGAGATACGTAATTGATCAGTACAGGGTATGTTCCTATCCCTTAAGTTACTTAATTATGAAATCTGGTCATATCTTTAAATAATCCAGAAACTATTTCAGTTTTTTTTTTCTAAAAAAAAATAAATATTTTTCGCGCAAATATTTTAATGTTTTAGAAAAAAATTTACAGAAGAATTTGTTGACCAGATTTTTGTGGCGCAACCTTCTTAAAGGTCAATCGCATTTGATTGACCTGTTTTAATCACCCTGATAAGAACAACTTGTAGATTAAAATTAATACTTTACCATTTGTCGTAGCATTTGTGGATCTTGGCAAGATCTTTGTTGTGTTTGATGAGCCTGTTGTTGTTGTTGGGAATGTTCGTCTTTATTTCTGCCGGAGCTACTTGTTCCTCTCTGTATTGTCCGATCTTCGTAACGTGTTCGCCCTTGCGAAGCCATAGGTCTATTTAACGTACTATTAGAGTTATTGGGTGAATGGGCTGAAGCACTATGGGAGTCTATGAATTTTGTTAGGAAATCCTGTTCCTTCCAACCGTGCTTTTTGTAAACATCGCGCAGCTCGTGATGCTGCCACATTGTAAACAGAACCTGACTAGCAAACTTGTTGACACACGATGTGTATTTCTGACGCTGATTAGTAATGTTCATAAGACGTTCTACACCGCCGGCGTCCAAAAGGGATCTGGAGAATTCTGCATTTTTCTTGATAACCTCATTAATGGTGGCCAGTACCGCTGTTATGGTATCATCGGAGGTATTTTGATCATGCTGGGGGTTACCTGAAGGCAGTTTTTGTACTAAATCCCGCATGGCGTACTTGCCAATCAACTCCTTGTTTCGTTGATCAATGGCCAAATTTCTTAGAGCTGTAGCAACAGCACACACAACACGATCTACTTCCATTCGTAATAATTCAACTAATATTGGTAAACCCTTTTCCTTGCGAACGGCAGCTCTTATATCTATACTTGGCTGCCAATAGCAAGCCGAAAGATTTTGTATTGCACCTGCTGCCGCTTCAAGTGTTTCCGGGTTTGAGCAACTTTGCAATAAGGCTAAATAATATTGCACAACTTCTGGCTGCCACAGATGTTCGTATCCCTTCAAAGGCCCTCGGCTGGCTTGGTCCGATGAGTTCTTTGAGGATCCAGATTGAGCTGCACCATCATTTTGCTCACTTTGAGCCTGGGCCTTCTTCTTTTTGCTTGTACCAAAGCAACCAAGATTTTCTCCTGAAATCGAAAAACATAATGTTAAGGTTACATCATCCATATTATGTTATTTTCTTATTATATTCACCCTTACCTTTGGTCGAAGTCGAGGAAGCTCTAGTGGGAACAGACATGGGCTGTTTATCGTAGTTGGGATCCTCGACTTCTTGGCAACGATACGAAAGATTGCGTAAAATACAAACGCAGTTCTCCACGGTTTTATTGCTAATATTGTTCTTTTCAATGGCCTGTCGCACTACGTACAACAAACATTCCACCAAGTGGTCACAGTTGCGCAGTTGTGTTCTTGCATATTCCCCGGCAGAGCTGACATTACGCAACACTCCCGATGCATTGCGGAATACTGTAGAAAAGCATGTTTCGCCGGGACATACCGGATCCCAGCCAGAATGTGGATGTATAATATTACTGACGACAGCTGCGAGACATTCATCAATAATAAAGCGTTTAATGTCTTCACAAGAAGACATATTCCAAAGTACACCAGTAACGAGCTCCCTTACTTCAGATTCTTGTGTGCGACACAATAAATTGACCAAAGCTGCTAAACCGCCCGCGTTTTTAATTTCACGTTTATTTTCATCATTTTGTCGTCCATAAGAGAGATTACGCAAAGCTCCACATGCATTCCTATAAGTAAATGCCAAATTCATAGGAGTAAACAACTTTTCAAAGCAAATGCTACTTACAGAAAATTCTACAGACAGTAGTTAGTTATCTTTTGAAGAGAACGAATTGGGGCAATAAATATATACGTACTTGTAGATCTCAGGTGCCTCATAGGACAGCAATCTTATCAGCGGTGGTATACCACCCAAAATACGAGTTCGTTGTTTGATTGGATCATCCATGTAGCACAAGTGTTGCAAGTATGCTGCTGCATTGGCTTTAATTGCATTGTTGGGATTATTCAAAAAGCTTATGACTTCCGAAAGATTTGGGTCGCGCCACCGCATAGTGGAACAAATATCACTGCAAGAACCGTCCACGATTTCATCCTTGACTCCGTTACGCATATGCTGCGAAACAATACCAAACGAGCTAATGGTCAACTGTGACATTTTGTTCTGAAAGTCTTGGGCGTCATCGAAACCCTGCGGAGGGAGGCCTATAGCGCTAGCGATCTCAGCACCATTGCGATTGTCATCGAACATAGGTGGCCTTGTCACATATGCATTTGATTTGGCACTTACCGAAGGCATAACATAGTTAGCTTCTGAAACATAACCATAGGCTACTGGAGCATCTTCACCATACTGCGAGTCTGAGGGGAAAGACATTACAGGATTCATGCCATACTCGGCCATTTCTTCGTACTGTGTCGGCTGTATGTAACGCAAATTTGGGCCCATCATGCCTCCTTGATCTGGCTGAATTCCTGCGGCACTGTTCAGTTCCTGCACGGAACTCGTTAAATTACTCTGGGAGCCAATCATCTTTGCCGAGGCATGATCTGTGCGATACGAGCATTGCGAGCCCATGCGACCTACCGACATACCTGCCGAGCCTTTGGTTGCATACAATGATGCAGCGTTGGGGTAAACCGTGGTGTATTGACCGTACTCTTGAAGAGCAGCATTCTGCGCCTCAAAGTCGGCATCCTCGCCAAGGCATACCGAAGGCTCCATGCCGCTAAGCAAGTTAAACCCGAAAGCAAATATGACTTCTACTCACAAAGTAGGTTTAGAGTGCTGGCCTAAAGAAATTGCAAACATTTTTGATTTAATATTTGTCCACACTTCCAGATTTAGAGAATACCAACCTTTCTCTTAAATTAAATTAATAAATGTCTCCCATTAATCGCCAGTTTGAGACGCTGGAAAGAATAAAAATCGTAAGTGTTAGAATTTCATGTCGAAGTATCTTAATAATGAAATTAACATGTCCGTCTGTGAAGATTTGGGCGTAAAACGTCAAAAACTTTGCAGGAAGGTATGACGGATAAGAGGCAGCCGCAGAAGCGACGACTCGAATTTACCACCGTACAAGTGTTTTTTACCACTCTGTATGTATATACATGTGAGTGAATGTGCGTACATTCATCTATACATAGTATATACGTTGTACAACATTATTGATTTTTTTATTCCAAAAGGCCGAGCTAGCAGGCTGTCTTAACATACATACTTATATACCAGCAGATAGGACTCTATGTAAGTACAAAACATACAAATATATATCTGCTCTGACATTATTGTTATACATATACGGCGGCTGCGGACACGAAATATTTCCCAAGTTATAAACAAAAATCATTTTACATTTTAATTCTATAACATAACAAAATTTTCAAATTCCCGTGAATAATTCGTAATTGTAGAGTAGAATAATTCATAATATTCAACTTTCACTGACTGCAGCCGAAAAAAAGTCAATTGTTTTGACCGCACCTGTACGTACACACTAGTAGCTACATATACGGCAAGTTATATACGAATTAAAAAAAACATCCACATCAGAGGATAAATATCCCCACAATAATATTGTTATATTTCAAGGAATCCTTTTGATTACAGTTTGCTTCGTTTAAATGTATATGTTTTCCATTTTTACTGAATTTTGTAAGCAATATATGCTGTTTTTATTAATCTTCCTTTTGCTATGGAAATTTATGTATAGTCTTTAAAATACACAAAGAAAATTTTGTGAGACGCCAATTACTGTTCAGCGAGCTGTCAAATATAAATTGCCAGGTATGTTTATAAGACTGTACGGAACTGCCAGGCTGAATATCTGACTGTTTTTAATATTAGCCACTTTTTGCAACTTTTGGCCATGGTACAAATATAATGGTATATCCAGTACGACAACAAATACAACAAGGCAAAAACAACAGGCATTTTGTTGTAAACCAAATTGGAAAAGAAGCCAATCAGAAAATGATTTGATTTTATTTGATATTTTGAATGTGTTTAAGTATGAAAATTAAAACGTTTGTATATGATTTTTGCAGAGAAAGGATTTCAAAAACAGATAAACAAATATGAACAAACTTGGACGGACGAAAGAGAAAAACTCACTCAAGCTCACTCAAGGAAAGAGTTAAAATCAGCTGGGATGGTGCTTCTATAATTTTTTTTGTAAAGTACTATGCTTTTGGCGATGTTTCCAAACAGGTAATAGGTTTATTCCCGTACTTTTTTCTGAGAAAAACACAGGCGAAGATTACAGCATAAGGGGGATTATAAATGTCAAATTCCATACAAAAAACTCTATTATGCCGTGTTCACGCTGCACAGTGGTTCAGAATAAATTTCCAACAGCCAAAATTCAATATATTTTTATCTAGTAAACATTTTTATGTTCTGAAAAAACCCGATTATAGCCAAGGAGCCAGGGACTCAATCGCACAGTGGGGTATATTTCAGAAAAATTTCCAAAGTTGCCTACTTTTTGCTTTTTTCGATTTCTATGAATAGGAAAATTTTGTTTTTTTCTATTTATGTTTTCATTTTATTTATATTTTATAATATTTTATTAACATATTTTGACATTGTTGTTCGCAATGCGTACAAAAAATTTAAATTTTTGTCGCATTACAGGTGTTTACTATTTTCAAATTTATTTCAAAAATTTTGATATCTCTTTTCGAATTTCTTTAACGGTATCTCATTCAGTTTTAGAGATATTGCATTCAATTTTTCTGATTAGTTTGCTCTAATATAGCGGCTAAGTTTTATGTAAACCAATTCCTGTCGGTAGTACCAGATATTTAGGAAAATAAAGTCTGGAAAAAATTTTGAAATTTTTATTTTGGACCACCAGAACTTCTTTACTTCAAAAGCGTCCACTGAATATGATACACAGCTGGAAAGGCGGATCTGTTCCCCAATTTCGCAGTGTAACTTTTGCTGCCGCCCGATTGAACACAAACAAGACTGTGATAATTTAATGAAAAAATTCAGATTTTTTAGGGCCTAAACGTGAATAACTATTTTTTTCTCAACAGCTTTGAAAAAGTAGGTACGCAGTTTAAAAGGTGATAGAATTCTCTTTCGAATTTTGGTACTTTTTATTGCCGGAGTTATGTCCCAAACATCCAGATATCTTTCGGATAGTACGATACCGGACATGACCAAACTTATGGGTATGGACTGGAATAAACTAAGGAATTTCGTGAATAGCACCGAATTCCTATAAGGGACATAGTGAAGTGAAGTAGTAGGATAATCTTAGAGCGCACAACAGGTCGAACTTAGCGGCTTAAGTGTATGTCTTTACTGACATGGGAAGGTTTAGAGTGCTCCTTCTGAACACTCAACACCACGCCCCTCTTTTCGAACTAACTAACTAACTAACTATGTCCCAAACACCCCTTACAACAAAACTTTTAGCATATAAATCGAATTCCTGCCATTGAATTGCCTACAGGTGGTACTGAAATTCAATATTATAGTGTTTTTATAACTGAATACTAATAAAATTCGCCTAAATAACAGCCGTGGACCAATTTCAACTCTAGTTAAATTTTTGAACTTAAACAATTCTTGAAATAACTCCAAGTACGATATTCCAGCAGCATTTAAATATAAATGTACCGCGGTGATTCGGTTTTATTTTATTATGAGAATATCAATATATGAACTAACTAATACAATAGCCCTTTTAGCCTGCAATCACCTGCCATTTTTTGTAGGCCAACTTATATTTATGTTTCTCATCAAAACACAACAAATTTTAAGTAAGGTCCTACCTTGTACTAAACAACCCCTACTTACCATTTTTTCCATCAGACATAATAAATAAAGTACACAAAATTCAATAAAAGATAACAAAAATAAATTAAATTTCAGTAAGTAACGGAATCTGTCAATGAATGTAGCTGTCTATATTGGTTATAAAATACACGTGTGTACTTTGTGAAATTTGGTGTTCTCGTGCTACTGGAAAAAATATATATATTGCATTACAAATTTCAATAATAATTTAAATTTATACTTCGAACAAAAAATAAATTAAAAACTTCCATTTGTGTACTATTATTTTATTTTTTTTTCTACATATTTTGAGGTATTCTACAAAGAATGGCCATCAAAACGGAAGTTTTTTAAATTGTCTTCGAGATCCGTTTTTTTGAAATTTTATATTCCGACAACTAATCGAATTGTATTTATTTTTTCCTCATATTTCCTCAAAATAAAAGTTCATCAAGTTTTTAAAATCGTCCTCGAGACCCGTGTTTGGACCCTGTGACCCCCATGGGTCCGGCCGATATTTTTTAATTTTTGTTGTTATATTTTACTCTAATTTTAGTTTTTTTTTAAATCGAAGGCGACAAGATTTGCTGGTGCGCGGCCGTCGTAGATAATTTTTTGAAGTTAGCGTCATTTAAATCTCATATCCAATTTTCCAATTCCAATTTTGTCAAATTTTGGAGTGGAAAATCATCTTTACAGATTATACATGCTCCGTTTTCTATTATAGGACCATATATTTTTCGCAGCATTTTTCTCTCGAAGACTCCTAGTGATGATTCATCAGCAGGCGATATGAGCCAGGATTCACCGCCATAAAGCCAGACAGGTTGAATGAGAGTCTGATATAGTCGGACCTTCGTTTCTCAAGAGAGGGCCCTGACTCTGAGGTGCTTGCTTAGCCCGAAATAACACCTGTTTGTAAGCACAATTGACAACGACATCGAAACCAATATTTAAATTAGAAATGGAAATCCAAATAAAGAATTAGTTGCAAAAGTACTTAAAGTATGAAGGTAGATTAGGTTAGAGTGGCAGCCTCACTTTTGTCGTGAAGTTATACAAAAAGATGCAATTTTTTCTAGTTCCTTCCGTTGAACCACTTTGTTTGCTTTAAAAAGCTGAAGAGCTGGCGATTCTGCCTGATTCCCTAACTCCCCAAAAAAGTGAGCATAATATAGCCTGCCGCCTTCCAGAAAGGGGGGCAAAGACACAATATTCACAATATTCAACCTCCTCTTCGTCAACACAGGTTTTGAAAAAGTAATTTTTCAAGACTTTCAGTGCCGTCGAGTTAAACAGTGACGACAGACGATAAATGGGACGACCGGTCTCGATAACGATAGCAGGGTATAAATGCGTATCAAATTTAGGCGGAGCCACATTAGTTTGGAATGTGCATAGCCCGCTACTAGTCCCTGCCATAAGGGCACAATTTCTCAAGAATAGCTTGTAAGTTTCTAGAGGTATGCCCACATGTTCTAGTTACTAAGGATAATGTAAGTCTTGCAAGTTTATCTGCCTTGCAGTTCCCTGGTATGTCCTTGTTTCCCGGCACCGAAATCAGTTGAATATTAACCCTTTGACGACCCCAGGCAAGTATGTTTGTCTTATCAGGTATAAGAGCGGGTTCTTATTCATGAAGAGATTCCGTAGCCGTAATCCTTGCTGTAGGCCTGCTGTTGAGTATACAGTAGCCTGTGATCAATGTTGGCCCTAAGATAGCTATCGAGAAATCTCTCGTAGGTTTTCAAGAGAAATTATCCTTAGGTCCCGTATGGGACGGTTTCCCCGCTTTAAGAATGAAGCCAACCTTAGTTTCCGTCCAGTTAAAAAGTATGTGTGCCTGCTTGATACATCTGGTGTAGAACTCTTTGAGCTAGGGCACCAGTCTATCAGACACTTCCTGTAGATCCTCCGGCGCGACATTTACGGGTTCTATGGACTTGAAAGGTTCGAATCTATCCAGGATTTATTTTTAGCTTTCCTCACGCTTGCACTGCTTGAGGTGTTCTTTATATCCATCCCAGCCCTGTTGTGCCCTTAAAGAGCTTTCTACAGAACTTCCTCAGGTTAATCAGATGTGTCGACATGCGGTCTGTTATGAGCAATTTAATTTCAGGTCTATTTGGGATAGACATGTTGAAAGTGTATCTAAACTTTCCCCAGTTCGCCCCAAAAAAAGTTGACAACTATAGGAAAAAATGTGGCAAACCATTAAAAGAATGTTTTGTATTATGTAAAAACTATAAACTAATTTAATTTATTTTGGAATTCAATGTAGATTCTTTCTAAAAAAAATTATACAGCTACCATTCTGATTTTTACATTTTAAAGTTACGAAATGGTCTCAGCGACCACTTTTAGAAATACCCCCTATTTTGGATCTGCGAGTTAATTATTTTATTTTAAGTTAATTTTTTAAGTTGGAAACCCGAAAATCGTAGTATTTTTTTGATGTGTTAGGGCAATCTATCAAAGTGAACACATGCAAACATACAGCGTTAGCATCACATACGTGGTTGTTGTTGAAAATAAGTATGATGGTATTGATGTAGCGGCAGCGAACAAATAAGCAGGTCGTCGTCGCCAAAGAGTATTGTGTAGTATAGAGATCTCATGGAACGAATTGTATGACTCAAAAGCAGTGTTGCCAGAAGCTGTAAAAAAAACAGGCCAAAAAAATGTTCAATTTGCAAAAAAGTGCTAAAACAGAAATTATCAAAAATTTTTGTACTTTACGTTTTATATTCAATAAAACAAAACATTTTCGTAGACCATACATATTCGACCACCCTCACCCATAGGGATGGGGGTTTATATCTTTTGATACGGAAAAAGTCAACGTATAGAAGGAGTCATACTAGACCTAATGTATCTGTGGACCAAATTCGTTATGGGACGTTTTAAGACTTCTGAGCCATGCCCGTCTGTCTGTCTGGCTGTTCAACATGTTAACTGTCGTAAACCTTTACAATGAAACGTTGTCGTTGGCTTTATTTACCAAACTTTGTTTGCGATTGATAGTGGGTGTTATGACCACACTCCTGGCACATCCCATGTAAATGTTATTGCTAATAAGATAATATTTTGCACATGTCGCTCTGCTATTGAATATGGGCAAATTTGCGACGGGTAACTGAGAGTTTGTCGGCTGCGAAAATAAAAGTATAAACCTTTTTTAATGGAACTTGCACCCAAAGGATAACTATAGTTGGGGGCATGTTTACGTGGGTTCTCCCGACTGAAATATCTGTAATTTCATTTCTGGAATTTGTTTATAAAAACGCTATTGGATTGTTATATCTAAAAATAAATAAATGGTTTCCCATTACATCCCATGAAGGGACTGGGGAGAACTTCTCACAATCACTGAGCTGTGCGCTTTCCAGTTTTCACTCACTGATTGGGACCTACAGTTTTACACCGATTCCGAACGGTAATTTGAGAAGCTTTTTCATGGCTAGATACTCGATAGTGTCGCCGTCACTATGCGAGGTGACCGCCGCCGAAAGAAAATTTTAAGGTGGTCAGAGCCGGGTTCGAACCCAGGATCTCATGTACAAGAGCCGCGCACACTAACCATTGCACCACCGACGGCCGATTGTTATATCTATTAAAATTTTAAACTCGTACTCAAATTTTATACTTAGTATAAAATTGTATTTGTTGAAAATAAATTGTTTTGTTAAATTTTTTTTAGATTAAGTGGCACATTTTTGAATAAAATATCATATACGAAAACCCTAAAATTAGAAAATGTATATCATTTAAAGTCTAAAATTAAGAAGCCACATTCAAATGTGGAATACTCAACCATATAAACTCAAAAACGGTTAACCAAGTAATCACTTTAATAAAAGATATTTCCATTTCTTAAACTTATTAAAGTAATTAGACGTTTGAACCGTTTCGGTTCACTATTCGGTCCAATTGGACAAAGGGATGTGGTACCTCCTATAAAAAACGCTTGAAATATTATGCAGGACAACGTCTGCCGGGTCAGCTAGTGATATCTATATCGTCAGCAAACGCGAGCAGCATGTGACTTTTGCTGCTGATGGTTTTATTCTTGTTGACTGCAGCTTTGCTCATAATAATATATATTAAGATCTTAAAGAGATCGCACGATAGAGTGTCGCCTTGTCTGAGACCTCGCTTAGTTTCGAAAGGCTCGGTAAGATCCTTACCGACTTTCACTGCGGATTTGGTGTTCGTCAAGGTCATCCTGCAAAGGCGTATAAGTTTTGAAGGAATATCAGGCACTGACATTGCTTCGTAGAGTTTCCCCGTGGGTCTTCTCCAGGATTTGGCGTAGCGTGAAAATCTTGTCAGTTGTCGATTTTCCAGACCTAAAGCCACACTGGTATGGTCCAATCAGGTCAGCGATAATTGATTTTAGTCTCTCGCACATTATGCTTGATAGAACCGTATATACTGGATAAAAGGCTTATTCCACGGTAGTTGGCACAGAGGCTCGGGTCACCGTTTTTAAATATGGGACATAGTAGACTGAGACTCCAATCTCCAATTAGCTGATGCATGCACCTTATCAGCTCATCGCTGCCAGCCTTAAACAACTACGCCGGTAATCCATCGGCTCCTACGGCTTTGTTGTTTTTAAGCCGGACAGTAGCTGTTCTGACCTCATATTGGTTAGGAGAGCGCAATTGACGCCGTCGTCCAAATTGTGATCGACTGTCTCGTCATTGGGTATCTCAGGTACCAATAGCGCAGAGAAATCATCTCTCCATATTCCCAACATACTCTACACATCATTTCCGTCCTTGTCTTTACAGAAGGGGGCCCTGAACCATGTCCATTAGTTCCGTTTTTGACTTTTCGATAGAATTTTCGGGCTTTGTTCTTCCTTCTGTATGTCTCAATTTTCTCACTCTCGCGCTTTCTCCACTGCCGTTTCTTAAGCCTAAAGATACAGTTTCTCTCCTTCCTTTTCTCCCTATACCGCTCAGTCGCAGCTCGCGTTCCAATTGACTGAAGTATTGTGATGCGTGCAGCGTTCTTCAATCATTTGCAATGCGACATTCTTCATCGTGCAATGGTTTGCTGCGAAGTGGTTTTTGAAAACCAAGTACGGTTATTGCGACAGTTTTTATAGAGTCGGAAATGGGTTTACACTGCGCTTCAGGATCGTCATCGGGAGGAGGTGGGTTTTGTGCCAAAAGTTGCGAGAGCTTCCTTGAGTAGGCTTTGGCTACCTCTGGTAATTGCAGCTTTCCGATGTCTAGCTTTCTCTGCGTCGGGTTTCGTACAATTTTCGCTCTACTTAAGGTTGTACGAACCTTTGCTGCTACCAGGTAGTGATCAGAATGTATGTTAGCTCCTCTGATGACTCGTACGTCCATTACACTGGATGAGTGCCTTCCGTCAATTACCAAGTGATCAATTTGGTTCTTCGTTCTTTGATCAGGGGATACCCAAGTAGCCTTGTTGTCTTTATGCTGGAATCTTGTTCCACTAATGACCATGTTTTTGCCGCGGCAAACTCAATCAGTCTCATACCATTGTCGGAGCTGTCAGCATGTAGACTGAAATTGCCAATAGTTGAATGAAACACAATCACCGTGCCTACTTTAACATTACAATCTCCTAGTACAATCTTAATGTCATGGCCAGGGCAGCGGTCATACGTTTCCTCTAGGAGCTCATAGAATATGTCTTTGGCATCGTCATCTTTCTCTTCTGTCGGGGCATGCACACAAATTAGGAAAATATAAAAATATTTAGATTTAATGCGGATTGTGGTTATACGTTCACTCACAGGATTGAACATAGAGACTAGATGTCGCAGTCTGTTGCCAATTAAAAACCAAATTCATGTTTTTTCTCATGGCAACTGTATTATATGTGGCAGTTTCTTTTTCTTGTGCAGCCATGTCCTGTCCATCGCATTTCCTGGATAGCGGTAATGTCAGCCTTATAACTTTCGAGGACATCTGCCAATTGAATGCTTGCCCCAGATCTATATAGAGTTCTCACATTCCAGGTGCATATCCGTAAATCACGGTCCTTATAACGTTTGCGGGGGTCGTCAACAAATAGGGGTTTATTGTTAAATACATATTAACGCTGTGCTTGCATCATTCGAAAATATAGGTGTTAGCTGTCTATAAAAATTAATTTTCTTCACTACTATATGGATCCATTTGGGAGACAAGTTTCTACGGAGTCAGATGAGCATGGAGAACGGTTTCACCAGGTTACCGCCCCTCTCGAAAGTTGGTACAGTGGGAAAAAGACTGTATTCAGTGCTTGCAGATTTGTGTTGCACTTTAATTGTTGAAAATGATGAATAAAATTAAGGGTGGTATTCTATAAGTCGTAAATCAGTCACTTCGCGTTAGTTTTGTCGTTTTGGTAGTTTATAAAACGTTACAGCTGTTCGGTGACTATCTGCGTTGAGTTACGTTGTTTAATGGGTAGTTTATAAAATGCAGCGCAATGTTTTTGATCACTTCATCTGACAAATTGAACACGCCACAGATCTTCGCGTTAGTTGAAGAAATTACAAAATTTATAGAAAAATGTCGATCGAGAATAGGCAGTTGGAAGTATTTTGCATTTCATTGCTTATACATAAGTAGTTGCCAATTTTGGCTGAAATACATTCGACGAATAGAGTTCCAAGTTTTTTTTTTAATAATTCAAAATTATACTGTTTACGCACTGAAATTCTTATTTACAATAATAAAATTTGAAATTGAAAGTTCAAATAAATAATGCGTTGCAAAACTATTATAATTACATTTAAAACTTATAGACATCAGTTGATGTTGACAATAATAAACAAAAGAACCAATACATTACAGTCAATACATACCGCCAAATGGCACGTGTTTTTGAAAAGACAACTAATTTAATATAGATGGGGAAATTTATTGGACATTGAACCCCAAAATAATATAGGTTTTTTACACATTTTATGTGAATATTGTTGGTATTTGCAGTATTATAGATAATAGCAATCTTAAAATCTGTTGATCTACTGAAATAGAGATACGTGTTTTAATATTTTTCATTCACTCAAGATAACTTTTTCTGATCTATAATTGTTTATTTTAGATTGACAACTCTATAAACCGCATATGTCAGTGACAGCAAACGCAAGCGCGAAGTGATATATAAACTACCATTTTTTAACTTTGGCTTTCGCGTTGGCTTTTGCGTTTACGTTCACTTTCGGGACTTTTAGAATACTACTCTAATACTTATAGACATGTCCAAATACATTTAAAGCAATAAATTTTGTAGCTTAATCTAGTAAAGAAATTAAAAAATGTACAAAGGTCTGTAAGGATATAATTCCATAGACTTAAATAAAGGAAATGAAATATATTAAAAATTAATTTAAAACAATAAATGTTGGAGTTTATTCCAGTAAAGAAAGAAGTAAATGTGCGTGGAATTTCTGTAAAAAAAATCATTCGAACAGGTACCCAACGGGATAACACACATCAATAAAAATGTGCACTTGTATCACAAATAAACAAGAACAGCAATGCAGCGTCCACGCACATCTATGAACGCTCATTACTTCGCTATAAACGGCATTCGCGAGAATGCATCATAAAAAATAAATAATCTTTTGTTTATTACCGTTTTTTAATTCTGAGAATCATAAAAAAGTAATTCTGGGGTTTTCCCAAAGAATTCTGTACATATCCTCGAGCAAAATTTTGAAATTCTTTCAGTACGATTACCCGAATTTATTGAAACAAAAAATCAATATTCTTGTCAAAATGAGATACCTTCACTTAATTGCGCTATGCGTACATCTTAATTTTTTCACAGGTTATGTGGCTTTACGTGAAAGTAATAACATTTTTTTGCGGTTTGAATTTTTCATGACTTTTAAAAATACAAAATTTTAATGTTTTAATCAAAAAATGTGTATCCCTTGTCGAAAAGAACAAATTTGATACCGAAGAATTTCATACTTTTATCTAATCATTAATAGATTTCTTCACAGGGAACCTGAATGGAGTCTTCGGCAGTGACAAACGATAAGTGCTACTACATTTGAGGAGCCTGGTATTTCGTGATTATAATGTTATCATTTATTTAAAAGTTACAATGCAATAAATACTTCTTTAATTAGAAACAAAATTTGTTTCTGTAAATATGAAAAAATGAGCTGAACAATTGGTAAGATTGCACATTAAAATTAATCTAATTCACCTACAATAAATTCAGTGCATTGCCCTTTTGGCATTGTGTAAATCTACAAATATGCAAGGCAAATTTACATATTCTTGGTTAACGTAAAATTGCCTACGTTTATTGGTTATGTTGCCCAATTAAATAGCTGACCCTATGTTGCCCAGTGCATTGGCTGATATCAGACCATGAATTTAGGTAATATTACCTTAGGTTTTTTTCTGTGTATGTAGAAACTTGTCTCAAAAAACGAGCCCTAAATCGCAGCCTCTTAGTAAAAATTAAAAAAAAAATTGTAGGCCAAAAAAGTAATGATTCGTAGGAGCCAAATTACTGTAAATCCTTTGACTCCGGATATGTTTTAAATTTTTTTTTTGAAAAACTTGCACAGTGTTATTAATGAAATATTTCCGTTCATTACTTTTAGAAATAAATAATAAAATTTCTTACGAAAACTTCGCAAGAACTGAATACGAGGCTTAAATTAGATAACGAATGGACGGAAGCATAGATAAAGGAAATAAGTAGATATCGCACAGGCGTTGTCAAGTACTACGACTAGGTGCAGTGTTGTCGTTTTGTAACTCTCATTGAAGTTTCTCATAACTTTCATGACGTTTATTCAACACTGTGGAAATTTATACATACAAAAAAAGTATAATTTTCCAGGTTGTGTTATTCGAACAACTAACTTAATTTTTTATGTCGTGTTCCCCAATTTTAAGTTCAAATTTTGTTATTTTGACTATGTGTCTTTTTGTTTACTGTTATTGTTGGTGTTCGTTTGTGTTGAATTTGAGAGCAACGGACCACAAACCAAAAACAAAAGGTACATTTATTTGGGATCAAATGTTATAATTATTGCCTTCAGCTCCATCTTGAAAATATCCCATTGAACAAGAAATTTTCCAAGGCATGTGCGATATCTAGTTAATTCCTTTATCTATGGACGTAAGTACAAAAGAATGAATATACACAGAAAAAAAACCTTGTGTAATATTACCCAAATTCAGTGCACTGGGCAATATAGGGCCAGCTATTTATTTGGGTAATGTTAGCAATAAACGTAGGCAATTTAATGTTGACAAACCATACACAAATAAGGCTTGCAGATTTGAAGATTTACCCAATACAAAAAGGCATTGGCGATTTAAAATGTGAATTTGTGCAAAATGTACAGTGCATTTTCGAGTATATTAAAAGATACAATATTTTTTGTTTAATATATTTTTTAAAGTACCTTTTGGACAGCATTTAATTATTACTACGTATTTATACATGTATATTGATTTTAGGATTATAACCTAAACGTAAAAGAAAATCACATGTAAAACTTTTATAAGTAAAATAAAAATTTATTTACATCAATTTAACAAACTCACATAAAATATCAAAGGCATTCAATATGTTGAGGACGGCACCAATCCTAAACGAATAACAGCTGTCAACGGGTTTATTCGGGTGGCTCTGAAAACCATCGACTAGCCGAAAAAAATTCCAACGTTTCATATGTATCTTCTACAATATGAGGATTAATACGATTTAGCACATCGTATTATGGCCTTTGCCATTGAAGTGATGGCTAACATCAGGCACGCAGGAATATAAGGCGCAGAAGTTATATAAATCAACACAGGAACACGGGAATGCGGGAACGAATCGGAACAGCAGGAACATCAGGAACAATACAAACAGGAAAGTTTAACGAGAAGCATGACACCAGTGAAATGGCAGCAAAGACGGAAAAGTAGTTGTAACCAATGAATATGAAACAGGTCTTGGCCTATCACGGTAAACAAACTGTTTAACAAGAACACCTTGAGGCCAAAACGAAGTATTACATAAAGTTTCAAAAATCTTATCCGGAACCACAACCTTATATGACGAAATGTCTCTGGGTTGCGAGGAATTGAATTTAAAAACTGTAAAATCATTCTCATTAAGTTCCGAATAATGAAATTTAATATAGAATTTAACCTTATCAACTGAGGTTTCAGCAGAAAGCTGGAAATAAAAACTGTTCTACGTGGAGGAACAACAACTAAATCACACATTTTAATCACAATCACCCGACAAAGGCAGGGCAAAAGAAGAAATATTCTGTACTGGACCCGCACCCTTACGATTTATAACAGAATCTGGTGGTTCAACATTCACCACAACAGATGCATCATTGCGATTGATTGAAAGCTTAGTAGCTCTAGTATCACACGAAGACATTTCAGTGGATGAAGGAACAACAGACGATAACGTTTTCGGAGATAAAAGACTGTCCAAATTATCCAAGTTAGGAGTTACTGGTACAACTAAATTACGAACACTAGAAGCTTTTTTCCGTCTTGGGGAGGACGAGATGTCCTCAGGCCATTTAAAAGTATCAAACATATCCTCCAACGATTTAAGTTTCGAACTAATAGAGACAAAATCAAAATTTAAAGTTTGAAACCCTTTCTTTTGAAACACGTCCAACGGAACCCGCTTTCCTTGGCCGTACTTATGTCTAATTATGTCCTTCCATTGAAGCCAGCACACTTCACATGGGCATGACTATCACAAAGCGAACAAGAAAGAAAACCCTCATATACGTCCCTGACCGTACAAACCTTTGCCACACACTCCATTGACATAATATGTCTAAAGGTATGCAATAAAATACAACTAACAACACTAATTTGTACTAACTTTCAAACACTAAACCACGAAATCCTAAAAGTATGCAATGGTATTAACCAAAAACATCCCAAATTTGTACAGAACTAGCAAAACCAAGAGCCGCCAACTTAATTTTTCTGTTGTGCCACCGTCTTCGATAATTTTGTCTCGGCGCAGAGTTTGTATAAGCTAGGAGTTGCCAATTAAAATTTCAATTTAATCTCAAATTGGGTGGTGTAAACGGCAAAGATTAGAGAACAAGGTTATCGCTAACCTAGCCGCGATAAACGGCGGTGTAAATGGGTTATTACAGAGCGATAGTCTAATAATAAATAATAAAGGTCTGCAACGAATAACATTTTCCTGCGTATGTGAAACTCGAAGTCGGATAGAGCAAATACACATACTCTCACTCAGAGCGCAAGCAGTGAAAGAGAAGTAATCGCTTGCTTGGTAAACACCAACGAGTAAGTAGCCGCAGCAATATGTGTACCAAAGAAAGAGAACATACATACATATATGTGAAGAGCAAAGACAAAGTACTACAAATATTATGTTCACTTCACATGGTACCACGAGTATTTGCAAATTATGTATGTATGTATGTATATGTAGAGCAAAGCTGAAAGAACTACAGTGTTGTTGACGATGATGTTTTGCATGAATTTGATGTTATTTAAAATAATTTACCGCCAAGTTCTCATTATTGCACATTTTATTCATAGTGCTAGGAAATAAACAAAAAATATTTTATATTATATATATACATATATATATATGTATAGCCATCATGAGGCTAAGAGAAAAATTATTTTCTAGTTTTTAGTGCATTTATAAATAAAACACTGTAACTTAATTTTTTTAAATTATTTTTTTATTTTTAATTTTTTAGTAAATAAATTTTTAATGTTTTAATTTTTTTTTTTTTTCATGTATTGTCATCCAAATCTGACAGGTGTGCAAAATTTTAGTTCGATTGGTCAACTGCAACTGTGTTAAAAATGAGTTACTAGATTTCAACAATACAGACTGATTTGAACAATACAGACAGACAACAAAGCAAGTTAAATAAAACACTGTAAAAAAACAAAAAAGTTTTATGAAATCTGAAGTGACCTTAAGCTTGAATAATTAGTCAAGAATAATTAATAAAATAAAGGTCGAAAAATTAGAAACAAATTTCTAAACATAAATAAACATATTGTAATTAGATTAGTTTCTAGTACACTGTCCCACACACGGGCTCTCAAGTACAATTTTTAATACAATAATCCATGATTCAAATTTTAATATTCTTGAGATAGAATAAGTATATACATATGATGAATGTAAAGAAAAATTTCAACAAACTTCACTTAATTATAAAGGTAAACATGAAAGGCAAGCAACAGTCAAGAGGTAAAAAAGCAATTCTGAAAAAAAGTCAATTAAGAAGTTTAATGATTAAGTCACCAATACTTTTAAGTATTCAAATTAGGAATAATGTTCCAATCTTCTATATAGAAACTTGTATCAAATTTTTTGTTATCATGAGTTAGTTGATTACACTTTATCGTCTTATCATTGGCTCTTCTGAATATGTGATACAGTATGGGAATGCCCATTCACTCAAACGTATTTCTCTTTCGCACCGAAACTTGATTATTTCATACTTTATGTAATTTTATTTAAAACGGTATATGGTAAACATGGTGCATTTACTCGACTTTTATTCTGTGTACATTCGGAGTGATATATAATTCAGCATATTTAGGATTTTTCTACAAGTAAGAATTTCATTCAGTAATTTCGTTGATTTAATATGTCTTATAATTTTTATAAGTTTTGTTGTGGATTATTTTCCGACTGGCTAATGTTGAATACCTGAAGTTGGTGGTTGTAACACTCTATTCCAACTTGCTCAATAATATTGTTTTTTCTTTTATTTATTTAATTATTTAAAATTGTATTCAAATAATTTTTTAAATTATTTTTTATTATAAAGAGATGGTTTAGTGAAACCTTACATCTAGTAAGCCAGAAGGGTAAAAATAAATATTCCAAGTCTTGAAATATGTCAATATTGAAAAAAACTGTCCAATCAATAATGTGGTATAGAATTTCACATTACCCGCTTAGGGCGATCCAAATTTCACCTTCAATTTTGATGGTTTTTGAGGTAGAATAACTTCGAGTAATATTTTATATTTTCAGTGTAAAAATTTACTTTTACTTTTATTGACTATTTTACACCTCATGAGGTCAGATGTCGTACACATATTAATTAAACAAACAAATTTCAACATATTCCCCCAATTGGTTCTATCCTTCGCTTTTTTCTCGCCAGTTGGTACCACCAAGGATACGCAGGGATTCTTCTGCCCGTTCTTTCCAGTGGAGTCTTGGTCGTCCTCTTTTCCTGCTTCCATCGGAAACGTTATCGAAAACCTATCGCGCTGGCTCATCTTCGTCCATTCTGATAACATGGCCTAGCCAACACAATTGACCTAATTTGATTCGCCTAGCTATGTCCACGTCAGAATACAGGTGATACAGCTCTTGGTTCCAACGACGTCGGTACTCGCCTCTTAACAGGACCATATATTTTACGGAGAATTTTTCTCTCGAATATTCCCAGGTGTTTTTCATCCGCTTTTATCCCAAGTTTCGAAGCCGTATGTCAGGACAGGTAAAATGAGAGTCTGGTATAGCCGGACTTTTGCCTGTCGAGAGATTTGTTCCTAAACTGCTTGCTGAGCCCAAAATAGCGTCTATTTGCAAGCACAATTCTCCTAATTATCTTCAGGCTAACTTTGTTGCCCTAGTTCACGGCGGATCCAAGGTAGACAAATTCATCTACCACTTCAAAATGAAATCGGTTGTCAACGTTCAAGTGCGGACCAAGTCGAAAGGTTTCTCTAGTCGTTGACACCATCAATTTTGTCTTGCCCTCATTAACAGCAAGACCCACCTTCGCCGATTCTTTTTCGATTCTTGAAAATACTGTAATAACCTCTCGCAAATTTCGCCCAATGATGTCTATGCCGTCAGCATACGCCAGCAACATATGACTTTTCGTGTTAATGGTCTTGTTCGTATTTACTGCAGCTTTTCTCATTATTGCACGAAAGTGTGCCGCCTTGTTTCAGTCCTCGCTTGGTACAGAATGGTTCGGTGAGGTCTTTCCCCACCTTCACTGCTGATTCTGTGTTGGTCAGCGTCATTCTACAGAGGCGGATCAGTTTTGCCGGTAATCCCAAGTTCTGACATAGCTTCGTACAATTTTCCTCGTATGGGGCTATCGAAAGCAGCTTTGTAATCGGCAAAAAGATGGTATGTATCGATTTGCTTTTCGTGGGTCTTTTCCAGGATTTGGCGTAGCGTGAACATTTGGTCAGTCGTAGACTTGCCTGGTCTAAAACCACACTGATAAGGTCCAATCAGGTTTTCAATAATTGGCTTTAGTCTTTCACATAATACGATCGACAAGACCTTATATGCGATGGATAAAAGACTGATACCAGCAGTACTTTGCCACCTGCCTTAAAAAGTTCAGCGGGTAGCCCATCCGAACCAGCGGCTTTATTATCCTTAAGCCGGGATATTGCCGTTCCAATCTAGTCTTGGTTGGTGGGGAGGGGGGGTTTACAATCTACACAGTCTCCCACAATCATTACCTCCTGACCTCCAGTCGAAGAATCTGAGTGGAGTAGTGCTGAAAAGTGATCTCTCAAAATTTTAAACACACACTCGTCCTTGCAGGAGAGTAGCCCATTACCCGAACCGTTATTCTTCTTACCCTCTGGTAAAATTTTTGGGATCCAATCCATGCTGCACAATTCGGTATTTTCACTCTCCCTCTCCTCCCACTGCCATTTACCCCGCCTAAATAGTCGGATTTCCTCCTCTCTCAGCCTCTTGTACCGCTCACTTGCACTACGCGTTGTAGCTGACTGTTTCGTTGCCGTACGTGCAGCGTCTTCTCCATCAGCTGCAATGCGACATTCTTCGTCGTACCATGGCTTATTCTTCCGCGGTTTTCGACAGCCAAGTTCAGTCCCTGCGGCGGATTCCAAAGAATGGGAGATGTGCTTCCACTGCGCATCTGGGTCCTCAGGGGGGGGGCATTCTGCCCTAGTAGGATAGTGAGCTCTTACCGATAGGACATTGATATCTCCGGTATTTGTAGCTTGTCAATATCCAGCTTTTTACGTGTTAGGCTTCGTACGTTTTTCGCCCTGCCCAGTCTTGTGCGAACTTTCGCAGCCACCAAGTAATGATCCGAGTCGATATTGGCACCTCGAACCGCACGTACATCCGTGACACTAGAAGAGTGCCAGCCATCTATTAGCAAGCGATCAATCTAGTTTTTCGTTCTCTGATCAGGAAATATCAAGGTCGCCTTATGTATGTCCTTATGCTGGAATCGTGTGCTACTAACTACCATGTTCTTTGCAGCAGCGAAGTCTATCAGTCTTGTTCCATTATCGGAGGAAGTATCATGTAGACTGTGATTACCGATGGTTGGTCGAAAGACACTTTCCTTTCCCAATTTGGAATTAAAATCGCCTAGAATAATCTTAATGTCGTGGCCTGGGCAGTGTTCGTATACTCCCTCCAGAGGCTCATAAAATGATTCTTGATTATAATTAATTAACGAGATGTTGAAATATTTCGCTTTGATGAGAATTGTGGCTATGCGTTCGCTCACGGCGTTGAACCTTGAAAGTAGGTGCCGCATTCTCTTGCCAACTATAAATTCGCTTCCGAATTCGTGCTTCCGCCAGTGTCAGCTGTAGTAAATGTCGCAGTTTTCCTTTCTGGTGCAATAGCTGTGATGTCAGCTCTATATTTGTCGAGGACATCCGCCAGTTGGAAAGTGGCACATGTCCTGTATAGTGCACGCACATTCCAGGTACATATCCTTAAATCGTGGTTTTTATAACGATTGCGAGGTTCGCCAACAGTTAGAGGTTTTCCTCGTTTATTTTATTCTCCGTGTATTTTAATTGCCTATATAACGGTGGCGGGAGGCAAACCCAGCCCACCGTGGTTTGCATTTTACCTAAAAAAAATAAATGGTTTCCCATTACATCCCATGAAGGGACCGGGGAGAACTTCTCACAATCACTGAGCTGTGCGCTTTCCAGTTTTCACTCACTGATTGGGACCTACAGTTTTACACCGATTCCGAACGGTAATTTGAGAAGCTTTTTCATGGAGATACTCGATAGTGTCGCCGTCACTATGCGAGGTGACCGCCGCCGAAAGAAATTTTCAGGTGGTCAGAGCTGGGTTCGAACCCAGGATCTCATGTACAAGAGCCGCGCACACTAACCATTGCACCACCGACGGCCACACCTACCTACTGCCTACCTACTGGATCAGACGCTGAACAAAATGCAGTGTGTTGAAACTGGATTTTGGTTTCATCAATTTTGATCCGCCTTTGGCCAGGGCATAGAATAATACATACCATAGAATAGTATACAGCGATCAACAAAGGAACAACCGAATTTCGTGTTTTTGTGGCAAACTAGTTGTGTTAAATACAATACAACAAAAAAGTGCAAAATATATTTAAATTTTTCAGATCTACACCAAAACGACAGGAACAAGTTAAGTGAACATATTTTGTAACTCCACCTGGTGTTAGGTAATTTTAAATTTAATTGCTCTCATTTCCACAAACCTACGATGAAGAGTGTGAAATGAAACGTCAGATGAGAGAATAAGTTTATTTATGTATGTATTATTCTATGGGCCAGGGGTGTTGGCTCATCCGCCTTCAAAGGACAGAAGAATATAATACCTAATAATCCTGAGACGTATCAGTGATAGCATTACCAATCAGGCTGTCAAAATTGCACCGTCGGTGGTGCAATGGGTAGTGTGCGCGCCTTTTGTACTTGAGATCCTGCGTTCGATCCCTGCTCTGACCACCTTAAAATTTCTTTCGATGGCGGTCACCTCGCATAGTGACGGGGACACTATCGAGTATTTAGCCATGAAAATGCTTCTCAAAAATACCGTTCGGAACCGGTGTAAAACTGTAGGTCCCAATCAGTGAGTATAAAACTAGAAAGCGCACAGCTCACTGGTTGTGAGAAGCTCTCCCCGATTCCTTCATGGAATGTAATGGGAATCCATTTAGTTTTATTAATAAAAAGATTCTTGTATTTGCGTTTTTTATAACATTAAAATGTATAAAACAGGTTAAGTAAACTAAAGTATAATTTTCTTACACAAAAGCTTCTCAAAATAACGTTCGGAATTCGTGTACGTTAGGTCCCAATCAGTGAGTGTAAAAACTAGAAAGCGCACTGCTCACTGGTTGTGAGAAGCTCTCCCCAATGTCTGAATGGGATACACATTTATAAAACATGATTAATTAATACAAAGGTAATTTTTTCTTTTCAAATATTAATAAAATGTATATTCTATAACGAATTATTGTTTTAAGCCCGGGTTTCAGTTTTTATGAAATTTTGGTTGCCATAGGAAGAAGTACGTGTAACATGGTTCGCCTAGCACCCATAGCTGTTGATGCTACAAAGGGGTTCGTCAACGGTTGTTGGGTTGTAATCCATCGTTATCCTGAACAATTGAACTACGTCGGTGTTTGGAATATTTATAATCGTAACAGGATGATGCTGGTCGGATTAGCCGTCCCTTGTTGGTTGTGACAAATGATGTCTAGGTGATTAGTAGAAATATGTTGTTGGCCTACGGCTTTAAGCAGTACATTGATAAAATGAAAGAGGAAACACGGATAATTTCGGATGTATGGTGCTGCCACTATACTTTTCCTTGATCACAATCAGCCACTTCGTTAGACCAATCAAAGAGCAGTAGATTATATAACCTTGTTCAGCAGAAATATAGCTTTCCTTTATACATACATATATGTTATAAATTAATGTTTTTAAATATAATTCATTGTGTAATTGTCCAAAAAACTGTTGAGTGTCTGAAATTATTCAAATGCAGAATAGTTAATTTTATTAGAAAATATAAATATAATGTACGATGAATTTACCAAAGTATGTGTACAATTACCTATTTTGCGTAGTTACATTTACAAAATAAAAAATGTATTACCTAAAATTTTAGCTGAAATTTCGAACATAAAAAATGCCTAAGCTGTATTGTTCATATTGCCGTAGAACCTAGTAAAGGCAATATTACCTCGATTTTTTTTCTGTGCAATAATGTCACCTTTTCTTATCTTCGTACAGAAAACTCATCAAACGCAGTGGACAATATTAATTGCAGATTTTTTTCCGTGTACGACAGCGAAAACTTCATAGAAACTGAATACCGGTCTTAACTTTGGAGCCGACTCACTTCTATCGCAGACGTTAGCAAATGTTGGCCTTAGTGGCGGCGGATATGTCGGTACGGGATTGTTGCGTCGGCTAAGAAACATAGACAGAGGGGCGTTATTGTATCGTATTTCATACTAGTACGTATTAAGAAAACACAATTCTCACTGTCCACAACATAACAAAGATATGCTCTTAGTTTAGTAAATGCAAAAAAAAAATGATTTCCACGATATTTAGTTTTTTATGCTTGCAGTTGAAAATAGGACAACCAAATTTGAAGACGTTGATTTCTTCGACGGCTTCCGCGTTTGGATACCTTACGGCGTAAATAAGAAGTTCGAACGGCTCACATGTCTGTTTGCGTGCCTGGAAAAATGTAAAAAAAAACAAAGATTAAATACACTAAATATTATTAATAAGAAAAGATCATTATAAAATTCGATGAAATTGTAAATTTCAACGTAGATGTAGTGCCTGTGGAAAAAATAATATAAAAACAAGAAATAATTGGAAGTGTATTATCCCTATAGTTTATTTCAGCCATCGGAACTGCATACATATTCTTGTGGTGAGGCGCATACATATGAACGTCTGCTCCTACTGATGGCCGGCGGATGCAAGAAGTTGCTTGTATACATATTTATCCAATCATCTTGTGAAAGGCCTGGGATTTAATCAGGTTAGTTATACGCCTTTCCGCCTTGTCTGTATTCTTATCCGCTTCATCAGAACATGGAGTCTTACAATTGACCTCAATCTTTGTTTTATTTTGCGGGCAATAATGACAGATGCAGGGCAACACAAATTATATTTACCGACATGTGCTATATTTTTAGAGTTTTGCGTCTTCGACATAACTGTGCAGTGCCATGGATATAACGAAGAGTGATTCGATGTGCATTTCTCGTGTGAGTCAAATTTCAGATACTATGCCCAGCAATTATTCTGAACAGTTTGTCGAATCACCATCGAATAAAGCAGAGCTTGGAAGAGTTCAACAAATAACAAAAGCTGTCAACAGCCCACAGTGTGAAGAGGAAAAATCCCAACAATTTTCGAAAAACGAAAGTAGTTCTCTATTAAGGGAAGCCGACGCTGACCCTCTTGGAAACTCTAACGGTGCATCAACATCGCCAAATCAAGCCTCTTTGCACAAGATGAGCTCCCAGTCGTCGTCATCGTCTACATGTATAAAGGATGAGAAAGACATAAAGAAGGAAGATCCCTCTTCATCTCCACAAAATATGTCCCCATTAGACTTCGTCTCTGGCGGCGGGGCCGTTGGTCAATCTGGTAGATGTGACAAAGACATAAAAGCGGAACCGACATTTAATAACAGCTCTACGCCTTCCCCTTTAACTTTTGATAAAAGTGCCACGTTTTTTAGGAATACAACATGTAATGAATTGGAACAACAACAGCGCTCCTCAAGCGTTGGTGTATCAACTCCAGGTTGTAATACTGCTTCACAAATGGATGCAGCTGGCGGTGCTGGTGGAATTGCTTTAAATACCAGCATGAGTCCTAAAATTAAGACAGAAGACTTTGGTTCTAATGTAGCAAATAACAGAAACATGTTTCCATTTAATAGTAATATGCCGAAATATTCACAAAGTTCTGCAATGCCTCAAGGTGAAGCTGCTGGTAATAGTGAACCACCCGATTATATGCAACAACGAAATCACGTGTTTGTTTTCTCTACTCAGTTGGCAAACAAAAGTGCCGAATCAGTAATAGGCGGGCAATTTCCCACGATAATAGCGTATCATTGCATGCAACCCTCTACGAAAATGTTTCTCGAAGACTTTTTCAAGAACTCTGCGAAAACAACAAAATTGCAACGACAATATTCTTTAAATATAATGAATCTTATGCAAGCAGGAGGGTCACCAGGTCCTGGTACACCCCCAAATTGGTTGAATGATTGCAATAACGTGGGTAAATTCCCCCAAAGGTTAAACATGCGCAATAGCTGCGCTGGTGGGGTCAAAGGTAACAGAGGTGGAGAACAATCCCAGTTAATGTCCGACAATCAAACATGTCTCCCTTCTAATGCGGTAGATCCTGCCAATAACAATGACAATATAAACACAAAAACTTCCATGTGTGGTACTAAATGTGAGGAGGACATAGCAAATATACACTCTTCATTGCAAGGAGTCAAAGTCCCAGATGAAAATCTTACACCACAACAACGTCAACATCGCGAAGAACAATTGGCAAAGTTGAAGAAAATGAACCGATTTCTTTTTCCTGAAATGGAAGGTGGCTCTAGTGACTTTCACGCAAGTCAATTTAATAGCAATTCTGGGCCAACTGAGGCAGGAAATTCTATGGGGCATTGTTCAGAGACTATTACAAGTAAAATGTATCCAACTGGAAATTCTACAAAACTATTTGTTTCAGGTCAGCAAGTTGGCCCAAATCTCGACAGTGGCGCTCATTTGGGTGGTAAAGGACACGACGATGTATCGAACGTGAGACTTATGCATTCTATAAAACAAGAGGGTGGAATGAGGATGAATTCTTCGGGCGGCATGTGCGATACAAACATGGGAAATGTAAAGGCAAGGAGACAATCTGATGCTGCCAATGAACGTAGCGGCACAGGTAACGTAAGTAGCCCGGATATGGCACCTTCCTTCAATATGAACAATAGCCCATCATCAGATATGATGTTAGCTCAAGCGGAATGGTCTAAGTTTCATGATGATTTTAAAAACCGGCACTCAACCAATAACGCACCAGGACCGCTGGCTTGCCATCCAAATGCACCTATATCTCGTTCTCTTTCTACCGGTGTTGCAGCATATAACATGCAGTCTAGACCAAATACAGGTCCAAGCCCAACTAATCGCAATAATAACGGCCCACCACCTCCGTACCATCAAACACAGCGATCAGCATCGGTCCCAATAGCTACGCAATCACCTAATAATGCAAGCCCACACAATACAGATACATCTCTACCTTCACCCCAAGCTTCGCGTATGGCTTTTGACATGTCTTCAACACCACCCAATACTGAAGTCACAAATCCAACGTCATCAGCTGCATCTACAGCATTAATGGCTCTAACAAGTGGTAATTCTAAAAATATATTTTCTAGAGACTTGTCAAATACAATGAGTCCAGCTCCGACATATTCTAGTAATACATTAGTGTCACCCAGAGAGTTCGATTTTATTGAGGCAGCGAGTGGACATAAGGCAAAAAGGTCTAGTCCACAGAAATGCAAAAGCCCCCCAAATCTTCAAAACGTGTCAGACATGGACTCCAAATATAAAAGCTTTGGCCTGAATTATTCTTCACACAACATGCCACCGCAAAACATGCGCCAAAATCTGCAGCAGATGCCGCCACAGTTCTGTCGCCGAATTGATAATATACCTTTAAATCCGAACTGCAATCGTATTAGTCAAAACAAAACCACCACAAGTAGCTTTGACCCCATAGCATCATTAGCTCAAATGTCGCAACAGTTAGGCGCTATAGGTGGCATGGGTAATAGTGGCTCTGCGGGCGGCCTAAATCTAATGGATATCAATTCAGGGGACTTAATGACGGGTCCGCCTGTTGGGCGTATGGTCGACCCTGCGATGGATCATTACAATCAAATGTCGAATATCAATTCAGGTACAGGAGGTGGTGGTGGTCGTGTTATGGGTCAATTCCCTCCAGACATCAACCACATGCTATGTGGAGAAACTGGAGCCATGGATCAGCGTATGTTGAATGGTAAAATGTGTGGTAACTTTGCTCCCAATTCCGCGGACCTGCGAGAATCGTTTGCAGGTTGTAGTGATATGTTATCTTCAAATCGTGGGCCAATGTATCGTCGTGGTATACCACCAAACAACTTTGACCATTTCAGTATGTCACCAAATATTCATGTCAGGGCCAGTGCGCCGAATACAATACAGTATATGCCCGCAAGATCTCCACACATGAACAATATGCGGATGCCGCCTTCAAGCATTGAGTTATTTCAACGTTATTCTAACCCTCCTCAGGGTATGGGTAGCGTAGGTGGTATGGGGCACCCATCCAGCGGTCCAATGCCAAATGATGTGAATGCCAATGTCATGAATTTATTTGGCAATTGCAATGAAATGTCAACGGGACCGTTAGGTGGCAATGAGTTGGGAATAGAGGAACATCTAATACCTAATAACGACTACATGAATGTACCCTGAAATCTGCAGCAATTGCGCGCACTATCAAATCAGAAACATTGAGGCGAAAAGCAATGAAATATACTATAAATCTTTGTTCGATTTTTAGCGTTAAAATTACATGGCACTATAACGATTTCAATTAGTTATGTTACAGATATATTCTGAAATAGAATGAGACTTGTTTAAATGAATGCAGCTTAGGTGTGTTAAATTTAACAACTAACAAAAAAGTAAAATCATTCTCAAAAAATCAGTAAAAAAGGTTTACTTTCTTCTGAAACATATAATTCTAAATAAAATGGATCTATCCTTTGAAATCGGAACACACTAAATGTGTATTTAAAAATATATATTATTGTATTATAATATTCCGTTACTTTAAGTATTCAACTGTATTAGTTTCACAATTCAGTGAGACGAATATTAAACGATGTTGTACAATTTTAACAGTTAATATGATTTCTTTTTTTAAAGGTAAGCAATGGTCAAGCCGCGGTATTGTCGAAAGTAGGACATAAATGTTTAAGCACACTAATGTGTTTTCTTAAAACAAATAATTTAAATTATTGTGAAAATATTGATATAAGTAAAGAATAAATTTCCTTACATCCCAGGATGGTAAATAGATAACAAATAACTTAGTTTTAAGTTTTATTTACAAAAACAAACTAAGGGCCCCATCATGTAATTCGCCGGTACAAATCCACGTTACGGACATAGTAGCTTCCTTTTGTTGTATTTCATATCATACACTGACTTTTAGTAGGACAGTTCAATTAAATCCACTTTACAAAATTCCAGAAATTACACAGCTAAACAAAATACTATGTACGGGTAGGCATATGGTGCCCGGATATGATCAGTAACTCGTTTTTGGGGTTTATAGGGCTTATTCTGATATCACACTTTAAAAATTAGTTGCAGGTTTGAAATCACTCAGGTGATATACATATATGTACGTGTTCCACAATCACCCAATTTGAACATTTTCATTGTGATTTTGGTTTCGTTATCACTCGGAAACAGCTGATTTTTCCCACATGTTTCTTTGCAAACAGATTTTTTTTGATTGTTTTATTTAGCATATATGTATGTATGCTATTTAATAACAATTGTGTAATATTATGATTACGGATTTTTAATACATTACACTTTTTCTTTAACATATGCAACAATGTTGCGTTTGAATATACATATGAAAGTTATTTTCACATTTTAAAATTTCTGGCATTTCATTAAACAATTTAAGACCTTTGTAAAACAATAAATTTTGAGAAAATTTTGTTAAACTGAAAGTTAATTTCAAATCATTAGAATTTCTTAAATTATAAGGTTGAACAACTGATATATCGATTATCGATAGCAACTGAACCTCAGTTGCGTTGCAAGTTGCCGAAAAGTTATTACATATGGCAACTGGGAACTAGTTTGAAATCGTTGTCATGGGACTTTTGGAAACATTCCTCCGCAAAAAACTTAAAGCTGGGCAAACTTTTACGAGTGGAGGTATTGCTGTAGCCCGATGACTTCGTTTGAAGTAATTTTCTAAAGTATCCACTAAATAATCTATTCCTTCTTTTGAGAGGCGGAAATATGTCTTTAACCTAAAACGGAATTATTTATTAACAATTATTGCCAGCAATAGCATTTACTCAGTGTAAACGGCAATTCTAAAGGATTAGAGTTGTCTCTTTAAGTGACTTCTAATAGATGTCACGTTTTGTACTTGGTCTTCCTCATTGAAAAATAATTCCATCTTTGTAATTAAGAAGGTTTTTCTTTTTTTTCTTAAAGACGCTTTTATTTCTCAAACCCACTTTAGATTTATTGTTTGTTTACAATATTTACAGCTGGTGAAATGTCAAAACTCTTATCGACGCCAAAACTCTTACTGGCAAAAGTTGCTATACATTGTACCAGTTTTTATTTCAGTGGCGTTGGCAGTTGACAGCGCAACTGAAGTTTGGTTGCCATCCATAATCGACCCAATTGTCACATATAGTGTGGAAAAAACCATTCTTAATCTTGAATACAAATGTTAAGGTATTCATTAAACATCTGCATGAGTCCATTCGCACAACGAACTCGCATCTGAATTCATGAATGATTTTTGAATTCATGAGTTAAAAAGACCTTTGTATGAATTACAATGAATTCAGCCACTGAAGTTGTGTTGTAGTTGGTTGTGCTTCGCGAAGACGAAGATTGTATTTATTCGTCTCATAAAACGATCGAACTCGAACTCACTCACATTCAGTAACAGAGCGAACAACAAAGTTAAGGGCCACTTGCAATGAGAACGATGAGTCATTGTTATTCACTATAGTCATGTATGGCCACCACTACATTGAAAGTTTTGCATGCATGTACTTATGCTTTGTTGTTTGTTTTTTTTGTGTTGCTTGTAGCGACTTGAGCATGAGTTCACTCGAATTCAAAAATCATTCATGAATTCAGATGATTCATGAATTCAAAAATCATTCATGAATTCAGATGTGAATTCGAATGAACTTATACAGCCATTGAAGTTGTGCACAATCGAGGTATTTCATAAATCTCTGAATTTACACGACAACAACAACTCAACTAAAATGATTTTTAATAGTTAATTTTTTTTTAATAAGTAAAAAGTTAACAATTTTTAAAGTAAAAAGTAACTTTATTTATTGAAACACTTAAATCTATCCAAAGTTTTTCAGACGTGCAGACAGAGAAAACAAGTTAATATAAAGAATTAAAAAAAAAAAATTATTTTCTTTTATAAGATTTCATCGCATAATTCGGATAGGTGAATGATTTTCTATAATTCGAATTCATTTATTAAAAAAAATGAATCTCACCACTACTTCGTACAAGTACTGGCCTCACTCGCGCCAACGTTGTTATTTACAACACAAATTCATACAGAACCAAACGAATTCAATGAGTTCGGGTTGTGCTGAGTGTGAACCAAACGAATTCAATGAGTTCGGGTTGTGCTGAGTGTGAATCATAGTTTGTGTGAATGCTACAAGTTAGACGAATTCGAAGAAATTCATGCTTTAACAAACTCGAGTCTCTTTTGCTCTCACTCATTGGTTCTCATTGACGGTGAATTCAGTGAATTGAATGCCAAAATTGTTAGTGAGTGACTCATGGGTAGGTTTTTTAGCATTCATGCAGATGTTTAGTATTCATCATCAGTCGTTGATTCACAGATAGCCACTGCAATCTGCCTAACATCTCGCTTATATGTGTGAGTCGATGGCATCGAAGAATACATCGCATTTCTTTATTTTTCAATTTCTAAAGTCTCTCCTTCATCTGCTGGCTACCCAGAAATAATAATGTTGAGCAGTATTCAAAATGTGGTTTTATTGTCGTGTTGTATATACATATTTATGGCTGTAATCGTTGACGGCTTATACCGAATTCTTCCTAAAACCGCTATTTTTGTGCACATATAGTCAAAGTGTGATTCGAACTTAAGTTTGTTGCCTATTATTATGCCCAAATATTTTATTTCTTGAACTTCTTCAATCTGTACACCTTCTATATAAATATTCTCTGTAGTGTCTGCATTTAAAATCATAGCTTTCGTTTTACTTGGGTTGACTAAGTTTATTCACTTTCAGATATTTTTCGATATCTTTCATCTCCTCATTTAAATTTCGAACGCATTCACTCGTATTTTGGCCAGTGATATATACAAGAGCATCGTCTGCAAACATGCAAATTTTTTTAAAAATTTTTGAAGGTCATTTATGTATATTAAAAATAACAATGTTCCAATAACTGCCCCTTGAGGCACACCCGCATTTATCGGTATTAATTATATTCCTTTCACACCGTACTTCTCGAGCTTTAGTAATAATGTCTATTATTGGCTTCGAATGCCCTCCTTAAATCCAGAAAAACTGCTACGACGCAATTTTTCTTCGCTACTTGCATTTTCCATTGTGATACAACGAGATTTAAAAGTGATTCACAACTATGATTTTTTATGATTATGTAATAAGTTTTTATTTTCAAACTGCTTACTTAATTGATTTTGCACTATTTTCTCCATTATTTTGCTTATTGTCTATCACATATTTACTGGTTGTATTTCACATGGATTTTGTATTTTTAACTTTCTGTATTGGAACAACGCATGATTCTTTTAAACTGTTCGGGAAACACCAGTTTCCACAGATTCCACTATTAATCGATGTAAGTGTAGGTCAATTATATCGAAATTATCCAACA
Organism: Phaonia tiefii; assembly: GCA_963931995.1. Lineage (NCBI taxonomy): Eukaryota > Metazoa > Arthropoda > Insecta > Diptera > Muscidae > Phaonia > Phaonia tiefii. The sequence continues at coordinate 12,487,635 of OZ008371.1, forward strand.
AAATTTTAACCGTTAGAAAATTTTGGTCTCTTTTATTGTTCATTGTTTTCATAGTCTGTTTTAGTTCTAATAAGGTTTGTAATTCAAATTTAAAGTTGTGTTGGGGTTTTTCATCTATAACATTTCCATATTTCATTTTCAAAATACTTATTTAACACTTCAGCGATTTCCTTCTCATTGGATATAATTTTATTATCTATAATAATTTCACAGATCTCCGTATTATCCTTTTTCAGCACTAGGTCCTTCAATGTTCTCCACATGTCTTTTTGATTCGTACATTCATTTACTTTATTATTAACGTAACTTCCTTTTGCATTCTCAAGTTCTGATCCGTATTGATTACTTAGCAGTCTGTAATTTTCCCAATGATAATCATTATTGAGTCAGATCGCTCGATTATACAGTTGTATTTTTATTCTCTTCATTTGTACGAGTACTAAAGTATTGTTGAAACATAGTTTTGTGTTGTTACGAGTATTTACTCGAATATTGTCAATTTAAATTTAAATAAAGAGGAACAATTTTGAAATGTCGGAGGTTTTTTATTGATACTCATTTAAAAAATAAACAACTGACTGATCGGTCAATGACTGAAACTTCGTAATATCTCATTTAGACCGAGGTTTATCGCGGACAGGTTAGCGGTAACGTTGCTCTCTTATCTTTGTCGTTTATACCATCCAATTTGAGATTAAATTGATATTTCAGGTTACAATTTTGTGCTTATAGGGCCCATACACTACACCATCATGCATGCACCATCATGTGATTGCGCAAGCTGATTGCGCTAAATTGTTCGATATTTTCATGATCACGATGGCGTAGTGTATGGTGCATGATACAAATACAAGGTAGTAGCGTCAGCCCATATGGTTTCCTTTGTTTACATTTCATCGTACCCATAGAATAACACATACTATAGAAGAACTTATTCTCTCATCTGACGTTTCATTTCACACTCTCTCGGTAGGTCTGTGGAAATGTTTACATACACCAGGTGGAGTTACAAAATATGTTCACTTAACTATTTCCTGTCGTTTTGGTGTAGAACTGAAAAATTTAAATGTATTTTGCACTTTTTTGTTGACTTTTAACGTTGGTATTCATTTGTATTGTATTTAACACAACTAGTTTGCCACAAAAACACGAAATTCGGGTGTAGTTCCTTTGTGGATCGCTGTATACTATTGCCACCATCTGGTATTATTGAACCCATATTTTCCACCCTCCACTGTGTAATTTCCATCGTACCTATGACGTTTAATTTATTGAGCGAATAAAACGTTCTACGTATGTGTTATTCTATGATCGTACCCAGTAAATGTCAAAGTTGTTGGTGTGAGGGGGTTCTCTTTTGATTTCATCTATCTATGTTAACATTTGCACACCTATGTGTACAGTTTTATCAGCTGATTTTGACAATAACTGGGTATGGAAATTACAACAATGCCAATGCCACTACCTTGTATTTGTATCATGGTATGGTGCACTAAACATTGTTGGCATTCATTTTTCAGGAAGTAAACAGCGACGCAGACCATGAATACCACAAGAGAAAAATAATTTTGGAACGAATTTTTAGATTTATACAAATCTATGCTGTGCTTATGGAAAATAATAATAATGGAAATAAATAATAGAAATAATAATTGCAGCACAAATTTTATTGTTATACATATCTTTTTATTATATTAAATTAACAACTTTTCACGTGCAATAGATTTATAGAAATGATGATTGCATAATTAGGATGGTGTAGTGTATGCTTAATTCACGATTATACAATCACATTATTGTGCAAGCATGATGGCGTAGTGTACGACGCTATTAGACTAATTTTGAGCAACTCCGTGGCGATACCAAATTATCGCAAACGACGGCACAAGAGAAAAATTAAATTGGCGCCTCTTGGTTTTGCCAGTTTTGAACAAATTTGGGATCTTTTTGCATTAACTGAACCTTTAAAACCTGAAATCGGACCAGTCGGCCAGATCGGTTCACATTTTCGCTAATCTTGGTCGGTAAAAATCCAGTATAAGTTAACAACACAAAGTTTGCCGCTTAATAACGCTTACTCCTCAAAAAATTGAAATTTCGATCACAAATGCAGGGTTACTATACTTATTTCGTACGAAAACAATTGTTTGGGACCGGAATTTTGACATTTCGATTACTTTAGTAAACAAAAGTAATACCACATATTAGTTTTCAGTTGTTTCGGCTTAAGGTCATAAGAATAAAAAGAAAACACTTCAAGTATTTCTTCTTACAATTTTATTAATATTTTCCAATATTTCGACCATCTTCGTTGATCATTTTCAAGGATCTGATAAAACAAGAATAAACAAAGTATTCATAAACATTATTGAACAGTTCAAACAAGAATCAACATAAAAATATATATTATTTTCCCTAAAGGAAGAATGATCAATTTTAATTTCATTTTGAGATAACACAGAGCGCGTTCAAGTTTTTCCGCAGGCTTATGTCGACTGATTTGTTCTTCTCCTGAATTTGTCAATTGTGTGGCGATACACATGCGCACATTGATCTGTATCCCGATTGAAGTTAAGCCTTTTCTCCGATGGAACTTCAATTATATGCAGCATTTCCTGGAAGAGGCGTTTTGAGTAATTTTTCTCTTCAGTCAGGATTTCCACTTCGTCAAAATTTGGTTTGTGTCCAGTTAAAGTACAGTGGGCTGCGAGTGCTGTCTTTTGTTCTATCGGCTTATAATGAGCTTTTTGGTCCGACTTATGAGCAGATATTCTAGTCTTCAATTTATTCATTGTAGCACCAACATATACTTTCTGGCATATGCTGGACTTGTCACCATTACATGAAATTTTGTATACAACGTTTGGCTTGTTATTTTTGTCAATAATAGACTTTGTCCTACTAAATAAACTATTCACGGTTAAATTCAATTTCAACGCGAATTCATATTTTCCGTTGTCATACATATATATTGGAATGTTTCAATCTTTCAGAGAAACCCGGAACATACGTTGTGGTTTTATAAATTCTGTCAGATTCAGTACGGCGTTCAGACGGCTTGCTCGTCTCTGCCCGTGATATCAGATTGTCTGTAATTTTCCTGAGGAAACTATTCAATTTAAGGATTTCCACCATTTTCCCCTTATTCGTCTTGTGGAATTCAGCGTCACTTATCTTCGCAGTGTTAATAATTGTCCTTCTTGGGTGTTTGGAATGATAATTTGTCAATCGTCCCGACGCTGTAGGTTTTTGGTACCAGTCCATTTTGAGACCATTTCCTTGTCTGATAACCAAACTGTCCAAATATGGTAGCCTATTGTCCCTTTCCTCTTCCAGCGTGAATTGTAGTTGTCCATTAAAAGAATTCAATGCTGTCATCATGTTGGCCACTTCAGTTCTTCTGATAACAACAAATAAATCCTCCACATATTTCGTCCACATATTTCGTCAAGATTTTCGGCTTCTCCCCCAATGTGTCGAGTACTGTATCCAATAATACCTCCATGATGATGTCAGATATAATTGGTGATGCTGGGGATCCCATGGGCTTCCCCTCCCGCTGTTCGTAGAATCTATCTTCATACTGGATATAGCGGGTGTCCTTGATACAAAATGTCAAAATTTCCATAAAATCCTTAGGTAGTATATTCGTGTACTGTCCAGTTTCGTCCCAGTTATCCTCTATAGTCCTTAGAGCTAGATTAATTGGTATGCTGGGGAATAAGTTAACCACGTCAAATGAAACTATTATTTCATCCTGATCAATGCTTATGTTCCGAATCCTCGTCTTGAAGTCCACTGCGTCCTTTACGTTGTATTTTGAATTCTTCGTTACGTTCTTAAGTATATCCAACACAAACTAGCATAGCCCATAACCCGGTGCGTCAATTGACGAACAAATGGGTCTCAAAGGATTACCATCTTTGTGGATCTTAGGTAATCTGTATATTCTGGGTGCAGTGGTAGTTTTCGTGGTCAATTTCCTCCTAGTATGAGCGTCAATAAATTGTCCCTCGTATAGTTTATCCACTAATTTTTTATTTTTATCCTGTAGTCCTGTTGTGGGATCTCTCCTTAAGCGTCTGTAGGTGCATATATCGCCCAGTATATTACCCATCTTCCTCTTATAGTCATCTAATTTCACTGCTACCGTTTTGCCGCCTTTGTCCGCATTCATTATAATAATATCTTTATTCGCGATCCAATATTTTCTCGTCCGACCCACTGTACGTAGCACTTGTCTGTCTCGCTCGTCTAGTTTCAAATTGTACAAGTGGTCATATATCTACAAAGGTCAACTATACTCATAACTAAGTAATACCACATGCTTTAAAAATAAAATGGAGTGAGAAAATGAATTATGAATGAAATATTTGCAAAGTAAATCAGAGCTAAGTATGTGGTAACTCTCTCTAAAAAAAAATCTGTTTAGAGATAAATAACAAAATTTCTTACGAAAATTTCGCAAGAACTGAACAAACAACCGCTGACAAAGATCTGTTGCTAGATCTGAAATAGCTATACGGTTTGCCAGGAATCATGAGGATGCATTTGCAAAACAACTTTTTTAAAAAACTATATCTCTATTTATAGAGATATAGATGGTCTTCAGCTTGAATAATAAAATAAAAAGAACAGTAAAATTGATATGTTAGTATCTGGAATATTTAATTTCGGTATATAATAGGTACATCTGTAGTAAACACAATAAAAAACGTTAATTTGAATTTATTTGATACGTGGAATTTGTAAGGCACATATGAAACTTCAGTATTGTTGCAAATTTCCTTAATCGTCCATTTTAGCCTGTTTTATTTGCCGTTAGTAAAACAAGGTTCGTTTTAAATGACGACAATTACAACAGTTTTACTTTTAGCTCCTTTTTAAAAACTATCGGCCTTATTCATAAAAACTTGTCATGGGTTTGTTAAAGGTTTAAGAAGGTAAAGCCCAAAAATTGTATTCATAATCGAAAAATTCCTCTGTTAAGAGTTCTCTAACGTCGCCATTTTTGTTGAACGTTTAACCTATCCGCAATAAAACAAAACAAATAATTTGTTTACATTTCACGCGTGCCGTACTTAAATATTTATGCGATATAAACAATTGGAATTATTTTGTGTACATTTGCAGCGTTTATATTGTCACATTATCCTGCCAAGCAACCAAATAGTTTCGTTCCAATTTTTCATAGAATAACACATACCTAGATAAACTTATTCTCTCATCTGACGTTTCATTTCACACTCTCATCGTAGGTTTGTGGAAATGAGAGCAAATTAAATTTAAAATTTACATACACCTGGTGGAGTTACAAAATATGTTCACTTAACTATTTCCTGTCGTTTTGGTATAGAACTGAAAAATTTAAAAGTAGTTTGCACTTTTTTGTTGATTTTTATCGTTGGTATACATTTGTATTGTATTTAACACAACTAGTTTGCCACAAAAACACGAAATTCGGGTGTAGTTCCTTTGTGGATCGCTGTATACTATTGCCACCATCTGGTATTATTGAACCCATATTTTCCACCCTCGTTTAATTTATTGAGCGAATAAAAACTTCTATAGTATGTGTTATTCTATGCAATTTTTTAACCAAAATTAACTTTTGTTTAGATAGTGATGTATATAAAATCAAAACATTGAAACTATAACCTATTATCCGGTTTTATATTCGACTACCCAAAACTGAAATTCAATTAAATATGATTTTTTGACACTTCTTCCAAATTTAATATTAATTGATCTTATTAATGAATAGTTCTTTCCATTAATGTTTAAAATTTTGCAGAAATGCATTGACGCATTTAAATAAAAAAATTTAATACGGTATATCGGTTATTGTACATCTTGTTTTTACATCACAAGCACCAAGATTTATTATTACGAATTCTTTGAAACTTTGTTAAACTAATAATGTAAACAAAAGCAGAAATGAAACAAACTTTGCCATGTTAAGCACGAAACAAAATGAAAACAATGAAATCAGCTGTGCTACTGATATAACCTGAGTCAATAAATCTTGACAAGCACTGTGAGATTACATAAAACAGGGTTGTCAGTCAATTATCTGTTCGCTAGTTAAAATACTCATTAAGAATACGGTTCTAATAATACCTTCGCCAAATATTAAAGCTTTCAATATCTGATGAATGCTTTAGAGCTACATTAATGTTTTTTACGAAAAGTTGTCTATATTCAACTTTTTTTTACTAATACTTCTTGTTGGTTACTTTCCGGCGTTTAATCACAGACTAACTCCAAATGCCAAAGACCCCAGCTATTTATACGAGTTGCACTTATTTTCGCTAGGATCTCTAGAATGTTCTTCCCCATTCCAGAATCTGTTTTCCGATCTTTTCGTAATATTCATGGTACAATTATAGATACATAGTAAAGTATATATAGTTGAACAGCTGATTTAATTTGTTCATGTAATTTTTCGCTTCAGTTGTCAATCTCATATGTATTTTGTTTTTATACTTTTCCTGTGTTGTTGGTACACGCATGTGTAGATTTTGACAACTGAAGCAAATGAAACAAAAACAAAATGCCTGTTGTTGTTCCCTACAACTATAACAACGAATGCTTCTATTACCATGTGGATATTATTGTACCATGATTGTTATTGTTCGGATTTGACGGTACTGCCATCTTTTCTTCTCGAATAGAGGGGAGATGTGAATTCATAATACTGGTTTGGCGAACTGGATGTTGGTGCAATGTATACTTTCAGTCATAACATTAATCGTACTATTATTTAAAATACCAAATAAGTAAGCATGCATATTACATTCTTTGGCCATTAATGGCCAGTTTTTCAGTCAGTGGTGATCTTAGTTTCTTAGGTAAATTGTGGTTAAACATCGAATTGTGTTTTTCAGTCATTGTTTAACTATGATTTAGCCACCCAAAGTTGGTTGGTTAACGTTTAGTCAGAACCATATGATGTTGACAATCAAATTACTGTTTGTCAAAATGAGAAATGAAGATTGTATAAAATACATGTTTCTGATATGCGTATTTGTACACATACGATGAGTCTAGATCGTTAAATTATTACGCCTATATAGTTTTAATACATTTTTGTTAAAATTACTTCGATTTTATGCATCTTTGGGGGTTAACTCACGTGCTCACTGACCCATATGAAAATCAAACGAGAGTATCTTCCATGTGCTTCAACTAAAATCTAAAAACTCCATCTTTTATTTTACGTGCCTATACCGCATATTTTCAAAAGCTTTTATAATTCATATGTGGATGTAATATAGCACTAATACATATAATCAAATTATGTTCACTGTAGAATATATTACAATGTTGCATCAAATAGTATACGTGATATAAATATGAACCGCCACACATCTATTTATTATTTTACATAATTCCATTTTGTTTGTTCCCATTTGTTGTTTTGGTATTTATGTTTTTCCCAATAAGAATACAAGGGTAGCCATACTCGTTAACAATATGGCGACATACATTAACTCACCACTGAAAAACAAAACGCAAAGTTAATTTCTAATTAGCTTAGAACTAAGATTAAGTAATCCGATAGTTAACCAACCAGTTTTTACTTAATCGTAACAGTACATACCGTTTTTTTGATAGTTAATCGCTTTGGCAACTGACATCCAGACCCGTCAAATAAATCTGTCAGATAAAGTTTCAGAGTTTCATTTTACGAGTTTTTATTACGCTTTTTAGAATTTTGTTGACGGTTTTTCCTTTCTAAAAGTTGGCATCTCTGTTTTGTAACCAACAGCAGCTCGTGTGAAAACAATGTTGTGTCCCCAAAAATTAAAACGAAAACTTTAGAAAAAAAAAAAAGCTAAGTGATTACCAGAGGTAGCAATAAAACTGCAATTACGTTAATTAATTATTGTGCGTTGGCTGATGCGTTTGGATTTTTGTGGACATAACGTCTATCAATAATTCATGTATCTCCCTTGAATATCTGTCTGTTCAAAGAGTTCCCTTTATTGGAACATAAAGACACTGGAAAATAAATAATTATAAATAAGACGGCGAAATCCCCTCTATGATAAATAAGTACAAATTCTGTGATTCGCACACTGTAAGTGTCGGTATCTTTGGCCAAGTAAGCACAGTGTATTACCGTTCTCCGCGTAAGAATTATAATAATATAATATGTATACCTTACAGCTGCCCTTAAGAACTTGCTCTAGCACTGCCGACTGAAAGCAACGACGACTCCTGTGTCTATTCAACCGATGGATATAAGTCAAGGTTCAAGGTGTAATCCTCATCATAGATTAGATATGGAAATTTTAGGTAATTTTTCGGAACAATTTTCCGATTCATCCTCAAACCATGGAGATATCGCAAGGATACAAAGCAATATTATAGCCGCAAACAGTCCTTCTGAAGAGACAACAACACCGGATTTCTGCAAGACAGAAAATTGTTCCAAGGAAGGCAACATTGATGATAGTATAGGAAATTCGAATGATTCGTCTGTTTTGGCGTCACCTACTTCCAAGAAAACACTTCCAAAACAATCAGCTGCTTTGAGCAAGGCTAAGACGAATTTGTGTTCGTCTTCATTGATAAATGATGGAAAAGACATGAAAAAAGATGATTCTTTATCGCCGCAAAACATATCACCCATGGGATTCACTTCTGGCGTCGGTCAGCAGCCTTTACGTGATAATGAGGACAGTAATGGGCTCAATAGAACAGTAAATCGTTCACCTTCCAATGACAATAGTGACTCATTTTCCCGCAGTGGCTGCGATGATATAGAAGAACGTTCTACCATAACACTTGTTACTCCAGGAAATGTTACGTCCAACGTAGAAACAGGATGTAGTGGTATACTGGCCACCAGTGTGAGTCCAAAGTGTAAGACAGAAACGATATCCCATAATTTGACTTCTTTTAATGGAAATTTATCGAAATATAACTCTTCCACGTCTAGAGGTGATAGTGTATTACCTTTGAATTCTTCTGGAGGAAATAGCGGAAGTGATTATATGCAGCAGCAGAACCACGTTTTCGTTTTCTCAACGCAGTTAGCTAATAAGAGCGCGGAGGCGGTGCTTTGTGGACAATTTCCTACCATAATAGCGTATCATTGCATGCAGCCAACAACGAAGTTGTTTCTGGAGGACTTTTTAAAAAATCCATCGAAAACAACAAAACTGCAAAGGCAATATTCGCTTAACATTATGAATGCAATGCAGCCAGGGCCATCGGGATCAGGAGTTGGCCAGTCATCAAATTGGCTAAATGAATGCAACACTTCGGTTCGGATATCGTCACAAAAACTGCCGTTGCGCAATGTTGGCGGGAGTGTTGTAGGTAAAAACAATCCCAGTTGGGATCCCGCTTCGGTCCACGAGAAACAAATGTGCACTGGTCCAAGTACATTAGACACTTCAAATAAGTCAGAGACTGGGGAAAAATATGATGATAAATCTAATATACCATCGTTACAAGGCATCAAAGTACCCGACGAGAATTTAACTCCGCAGCAGCGTCTGCACCGCGAAGAACAGTTAGCAAAGTTAAAAAAAATGAACAAATTTCTTTTCCCCGAAAATGAGGGAAATGATTTTCAAGGTCCTGCTCCCCACAGTAGTTCTTCCTCAACTTCGGACACCGTCGGAAGTTCTGGGGATATGGTGCATAATCCTGCTGGGATTTGTTCAGATGGTGTGGCAAATAAAATTTGTCAATCTACGTTGCGTAATATATCTGGTAATTTGGGAAAATCGGGCCCGCAAAATCTGGACTCAATATCTGGTATTGGTGTAAGCGATTCCATATTGCCGCCGGACATTATAGGTTCTTCAAATGGTACTCCAAATGTATGTCGAGTTCAAAATCATAAATTTGGTGGTTACATGTCCAAGATGAATTCACCAACTGTTAGTAACTTTAATGTGGTGAAACCTAGGCAATGTGATATGCTCAATGACCAAACTATCGTTGGTATGGCCAATAGTCCAGACAACACATCTAGCGGTAACTTCATCATGAACAACTGCCCCTCATCAGAAGCTGAATTAACAGGCAGTAGGCCATCTGACACGGCTATGCCTCAATTCCAGGATGGTTTTAAAGGTGAAAGGCAACATAAGGTACCTAATCAAATTGGATTGTCTGATGGACCTCTTGGGTGTCAACAAAACTCGTCGCTATCTCTTTCAACAGGCATTACAGGTTATGGCAGCAGACAGTCTAGACCAAACACAGGACCTAGCTCCGACAACCGTAATAATAACGGACCTCCACCTCCGTACCACCCAACTCCGCGTTCTGCTTCAGTTCCCATAGCTGCAGAGTCACCCACGCATGCGAGCCCGAATAAACTATCGACAGATTTACCCCTCCCTTCGCCACAGTCATCTCTGCATGCCCAGTTTGGTGTGCCTTCTACGCCACCGAAAACTGAAATATCCAATTCCACAATCTCGTCGTGTACCAATTATACAGCGCAAGTAAATTCTCACAACAGTTCAATACTAAAAAATATAAACATAAACCCACCAGCTACCCAAAGACATATATCGCCTAGAGAGTTCGATTGCATCGACCCAGGTGTCCAGAAGTCTAAAATGGATAGCCCTCATAAATTCAAGAGTGGTTCTGGCTTGATGAATGATCTGCGCGACATAGATACAAAATATAGTAACTTTGGAATGGGTTATCCAACGTGTAAAATGCCACCTCAAAACATGCGCCATAACATGCAACAACTTCCCCCACAGTTTTGCCGCCGAATCGACAACATTCCATTGAATCCAAACTGTAGCCGTGTGGGCCAAAGTAAAAGTGTCACCAATTTTGACCCCATCTCATCATTGACGCAAATGTCACAACAATTGACGGGAGTGGGCTTAAGTGCAATAGGTGGCGGTGGCAATGCATCGGTCGGGCTTAGCGTAATGGATATAAATCCAGGCGAGTTAATAATAGGCGGGTCCTCTATGCGGGGTGCAGGCGATTCTTCGTTAGACCACTGCAACCAACTCCCAAATGCAAATAACTTGAGCATGGTCGGCGGCATGGCGGGAGCTTTAGGTCGTGTCACTGGCCAGTTTGCTCCCGAAATTAATAATATGCTGTGCGGTGATGCGGGACCTATGGATCAACGCATACTAAATGGAAAAATGTGTGTGCCTAATATGCCTGGTAGTTTTGGTTCAAATTCTGCCCTCACTGGCGTTGGATTGCGGGAATCAGCTATGGGATGCAATGACATGTCTTCGTTTAATCGAACGATAAATCGCCGAGGAATGCCTGGCAGTTTCGATAACTTCAGTATGTCTCCCAATATACATGTTAAGGTGAGCGCACCCAACACAATACAGTATATGCCTGCGAGGTCTCAAAACATGAATAACATTAGGATGCCTCCAAGTATAGAATTCTTTCAACGATATTCCAATTCTCAAGTTATAGGAAACGTGGGTGGGGGAGTAGGACATCCCTCTGGTGGCCCAATGACAAACGATATTGCGAATTCAAATGTGATGAATATGTTTGGAAGTTGTACTCAAATGCCCTCGACTGCGGGACAGTTAAGTGGAAGTGGTAACAGAGGATTTGAACAAAATGACTTAGTAAAGGGAAATATATTATCCAGTAATGAATACATGAATGTGCCCCAATAATAATAAAAACGCAATAATTAGGGAGTGTATCGCAGGAGCCAAATGCTGCATATTCGAAACCTCCAATCTTCCCTTTTTTGTATTTGCAAGGATTAATTGTATGTATTAAGATAAGTATAAGATAAGAGAAACATTCTTCTAAATATATTTACAACATGTTCTGTAAAATAAGTATGACATTTGTGCGTATCGTGTTTTATTAATATTTTTTATTCGACTTTTTTTGAAACTAAATTAAGGGCTCCACTTATTTTGCACATAGAATAATACATACATAGATAAACTTATTCTCTCATACTTAACTTTTTCCTGTCGTTTTGGTGTAGAACTGAAAAATTTAAATATATTTTGCACTTTTTTTTGTTGGCTTTTATCGTTGGTATACATTTGTATTGTATTTAACACAACTAGTTTGCCAAAAAAAACACGAAATTCGGTTGTTGTTCCTTTGTTGATCGTTGTATACTGTTGCCACTATCTGGTATTATTGAACCCATATTTTCCACCATCCAATGTTCACTTTCCATCGTACCTATGACGTTTAATTTATTGAGCGAATAAAAGTTTCTATTTACATAGATATGTATTATTCTATGATTTTGCAGACCATATGGAACAATTCTACTTTACGGACATAGCTGGCTCCCAATTTTTTTAGCAGTCTAGGGAATTAAATTTGAAAACGAACAAGATTACAAATTTTGGAGCTAAGTCAATACGTAATACGGCCTATTTTTATTTTTTTAATATCGGAATAGATCGATATAGCTCGCTGGAAAGCTCTTTACAGTATGTCTGAAATAGCGTATATATTTGGTAGATCCGTTAACCCTTTGTGAGCCTATAGTAATTTTTATATTTCTAACCCTACTTTTTAAGAAAAAAGCTAAATATCTTCAAATGGGTTCGATATTGAGGTAAGAATCGGGAAATATATCCTAACAGCTAAAGCCCCGTATTCGTTTCTTGCGAAATTTTCGTAAGAAATTTTGTCATTTAGGCTGTGTGTTCATCGAAAATATTTCGGTCGTTGGAAATTGTGTTGAATCTATTTTTGTGTGGTGAAGATACAATTTCGATTTTGCTGTGTGAAATGGAATATCAAAATGTTGATAGCTGAAAATGCATGTGCTTGCACTTTTTGGAAATTAACATAATTTTTAAAAAATATTTCGCTATTTTTATTCAAATTATAAACAAAATGAATAAATTGCGATTACGCCAAAGGATGTATGTATGTGATGTATCAAATGGAGATAAGAAGGCGTGAGGCATAGAATAACACATACGTAGATAAGCTTATTCTCTCATCTGACGTTTCATTTCACACTCTTCATCGTAGGTTTGTGGAAATGAGAGCAATTAAATTTAAAATTACCTAACACCAGGTGCAGTTACAAAATATGTTCACTTAACTTTTTCCCGTCGTTTCGGTGTAGAACTGAAAAATTTAAATATATTTTGCACTTTTTTGTTAACTTTTATCGTTGGTATACATTTGTATTGTATTTAACACAACTAGTTTGTCACAAAAACACGAAATTCGGTTGTTGTTCCTTTGTGGATCGCTGTATACTTTTGCCACCATCTGGTATTATTGAACCCATATTTTCTACCATCCAATGTTTACTTTCCATTGTACCTATGACGTTTAATTTATTGAGCGAATAAAACCTTCTATGGTATGTGTTATTCTATGGCGTGAGGTATGCTCTTACTGTTTTATATTTCGTATGACTATATTGACAATAAATATTGGATTTTACAGACTTTATTTATGTAGCTCACACCTTCAGGTGAGTATAACGAATCAAAAATTTCGCTTTGAACAAATGTGGGACACAGCTTAAACGGCCACAAAAGAAATTCCGAAATGACACCAATGTGGATATCCGACAATTTTGAAACGCAAGTTCCTCCTTATACTTTTCTATTTGGTTGATTTGAATGTTTTCAAAATCTATTTACGTTCCACATAAGTACGAACCACAGAAAATATAGATGAAATACTGCGGATTTCACACATACGTTATTTGCCATCTTTCCTGTAAATAATTGATCTAGTGCGATGCATCGGAAAAACATGTTATTTAAGAAAAATAAGTAAAATAACAAAATCGGGGCAAATGCATAGTTTCGGAGTTATGGATCCCCCGTATGTTAAAATTTTGAAAAATTATCGATTATTTTCTTTTAGTTAGTTAGTTCGAAAAGAGGGGCGTGGTGTTGAGTGTTCAGAAGGGGCACTCTAAACCTTCCCATGTCAGTAAGACATACACTTAAGCCGCTAAGTTCGACCTGTTGTGCGCTCTAAGTTTATCCTACTACTTCACTATGTCCCTTATAGGAATTCGGTGCTATTCACAAAATTCCTTAGTTTGTTCCAGTCCATACCCACAAGTTTGGTCATGTCCGGTATCGTACTATATGAAAGATATCTGGATATAGCTTGTGTGAAGGCCGGGCAGTGGCATAAGAAGTGCTCCAACGTCTCATCGTCCTCCATGCATGCCCTGCACTCACTGTTCGCCACTAGTCCAATACAGGTGGGCTCGTAATCCCGAATGCCCCGTTAAGACTCCCATCATTTTGCCCATTTCGGCTTTTCCCAGTTTCAGCAAACCTTTTGTCCTCAATCCATCTGGGTCTCCCCATAGGATCTTTGTCGTCCTGCCTACTGATTCCCGGTTCCACTGGGCTATATGTGCCGACTCCGCCCATTTATTTAACTCAGCCTTCGTCACCCCAAAGGGTTTCGCTCCATCTAGGCTCACCGTTTGGAGTTCCCTGGCTTTCTTTGCCAGGAGGTTCGCTCTCTCGTTGCCGAATACCCCGCTGTGCCCCGGCACCCAGATGATGTTGAGTCTGCCGTGCATAGAGTAGTCGTTTATCACCTTCTTACAATCAAGGACCGTTCTAGATTTGACAGTTTCTGATGATATTGCCTTTATTGCCATTTGGCTATCCGTGAATATATTTGCCTCGGCTGGGATTGTATTATCGCCGAGCCATTTGATACACTCCGTAATCGCCCGAACTTCCGCCTGAAAGTTCGTATTATGATCCGGGAGGCGTAGGTGGGATTCGGTTGCTGGATTTTCAATAAAGAATCCTAGACCCGTTTTTTCTCCTAGCTTTGAGCCATCCGTGTAGCAGTAAGTCCCATTTGGCATTGGTGTCAGGGTCCCATTCTGCCAGGCGTCTCTAGTTGGCGTTAGGGTCACGCAGTTCGCCTTAACCCTTATCTCGGGTATTCGGTCAGATTCACTCGTATCTTGAGTGTACCCGACTAAGGCCCCAGTTATCCGTTGGTGTTTTGACGTGAGATCCCTGTTGATCCATTCACCTGTAGCTTGTAGGCGTTTTGCCGCAAGGGCAGCCTCGTATTTGATTCTAATCTCGATTGGCTGGATACATAAAATAGTCTCCATGGCTCTTGTCGAGGTTGTCCTTATTGCACCGCTGATACCAATGCAGCACATTCTCTGAACCCTCTGCAGTATTGCGATGTTACATTTCCTCTCAACTGCCGTCCACCATACTACAGAAGCATATGTTAGTACAGGCCTGATTACGCTTCTGTAGAGCCAGTGTGTCATAGTCGGTTTGAGGCCCCATTTGGACCCTATAGCCCTTCTGCATAGCGACCAGCATCTGTAGGCCTTATTAGCCCTTTCCTCTATGTGGTGCTTCCAATTCAGTTTCCGATCTAAGATTACTCCTAAGTATTTAACCTTATCGGATATTTTAATCGTCTTTCCCAAGAATCGTGGCTCTTCATAATCTGAGATTTTCGTCTTCCTTGTGAATAGACATATTTCCGTTTTGTCCGGGTTTACATTTAAGCCCCTTGGCTGTGCCCATTCATACGCTATACTCAGTGCCCTCTCGGCCTCTCTGCATAATTGGTTTGGGTTCTTTCCCTTAAGAAGTATTATAACGTCATCTGCATAGCAGATTGGTTTAAGTCCCTCGTCGGTAAGTTTCCTTAGGAGACTGTGTATAGTAAGGACCCATAGTAGTGGTGATATAATCCCTCCCTGTGGGGTTCCACGTTGTACTCTGTCTCTAATATTTACATCATGGGAACCACAGCTTATCCATCTATTCCTTATCATGTGGTTGATCCAGTCTTTTAATGCCCGGTCCACCATAAACTGGTCTAAGGATTGGATAAGTGTTTCGGTCCGGACATTATTGAACGCTCCCTCAATGTCTATGCATACAGCGAATGTGTATAGTTTGTCATTGAGAGATTGCTCTATGTAGTAGGTTACCTCATGAAGTGCGGTGTCCACTGATCTGCCTTTGACATAGGCGTGTTGTCTAAACTTCAGCATATCGCTCGGTATTCCACTTTTTACCATGTCGTCCACTATTCTCTCCAAGGTTTTGAGTAGAAACGAGGTGAGGCTAATTGGTCTATAAGCCTTTGCCGTTGCATAGCTTGCTTTTCCAGGTTTGGGTATAAATACTACCCTGGCCTCCTGCCAGTTTCTCGGTGTGTAGGCGTATTTTAAGCATGCGGTAAAAATTCCTGCCAGATGGGTTGTTATTTGGTCAACCCCATGCTGTAGGATAGCCGGGAAAATACCATCCGGTCCCGCCGCTTTATATGGGGAGAAACTCTTTATAGCTTTTTGGACCATTTGGTCCGTAATGATTGGCGACTGATGTACTACATTCGCACCTTGTGACAATTCCCCTGTGTTTTCCGCGTTCCCATTTGGAAAGTGTGTATCCATCAGGTGCCTAAGTGTTTGTTCCATTGTATCCATTCTCTTTCCCGTGTCATCTACTAGCGTTTCCGCCTGTACGTGGGTCTTAGAGAGGAATTTTTTCATCTTCGACATATCGTTGACGCTATCCACCTGTTCACTGAATAGTCTCCAGGAGTTGCGTCTCGCTTTTCTCAATATTGCGTTGTATTCACTGAGACTTCTCTTGTAGTCCTCCTAGTATACTGGTGATTTCTTACGCGTGGCCCTGTTGTAAAGTCTACGGACGTTCTTCCCTAAATTTCGTATTTACCCTGTAACCCAGGGTTTTTCTTGGGCCGATTTTCTTTCCCGAAGTGGGCATCTGTCCTCGAAAGACTTTACTAGTGCTTGCGTTGTCTTTGTCACTATGTCGTCTAGTTCGTCCCTGCTAGAGTATTCGAGTTGAGGGTGGTATCAGCGGTCGATTCTTAAGTAGGCTTCCGAACTTTGTCCAGTCTGTCTTGGTCCTATTTCGGAAGCATATCGGTTTCGGTGGTGGCCGTGTTATCCTGAATCTAATATATCTGTGATCCGAGAATGAGTGCTCATTTAAAACCCTCCATTCTTGAATCTCATCTATAAGGTGTTCAGAACAGATTGTTATATCTAACACCTCCTCCCTAATCTTGTTGACAAAAGTGGCTTTGTTCCCAATATTCAGTGTGAAAAGGTCGTTAGTATTCAAATATTCTACTAGGGCATGCCCCCTACGGTTACAGTTAGTACTACCCCACGACGTGTGGTGAGAGTTAGAGTCACTACCTATTAATACTTCGTTACCTGTCTGTTTGGCCCTCTCTACAAGTCGCTGTAATTCCGACGAAGGTGGTGGTGTCGGCGAATCATATAGCAAGTATACTGATGCCAGGTATATATTCCCATCTCCCTGTTTCAGTACTGTTGCATCCGATGTTGACAACTCTGGGGAGAAGAGAAAACAAAGGTTTTTATGGCATAAGATACATGTTCTCGGACGGGAATCCGTCTTCGTATAGAATAGTTGGTAATTAATATGATTTAATCCAATAACCTTGTCTTTAGTGGTCCAAGGTTCTTGTATTAAAGCAATGTGTATTTTACCTTTATTAATTTTATCCAACAGAGCGTGGGTTGCCGTCTCGCTCCGGTGGAGGTTAATCTGGATGACCTCTAACATTGGTCCTCCAGTAACCGGTCTTCTTGGGAGTTTGTGATGCCCTCAGCCACTTCCTCCTTCTTGTTTTGCGGTGTCTGCTCCGCCGAGCCTCCACTCGCTTCGTCATGCTTCGCATCCTCCGGCTGTGTTCCTCCGGTCGTCATGCCGATTGGCACTTTGCCAACTTTGATGTAGACAGCTTTGGTCACAAAGAACACCATACCTTTAGTCTTGGCAAGACCAGCCATGGATGCCGGGTCTATTCCGATCACAAGGAGTGTGCCCTCCTGCCCCTGCTCCCTGTGGAAAACGACCCATTTGTCCACGGATAGTCCTGCGTTTTGCTTGCCAATGACTTTAAGTATGGCGTCCGATGCAAACTTGCTGCCCCATCCTTTAATATATACGGTAGCCTTCGTCAGCCTTGGGATGTCCTTCTTCCTTACGAGGGCTAGCTTACCGCCTTCCCAGGGGGCAGAGATTTCATCCACCAGCTTCTTTAAAGTCTCGCACGGGGAACACTTTTCCACTTTTTCCTCTTTGCCATTATTTTGACAGTCTTCTGTTCTTCCGGTGATCGGTTTCTCTTCTCAGCCTCTGTTGAGGTCGAAGGAGTCACCGTCAGGTCCTTAGGAACGTCCTGTTTTTCGGCTAGTTTGGCTGAACGGTTCCTCTTTGCAATCTTCCTGCGTTGAGCCCCCGAGAGTCGTTTCTTTTGTGTAGATAGCTTCGCTATGCTCTCGCTTACTTCATCGACCATTCTATTTACCTCGTCATTTTTTGGAGTTGCTAAAATGGTAATGTTGTTTTCATTATTATTACTTTGGGAATCAGAGTTGGAGTCACCACCTGTTATTGAAGGCAGAGGGCTTATGCAGCCCCGCTTGGTTTCGTCCGCGTCATCATCCTTGTTTTGGTTGCCATTGGCTTTTTGTGTGCTTGCCACAGACTCTACTACAGGGGTCAAGACACCACCCCCTGTAGAACCATGAGTATGATGAACCCGACTCTGCGTTTTCATCATCATCGAAACGATCTCATGGTGTTGTTTCACAATGCTATCGTGGATTAGCCTGTGTTCCGTTTCAAATGTCGTATTAGTATCGTTGCGTGTATCAGTTTCGTTTGCAGTGTTGTTATCGTTGTTCTGTTTTTTGTTTTTTCATAAGTTTTTTTGTATTCATGTTAGTCCCACGAGTATGCCAGTAAATATACTACAGTCCACCCCAGTGACGGCGTGAGTTGGACCGGGCAACATATTTCATTACTACCGACCCGTGCCCTGGCGTCGGAGGGAGCTGTTAGGAACCAGTTTGTTTAA
This sequence comes from Phaonia tiefii, assembly GCA_963931995.1. Classification (NCBI taxonomy): domain Eukaryota; kingdom Metazoa; phylum Arthropoda; class Insecta; order Diptera; family Muscidae; genus Phaonia; species Phaonia tiefii. Next base: position 12,506,499 of record OZ008371.1, read on the forward strand.
ACACTAACTGGCCATTCTAGGTCCTCGGCACTGCTTCCAACCACCTTGACCTTAAAAGTGTTTTTGCATTCAACGTTGGATATTCTAATGGCGCCAAAATCGCAAGAATCGCCATGTCGGGGGAAGCTTCATTGACATTCGTTATTTAAGTAGGCCTCATCAACAGATAGACCTACAACGAGACTCAACTTCCCCCCGGAGTAACCTTTAGTTCGCGCAGCCAAGGCCACACTTAGGCAGCCTCGGCCACACTTAAGCCCCCACATCGCGACAAGGTTGTTACCCCAGGTGAAGGTTATTTTCTTTTCTTTTCTTTTACTTTTCTCAAAAATATAAAACTTTATACCACAAAAATACTATGCCGAAGCCGCGAAGCCGGTGTTAGACCTACACCAGAACAAATTAAACAAATTTTAACATATTCTTCCAACTGGCTCTATCCTTCGCTTTTTCTTGCCAGTTGGTAACCCAAGGATACGGAGGGATTCTTCTAACTGGTCTTTCCAGCGGAGTCTTAGTCGTCCTCTTTTCCTGCTTCCATCGGGTACGTTATCGAAAACCTTTCGCGCTGGCTCATCTTCATCCATTCTGATAAAATGGCTTGTAGAATATAGCTTATATGGAATATAGATTATATAGCTCTGGGTTCCTGCTACGTCGGTACTCGCCGTTTTCTCTAACGACCATATATTTTACGGAGAATTTTTCTCTCGTATACTCCCAGGTGTTTTTCATCCGCTTGGGATATGACCCAAGTTTCGGAGCCATATGTAAAGACAGGTAAAATGAGTCTGATATAGCTGGACTTTTGTCCGTCGAGAGAGGGCTTTGTTCCTAAACTGTTTGCTGAGCTCAAAATATCATCTATTTGCAAGCACATTTCTCCTATCTATCTCCAGGCTGACGTTGTTGTCCTTGTTCACGGCGGATCCAAGGTAGACAAATTCATCTACCACTTCAAAATTATATCGGTTGTCAAAGTTCAAGTGCGGATCAAGTCGAAAGGTTTCTCTAGTCGTTGACACCATAAATGTTGTCTTGCCCTCATTACCAGCAAGACCCACCTTCGCTGATTCTTTTCCGATTCTTGAAAATACGGCAGTAACCTCTCACAAGTTTCGCCCAATAATGTCTATGTCGTCAGCATACGCCAGCAACATATGGATTTTCGTGTTAATGGTCTTGTTCGTGTTTACTGCAGTTTTTCTCATTATTATCTCAATTAAGATGTTGAAGAGATTGATATCTCCGGTATTATCTAGCTTTATCTGCTTTTCCTGTGTTCGGCTTCGTACATTTTTCGAGCTGCTCAGTCTTGTGCGAACGTTTGCAGCCACTAGGTAATGATCCGAGTCGATGCTGGCACCTCGAATCACACGTACATCCATTACACTAGAAGAGTGCCTGCCATCTATTACCAAGTGATCAATCTGGTTCTTCGTCCGCTGATTAGGAGATATCCCGGTCGCCTTATGTATGTCCTTATGCTGGAATCGTGTGCTACTAACTACCGTGTTCTTTGCAGCGGCGAAGTCTATCGGTCTTATACCATTATCGGAGGTGGTATCATGTAGACTGTGATTGCCGATGGTTGGTCTGAAGACACTTTCCTTTCCTAATTTGGCATTAAAATCGCCTAGAATAATCTTAATGTCGTGGTCAGGGCAACGTTCATATACTTCCTCCAGGCGCTCATAAAACGTTCTTTGACCTCATCATCTTTATCCTCTGTCGGTGCGTGCACACAAATTAACGAGATGTTGAAATATTTCGCATTGATGCGAATTGTGGCTATGCGGTCACTCACTGGGTTGAACCTTGAAACTAGTTGTCGCAGTCTCTTGTCAACTATAAATCCGCACTCAAATTTGTGCTTTCGCTCATGGCAGCTGTAGTAAATCTCGCAGTTTTTCTTTCTGGTGCAATCATATCCTGTCCACCGTATTTCCTGGATCGATGTGATGTCAGCTTTATATTTTCCGAGGACATCCGCCAGTTGGAAAGTGGCACCAGTCCTGTATAGTGTTCGCACATTCCAGGCGCATATCTTTAAATCGTGGTCCTTATAACGTTTGTGGTGGTCGTCAACAGTTGGGGGGTTTCTTTGTGTATTTTCATCGCCAATATAACGGTGGCGGGAGGCAAATCCAGCCCACCGTGGTTTGCATTATACCTACTGCCAGGATGAAAATGTTTCAGCCGCCCATTATGGATCAGACACTAACCAGAATGCAGTGTGTCGAAACTGGATTGGCTCATCGGCCTTCAAAGAACAGAAGAATAAGTCCAACACTATTAAGAGCTTCAGTGACCTCTTCGAATGTTAGCTCACCTAATAAACCTGAGACGCATTACCACTCAGGTTTCTCATTCGTTTCGCCTTCTCACTTTAGCTAGCTAACGGAGGTTTCCGATAAGCCATTGCCCAGGACATACTGCGTGGAAGTAGTGAGCTGCTTGGACTGCCGAATGAAGGAATCATTTCTGGCCACTCCCAAGTGAATGGCTATCAGAAACTTTTCACCTCCAACGACAGTCCCATGTCTCATACATATGTACATATATAGAATTTTTGATGTAATGGATATGTACTAAAATATGTATACATGCTCAGAAATAAGTAACGGTAAATTGTGTAAAATTGCTTTTACACATTTTACTTCAAAATTGACAAGAATGAGTCTATTGTCCATAAATTTTCTTTCGGTAATGGTTATTGGTAACCAAACAATTTCTTTGGTTGCTATAATAGTTATTCATAACCAAGAAAAAAATTATTCTCATTTAAATTGGTTACGGTGACCAAAATACCAAAACACGCGCAATATTTTCGTCTGAACAAAAAAAATAATTATTATTTTCGGTCCCTGCTTTTTACATACTTTATGTAATTTTATTTATACATGCTTGGAATTTCTATAGTTAGATTCAGTAAAATCATAAATAAAACTGTTCGTGTATTGAAATATTCAACAAAGAGAGTAAGAGAGAGCAGAGAAACGTTTTCTTTGTTTTCATTCTACTCCATGAGTAAATTTTCTTTTCTACTTAAAATTCCATATTCTTTGCAAAAACGATGTACAAGTAGACAGTCAAAATTTCTCTTCACTCAAATGCCAACAAACAAAACGAGTGAAACCCTAGTACTTCTCTACTCTCTCTCTTACTCTCTTCATTGAATATTTCAAAACATGAGCAGCTTTTTCATAGTGTTATTGTATATAATTATACAAATTCCTACCATGTTGAAGTAAAATGACATAAACTATGCATGGTAAAATTATCTATCGGGTAAACGCGTCAGCCCTGCTGATTTGTAGTTTTTTCATCATTTCCGTCGGTAAGCTGTCAATTCGATTTTGTTTCTCTTTGTTAATAAAATTCAAAGAATTTTAACCAAAATGCAATTTAATAGCATAGACTTTGTATCAAGTAATGCCGTCACGTAACGAGAAGAGTGTCTAGACAGTAAGAATGCACTCGGTCGAGAGAGTTGTGAGGGTGAGTGAAAGCGAATAGGTGTTCGCACGCATTTTTTTTTTTTTTTTTTTATTATTTTTATTATAATGCACTGAAGAAAAGTTCCATAAACACTCATGAATTTCATATTGATGAATAAATTTCACAGTAGTTTCGTAGTTCCACTTGCTTCCCATGTTGATGCACAAAATAAAGTAAACAAACAAACCACTTTCAACCGAGTGGAAAGTGGCTGCCGAGTGTGTGTTTACATGTGACGAGCGAGTCAGTGAATTGTTGCGGAGAAAAAAGAGTACAGCGACGAAATAGTACTGGGCCGAGTAAACAAAATGCGATTCTAGTGACTCTCTCGCCACTATACTCGGTTACTGACTCCGTTGACTACTCGCCTCAGTGTTTAGACGAAACGAGCACTCGGCCACTCTTCTCGTTACGTGTGATCTAGGCATAAGACAATCTTATAAAATTTTTCACATTTTGTGTACATAGTGGTTTTCAGTATTCAGCTAATTTTGACAGCTTAACAACGGAATTGCTAATGCGACTACCTAAGAGTCTAAACATAATCAAACACGCTACAGACGACCACGTTTTTTCTACATAGGTTTCTTGTGGCAGGGAAAAATCGTCACGAAAATCCGCTACGGCTGACGACTCGCCGCTAGAATAGAATACTCAAATTTACACAAAAGTAAAGAAACGCAAAAAACCACTTTTCTTACACGCAAACAAATGTCAAAACACAAAACATATGCTTGACAACAAATCTTGCATATCATGTTAATTTTCACTGTTCATTTGCACACTTAACATCTTCTTTAAATAAGCACACTCAAAGCAATCACTTTTCAAGTTAATAAAATTGTAAATTCAATAATTTTTTTCACTTGTGTTATTTTTTTCACAAATAATACATATGTTCTTATTTTGACGTTTCAAACAGCTGATTGTTTATCACTTTACACAAACTTACCCGAAGAAAAAGTCTGTGTAAATTTGGGTAAAAGAGAAACGCATTTTGACGTTAAGAGAAAAAAAAATCTCTCTCATTTACACAATTTTGGAGTAAAGAAACGCTTTTGTGTAACTTTGTGTAAATTTGTGTAACTTTGTGTAAAATTGTGCAAGTAAAGAAACAGAGCTAATGTGAAAATTGCATTTTAATTGCAAATGTGTTAGATTTAGTGTTTATAATAAACATTCAAGTCGATTTTTGTAAAGCCATTTAATATTTAACAAATTGTTTTCGCAAACAAATCCATCTACTTTATTCCAAACCTTTTGAAACTTTGTGAATAAACTAATACATATGTATTTGGCACGGACAAAATAGCTCTGTTTCTTTACTTTTTGTGTAAAGTGCGTGTAAATGAGAGTAAAAACAAAATTCACTGTCAAATGCTCAAAATTACACAAAAGTAAAGAAACGCAAAAAACCACTTTTCTTACACGCAAACAAATGTCAAAACACAAAACATATGCTTGACAACAAATCTTGCATATCATGTTAATGTTCACTGTTCATTTGCACACTTAACATCTTCTTTAAATAAGCACACTCAAAGCAATCACTTTTCAAGTTAATAAAATTGTAAATTCAATAATTTTTTTTCACTTGTGTTATTTTTTTCACAAATAAAACATATATTCTTATTTTGACGTTTCAAACAGCTGATTGTTTATCACTTTACACAAACTTACCCGAAGAAAAAGTCTGTGTAAATTTGGGTAAAAGAGAAACGCATTTTGACGTTAAGAGAAAAAAAAAATCTCTCTCATTTACACAATTTTGGAGTAAAGAAACGCTTTTGTGTAACTTTGTGTAAATTTGTGTAACTTTGTGTAAAATTGTGCAAGTAAAGAAACAGAGCTAATGAAAACAATGAAATCAGCTGTGCTACTGATACAACCTGAATGAATAAATCTTGGTCACATATGCTCATATAATTTGACATTTCCTGAACATATGTCTCTTCAGTATGAGTGAGAAAAACAAAGCAAAAGTGGCTGTTTTAGTTTTCTGGAGCTATTTACAAAATTTTAGTTTGGATTGAAATAAAGACATTAAACCCCCAATAATGGATTCAAAGTGCTTGGAATTCGATAGTAAATACAATATCCTAGATACCACAACACCAAGGCACACAATTCTGTCAGCCAGGTATAAAAGGTAAATGGGTTAACCTACTTATGTATTTGCAAATTACACATGATTAACAATTTACGTGTAAACTTCCAGAAGTTTTGCCTACTATACCCTAAGGGAACGCTTGCCGGTCATAGTGACTCAAATTATTGATAGTTTAACAAGAGACAAGGACGAAATTGCAGAGAAGTACGAAGAGGAGGTAAGAAGGTCTACAATTAGTGTGCTTTAATCAATGATAAGGATTGTTTAGCTATGTAGTGTGTATGTATATTGACAGGCGGCAGTTTCCACATTACTTTGCAACTAAACGCAACCGGAGATAATTTTTTTTATTAATTTATACGCATTCGAAATAAATACTATACCTACCAATTGCCTTGTGTCTAAATGGAAAGCTTGTACTAATATTCGAATAAAAAAAATCTTGATTATGACCCTATTATCGATATTAACAATACAACTTTGTCATGTTTAGAATGGGTTCAATTTCCGCTCTGACCACTCAAATTATTTTTTTTCTGTCTGAGTTAGGGATGACGACACTACTAATTAGCCATGAAAAAGCTTAGGATCAGTGAGTCTACAAATTAGAAACTCCCGTTATCCTTTCATGACATGAAATGGGAAATTAAGTTTGTTCTAAGCATTTGTACTGGTTGTTAATGAATCCCTTTTGCAACCGGCTGTCTATTCGATGCTATGAATTAATTTCTTTTGTAATTATTTGTAGAAAACGCGGGAAGAAATCAAAGAAATTGTTGGTCAAATATCCAAATTGAAATATCAGCTACAAACAGATAAAAATTTCGAAAAATTTGACGGCCAAGGTATTTTGAATGGGTAAAAATAATATCTTTTTCAAATTTATTGTAATTGTTTTCGTTTGAATCCACAGAACCAGATAAAGAGTTGTGGAATACATTCCTAGACTCATTGGATGATAATTTCAAGTCTTTCTACCAGTCTGCGTGGTTGTACGCCGAATGTTACATGTATCGCAAAGTGGCTTCCTTCTTTGAAAATTCGGCAACTCTAAGCACATATGATTATTTCTTTAAACAAAAAGAAAATGCGTTGAATATGGATGAAATTGTGGGTGTGGCCAAACGTTTAAGACATACTGAAAAGGATCTACAAACGTTCTCACGTTTACTGAAGGTAGGTACTCTTCATATACACACGTATATATAAGGTATATATAGTATACAGTTTATTATTATTTTAGCTTAATTTGTGGGGAAACAAATGTGATCTATCGATTATAATAACCACAAATTTTGATCGATCTGAGAATGTATTCGATCAATGTGATAAATTAAATGCCAATGTATTGGTTGATAGTTCGGAAAGTATTTGGAATTGCTTGGTTTCAGCCGACCATACGAAGCCAGTAACTGTTGACTTTGTTTTGGACAACGCAGGCTTTGAATTCTTTACTGATTTGATGTTAGCAGATTATTTGCTAGAAAAAAAGTTGGCAAATAAAGTGCGCTTTCATGTGAAGGCTAGGCCGTGGTTTGTTTCGGACGTTACAACTGCCGATTTTAATTACACTTTTGAACACCTTGCTAATCACAGCTCGAATTATGTTAGTGAACTGGGACGTAAATGGAAACAACATGTGGCAAATGGTCTATTTGAACTGGCACCAGTTGGATATTTCTGGACTAGTGGTATTGAGTACTACAAGTACGTATATTATTTTATGTAGGTTATAGCATTTTATTCCCTTTTTATAATGTATTTAGAATGCGTGAAGTTGATCCTAACCTATATAAATACCTAGGCGAAGCCCATTTAGTATTATTTAAAGGCGATCTGAATTATCGCAAACTTCTGGGTGACATGAATTGGGACAGCACGGATGATTTTCTCACCTGCCTTCGCGGATTCCAACCTACAAACTTCTGTACTCTACGCACCATTAAAGCCGACTTGGTATGTGGTCTGGAGCAGGGCAAGGCTGAAGCACTGTCCCGACTTAATGCTAGATGGATGGAAACCGGGGAGTATGGTGTCATACAATTTATGGAGGGAAGTGCATGCGCGTGCAATAGTAATGTTAAACCTGTATCACAATCACTGTAACACAAATTGTAAATAAATAGGTGAAATAAACATGGTGCGATTTCTATGCTATATGTTTTTAATTATACGGAACTGAAATTAATAAATAAATAAATTTATATTCCACAGTTTAATAATTTTCTCACATGCGTAATATACATATATAGTATTTTAACTAAATTATAAATTATACCTACCAGATAGCTGCAGATCACATGAATTAATTAACAGCTACAAAGAAAACCCAAATTATAATTAGGCATGATTGACTCGGTTACTGAACTGCATAAATAAATACATATTACTTGTGTGTCTCATATAACAACAGACTAAGTTAAGTATGATTTATATCTAAAAGTCTAGCAATTATACCACCCTTGCATTTAATTTTTGAATTTGATTGCGCTAACGTTGCTTTCACTAATGCTTTTCGCAATGACATTTTCCTTGCACTGCTAATATTAGAAAGAACAGAAAGAGAGAGAATATGAAGAAAATCGATATGATGAGTGCAACTAGGTTTTACATTTTGCATACACATGACATTTGCAAAGGTCTCTTGCATCTTTCTCATCGACGTACGATTACGTTCGTTCTCTATGTTGTCGTTTAAAAACATCTGCTAGTTGGGGCCTGCATACATCTTTCACATAAAATCTGAAAGAGAAAAAGTTCCATTAAACTAAAGTATATTCTGAGATTTAATTTTTAAACCAATCTTTCAAAAATTAACTGCTATGGTAAGAATTGTTCTCAAAAGTTGGTGCTAACTACTTTGTTGTTTTAATAACTTGTATACACATGCCTATATGCATTTACATACATATATATATGTATATACATATATAAAAATGTATGACAGTCTTTACTATTCAAGGTCGAACAGACCACCACTGCGGCAACAACAACAAATTTAAACAATGAGTGCTCAACAAAAGATTCCTTACAAGAAGACCTAGATGAGTTTGACTTGAAAAATGGCATAATTAATAGTACAACTCCTCGAGAAACTCATTTAAGTGGTCGTTATAAAAGAAGCTTCGCCTATTATACCTTTCGCCAACGTTTACCAAATACGTTGCAAACACTTCTAAATAATCTGAGCAGAAATCTCAGTGGAAACAATTCTTATGGAGAGGTAAACATGAAAATCTTAAACATCATAAAAAAATAATATTGTTCAAGGGTACCAACAGAATGATGTCGTCTTTGTTTTGGAGTCTATTGGAATTCTTAAAAAGCAGTTAGAGAATGATGGTGCTCTTGAAACCTTGTCTGGAAATGGTGTGTTTGTTTTAACATACATACATATAAATTATTAAACAGAATGATGCATATTTGTCTTCATAATATTGTTTCAGAGCCTGATAAAGATATATGGAATGATTTTATTTCCGGCTTGCCCCAGAATGAGCGTTCGTTCTTCAAAACATGTTGGTTGTACTCTGAATGCTACATGTATCGTAAGATTTATTCCATATTTCAAGATTCAAATAACTTAAAAAACTATGATTACTTTGGTTCACAAAAATTAAATGCTCTGGAAGTATCTAGCGATGTAATGGATCGAATAATCCGGAATTTAAAAATAACAGAAAATAATGAGGAAACATTTATTCATATACTTAAGGTAAAAAATGGTGCTGGAATCAAAGAGTACTTAAATAAATTGTATCTTAACATTTGCAGCTCAATCTTTGGGGAAATCGTTGTGATTTATCAATTAGTTGCGGCCAAGAAATAAGACCTAAAGGTGTTATTTTTGACTGCATTGACAGTTTTAATGCAAATATATTAATAGATGATAGTGTACGCATTTGGGATTGTCTAAACAAGCCTCTAAAACTGACAGATCAAACTTGCAAAATAGTTGATGTGGTCTGCGACAACGCTGGGTTGGAGTTATTTACTGATCTTTTGTTGGCTCACTATTTAATTGAACACAAATTGGCGGATAATGTGCGATTCCATGTGAAGGCAATGCCATGGTATGTGTCTGATACTACAGTTCAGGATATTGAGTGTTCATTAAGGTATCTGCAAGCACATAACTCACAAAATTTGATTGAATTCGGTAAGCAATGCTCGAAATATTTTGAGAAAGGTGTATTTGAAGTCATCGACAAGGAGTACTTCTGGACTACACCCTACGAGTACTACAGGTTAGTAATACACTGCAACAAAAAATTATAAATCCGTTGAAATCCATCATATGTTTGCCCCCTGATATAGAATAAGTAATGGCTGTATATGCAATTAAGTTTGCTTACATAATCACTAAATCTTACCAAAAGACACAATAGCGGTGTTCACACTTTGGATTGTTTTTAAAAGTGTAGCAGCAAGATCAGTTTAACAATGATTTTTTAATACATACAAAGCGTGAGTGTCATTTCTGTGTTTATTGTTTGCTTATTATAAGTGATAGTGATACTCACTTTTTTAAATTAGAAACCGTAAAAAGCATAGAATTAGAAAATTTGAATTATTAAGGATATTTTTTAGCTTTTGTGACCAAAAACAAATGCGAACAAACATTTGACTTTTTTTCTGTTTAAAATCACCTTATATTCGTCTGAATGGCTTTGTATTACAATACTGAATAAATAAAATAAATAAATAATGGGAAAATCTTTGATTTGGCATCACTACATACAGTGCCCGACATAAGTCTACGTACGACCACCATTTCTGCTAACTGACGAGTCCAAAAACTTTATGAAGAAAAGTAATGATGTATTTTTGTTAGAAATCTCATTTTATTAATATAAAACAAACAAAAAAACTACTTACTTCAATATAAACTTGGAAAATTATTTAAGAAAACTAAGAAAATATCACTGACAAAAGTCTACGTACGACTGATAAACTAATATAAATAACTTCAACAATATTTATTAAACTTAAACTTAGTATTTTGTTGGCCCACCAAGGGCATCTATAACCGCCTGTAAACGTCTGGGCATTAAATCAACTAAATTTTCCAATTCTGTAGGCGTTATATTATTCCATTCTTCTTGCAGCTTCTCTTTTAGTATTGGAGCGCAAGTAATCTCGTGTTTTCTGATTTTACGTTCTAATAAATTCAGTTTCAATCGTTTGTATTAATTGTTACTATCTTTTTTTTCAATATTATAATAAATCACAACAAATTGTTTCCATCAATAATAATTTTGGCCCCAAAGCGATCAGCTGTTATATTTACATCTACAACACGAGTTTACCACCTCGTTTTTGCTTTATTACAGAGGTGTAAATTAGAGTTCAAAATATACGTTTACTATATGGGTGTTTGGTTACACCGCTTGCTTATATAATCGCTTGTTTTGTATGGAGCACTCGCTAAGTTTAAACATTTTTTTTTCAAATTTTTCACCGTTTTCAACCCTTCTTCATATTTTTGAATAAAATTACTTATCGCTAAACAGCCGTTTTCTGTGGAACTTAGCAAGCGATAATCGCTTGCTTGTAACCAAAACACAGCTAATATCTACAAGGGTACTCAACAATTAAGTGTAAAAACCGCTGATTTTTTTTTGGAACCATACCTTCAAATTTCGTATTGTAAGTGATGACTTTCAGAAAAGGCGACATGCCATGCCTTAACTTTTACTAAATGTATTTAGCGATTTTAAATTACTACAATGGAGATTAAAGGGGTTTTTTTCACATTCGACGCCATTTCTGGAATAAGTTTCCTTTATTGCATCGTAAAATTCAAAACTTGTTTTACTTTTCACAGCCCCCTTTTAATTGGAAACTTCGTATCTATCTATATTCACCCTATAAACCAAAATGTATAACTTACAAATGGCCAATATTGCAGAAATATTGGCTAATCCTACGGATGTGCAACATGGCTTAAAATTTTCCTTATAATTTATATTTTAAAATGGCTAAATATTGATGCCCAATATTACCGTCGAAAGCGTTGAAGTTAGACTTGTTTTTTCATTAAATTCTTGCTACATCCACATTTATTTTACAATTTTAGAAAATAATGTCTCTACAACTCGTTATTGAAGGCATTCTTGTACATGATATCCTGGGTTCGATCCCTGTTCTGACCACCTTAAAAGTTCTTTCGGTGGCTTCAACTCGCATAATGCCGGCGACACTATCAAGTATTTCGCCATGAAAATGGCCGTTCGGAACCGGTGGAAAACTGTAGGTCCCAATCAGTGAGTATAAAACAGTGTTGGTCATACACATATAACATATTGCGCTTGTGTGTGACGCGGAATAAAACGAAGTTCAATTTGATGTATTTTTAAACAATTACGCAGCGTGATCCTTCTCTAACAAATACTGACCAGCAACTGGTTGGTTTGCATTGAAAAAATGTAAACAAGGCAAGAGCCGACCGCCCAACAGCATTTTGCTGTCCACCACGCGTGTTATAGAAATTCAAAATGTGGGCATCACTGGTATAAAACTAGAAAGCGCACAGCTCACTGGTTGTGAGGAGCTCTCCCCAATTCCTTCATGGGATGTAATTCCAATATCTCTCTTATTTGAAGACAGCTGTTAGGTTTATTCATAGACGAATTTAATATAGACACATTAATTCTCTCAATAAATTAAACGTCGTAGGTATGGTTGCAAGTAAACAATGGATGGTGAATCATAATACCAGATAGAGGCAATAGTACACAACGTCCAACAAAGGAAAAACAACCCCACTTCGCCTATTTGTGGCAAAATAGTTGTGCTAAATTCCAAAAATAAAAGTCAACAAAAAACAAAGTGCAAAATACATTTACATTTCACAGTTCTGCATGAAAACGAAGTGAAAAAGTCAAGTAAACAGTTCTTGTACCTCCACCTGCTGTAAGTTAATTTTTGTCGAATTTCTCTCATTACCACAAACCTACGACGAAGAGTGTGAAATGAAACGTTAGATGCGAGAATTAATGTGTCTATACAAAAATTGTCTATGGTCAGGAAATTTCAAAATTGTTTCGTTCGCTCTGTTCAATTTTCACCAACAGTTCTATATTTCCTAAATATTCAATTGTGATGAAGAGTTTTAGGCCGACCACACAAAAAGCAAAATCCTGAAAAAACAGCAATAAATCTAACATGTCTTCAAATAAGCCATATCTTCTTCATCTCAGTATTGAACTTATTTATAGGCATAGAATTTTAATTGCATATGCATCACTCCAATACTGTGGTGACGATATTTTACATATCGATGGCTTAATATAAAAAGGGCCTAACTCGATTTTTTGTTACTTGACAGGAGAAGGAAAAAACTTAATAAAATCCGTAAAACTTTAGATACAAAAAAAGTATTAATGCAATTTTTAATAAAAAGAGGCAACACATTTTTGGAAATTGCATTAAAACTTTTTTTTGTATCTAAAATTTTACGGATTTATAATGAACATGATTTTTTTTTAATAAATTTATATTTCTAAACTGTTGTTACATATTATGTTTTAATGTATGTATGTTTCGTTTTCAATTATATATTTTCTACTACAAATTTGTTAACTTTCTAGAACAATTGTTGGTTTGTTTATTTGCTTTTTTATTAATTTATTTTTTGTTTGTTTATCTATCCACTTTGATTTTGCTTAAAAATATTTATAATAAATTTACAGATACATATATCATTGTTTGTATGCTTTATAAATATGTGCGATTCATGACAAAAAAAGAATAAGAAATCAATAGAGACTATTTATATAAAGAAAATGTGTATGTATGTCGTATATACGAATATAAAAGATATAAAGTCCAAATGTCCTACAATCATAAGTTTTTCTCCAGTATTTATTGTTAAGATAAACATAAAATGATATGTTTTTTAAAGAATGAATTTGTTTGCTACTTTTCGATATTTTCAGAATAGACTTGTTTTTGGAAAAAAGGTAGCAAAGTAGTAAGTCTTCTTCTTCCGGTAGTGTTATTAATTATTAAAACTACATATATTTATTTACAAAAATGTTTTGTTGTATAAAATGTGAAAACCAAGACCACTTGTTGTTTACTGCATTACTTTAAAGTTAAATCTAAAAAATCGTTTATAAAGATTTTAACTAATATCACTTTATATAATTATTTCATTTAATAATATGTTTGTTTCGAAGTCAATGTACATGAAAAACATTGAACTTAATGGAATTTAACACTTAAACAATGTAAGATATTTCCAAGGAAATCCATAAGAAATATAATAATGATCCATCAGCTCAAAATGACCTAGTAGAAGGTAAAAAATATAAATTGTCAAAACTATTCTAAAACATTGTGTTCAGTAAAAATATGTCGGTCCGTTCTTTAGAATAATTTAAATATTTTTGTTGACTTTGACCACTTTATTGAACAAACTGTGAGGGGGCATCTAAACTATTGCATATAAATTATGTGAACTATTATTTGTGTTTATATATATTGTAATAGCATATGTACCAATGTCGTTACTGGAAAGCTAATCCTATATGAATATTTCAAATTTATTATTTGATTGATTTGATGCAGCATTGATGTATATATTTAGATTCCATTTCATCATATTGTGTTGAGTGGCCATGCCCCTTTTTCATATTCAAAATCTTGGTCTCAGTTTGTTCGTTGTTGAATATTTCATCACACCCAGTTAATGTATTTTAACGGAAAAATCCAGTTATTCCACTGCAAATCCACAAGTTTCTTCCACAGCTTGAGTGAGTTTATCGTATAGCAATTGATAGCTGTCATATGGAGGCAAGTCAATGCGGTTGAAGCAGGTATGAGCTTTGGGCAGATTTTGTGTAGGTACATCTGCGGTCAAATGAATGGTGAATAGACGAGGGCCCACTGCACCCGTAGATCCTTGTAATGCTCGAAATCCTTGGAGAGGAACACGCGAAGAACCAGTAACAAATTGTAAAAGTCTAGCACGCATCTCAGACGAGTATGATTCCACAGCCTTAATTGAAAAGAGTAGGAAAAATAACATAGGGTTTAAAAGATTTCTCGAATACTTTTTTAGTTGAAAAATAGTTTTATAATATATTATGCATTTTGTTGTGTGTTCCTTTAAAATGTATAAAACAACCCACCTGCCAAAACCATACTACTTGAGTAGTTTCCGGCGTACAATGTTTCAGTCTCGTGTTGTTACGCCAGTCGTTAACATCAATACTCGATATACCACCAATAACCAATTCCAATTCTCGTTCATCAAATGGACGTAATAAATGGCTGGGTATCAATTCACAAAAGCCTTTAAATTAAATTTAAATAAAAATATATTGGAACTTATAAGAAACTTTTTAAAAGTATTATATACCAAACCTTTTTGTAATGCTAAAAACTGCTGCTCAATGCCGCGCATAAATCTGTAATTAACGTAAAGCTTTACATATTCGCGCTTGTTTTCTTCCGTTACAGGTATTGAAGCCCCCGATGGTTTAAGCTCGTGTACTACTAAAGCACCAAAACTGTTGTTTTCTACGCTAAATGTAGACTCGATAACATTGCTAATGTTATTTTCTCTAAATAGGCAAAACAAAAATGGAACAGATTTGTATGTAGGAGACGATTCTTTTTATATTCAATCAAAAATTACTTACAGCATCCATGTTAAACTTCGATGCAATTCTGGGTCAACTCCTTCAATATCACTTAGTGTTATGGGTTTATTGAGCAATTGCTTATAGAATGGTGTTGTGAACCCGCCATCTAAACAGTGGCCGTGGAATACAGCTATACCCAAAGTTCGTCCTACAAAATGAAAATATGACAAATGATCTGGATTTACGCCAGAATCTGGGTTTATTTGTAGAGTATAGTGATCGTCTCGGCTGTATTGAAATAAGCCGTACTGAGGGTTAAGCATTTCGCGGGACAGTAAATGGAGCCATTCACGTGCAACACCGCCATAGTCCAGGCCTTCTTCTCCTTTGAATTTTACCATCAGTCGCTTACGCATATCCTTTGGACGCATTTTCATGATCAGTCTATAACTCTCTTCAAATATCTCGCTGCGAGAGACTTCCAAGCGACAGTGCCCCGATTGTGGCTGCAGGGCCTGTAGTTCTGTACGTAAAGCTCTTAGTTTGCCAACCAAGTCTCGTCGATATTTCGGGAGCAAATCAGCTCCCTCTAGTAGGCCTTGTGGCAAATCCGCAGGCACAGCACGACCTTCTGGAATACGATGAGGTGTTGTGCTGTTAGAAGTATTAATAATGCTACCCGCACTGGCGGTGGAGAGTGGATGTGAAGCTGCAGGTGATAAATGTTGTATAATACTTCCATTTCCAGCTCCTCCACTTATATTGGCAGCACCAAGTGATGAAACGCTTCCAGAAGTCCCGCTACTTGTGCTACTAGTCGCAGTGTTTGGAGGTGCCGTACCTCGTCTGATCAGTTGTAAAATATTGCCGTTTAAACGAGGGTCTGTAAACTGCGTGGTTCTATTGTTATGGTCTACAAAGTAAACCCGGCCGGATGCGGTCTTTCGCTGTTCCCAACCACTAGGTAATGGTCCAATAGCATCGAGCGTTAAATTGTCCGTGTGAAAGTCTCGGGGTATACGAGGATCATGCCATGTCGAGATTGCTGTGGGTATGTGGTAAAAGTAAACTTGGCCCTGTTGTGTTATTCGCATCTCGTATCCTGGTGGTAAGTCCATGAAAGGTCTTGCAGCTTGATTAGAACTACCCGATGGAACTCCGGGATACCTCAGACCCCCACTATTATTTGAACGTGCACTTCTAGAACCTCTGCGACGTGCTGATTCTTCAACGTTACGGGAAGTTCTTCTTTGAGAACGTTGAGATCCGGTTATGGCAGCAGCAGATGAAGACGTTGTCGGTGTGATTTGAGTACGAGCGTCTCCTCTAGATGGATCTGTTGCATTTCTTTCTCTCTGATTTGCTTGGTGGATATTTAAAGTTGGCGGCGTAACAACGCTGGCTTGTGTAGTTGAACTCGTTGATGTGGAATTTGCATTCGGGCTTTGTACACAACTTCCGCCACCGCCATTATTTCCGTTTGAGGTAGGACTCTGTCGTGCTACAATTAAGTTATCACCCTCATTTGCATTCCAACTTGGTGTTGTTTGTGCAGTAACTCCCACCGATTGGGGCTGAGCTGACTGGGGGCTTGCATTATTACACGACGAATTGCCATTGGTTAGGTTTTGGGCAGTTTGTATTTGATTTAGCTGAGCTCCTCTTTGTGGCGTTGTTGTATTTGCGGATTCCACGTGATTATGGCCATTCGTCAACAAATTTGGAGCTGGCGTTGCGTGCTTTGGTGTTTTTCCGTGGCTGTCGTTTATTGCGTGACTATGCCGTGGCGTTTGAGGTCCCGAGCTACTTGATCCTTGTGGAGTGTTGTCGACTTGTGCCGCATTACCACTTGACGGTGCAGGCACTGCATTGGAGTTTTGTTGTTGACGAATACTTTTCTTACCATTGGGTGGAGCAGTTAAAGATGGAGTCGGTGTAGCTTCAATCGTTTCTACTCGCGTTGGACTACAATTTTCTTTACCCAAGTTCGAAGCAGAACTGCCTATGGAGGGTATAGAAAGTAACTCCGTTGAGTGTCGTCGCTCATCGTTTTCCCTTCCACTGCGATTGTTATGACCATTTAACAAATTTGTACACGTAGTCGATCGCGTTGGACCGGCAGGATGATGCGTTGCACTACCATTTTGTGTCGACGGTCGATTATGTCCCGTTTGTTGCTGTTGCGATGATGAATGTTTGCTGGGTCTATCCCATTGCGTGGTCTTCGTAGTATGGTTGACATAATAAACACGACCATTGACAGTTCTACGTTCCTCCCAACCTTCAGGTAAACTATCTTCTGAAGAATCGTCTTCCGAGGGTCCACGAACATCACCACCTGGACCCACAATAGCTAAGGGGTTTCCACTGCATGGACCATCTTTCGACAGAAAAGCTATAATTATTTGTCCACGAACCATTTCATCGTCATCCGTAGAAAATTTGCCTAAATCCAAACGTTGGACTACAAATTTCAAGCAGGGAATTAATATACAATTAGGAAGTTAGTTTTAACTTGGGATTAACTTACATCCAGCTCCTTTTAAACGTTGTATTGTCTCTGGTGGTATACGCACACATCCTAAGAATCCACTGCCTTTGTGAATTTTGCGTTGATTCCAAACTGTTATTGTTATGGAATCGTTGCGGCCCAAAAACAAATCGTAGTGGGCATTCCATTTTGGATCTAAAGTAGACTTGCTTATATCTGTTGAATAAACCTGCCCAGTGCCATCCACTTGAACCTTTGCGAAAGGGTCAGGAAGACCTATAAACGGACATAGGAAAATTGTGGTCAGTTTTAAGCAACAAGTTAAAAACGTATTTTTATGATGTATGTATAACTCATGATTATCCTGCTAGTATTGCAAATTTTGTCAGTCATTTATACAAATTCCTAAATGAAGACAGA
The DNA here is from genome assembly GCA_963931995.1 of Phaonia tiefii. Classification (NCBI taxonomy): domain Eukaryota; kingdom Metazoa; phylum Arthropoda; class Insecta; order Diptera; family Muscidae; genus Phaonia; species Phaonia tiefii. The sequence goes on from OZ008371.1 coordinate 12,524,614, forward strand.
TTCAATTAAATGTTAGATTAAATGTTAGGTATAGATGTATTATTTTCTATTTTTATACCAGTTCATATACACGTCTAGGATAATCACTATGGCTCTTAGACACTTGAGTTATTTGCATCGACATTAGTAAATTAGTAAAATAAAGAAAATGACAATTTTATATTAGGTTTGTTCCCGTTCTTTAGTAAAACTAGTAAAAGAGAGTTTAAGCAAAAATAATTAGAAATTGTCGGTGACAGATCAAGTTTAAAAAAAGTACGGGAACGAAGAAATAGTAACTGTGGTAAAACTTATGTCAGAAATGTGTTTACAACATGGTCCTCTTCCGATAGAAAATCAACAGCAATGCTAAAATCGACCACAGCAATCTTGTCACACAGCCTGCCACAGAATTCCAGAATTACATTCTGATCAAAAGTGGAATTTATTCCTTATTTTGCGTCTTCAGAAAACGAAAAATTCTTTAGGAATTAAATTACTTTTGGTTTTCACATGAAACTGATATTTTTAGTTACATAAACACAAAAAAATATGTAAAATATCTTTACACATTTTTACTATTACTTTAGTATTTTCCAAAATGAGTCTAGGTGCTGAAACCTAGATTTATTCATGCAAACCACTAATTTTATTTGAACCAATGCTGTCTTCATTGGCGTAAAAACACCATTTAATTTTGAAAAAAATTCCCGTCTCCGCTGATCAATTGTTTTTGTTGATATTTTGTTGTATGTAAAACATAAACATTCAAGCATGTTTGCTTTTGTATGTGTTTTTATTAATTTTATTTTTATTAATTAATTGTATAAAATATGCTATAAAAGAATTATGCATGTTTGATTCTGAACCAAATCCAAACCTTTTAAATAGTATTTACTGGCTTTGTTTCTTTTTGAATTTAAAAATGTGTGTAACAGGTGTGAGGTCTTGTGATCAACCTTAAATTAGAATTGCTGGCGTAGGAAATAGTTTCAGAGTTGTATTTCGTTTGCAGGCTCCTTTTTATGATGTTTTTTTCCAAAAACAAAGTACGAACTGTGTTTTCAAAATGACGCTATTGTATGGGGACACAATTGTGTTTTAGCCAAAAACAAATGTGTTTTAGCCTGTAAAACAGCCGAAAATTCGTCAGCGAGGTAAATTTTTAAGATTGGGAAATATTTTCCATTTCCCAACATAAATATCCACGTTTTTAATTCTCAATTTACATTACGAAAGAGTTCTTATTCAGTTGTCTTCCACTTTCAAACCATGTTTTTTAAATTAAACAAATAAAATTAAATCTAAACAAATTGAAATGATTTCATGAATACATTTGTAGCATTCACAATGTCACATAAACACAAACGGCCTTATTCATAAAAATACAATACAATATTTGCTTCAGGATTTTGGTTGGCTATGTCTACCATCTGGCACCTAAAAATTACAAAGCCTTGTTTTGACAGCATTTCACGTTATGTCGCCTAAATTTGTTAAGTAAAAAAACTTTCTCAGGATCTCAGCCAGCAACTTAACTATGGTCACAGCACGTTCTCATGTACAAGTACCACCGACGGCCACAGATGTGATATATGTATAAGAATACCAATAGTTTGTACGTTCCTTCTATTGGGAAATTTCTACTAGAAATAAAATGTTTATGTTCCGTCGCAAGGTGAAGTACCATTAAAGAAAACCCCCAGTCCTTATCAGTAATCAGTCTTTTAGCTATGGTGAATCCCAAGAAATATAATATGTATTCAAATGTTTAGATCTTGCATTATCATTATCTTTTGTCTATATAAAGAAAAATATTTCAAAGATTGTCATCAGTTAACATTTCTTAATACAATTACAAACATCTGTAAAATATTTAAAGCAACAATACAGTATTAAAATGATCGGAAAGCAAATCATTGTTCTTGCTGTTATTGTGCTGTTGGCTTTCACAGCCATCGCTAAAGCTGAACCTTTCGACGAAAGAAGATTCAGGAGTAGACCTCAGAATGGAAACCAGAGACCACTACCGATACCCACTACACCACCATTTAATCCTAATGCCAGAACATGGTAGATTTTAGGTGGATGATAGATGACATCTACAAATGTAATAACTGAGATTAAATATTAATCAAATAAAAGTAAATGCCTTTATAATTGAATTGTTATTGTATATTTTTCCTACTTCCGTATTTGTGTTCAAATGCTTTACAATTTAAACACGCAACGTAGAATTCATCATTGTACTTTACCATAAATTAAGCTTGTTCGTAAATTGTTGAATATTAACCTAATAACAATGTGACCCTTCAATAAACCAGATACACTCAATTCTAAAGTTAAATTGTTTTGGCAAAAGTAGGTTAAAATCATTTTTAACAGTCTGAACAAAATTGTAATTATTTAAATTGCTTTAAGGTTATAGCAATTGTTTTAAAAGATAGTATTTTTTTTTATTAAGATCACAACCTTCAGCAGTAGTTAGTTAGTTTGAAAAGAGGGGTGCGATGTTGAGTGTTCAAACAGAAAGCACTCTAATCCTTCCCATGTCAGTAGACATACACTTAAGCCGCTGATTCGACCTGTTGTGCGCCTATCATAGGAATTCGGTGCTATTCACGAATTTCCTTAAGTTGTTCCAGTCCATTCCCACAAGTTTGGTCATGTCCGGTATTATACTGTCCGAAAGATATCTGGATCTAGCTTTTGTGATGGCCGGACAGTGGCATAGGAAATTCTCCATCGTCTCATTGTCCTCCATGCATGCCCTGCACCACTAGTCCAATACGGTACAAGTGAGCCCGTTATCCCTAATGTCCCGTTAAGACTCCCATCATCTTGCTCATTTCAGGTTTCAGCTAACCTTTTGATCCATCTGGGTCTCCCCATAGGATATTTTTCATCCACCTACTGTTTCCTGGTTCCACTGGACTACGTGCGCAGACTCCGCCCATTTACCCAACTCAGCCTGCGTCACAACAAAACGTTTCGCGACCTCTAGCCTCACCGTTTGAAGTTACCTGACTTTCGTTGCTAGGAGGAATATTCCACTGTGCCCCGGCACCCAGATGATGTTGAGTCTGCCATGCGTAGAATAATCGTTGATCGCCTTCTTACAGTCAAGGACCGTTCTAAATTTGACAATTTGAGATGCTATTGCCTTGCGCTTGAAAGTTCGTATTCGTATTTACGCGAAGAAGTGTAACAAATATAAGGCGCCGTTAGGGCCCAGTCATACTTTGTATATCCTCTTTTGGACCCAAAAGAAGATTAAAAACAGGGCCTACCGGAAACGAACAAACATGATTAACATTTCTAATTTGCTATCATATGCGCTAATGTTTATTGCATTAATATTTAGCAAAATAAATTAAAACCAACATTATTTATTCACAAAAAGTTTTTGTTACCTATTCTTCTTTTTGTGTTTATGCAATTAAAAATATCAATTCCATTTACAAACCAAAAAGTGGTTTCATTCCTAAAGAATTTCTCGGTTTTCTTTTTCTGAAGACATCAAACTACGGAATTAATTCCACTTTCGATCGGATTGGAATTCTGTGACAGGCCTGTATAAAAAAATACAACAAATTATTTATTATTTAAAATATATTGTATAAAGTGAATGATGTTGTACTCTCCGCTAAAAGGTTGGCCGCATCCCTTAATTGCGATTCACAGTTGATAAGGGTTGTCTACTTGTCTGCGTACAAATTGTTGCTCCAAGTGACGCCAGCTTCCACTTTCCTTTTTCATTCCACGAAAGTAACTTTCATGTGACATAATATATAAGAAATTTTGTTAGAATTAACTTATTTCTCGAATTTCACCAATTTCTTGATTTATTAATGGTGATACTCCGGCAAACCCAGTTTATCGAAAACAACTAAAAATTAATTGACACAATACAACAAAAGAGTGGTTAAAATGATATACTTTTCTTAAAACATTTCTAAAAAATGTGTCGATGTTACACAATCATTAGAAAACACTTAAACTTACACAGTGAACATTTTTGCATACATTAAAAGCGCATTTGCAAGCGAAACATTTTCGCCGGATTTATGGCGAAAGTGGAAGTTGGCAGACCAATTGTGTGCAAGCGTTTCACTTCCACGAGTAAGCGAAAGAGGGCGCAAGGGTGATAAATTATGTTTCTTTTCACTACAATAAATATTTTTTAGTTTTATTTGAAAATATTGTATGAGCATATACTTATTATTTTGACCACATGTGTAAGTAAATACATTGTTGTATACGCCCATAGCACACACACTCATTTAAATGCGTGATTCAATATTTTGTTTAATAAATATTTAGTTCAATGCCGTTTGTGGAATTTTTTTTTTTTTTTTTATTTTGTTGCTTTCATAATTATGTGAATATAGTCTGTATGAATGGAATCATTCATGGCTAAATTACTTTGCAGAATATCCATGTTCGTCGCACTTGTTGCACATAAGAAATATCGCGGTAAATGGTATGATACTTTCCGGGGAAAGCGTAGGAAAGGAGTATATACATTGTTGGAAAAAATAATAGGGACACCGATGTTTTTCTAATATTTTTTTTATTTTTTCTATAATATTTAAATTAATTAAATTAAAAGCGTTAAGTACTTCATATACGCTAACAAAAAATATCAAACTCCAATATGATTTTCAAATAAATAATTAAAAATTTGAATTTTTTGTAATATGGCCTTGGAAAAAATAATAGGGACAAGAATTAAAACGTTGCTATTTCTATAGAATACTATTTTAGTTTTAAATTATTAAATTAAAATATTAATATTTAGTGGTAGATCCTTTTGCATTAATCACTGCTTGGCATCTGCGAGGCATAGATTCTACAAGATGTAGGCACGTTTCCATCGGTATGGAGTACCAAGCGTTCTTAACTTTTTCCCACAATTCCTTTAAACTTGTGGATTTCTGGAGTCCAATATTGCTTTTTAAGACGCCCCAGAGGTGTTCAATGGGGTTAAGGTCCGGAGATTGTGAGGGCCATTCCAAAATTGTTACGCTTTTCTCTTGGAGCCAGGTTTTAACCAGTCTGGAAGAGTGCTTTGGGTGGTTATCACGCATGAACTGCCAACTAAGTGGCATTTCTTCCTCGGCAAACGGAAGCATTTCATTATTTAGAATGCCAACATAATCGACAGCACACATCTTATTGTTAATCCAAAAAATAGGACCCACTCCGGATGCAGAAAAACAGCCCCATACCATCATTGACCCGCCACCATGTTTCACAGTCTTTTTGGTGTACTTGGGATCATATTCTTTGTTCTTCGGTCGACGGACGTAAGTCTTCCCGTCAGAACCAAACAAATTAATTTTTGTTTCGTCTGACCAAAGTACATTTTTCCAGTTTGAACGGTGTTGGTGTTGCTTGGCGAAAATTAATCTCTTTTGTATATTTGTTTTGCTCAACAACGGTACTTTCCTTGGGCTTCTTCCCATTAATCCTGCGTACATAAGCCTGTTTCTTACTGTCCGATTGGTAACTGGTGCATTTAAACTCAGTTGTAGTTCCTTGGAAGACATAAAAGGGTAGTTTCTTGATAGGCGCACTAAATGTTGATCGAAACGGGATGATGTTTTCCGCTTTCTCCTCTCGTTTCCATAGTGCGTTTTGAATGGATAGCATTAAAAACTTTGTTCCTCGAAAAGTTCATGATACTTGCTATTTCTCTAATAGATTTTCCCGCATTGTTTAATTTTTTAATCACTTTTTTCTCCTCTTCGGTTGTATGAACTCCGTGACCCATTTTTAAACACTAATTTGTCAATTTACAAAGCACATGTTGCAACAAAGCAAGCAAACGATTATTAACCGTTATTTTTTCTCTCCTCTCAGAGATTGAGCTAAAACTAAAATAGTATTTTATAGAAATAGCAACGTTTTAATTCTTGTCCCTATTATTTTTTCCAAGGCCATATTACAAACAATTCAATTTTTTAATTATTTATTTGAAAATCATATTGGAGTTTAATATTTTTTGTTAGCGTATATGAAGTACTTAACGCTTTTAATTTAATTAATTTAAATATTTAAATATTATAGAAAAAATAAAAAAAATATTAGAAAAACATCGGTGTCCCTATTATTTTTTCCACCACACCATTAAATCATATGAACAACACAATTGTATATTAACAGTTTTTCAAACAACCACATTTTGAGAACTTATCTAAAGCTACGTTTCTTTGAACAAGCGAATAAAACAAGTTGGCTAAGCTCAATTCGACCAGTTATAATCTGATATATGTATGTAATACCCGATATCATACAATTCATAAGACCCAAAGTTAAGTTACATTTGAACTAAACCTGTGGTGTTGTTGTCAGGTGTGAACAGAGGTTGCCATATCCGAGATGTTGAGCCCAAAAATTGTTTCACGATACATATTTGAATATTATTTTCGACCCTTTTAAGACAGCGTAATAAAAAGTCAGATTTAAATAAAAACATTTTATTACGTATAAAAACATGGTTTGTAGTTAAAACTTGCTAAAGAAGGTATGTACAAATGTAAACAGCAGCGTACTCTTAAGCTTTTATTCCACACATAAAACATTAAATTATTTTTGTAACTCATTCCCTTTATCAAATACACAGGCGTACTTTATAACGCTTAAACTTGAATCAACCCTGGTCGCAATTAAAAGCAACCAAGAGATGTGTTTTGTTGATTTTGATCACATAAACCACTAAATTTTAACACGTCTTTATCTTAAATTTTAACACGTCTTTCATAAATTAATTATGATTTGAATGCCAGAATTGTAGTTTTAACAACGTCATGGCTTTTAATGACATTAATTGTGAAGGTTATACATAACCCCGTATTGAGAAAAGTTAGTTACTGAATGCACGGTCCGTACAAGTGTCCAATGGTGTTTTTTAGGCTTAGCCACTCGTTAGTCAAGAGTTTATTCATAGTAGTTTCATATCTATTATCTAACTGTAATATCAACAAGACTGTTTTTAGCTAAATGCAACCCTGATAGTCATGATTGTTGTTAGTAAAACGACAGCTGTCCGTCAATAGTTAGCATTTACTCATTTACGAAATATTAGCTGACTTGCTAGTGTTCAAATAGTCGACATTTTCTGACACAGCATTTAGAACAAATATTGCATGTTTTCATAACGAAAAGTTAGTTACTGGATGTACGTTCGATAAAAGGAGTGTCTAACTTGCCTTAGTCAAGATTTGATTCATAACAGTGTCCTATCTCCTGTCTAACTCGGATATGAACTGTTTTCCCAAATATAATCATGATTAGCCACTAGTTGGAAGCCGTTAAATTGATGTGTTAAACCCGGTGTTCCGTTCTTCACGAGCAATTCAAAATTAAATTAAGATACAAAGTTTGAAGATTTGTCTATTAATTGTGTTAAATCAACACATTCTAGACTCGCCTAAGGCGTCCATTGAAAAATACGATAATGTAGATAGATCTTTATGAAAATATACTTTTTGTAAAATGATAAACTTTTTAAAGAATTTAGTTTTTATAGAATGTATTTTTTAAAAAAAGTTAATTTTAGGTCCTTTTTGTAAGAATATGTATATTTTCTCGAAAAGGTTATTTTTTAAAGAGAGATACTTCTTTTATTAAAAGCTAATGTTTTTTTATTTTGTAACAAAAAACCGTAACAGTATGATTTTTTTTTGCAAAGATGCACTTTTTTAAGAGGTGCTTTTTAAGGAAGTGGTACCCTTTTTAGGAAAAGATTATATTTTTTAAGAAAATTTTATTATTTTCAGAAAGGTTACTTATCTCAAGAAAGGTATTATTTTATTTTTAAGAAAAGGTACTACAAGGAATTTTTGTAAGAAACAGTATTTTTCAAGAATTGGTACATTTTTAAGAGTAGGTACTTATCTCAAGAAAAGTTAAAAAGGCACTCTTTAAAGAAAATGTAGTTTTTTAAGGAAAGGCAATTTGTTGTAAGAAAATTTACTTTTTTAAGAAACGATACTAATTAAAAAAAATACTTTTTTTTAAGAAAGGGACTTTTTGTATGAAAATTTACTTTTTTTAAGAAAAGGTACTTCTTTAAGATAAGGTATGTCTGTTTAAGAAAAAGTACTTTGTTTAAGAATATGAATAGGTATTATTTTTGAGAAAATTTACTTTTTTTAAGAAAAGGCACTTATTTAAGAAAAATTTTATTGTTTTAAACTTATTTCACTTTGGCTTTTCTCAATTTACTTTTTATTGGGTTCAAAACTACAATATATATTAATTATTGGTCACAGGCTACACCTAGGAAACCTTCCACTAAACTAGAAACCAATATAGTTGATAATACTGGGTTGTAGCATAATAGTGTTAAAAAAAAGTTGTTTCTTTTTTTTTCATTTAGCCCCCATGCCGCAACGTGCGATAAGGAACTTTGTTCCAAAAATAAAATGTTTTAAGAAAACCTTATCATTTCAACCCATTTGCCTTAACCTGATTGCAGACGTAGAGCAATATTTTAGTCTATAATAGTCGTGTTTTGATTACAAGCAAGCGATTGTCGCTTGCTAAGTTGCAAATACAACTGCAATTTAGCCATACGTCATTTTATTGAAAAATATGAATAAGGGTTGAAAACGGTGAAAGATGTCAAAAAAAATTTGTTTCAACTTAGCGAAAATGATTCTCGTCGCTAAGTTCTCCGGCAACAAATAGAGCGTCCATCAGTGTAATGTTTGGTTTGGTTTAGGACACGTGACAATAAGATAGTTTTCAACTGCTTTAACATCACTTCACTCAGAGGTCGGTCGACCCATTGTGATTGCCCGTATAATCTGAGAAGAAAAAGAGAATGGGACTAGCTCCAGTAATAGTGCATATTCCTATAGATAGATATACGTAGGACAAACAGAAGAACCACTCATTTATGTTCCCAATATACAGTGGTGGAAAAAATAATAGGGACACCTACGTTTTTCTAATATTTTTTTTATTTTTTCTACAATTTTTAAATATTAAAGTTAATTAAATTAAAAGCGTAAAGTATTTTCAACAAAATAAATAAAAAATTTAGTTTTTTCTAATATGGCCTTGGAAAAAATAATAGGGACAAGAATCAAAACGTTGCTATTTCTATAGAATACTATTTTAGTTTTAGCTCAATCTCTGAGAGGAGAGAAAAAATAACGGTTAATAATCGTTTGCTTGCTTTGTTGCAACATGTGCTTTGTAAATTGACAAATTAGTGTTTAAAAATGGGTCGCGGAGTTCAGACAACCGAAGAGGAGAAAAAAGTGATTAAAAAATTAAACAATGCGGGAAAATCTATTAGAGAAATAGCAAGTATCATGAACTTTTCGAGGAACAAAGTTTTTAATGCTATCCATTCAAAACGCACTATGGAAACGAGAGGAAGAAAGCGGAAAACATCATCCCGTTTCGATCAACATTTAGTGCGCCTATCAAGAAACTACCCTTTTATGTCTTCCAAGGAACTACAACTGAGCTTAAATGCACCAGTTACCAGTCGGACAGTAAGAAACAGGCTTATGGACGCAGGATTAATGGGAAGAAGCCCAAGGAAAGTACCGTTGTTGAGCAAAAAAAATATACAAAAGAGATTAATTTTCGCCAAGCAACACCAACACCGTTCAAACTGGAAAAATGTACTTTGGTCAGACGAAACAAAAATTAATTTGTTTGGTTCTGACGGGAAGACTTACGTCCGTCGACCGAAGAACAAAGAATATGATCCCAAGTACACCAAAAAGACTGTGAAACATGGTGGCGGGTCAATGATGGTATGGGGCTGTTTTTCTGCATCCGGAGTGGGCCCTATTTTTTGGATTAAGAATAAGATGTGTGCTGTCGATTATGTTGGCCTTCTAAATAATGAAATGCTTCCGTTTGCCGAGGAAGAAATGCCACTTAGTTGGCAGTTCATGCATGATAACGACCCAAAGCGCTCTTCCAGACTGGTTAAAACCTGGCTCCAAGAGAAAAGCGTAACAATTTTGGAATGGCCCTCACAATCTCCGGACCTTAACCCCATTGAACACCTCTGGGGTGTCTTAAAAAGCAATATTGGACTCCAGAAATCCACAAGTTTAAAGGAATTGTGGGAAAAAGTTAAGAACGCTTGGTACTCCATACCGATGGAAACGTGCCTACATCTTGTAGAATCTATGCCTCGCAGATGCCAAGCAGTGATTAATGCAAAAGGATCTACCACTAAATATTAATATTTTACTTTAATAATTTAAAATAGAACAGTACTCTATAGAAATAGCAACGTTTTAATTCTCGTCCCTATTATTTTTTCCAAGACCATATAACAAAAAATTCAATTTTTTAATTATTTATTTGAAAATCATATTGGAGTTTGATATTTTTTGTTAGCGTATATGAAGTACTTAACGCTTTTAATTTAATTAATTTAAATATTTAAATATTATAGAAAAAATAAAAAAATATTAGAAAAACATCGGTGTCCCTATTATTTTTTCCACCACTGTATATATACATATATATATATCCCCTGATAAGCCCTGACTAATACATACAATACCATCCCAAGATGAGGATCCACATGTGCAGGTCAAGGCTGGGTATTGACAGAGACGTTGCTCAATGGTCTCCACATCCTCTTCATCACCACAAGCCTCGGAGAAAGTCCCCACTTACATCATATAGCCCTCTTGCAGCTGTATAGGGCGGGCTATCGTTGTATTTTTCGCCCTTACCACTGTTGGGTCTGAAACTAAGCATAATGTACAAAATACACAGTCATTTGACACACTTTGCAAGCTTAATTTCAGAACCATGAATATCGTCCAATGCCCAGAATTTTTGTATTGCGGGACGCCAGTATTCTCCTTAAGCGGACCACAGACTTGTCATTGATGTGCATTATCAAAAAGTTTTGTGAACATAATATTGATGCGTACAACTTCGATTACATTTTTGTTTGGTATTAAGAACGGCGGTAAACCGACAATAAACATCAACGATAGTTGATGTTCAGGCTCACGAATAACAAGTCTGTGGTTCGCTTTAGTCTCTACGCCTCGGATGTACACAGGATGTTTTTTATGCTCCAGGCCGATGATTCTTTTGAACCTTTTCACTCCACTCCCATCTACGCATATGGTCATTTTATATAAGTTTTTGAGCCAGTTGAATTTTATACGGGTATAAAGCCAAATCTGTTTTGAGTATTTTGAACAAAGTTGTCGACGACATTTGAAATTCTTGTGCACGGTGTCTAACTGACGTGTCTGGTATTTGATCAAAATTATTCTCACTGCTGCAATATTTTGTGCACTACGTACACTACGAGTTCAGCTAAACTTCACTTATCTCCCAGTGTTTACCAAATTTCAAAATTAGTATTAGTATATTAGTATTGTTTTCATACAAATGGGATCTTTGTATGAAAAATTAAACAATAGGTGACAAAAATTAAATACAATTTTCACTTTCGGTAAGAAATAATAGAGATAAGAATAATACACAAAAGGATCTACTTTTTTATTGTCATATGTTTAAAAAAAAACTCGAAATTAAAAATCTTTTGGCCAATGAAAACGAATTACAATATGCATAAATATAATAATGAGCTTATGGACTATTCAATAATTTTACCGAAGCCCTTTTATGCTTAGAATAACAGCTAACTTAGTTTAATAAAAACATGTATGTACTTGAAAATATTAAACATAAATCTCACAGATTGCCAGCAAAAACAAGCAATTACACTTTGATGTATTTAAACTTATATCCGTATCCGTCCGTTATGGTTGGTTTGAATCAATTTATTTTCAATTTGTTATATGTTATATATATTGGTAATGTAGCGCTTTAGGTCTTTAAAGAAACTGTTTTGTTAACTATCAAGGAAATTGAAAGAAATACATGAAAGATAATAACAAAAAATAAATAGTGCTACACACTGTTGGTGGCACTAATAACAGAAGTGGCAATCAAAGGTGCATTGATATGGAAGAATGTACAAGAAAACAATTCAAATAAGAAACGAACAAAAAATCACGAAAGTAAAATGAATTTTAAATAAACAAAATAGCTTTAAACTAACAAGTCAATTTAGGTGCAATGAGGAGTATTAAATGATTTCACCCACTCATCGATATTCTGAATAATCTTCAATACTTACGAAATAAATCCTTTCGAACCAAATTTCTTGCACACAATACTAAAATAAATAAAATTAAAAACTTAGTTTGTTTGCCAAAGTCTATAAAAATAATACTACTAGAAACAGTATCATTTAACTTACTTGTTATACGTATTTTGTGTGCTCCATTGCGTCGTGGATATTCCAATTTATTCATAATTTTAAAAACAAAATAATACAATTTATACACAAAACTAATAATAACAAGCTTACGACGGTTTTGCACCTTAAAACATTTTGTCAATGTTGAATTTTGTAGTTGAAGGTATTTTAATAATCATTTTAATTATAGTTTTCGTTTTAAGTGTAACGGCAGCTGCAGCGCAACATATTATGTTTTGAAGAGACTGCAATGAAAAAAAATTCAAGTCTTAATTAACAATAAATAAAAATACACAATTGCGTTAAATTCATATAAATATTCTCTATGCCGGAAGAAACATCTAGATAGTGTGGTTTTTCTACTCTCTTTTGTGGTGCTTGTAAATAGTTTGATTTGAACATTTAACTCACCACCACCAGTAGAGAATGTGGAAATAAAACTTAATGGTAATAACAGGGTGGGGTGGAACATATGACATATCTTCACAAGTCTTATATATGGATGTGTCAGTTACTAAAACGATCAACTCCATCGAACAAAAAATGGATAAAAGCCGTAAAGAAGTTTCCAATTTGCTTAGAATTTCTCGGGGATTATAAATTCAAATGAACAGTATGAATTATGTAGATGTATTTATAAGCAATTCATAATAAAATTGTTGACATACCAGCGAGAGTTACTCGTATTGGTAACTGAAAAACAATTATGATACTAAGCTTATACACTATGGAAAAATCAAATTCGCCTAGAGTAAAAAAAAAAACAATCTGAAATAATCAAATTCTCTATTACACGCGAAAACTCAGGCGAGTTATTCAAAAAAATCTTTCAAATTGATTTTTGACTTAGATGACAACTCAGATAGTCCATCTGTTGTATACATTTTCCTAATGGTATTTTTGTAGGTACAGCAATGTGGAGTTACCCAGACAGGATTCTGAAAAAAAAATATTTGCAATTTCTTGGCCACAAAGCCAAGATGTATATATTACAAGTGGAATCATTAGACCAGTTGATTAAATCCTGCCCATGATGTTGTTTTTCGAAACTTAAATTCAAATGTACATATTTGTCCGGTTTTATTATTGATGTATGTATATTGTTTTGAATGACAGCTTCGGCCCAAATCAAAATATCTTTTGTTGTTGCTTTCGACGACCAAAACCAAATTTGTCACGAGTGAGTCGTTCATTTAGGTTGTTTACATTTTTCTGTTATTACAAAAACTTCTGTTCAATTTAAACACCTGACACCGGCTACAAATATCATTTTTTGGAAAAGTGAAGTTAATCGGTTTGGCTTTTGAACGCCTCATATCTTAATATTTCTAAACACTTTTGAAAGAGCTGATTTTGCTAAACAGTACTTGCGTTTCGTCTTTAACATGTAATGCATTATGGTAGAGTGGAAACGAATAAAGTTATAAATTGCTGTTAGTTTATTGCAATTTTAAAGGTTTCTCTCAAAGGAGGGGGCAATTATGTACCAGCAAATTTACAAAATCTGTAAGTAAGTGTGGTATCTAATATATGTTTATATTGTCCGAACCCGAAGTAGTTACAATTTTTAATAAAAAACAACATTATGGTACAATTATCATTCTTAGTAAGCAGTAAGTTTACACCTTGAAGCAATCCACCATGTGTACATGCTGAGATCCTTACTGGTATTTACTTCAATTTTCCTTAATTCTCACTTGACACACGAACTAGTAAGATTATGCATACTTAAATTTTTGGAGTAAAGGATACATTTACTGCATAGGAATCCAATTAAGACTTTATCTTTAATTACCTTTGTGCATATTGTAGTTTTGTTTTCCTTTAACTTGGCATTCGTTTCGTCGTTCTTCGCACTATAATTATTTTGTCATCTTCCTCTTTACCACTTGCATAGACATGCACACACACAGGCTCGCACTCAACACAAACTTCTTCCGAATATTTTTTTGCTATTCGTTTCTTTTACAAACAAATTCACGCCTTAATTTCCATAACTTCTTGAGCTTAAGAAACACAACGATTCCAAATTAATTTACACAAATTATTGCTTAACATTTGACTTAATCTCATCAAATCACTTTTGCACTACAAACGAATGTTTTGTCTTTCTATTTTTTCATTTTTTATCTGTCTCGATTATAGACCACGGCGACGATTCTTTTTTTGTTCTGCTTTTGCCTGTTTGATGGAGGAGACCCGTAGAACTTTTCAAATTTAGCGTTGTTTGCTGAATATTTTACGTGCGATTTCCCATTCAAATTGTAGCGAGTGCTTTTGGACAAAACAATTAGTGCTTTTTGGTCGACAAGAGTTGATTTTATTGTATTAATTAGGTTTAAGTGAACTGTTAAAAAAATAACTTGTTAAATGCGTTCAACACCAAACTTCCGCCATATTGAAAACTTGACATTTCAACGTGTTGCCAGATTTGGTTTCAACACCCCCTACATTTGAAAGAGTTGTCGGACTAATAATTTCAAATATCCCCACAAAACTACGATAATTGTGTATGTTTTATGAATGACATGGCAGCGCCATGGTAAAAAATAGCAAAATGTGGCAATATTTTCTGTTGTGCATTTGACAGATAGCGAGAAAAATTTTAGCAAGCAAGGTCGCATTCAGTAGAACGAATTTACGGTAGGCAAACATGTCGATAACAATTGAAATAAATAACAAACAATTGAATAGCGATGAGAGTGTGTTAAACATGAATTTTATGCCAGCGGCAATTAAGGGCGATGGTGAAGCCAATGTGGACAAATATTTTAATGTGTACACGCAGACGGAACATGGATTTCTCACAAATTCTTTGCGCGGTTATCCATTGCGGGGTGAGCAACAAACAGTTCCCGGCGGCTATAAAGGCGTAGTTTTGCAGGAGACTTGTAAACCATTAGACGGAGATGCCGATCGCGTGTTACGTATAAAGGGTACCTTCGAACAGTTTACATATTGGAATTATGATAAAATCCCTTCGGCTTCTGATGGTTATAAACAGTCCTTGCAATTGCTGAACATAGCCGAAGTGGTAAGACTATTGGATTGATATTGGTACTGGACATCATTGATTCGTTTTTTTTTTATAGCTGGCGGAACCTATTTCAGAAGCCGAAGTCCAGAAGGAATTGAAATCTAACTAAGAACACTAGAGAATTTTCGATTTTTAAAGTTAATCAAATTATTTATAATAAAAAAAAACCTTATATGTACATTAAAATTAAACAAAAATAAGGATATGCAAAATTAGATTTACCTGAAAACATTTTGGTACAGCATAGTCTAATCTGGTTAAGCTGACATTCCATCTACCAAATCGATGGCGTAATATTGAACAGATGTCTCAATTTTTTGTTACTATACAGGAGAATAAAATCGGAGCGATTTGTCACATTTGTTTTTAAACGCAATTTTTTAGTAAAACAAATTCTTTATTAACATTAAAGAGCTTGTTTTTTATTCCCTGCTAAACTAATTTTTCGACGACTTTGTATGGGGAGCCGCTTAATATCGCTTAGCTCCCCATACAAAGTGGTCGAAAAATTAGTTTAGCAGGGAATAAAAAAACAGGCCCAAAATATGCGATTTCGTAAAAATGCAAGATATGACTAATTTTTAGCCCTCGATATGTACCCCATATACATCGTCGTGGAGTATAGATAACGATAGTTTACACATAGGGAATTGGTAGTCGATCTACACAGCACCTGCTGGAGGTCAATAATGTGGTTAATGTTTAAGAAATATAGGCATATTTTAAAGATTTTTCTTATTTTTGTGACGTACATATGTAGGTTTACCCCTTCATTATTTCGATTAAAATGGAACCGAGGTAATCCCAATTACCCATCACCGTAAATCGTGTAAAGGCCGCCTGCCCATATCCCCATATGTAAACGACTTGCCCAATTCCCACAAAAAAGTTTGGTTTGGTACACGTGACAATAAGAGTCAGTTTATCGGGTTGGGTACAAAATTCTGTTCGACGAAAATTCTGCTTTACAAAATTCTCTTTTACAAAATTCTGTTTTTCAAAATTCTGGTTTCCAAAATTCTGTTTTTCAAAATTCTGTTTCACAAAATTCTGGTTCACAAAATAAACAATTAAATAAACAATTAAAAATAAAACAATTAAGAAATCACTTTGCCGTAACTTTCCCTTACATTTTAAAAAAAATACTGTTTAAAAAAACACTGCAAATTTAAATAAAATGCATCACATACACTGTGTTTGGTCAAAAATTATGTTCCAGCATTTTATTTAAAATTAGTCGCAATTGTGTTGTTTAATGTGTCGTGTTTAAAAAAATAAAAATGAATAAAGTGCAATTAATAAAAACAAATAAAAAAATAAAGAAATGCTGTGTCTCAACGGATATTTTTATTATTTGGAAATGAAAAGACAAAAAGGAACCTTTAATTGGACGTGCTTGAGAAGAATTCCAGATAAGTGTTCCTCTCGAGAGAGCCGCAAGCAATAGATGAAATAGATTACCCTCTAAACCTATACGTTTTGGATAACGAATTATTTATATTGGCAGAAGAGAAAGTGGGAGATGAATATATGGTTATATTCGGCACAAAATCATCAATTCAACTTCTACAAAAAAGCGATTGTTGGCTCGTTGACGGCACTTTTGATGTTGTGCCCACAATAATGCGCCAACTATTTTCCGTTCATGGAAGGATTGAACGAGAGGTCGTCCCACTCCTATTCTGCCTAATGTCCAAAAAATCTACAGTACTCTATGAAGCATTTTTTAAACGCGTAATTCAAATTGCTTTGGAATATGGAGTTTTTTTTAAGCCTAATCGTATTATATCTGACTTCGAAGTTGGTCTCGTGTCACCAGCTAGAAAATGCTTTCCAGATTCGCAGATACGAGGGTGCTTTTTCCATTTTTCCCAGATATTGTGGCGCCGTATTCAAAAAGAACGGTAAGAATTTTTAATAACTTTTATAATTTATAGTAATGAACTTGTAATATGTACAACATTATCATTTTAGATTGGTTAGATACTAAGTACGGAAATGACGAAATTTCTCACTGCAAGTAAGATGTTTAAAAGCGCTTGCGTATGTTCGTCCAGAAAAGGTAGCCAAATATTGTTCGAAGCTCCGAAGAACATTTGAAGACGAAGATATTCACCCCTATTCTGCGTTACAATCACAATCGAACTTTCTCCGTTTTGATGAAATCGGTATTCTGCGTTACGTTACGTTCCACTTACGTTTTTCTTTCGATTGTACGTATTCTGCGTTGCAATTTTAGTTACGTTTTTCACGTTTTTCTTACGCTGCAAAAGGTCTGACTGAACAACATAATGGTTCTTTGTTGTTTACAATAAAGTGTGTAAAAAAGTTAAATTTTTAATACAATTCAGAGAAATGTAAGTATAGTAGTAATTTAAATATATATTTAATAAAGTTTTTAATTTGTTTTACTAAATAGTGAGTTTTATTTTATTTATTACAGGTCGAAACAAACAAACCAAGATCAGTACGAGAAGCTGGCGGAATTAATGGCCAAAAAACCAGACCTGCGGGTGGGTACCATCAGAAACCAAAAGAAGAAGTGCAGGCATTTTGGGAAGAGGTGACCGTAACACTTAATTCAATGGGGCTACCAACAAAAACCGGAGTAGCATGGAAGAAAGTATGTGACATTGAAATAATTACCCTGATTCTGCATTGGTTTTGATTTTTTTTAAACATTTTTTTTAGGTGTGGATTGACTGGAAGTGCTACATAAAACGGAAGCTGACCACGAATCAGAAGGAGATGATGAGCACCGGAGGAGGCTACTGTCGCCTGCAACGCATTAGTTCCCTTGAAGACAGGGTAATTAAATTGAAGGGACTGGTAACCAGCACTAGCGGGATAAGTGGTGCAGAGGATTTCGGAGTGGTCAGTGCTGCACAGGAGGATAATGGAGCGTCCGCAATGGATATTTCCAAAATCAAATCTCTTTTGGCAAGACCAAATCACCAAATCTTTTGGCGAAGACCAAATCAAATCTCTTTTGGCAATCCTTGCCTCCGCATTCTGGAGCACGTTGTTCTCCTCTCCCAACAAAAATGCTGCTGCTATTACTTCCATTTCTATTGTAGTAAACAAAATGTATTTTTGTGCTGAAATGATGTTAACAAAAAAGGAAAAGTCACCTCCGGCACAACTGGTTTTTTAACTCTTTGGTCACAAATACCTCTTTTTGTGTTTTTTTTACTTTTCACACGCGCTAGTGTATTTAATAAATAAATTTATACGAATTTTTAATTCTTTTGTGTTTTAACAGTTGAAAATATGTTTTATTTGCACAAAATTACACTTTTTACTTCAATGTTTACACAAATGATTATTTGTTTTGTTTTGTTTTTTTACGTTCCACAGCCAATCTGCTTATTGTGACAACACACTTTTCCTCTTCTTATTCTTTCGATTACGTTTTTTTTTGGAATACCAAAGTTCGATCGATGCGTAACGTAGAGCGGGAACGTAATTGTAACGCAGAATAGGGGTGACTATTAAATTGGCCACCTGCTTCGAGGCCAATTATATCTATAACGGTCGTAAATACCCACCTGAATTTTGGACGATATTTGATTGCGAGTATTCTGAAAAATACCCGAAAACTACAAACAATGTCGAGTCATGGCACCGACGTTTGAGTGTTGTAGTTGGACGAAAAAAAAGCGGACTCTACAACATTGTAGAACATTTAAAAGGAGAATTAATCTATTCTCAAAATATTGTCTCAAAGATTGAGAATGGAGAAAAATTAAAAAAAAATAAAAGAAATGTAAAAAAAAAATATTTCACGTATTGTAAAAAAATTTAATCGTTTAAGAAAACTACAATATTTAAAAAGAATAGCAAAAAACTTAGTTTATAATTAATTAAATATTGTTATCAGTTAAATTGAATGCTATGATTTTTTATTATTTTTAACTTTGTCTTTAGTTAATTGATTTTTAACTAATTTGTGTTTTTATTTAATGTTTGTTATTTTTTTTCTTTTAAATTCAATGATATGAATATTTTTAGATCGATTTTGAAAATCCATTAATCTGTTTAATTATTTATTACATATTTCATAATTTGTTTCCAACGAATAAATATCTAACCGTACACATACGTTATTATATGTAACATTTCTTATTCATAATAAACTGGCTTTAATTTTTAATAAATAATTTAACGGCATTTTATTTTTTTTTCTCATAATGAAAGGGGAGTAAAATATTTCAAAAACCAGAATTTTAAAAGACAGAATTTTATTAAAAACACAATTTTGTAAAACAGAATTTTAGTCAGACAGAATTTTTTTTTGGAAGAAAAACAGAATTTTTGTAAGACAGAATTTTGTGGCTATCCCCTTATCATCACTACAATCGGAGGTCGGCCGACCCATTGTCATTGTCCATATAATCTGAAAAGAAGAGAAGGGAGACAAGAAAATGAGACGAGCGCCAGTAATAGTGAATATTTCAATAGATAGACGTAGGACAAACAAGAAACACTCAATTATGTTCCCAGTATATATGTATGTATATCGCCATATGGTAAGCCCTGATCAGTACACAATGCCATCCCAAGATGAGGATCCACATATCGTTGCCCTAATTTAGAAAGGGCGTAACTAACCATTTTTTTGAAATAGGGTTTCTTTCATATTCGTATAGAAAAACATAAAATACATCATTACTGAAAAAAATTTGTGTGCTGTGCACGCAAAATTTGTCTGTCTTCTTTAAAACATTTTTAAAATTTCTGAAATTATGACATTTATTAAGTTTTTCTCCCCCCTCATACACAATTTTTAAAATATTAGTTATGTATATCGTCACCTAGAATGCAAAAGGCCGTAATTACTCTTTTTAATTTTTTTTTTAACAAGGGAAGGAATGAACGTTATAAATATTTCTTATAAACTACTTTTTTCCATTAATTTGTTTTTGAAAAACAAATCCGTCTTTGTTTTCTACTCGTAAGCTTGAATCTAAAATTTGGATATTAATTAGTCTTTCTCTGATTTATAACATTTATTCCTTCTCATGTAAAAACCTAACAAGTGTAGTTACGGCCTTTTGCATTTTAGGTGACGATATGTAAGTCAAAGTTTACTATTCCAGATTACCAGTAGGGTAGAAAGAACAGTAATGCCGACAGGTAGGCCAATAGTCAAACCATAAAATTATGGTTTTGCCTGCCCGTATCCATGACAGACCCCGTGAATACTCCAAACAATCGTCAATGGCCACATCGCGCAAACAGGTCAAGCCCTCTGACTGAAACCATCCAGAGCAACAAGAGGTATTTACGGATGTGTTTTTTAGTTTAATGGAGAATGTCCTTAGGCTTCATTAAATAAAGTCGGACGAAAATGAAGTAACACAGAAAATTTAAATATAAATCTTAAATAAAATAACCCAAAAATTTCTGTTTTATTTCATAACGAAATAATATCCACTCCGTAAAATAATGCCAAGATTGAAATAATAAAAAATATATATGTATATTGTATGTAAAGTATATATGACTAATTAAGAAGTCGAATCTTCAATGAATCGCTCGTTTTAAAACTCGAAATCCGAGTTAAAAAGATTCGAACTCGCGAAGATGTTTATCAAAGATTTTTACTTTTCTACTCGCTCGTTTAAGCAAAACTGACAGGTCAGTTTCATTTAACATGTTGCTTGTGACATTTGATAAATACAAAATCGACTCGCCAAAATTATGAATATGAAAATATGTTACAAGGCTGATCTAATAAATTCGCCTTGATATGTTACTTATAATGAAAATGTCGTAAGAACAGCTGTTTTCATTTTTTTCATGAGGTTCTTCGCTTCGGCTGTCACACTCACATGTATTTTGTTTTTGTACTCTTTTGCATTCTTGGTATGGATTTGTGTAGAGTTTGACAGCTGAAGCGAATAGAACAAAAATAACATGCCCAGTTGTTGCTATCTACAACTACAACAACGCGCGTTGCTATTACCATGTAGGTATTATTGTACCATGCAATTTTTGGTGCTCTCTTGCTATCTTATTTTTTTATACGTATGTATAACCATGGTAGAATTATCTATCGGGTAAACGCGTCAGCCCAGCTGATTTATGTTTTTTTCATCTTTTCCGTGGGTAAGCTGTCAAATTTGATTTTGTTTGTTAATAAAATTCAAACAATTTCAATTAAAATGCAATTTATAGCATAGACTTTCTATCAAATAAGACAAGCTCATGCAATAATTATTATAGTGAAGAGCCGAATTTTTCGACCCGCGAGTGGATTTTTTTTGAATATATACATAAGAGGCAACTGCGACAAAAGTCGATTGGAATGTTGTGTAACGTGCAGAAAATAATAAAAGTCTATCACAAAGAGCAGAATTATAAAAAGAAAAAAAATAAACTTATAAAAAGATCAACGAGTGTAACTCCATGAAGTTAATAGTATATGTGGTGAAAAACTACAAATGACAAGATCATTAGTATGGAATGATTGGGTCTAGAGGTCGACTAAAATTTGGAATATAAGTTAAAATAAAGCTACGAAAGGCAGACCAAAATTTGTTTTGGACAATGATTGGGGATATATCAATTATAGTGTACACGGTTAAATATTGGTACAAAATGGCGAAAAACAGTTAGACTTCAAAATGCAATAAAAATCGTTTGGAATGTTTAAAAATAGTGTCTGTGGGTAAAATGGGGGATAAATTGGTAAAAATGGTACAACTTGCAACAACGCAAAAATATTTAGAAATAATTAGAAATTTATTAACCACAATGCGTGTGGATAAAATGCTGTAGAAGAGGCATGAAAGGGTATAACTTCAAGATGCGTGGGCAAACAAATCTATTTTGGAATTTTACCAAACGATTTGGTCGAATTTTCAGCAGAAATTATTGACAATACTAGATTGTAAGTTCGACCATGTTTTGTGTAAACAAACAAAATTAGGAATTAGAAAGAATATAAAATAACAAACTAATTATTAGAAATTTATTATTTAAAAGAAAACATTATTTTTTAATGCTTTGTAATAAACGTGATATTAGCTCTGTTCGATTACTCCAAAAGTCCAGTAAATGAGACCCAGAGAGCGAAACTTTTGACATTTCGATGTTAGAGATCTTGCAAATTTTGGTTTGAGAAATTTTATTCAACAAAAATTAGTAGGATAGAACAGCTGTTTAAATCAATAAATTAACAACGGCAGAAATAAGTGCAAATGAGTTTTTTTTTTATATTTGAATTTTTCGTAATGACCTTATTTCCATTAGTTTGGAATTTTAATGTACGAGAAGTTCTTACTAAAAGCTATGATACAAGTGCTTGGTTTTTCGTTGGAATAATATATAATTCAGGAAAGCACACCCACTGGTGTGACTGGTTTCGAACTCCGTGACAAGTTCATCATCAGATTCATACTCACTGTGACTGAATAGGTACCATCCCGTACCTTTAGTGAAAATTTTCATAGAGTAAAATCGTTATTTCTCTCTCAAAAGTAAATTCTTGTAAATTTGTACTGGGAAAGTAAACGAACAAAGTTAATATCTACTAGGAGAGTGCTAGACATTCCACATTTCAAACGATTGATACATAAATAAAACACATATTTTTCTGCTTTTTGCTTGTTGGTTGTTTTTGTTTATTATTGTTTTGTTTATTTTATTGAATTAAAATGACACAAAACTGCTGTTAGTTGGTTGGTTTGTATATGGGTAGTGGTGATGGTTTGAAGAACAATCACCAGTTTCATTATTACGTTTACGCAAAAATTTTAACTTTGGTTGACTTCTTACTACAAACTGTTGCTGCTTTCTGTTTGGTTGGATAGATACGATTTTTGTTTTATTGTTTTTACACCATTTTTCCTTCCATTTACTTGTATTGTAGTAGTAGATTTTTTACATTTTATGTAAAGTTTTCATATCGTATTTTTAGTAAATTATTTTTTTATTTTAAATTTTCGTTTAGGTATTGGGTTTTTATTTGTACTTCTTAATTAAAAGGGGGTAGTAGGATGGAGAAAGGGTTCCTTTGATAATAAGTGTTCTTATGTGTTATTATTATAACTTAATTTTGTAATTAGTTTTTATATTTTTATTTGTACTTAGTAATATTTATTTACTTTCAAACAACATCCCTTCGAGATTGGTTGCTTCACTTTATAATTTTTAAGTATTTTTCCCAAGTTATATTTTAAGGTTTAAAGAAAAATATTATTTTGTTTTTCTTTTAATGTTTTAACAACCTTTTCAACTTAATTTACAATAATTTATTCTTTTCCTGGCATTTTAACCAAAGAAAGCTAAAATTTTTATGATTTTGTTTTAATGATTTTTTATTCTTAATGGTGGGGGATAAATTTAAATGTTCATTTTTATATTAACAAACATTACAATGCATTTACTTTAAATAGTTATTTATATACGTTGTTGTTATTATTAAAAAAACTAATAAGAATTTCAAGCTGATTGATAATTATGTTTGTTCTATAATTTCAGTTTAATTATTTTATGCCTCTTAATTTTGTGTTTAATAAATATGAATTGTTTATTTTTTCAATCCAAATAACTTACAATACATTTCATTGTTGCATTTTAAATATGTGTTTTTGTTTTATATATTTTTACATTTTCAATAGCAAGACATTAACGCAAGATTTTCAAATTTAATGTTTTGGGAGGTGGTTCTTATAATCTCTTGTATTTCAATTCACAAAAACCAGTAACTGTTAACAATTTTTAGTTGTTTTCTGAATAATCTGTATACTTTGAGCCCTAAAGTAAACGTATTATCCGTTTTGAAATAAAAAGTATAATTTTTAAATTATAGTAGTTAGTTATCCAGATTAATTCAACAATTGGTGATTAATGTGAAAAGGCTAATGATTATTTGAACTCCTCTCTTTTACAGGTTGTATTCGAAAAAGATTGTTATAAAATCTTGCCATTTTAATATCATTATTTTGTTGTTGAATTTTGTTTTTAGCCCATGTATGTATAAAAATATATTAGTAAAAAAACAAATTAATTATATAAAAAAATCACATAATTATCGGTAAGAACTTCTACATATCTAAAAAAATCCAAAACAGAAAGGAGGCAAAGCCGCAATTCATAGAAAGGGAACAAAAGTATTGACCATGAGTCTCATAACGGCTAACATGATAGAGTTGTTAATTCTGTTTACAAAATTACAAAATGTCTTATTTCCATAAATACCATATTTTGAAGTATTTTAATGTGGACGTTAGCATTTGTTATTTGTTTCCTCCTTTTAGTGGACTTTATCTTAATAAATACCTTCATTCTTCTCTTCGTCTAACCGAAACCGGTTTATTTTCTGGTATAAAAACAAATTAAGAACTCTAATAATACTGTTTTATTTTTTTCATAAATCCCTTTCTCTGCGGTTTTGTTATTTACGCGGTTTGTTTTCTTATGCGAAAAATGTAAATCATATTAATGTTTTTTTTTATTGTTTAGAACAAATTAAATTTGATCAAAATATAAACAAAGCGGCATTATCAGTGTTTTTGTTATAACAATAATACAGGTACTTCTTTGAAGTATTTTAGTAAACAAGTAGTTTTCATTTCATAGTATGTACAAAAATATAATATTAATTAAAATGTATAAAAAGTATAAATAAATCTGAAATAAATTCTACAAATGCTGTTTTGTTAAGAAGCTGGCTAGACTTGAAGCTAAATTGGCAACTTGTTTACATTTCAATTTCCAACCGCGCTCTTTTCATCAAAGCCAGTCTCTAAGAAATAATACAAAAGACGGCAAAACATAAAAATAAGAAAAATTTGTGTACAAAAGAAAAGGTTAGTTACCCTTTTATGGAGTTTAAATTGGAGATACCTTGTATCTTCCGATTCTTTGATATTGTTGTTCCACACATGTTTTATTGTAACTTAGTAATATGCGTTTCCATAATCATTTTGTTGTTGTTTGTGTTGTGGTCTTAAAAATTGTGTAAAAGAATTTGCATCTTTATGTTGTTTTGGTTGGTACTCCATTTGTTGTTTACTGTTGTAGTTTTGTGGTTCAAAATGTCTTAAATCCCATTCATAATGATTTTTGTGTTGTGGTTTATGCTGTTGCTGCTGCTGCCATTTGTTGCTAATGTTATATAGAGATGAGGAACGTATATTATCATAATCATCATCATAGCTTATATATTTATTGTTTTGTAATTCAGCCTCCCAATGTCAGACTTGCGGTTTATGCTTTCCGCCACAAATGCCGCATGAAATTCCAATTAAATGGCACACTCTCAATGGTGGATAACACCACAAGCAGGGCACCAAAAAAGACAGTAAAGTCAGACCAAGCCACCTGAAGAAAAAACAAACATAAAAATAAAACAATTGCAATTCCTAAAAATGAAAGACTCGAATTTTATTGTACCTTTTAGTGCAACCACTTTCATTGACACATTCGCATGGATGTTGTGGCGTATCACCCTCAGAATCACTCATGAAATGATACAACATGCAGCGTGCACAACCAATGCCAGATATACACTCAAACCCCGAACGAAAACAATCGGGTGCAAATTCACAAGCCCCTCGACGATTCCATTCATCGCTATAGAGCTCTTGGCAATATCTACAACGTGCATTTTGATTATGATGTGGAGGTTGTTGTTGTTTTTGCATTTTTTGCTTCAGTATATCAATATCGGGATCTTTGATAAGGACATTTGAAATAGGCGATGACTGCTGTGCCAGGCAATGAGAAGCTTCAATTGCGTTAAGTTTTTTTAGTGTCGTTAAAGAATCACAGCGTGCACTTAAAACTTGAGCGGCTACCGGTTGGTCAACCACTGGGTAATTATAATCATGAACCTGAAATTGTAAGCAAATTTAATAATTAGAATAAGTAAAAAATAAGAAAAAACTGCGATAAAAAAGCACAAAATAAATAACATTCTACAAAATTGCTTTAACAATATAATTAGAAAACGATAACTTATCAACATTTTCTGCTGAAGTTAGTTTAAATTAATTTCGTAACAGACTTGTATTAGTTTAAATATCTCCTAATAATAACATATTTATGATAAACGGAAAAATCTTTTTCAAAATCATTTCTTAAACTTGAATATGGTCTAAAATTGAGTATTGACAACAAAAAAAAAATACTCCCCCAAAATTAACAAAACACATAATACCGATTTTAGAAAAACCTAATTTAAAAAAAAACTGTAGACAAATATAATAAAAAAATAAGACAATTTAAAGTTTTTTGTTAAACAAAAAATGGGTGCATCTTGGAAATTATTGAAAACCCAACTACAAAAATATATAAAAGGTTTTAAAGTATGTTAGTTCCCGTTTCAAAAACGTAGTATTAAAAAAATCACAGGACGAAATCAAAAATTATGGTATTTTAAAGATTTTTTAATAGAAAATTGCCTCCTTAGATACGTTATTATCATTAAATTTGCTAATACAAAAAAAAAACAAAATAAATTTTGAGTTTAACCCTCTGCAACTGACATCGTAGTATGACAGACACCGCAAAGTATAACTTCGTGCCCCTTCGTAAAACACAAAATTACGGTCCTTTCGAAACACGTAGTTTATTTCAAATTGTAATCCTATGATAGCTTGAAGACTATTTATTATTATAAATAAATAAGGCTCAGACTGGCACATAAGGCCCCAGCCAGAAATTTCAACATAGGAAATCAGTTTAAAAATTAAGACTGTAAGACCCCATGTCAGTTATATTGTTAGAATTAGAGCACGTCAGTTGCAGAGGTTAAATAAGTTTATATTTTAAGCAACCAAGCCTTCTCAAATCAGTTTTCGCTTTATTTTTCTCTTTTAATTTGCATCAAAAAACCTTTATATATATGTAGGTACAATAAAAATCTGAATTCAACTACTTGATCTCGTATTTAAAATAGAGTAATAGAGTAGAGAGAAAATAGAGTTTGGGCCTGTTGATAAATGCATCATGGCTCTGCATCTGGTATCATTGATGTCAATCAGTTGATGCAGGTGTTTTTCTGCGCATTTTGTTTGCAATAAAGAACTCTAAAATGGAAAATTTCATGTTGAATATGCGAATTGGATGACAAGCCCAATTAAATAAAATTGTCAAAAAAAATTTGGTATCTGGCAGTTCTCCAAAGCAAATAAAACCAAAAAATTTATTAAATTTAACAATAAAATGGAACAAATTAAAAAATAAGCAAAATTATGATGCATATTTCTGAAAGGTTGCGCATCAGATGATACATTGTTGCATTTACGAACATTGACGCGTGCAATTTGCTACAGTTTGCATTTACGAACGAGCTGCGCATCAGATGCAGAGCAGCGATGCATTTACGAACAGGCCCTATATTTAAGCATATGCACTTATGTCTTACATAAAAACGATGAAAACAGAAAAATGGTATGTATGCACTCCAAGTACATAACATATCTCGTCAAATGTAAAATGATATAGAAGAGCTCTTTATACCCAACTTTAATTTAATAATTTCAATCGGCCTGTTCTGCATATACATACATAGAATCATTTTGAATCAGAATTTTCTTTTAGAATAAAGTCTAAAATTTTGATGTTCTTAAAACATGCAATATTTTTGTTCTGAATTGTTTGTTTTTAAAATCAAAAGGCAATTGCATTCTAATTCAAAAATGATATTTTTCTTCTGAATTGTTTTACAGAAACCCAAATATTCTGAAACGTTGTATGTTTGTCTCCTACAGCTATATGTGCAACTTGTCGCCAACAAGTTCTTTAAAGGGAAAAAATCTTCTCCAAAGTCATGCAAAATTTTTAACTATATTACGGTAGAACAACCTAAGCCATTTATCAGAAATAAAAGCTGTTTATGAAGAAGAAGAACTTCGTAAAAACCAACACCAAAGTGGTACCTTTTTACCAGCTGCTTAAGCCTATTGAGTAGAGGAAAATCACAAAAATGCAATAAAGCAACCAAATTTAGTATTTCGCCATATGTACATATGTATATTGGACTTTTGTTTTAAAACAGGCATTGGATTAGGACCTGCGGTGAACAGGCAATCTGTTCACTAAATTTCAACAGGTTTAAACAAACAACTAATTATCCACAGTTTGTGAGTATAATTCGGGTCATATCTAAAGTTTATAAAATTAAATGTATATTTTATTTAAAATAAAAAGTATTTAGTGAGTATAATTCGGTTCATATCTAAAGTTTATAAAATGTATAGACCAATGATTTGACGTAGCCCCAAACAAAAACGAGGCGGCCAATTGACTGGTCCATTTCTTTAGATAACACGCTCACAAAACTTACTCTTCAATAAATCGTTTGTAACGTGTGCTGTGTGGCTTGTGGCACCGTCCTGTCGAAACCACATGTCGTCCAAGTCCATGTTTAACGATCGCCATTCACAGTAACGTGACGATCGTTATTGTCGACGAAAAAATATGGCCCAATGACGCCGTCGACAGGCAAACCGCACCATACAGTTATTTTTTGTGGATGAAGTGGTGATTCATGAAGCACATGTGCATTTTCACCAAACCTATAACCCATATTTTGCTTATTGACGAACCCATTGAGCCGCGGAATCGACTAGTTTGGATCGTTTGCTACGGACGCCTGAACGGCAGTGACATTTTCGTCACTTCGACCAACCCGTTGTCTCCGTGACACGGCAGCATCACACAATGAATATGTAGACTCAAATTTTTCCACTAAACTTGTTATTGCTTGTCTACTAGGGCGAGAATAACGACCGAAAATTGGAGTTAACGCTCTTATGGCCAGTTAACTATCGGATTACTTACCTGGCGTTTACACGAGACAGTTTAGCTCCGACAGTAGAAATACATTCACACATTTCTACTACCACACTTACACTTCTCTCACTTGCCTCGCCACTGTCTCTGATTTTTCAACAACAGTAACTTCGGCAAGAGATTGGACATAAGCGGCCAGATCATGGCTGAACTAGTAAAGGTTGGCGCAATAGAACAACTGATTTTGCTTTCTTATGACTCCTTCTGTTAAATTCAGTGTATTTTGTTGTTGTACTTTTTTTTTACTGTTTGTTCATATGGATCTATGTTGAATTTGACGGTTAGAGTCATGAAACAAAAACTAAATGCCTGTTGTTGGTTCACACAATTACACCAAATCCTACTGCGTCAACCTCTACTAGTTCAGCTATCGGCCATATCGGTGACGTTTCGTAGTAATTTGAGAAAAAAGCAAAACATCGCAAACGACTTTACAAATTGGGAAATATATTTGTATTTGAAAATGTTGCTAATTTTTATTGAAATATTGTTTGACAATACAAACATATAAACATGAATACATGTCTAATTTTGCAGAGTATATCAGTTCCATTGTAATTTGGAGAAGTAAGACAAAACACAATGGCAAAAGAGCGAAGAAACAAAAAATCAGAGCACGAAATTTATCGAAACGACACTGTCGGCGTTTGCTTAAAACTGTACTGTCTTTATAACTGGCTGGACGCGTACGTCACACAAACAATTTTTCTGTTTTTGACAGTTAATACATATTCTCAACTGTCTTGTCGCAAACTGTCACGTGTAAACGCACCGTCAATCTTAATTCTAAGTTAATTAGAGGTTAACTTTGCATTTTGTTTTTCAATGGTGAGTTAATGTAAGTCGCCATATTGTCAACTAATATGGCAACCCTTGTATTCTTATTGGAAAAAACGTGTGTTTTGGGATAAATACCAAAACAACAAAGGGGAACAAACAAAATGGAATTATGTAAAATAAAAATAGATGCATAAAATCGAAGTCATTTTAACAAAAATGTGTAAAAAACTATATAGGCGCAACAATTTAACGATCTAGACTAAACGTATGTGTACAAATAAGCAATTCTGAAACATGTATTTTATACAATCTTCATTTCTCACCTTGACAGTCAGTAATTTGATTGTCAAAATAATATGGTTCTGACTATAAGTTAACCAACCAACATTGGGTGGTTAAATCATAGTTAAACAATGAGTAAAAAACACAATTCGATGTTTAACCACAATTTAACTAAGAAACGAAGATCACCACTGACTGAAAAACTGGCCATTAAAGTTGCGATCACCGACTCCGAATTTCGGTAGTACATTTTTATAATTTGCATACGTTGTTCGTTCGTGTACTTTTCCACGATGAAAATGTTGAGTTTACTGAACAAAAGGAAAGTAACAGTTAGATGATCAGTGAAAAGTTGTCAAGTACCTATTGGAGAACCCATTATAAAAAGTCATACCAAAAAGGCAGCAACAAAAAAAAAATAATAAAATCTCAAAAGGTTAATAGTTGTAGCATCCACACACTTTAAGACGAACTAAAATAAATAAGTATAAAATATGCGCACCAACGAATGCCGATAATAATTTTTTAAAAGTGAAAAATGTTCGAATATTTAGAATCGAAAGACATAAGTAGTTAGAACGAGCAAAACGTTGTAAGTCATTTGGTAGTTGATTTCAGGTTCGAACAGTACATACAAAGAAATATATAATCTCGATATCAGGATTTGTGGCCTTCTACTTGACTGAGAAAAAGAAAAATTATTACGTAAAAGCAGTGGTATACCAGTCAACATTATAAAATATAAATGAATTTTTGTATTCTAAAAAATTTGTAAAAGATTTTCAATTATTTTTTTTTTAATTGAGAATAGCTTGCATTTTGCCCTCTATACCTATTTTTAATACAATAGTAAATAAAAAACTTTAAATTGCCATAACTTTTGATTTCGCTCTGCGTTTTTTTTTCAAAGTGGATTTATTTGAAAGGGGAAAAATTTAAAATTATTTATAAATTTTTTTAAACAAAAAACTTTAAATTTTTCTACAGAATGTTTTTACAAATCGGAGATGTAGTACTTTCAACCCCTATTCTCACTTTTTGTGGAATATTTTTGTTTCTCAATATCTAATTCTAGACCACCTGTGTATGCCTTTAGAAAACTGTTAAAGTGTACGCACCGCTGTAATAGTAACATAGGAATAATTTTCACTAGGAGCTATTGCGGCCGGCGATTGCTCCACCGTTGTTGGTGTGCTGGTACTTGTGTTGATAGTAGTTACATGTTTATTTTGAGCTGGTGGTGGCGTTTTTTGCAAGCATGAGTTTTCACCCGATATGTAATGAATTTTGGCAATTTCTACATCCTTGTTATCCTGGAAAGCATCAGCGGTAAAACGCTCCCCACGGTCTTTGAAACTGGCTATAAAATAAAGAATTAATTGAATAAGAAGTATTTTTTTTTCAATTCCTTAGTTACCTTGACTATTTTCGCTACCCTCCGGACTGGAGTGCCCCCTCTGTTTGCTCTCCAATGAATCACAGGGCAAGTCCAAGGTCTTTAAAACAAATAACAAAATAAAATAGTAATATATATTGTAAACACCCTTTATCATCAGCTCAATTTATCCCACAGTTAATGCTAACTAAAAGTTTTAGCTATCAGATTGTATGGAAATTAGAAACTACAACTGTTAGTTAGCTCTAACCAGACACTGTGATAATGCCCCTAATTTTGCATTTTACTAATAGTATGTAGTTACCATAAAAAC
Source organism: Phaonia tiefii (assembly GCA_963931995.1). NCBI lineage: Eukaryota > Metazoa > Arthropoda > Insecta > Diptera > Muscidae > Phaonia > Phaonia tiefii. The sequence goes on from OZ008371.1 coordinate 12,556,487, forward strand.
GTCATCTTCTCCTACTGAATCATATTTAGTGAGAGGTGGACATATTATTGAAGGATTTGATTTGGCCATGCCGTCAATCAATTCATTGTATGCTCGCAACACTCCCTTGTCGAAAGCTCGAGCGTCAGCCGCGGTTTGAAATGTAAGACCATTTCTTTGTTTTCCAGCACGCCAATGATGAAATGTTGGCATAACTTTATAGTACTTCAGGTCGCGGTTAATGACACAGCTTAAAATAACCTTTATGGGTATACAAAAGTGAATGCAAGTCAAGTCAATGAACATCAATTTATTTCACAATTAAAAAATCTCAATAAAATATAATCATTACAATTTGGAATTAGATACATACACTTTGATCCGATATTCTTTGTCCATAAATTATATACTCGTGACCGGTAGCGCCAGGGGATAGTCTAGCACGTTTACGTATTGAAACATTTGCTAAACCACCCCCGGCCAGTGGTAACCAACCTTCAGTGCTTTCGTCTCTGGTCATAACCTGTGCTCTTACTTGTACTAGAAAATCGCTGGAATAAATGAGAAAAATACGAATTTAAGAACTATTCCATATATGTAGTCGACATCCATTTCGCAAGTGCAACTTCTACTGGTCGTAAATGTTATTTCTTTATTTTTTTAATTCCGATACTTCAGATAATCTGTCAACATACATATGTACACTAGACCGACCATAGATTAATACTTATAGTAGATCTAATAGTTCTCCCACCAAATTTATGACATTTGACCTGGTGTGATATTTACGTTTGATGTTGAAAAGAATTGCTTTACTAATACCAGATATAGGTGGTTCAAAGCAACGAACAAAATAACAACAACGGCATTTCGTTTTGTGTGTTAAAATTATTGTGTTAACTACAACACAAATGTATGCTAACAATAACAGTCAATAAAAAAGTTTAAAACACATTTAAATTGCAGTTTTTCACCAAAATTGCATGAAAAATTAAAGCAAGAAGTTATTGTAATTCCACCTGGTGTATGTCACTTTTCGTCAAGCATCTCTCTATCACACCGACAGCATCACGGAGAGTGGGAAAGGAAACGTCAGATGAGCCAAATATTTGCTCTACTAAGATTTACTCTATGAGACCGACTCGCAAAAGAAAGTTCCTTTTGTCCTCCCTTCAAAATGTACCTTGGTTTGTTTTATGATGATTCCCAAAATATTTCGTGTATAGCATTGAGATTCTGAGTGCCCACCATACAATGTGAGCCGGTCTAATGTGCACAATATGTATGTTGAAGTGAACTGCGTATGCATGAAATAAAAGAAACTATTTATGACATACAACACATCTTCCCTCTTCATTCATTCTTTAATACAAGTCGATTCCTTTAGTTAGCCACACATAGAATCGACTATAGCTGTACACAAAACTATTAAAAAATTTTTCATTCATAGAATCTGATATTGTTTTTGTTTTCGCCAATAAAGAGTAAAATCGTTGCGAGAGAGAGAAAATGAAACTGTCGAGTTGCCACTTGTTTTATTTTGAATTTAGCATTATGCGTTGTTCACGCTGCCACGAAATTGACAATTTCGGATTGAAATTGTCGAACGAATCAAACTGGTTTTGAACAATTTCATTGAAAAATGACAACTGTTTGTTTACAAATATTGCTATTAGTAAAATTTTCGTGCCTGGGCACAATAACCAAAATTCTGCTAGGAAATGAATGAAAACAATAAAATAAATGAATGATACGTGAACTTTAACATGAATCACTGGTTCACCACGGTTTATAGTTTATTTTGACTAGCCTATATCGATGTAAACTTAAAATTTCAATCTGATGAATGAGGCGGCATACAATTTTGTTTTTCGTTGTAATTTTAGTAACCACGTGTTCGGTGAACGATGCCGACCCATAATTATCGACGGCGTTGGAGCAACAAAAAAAATTAATCGACGGCAGCAACTGAGTTTTTATTAAATGTAATTTTTCGGCAGACGTTACTTTTAGGTTCATCTTGTTGGTTGTGTAAAAAATTTAGATAGAGACGACGGCGTGAACTTCAAAAAAATATCTACGACGGCGGCAGACCAGAAAATTTTCTGTCGGCTTCGTTCTCTTGCATATGTGCAAAAAAGAATACTAAGGGTGGTATTCTATAAGCCGTGAATCAACCACTTTGCGTTACTTTTGTCGTTTTGGTAGTTTATAAAACGTTACAGCTGTTCGGTGACTACCTGCGTCGAGTTTCGTTATCTAATGGATAGTTTATAAACGCAGCGCAACGTTTTTGATCACTTCAGCTGTCAAATTGAACACGCCACAGTTCTTCGCGTTAGTTGATGAAATTACAAAAAAAAAAATGTCGATCGAGGATAGGCAGATGGAAGTATTTTGCATTTCATTGCTTATAAGTAGTTGCCAATTTTGGATGAAATGCATTCGACGGATAGAGCTCAAATTTTGATTAATATAATATAAATAAATAATTCAAAATTATACTGTTTACGCACTGAAATTCTTATTTACAATAATAAAATTAGAAATGGAACGTTCAAATAAATAATGCGTTGCAAAACTATTATAATTATATTTAAAAATTATAGACATCAGTTGATGTTGACAATAATAAACAAAAGAACCAATACATTACAATCAATACATACCGCCAAATGGCACGTGTTTTTGAAAAGACAACTAATTTAATATAGATGGGGAAATTTATTGGACATTGAACCCCAAAATAACATAGTCCGTTTACAGCCGTGTTATAAATAATTGCAGTGTTATAAATAATAGCAATCTTAAAATCTGTTGATCTACTGAAATAGAGCAAAATTTTTTAATCTTTTTCATTCTGAGCATTTCACTGAAGATAACTTTTTCTGATCTATAATTGTTTATTTTAGTTTGGCAACTCTATACACCGCATATGTCAGTGACAGCAGTCGTAAACAAACGCAAGCGCGAAGTGATATATAAACTACAATTTTTTGACTTTGGCGTTCGCGTTGGCTTTTGCGTTTACGTTCACTTTCGGGACTTTTAGAATACTACCCTAAGTTAATTTTGCTGAGTAAAAACAGCGTTGTATGCGACAATTTCAACGAAATTGTCGTAAATATCTCAATTTCGTAGTTGTCAAAATATGTGCGAAATTGAGCAATTTCAACTCAATATCGGCCCAAAATGCGAGACTTTAATTTCGCGGCAGCGTGAACAAGGCATTAGATTGTCTTCAGCGCAAAGAGGAAAATAGAAAAAAATAATGATTTTTAATTTAAAAAAGGTTTTCTTTGGTGATTACATACATATGGAATCGAACTCCCATTCTATTTTTTTTTTATCATTATTCTTTCGACATTTCTTCATGGAACCGTTCGAATCGCCAGTTTCAGTCTACAGATTAACCGATGATCCGAACTTCTGATTTAATGGCAAAATGTTCAAGAGCAACAGTTACTGCTGATACAACAACGGTTAATGGGCTGGTGCGAACTTCTTCAAAAATGAGGCTGAGGAATATAACAGCTTGAAATTGAAGTCCTTGATCTCGGCGACCTGTGGTTCCAACAAGACGGTGTTACTTGCGGCTAGAGTATTCACAAAATAGGCCAATTCAAGAAACCGGGGTTCGGTTGCTTCGAAAAATTAGACTTTAAAAAAAAACGGTTCCACCGGTTTCGTTTAAGTAACAACCGCTTTCCACCGATTTCAGTTTTTATATTCAAGTCTTAAATACCTTATCCACTTAGGTTGTATAACACGTTTAACATGTTTTAGGTAGAATCAGCTGAATTTTGTATGAAAAATCAGCTGATTTTGGACTCAAATATGTTAAAAATGTAACATTTTTGGACATCCGACGTTCGGTGGACGCCGAAGATACTTGGTGGAACGGTTTCTGAATACTCACTTGCTACACAGTTGGCGAAACCATTGCATTATTGAGAGAGCATTTACCGGCTAGATAGTTTAACATGTTCTTAACAAATAACGACTATATTATATTCAGAGAAAATCGTTGCTGATAACTTGGACGAGCAAAAGTTGTGTGTTCTACTTTCCCTAGACTTTGAGAAAGCGTTTGACAGAGTAAATTACTTATATTTCAGTTTAGTATACGAGCTATCTCGCATATACGGTTTTGGAACCATATTAAAGTGGGTATTTCCTTGACAGTTTTGTAGACTCACACTTCTCTCATTGCCCTCGCCACTATCTCTGATTATTCAAAGACAGTAAATTCGGCAGAAGATTTGATGTAAGCGCTCAATTCGGTGAAGTTTCGTTGTAATTTGCGAAAAAGAAGCAAAACTTAATGGCAAAAGACCACACAATTTGGAAAAATGTGTTTTTATTTGTAGATTATGGTAAATGATATTGAATTCATACGAAACGACACTGACGGCGGTTGCTTAATGGCCAGTTTTTAAGTGGGTAGTTAACTATGGGATTACTTAATCTTAATACTAAGTTAATTAGAGGTTAACTTTGCATTTTGTTTTTCAGTGGTGAGTTAATGTAATGCCCTGTTCACGCTGCCGCGAAATTGAAGCCTTCGCAATTTGGGCTGAAATTGAGTTGAAATTGCTCAATTTCGCATACATTTTGACAACTACGAAATTGAGATATTTACAACAATTTCGTTGAAATTGACTTGAAATTGTCGTATACAACGCTGTTTTTACTCAACAAAATTAACTTAGTACTCTTTTTTGCATATATGCAAGGAGAACTAAGCCGACGGAGAATTTTCCGGTGTGTCGCCGTCGTTTTTGAAGTTCACCCACCGTCAATAAGCCATGCCTAGACTTAAAATCTAGGCCGATATTATCGCCTAAGCCGCTTTTAATGGCCCGAATTACTAAACAAATATCTAATTGTTTTACACAACCAACGAGATGAGCCTAAAAGTAACGTCTGCCGAAAAATCACGTTTAATAAAAACTCAGTTGCCGCCGCCGATTCATTTTTTAGTTGCTCCAACGACGTCGATAATTATGGGTCGGCTTCGTTTACCGAACACGTGGGTACTAAAATTACAACAAAAAACAAAACAATTGTATGACGCCTCATTCATGAAATTGAAATTTTAACTTTTCATCGACATATAGTAGTCAAAATAAACTAAAAATCGTGGTGAATCAGTGCATAATGTTAAAGTTCACGTACCATTAATTTATTTTATTGTTTTCATTCATTTCCTAGCAAAATTTTGGTTATTGTTTCAGGGACTAAAAGTTTACTAATGTTAATGTTTGTAAACAAACAGTTGTCATTTTTCAACGAAATTGCTCAATTGCCAGTGTGAACGATTTAATTTTCGTTCGACAATTTCAACCCGAAATTGACAATTTCGTGGCAGCGTGAATAAGGCATAAATCGCCATATTGTCAACTAATTTGGCAACCCTTATATTCTTATTGGAAAAAAACGCGTGTTTTGTGATAAATACCAAAACAACAAAGGGGAACACACAAAATGGAATTATGTACAATAAGAAATAGATGCATAAAATCGAAGTCAATTTAACAAAAATGTGTTAAAAACTATATAGGAGCAACAATTTAACGATCTAGACTCAACGTATGTATGTGTACAAATACGCAAATCTGAAACATGTATTTTATACAATTCTCATTTCTCACTTTGACAGTCAGTAATTTGATTGTCAAAATAATAAGGTTAACCAACCAACATTGGGTGGTTAAATCATAGTTAAACAATGACTAAAAAACACAATTCGATGTTTAACCAGAATTTAATTAAGAAACGAAGATCACCACTGACAGAAAAACTGGCCATAAGAGGTTAAGCAAGTTCTAGCGAACTATCATAGCAACGCTTCTAGGCCATTCTGGCACCAGCCTTATATGTTTATTTTCTCTGATGAACCCAAAATTTCGCGCACTGCTTACCAAATGGATCTTCAGAATGTTGAAATATTGTTGCGCGTCAATGGTTGTTTTTATAAAGACCAAGTCTCCCACGACTTTACTTGAGATGCACGCCCAAATCATAATCGACAATTTTTCAAATTTTACTGTTGGAATGATGTCACGTTTTTCTAACGATGTTAACGCCTTGCGCTACACTTTAATTAACACATAGTTGTAACACAGCATCATCTTCGTCTCGTCGCAGCATATGACATGGTCCCAATAGCCTGTCATCGAGGCGAAAGAAAAATGCTTTTCAACGTTTGCTGCAGAAAGGAGATGTTTTTTTACGTGCTGTTCTTGTTGATCGTTTGTTTTTTATTATCGCTGTCGAAACTATTCCATGGGATACAACAACACCATACTGTTCCTTGAGCTCCCGCGCCAGTTTTCTCGTCGAAATCTAAGGTTTTGATGGAATTTTCTGATCATTACGCGCTCTGGACGTTCAGTTATTTTGGGCTTAGGGCCACCACCACAATTTGGCTCCAATCTACTCTCATTCTCCGCTCGACTTAAACTATTATAAATTGTATTACGCGTTACCCAAAACATTTCCGACAACTCAAAGAAGAGAATAATACAGACCATCAGTAACGGTAAAGTACTGTTGATCGATAAATCTGTGCAAAAAGGGAACAAAAAATACTTGTCATGGTACAATATCTTCATGGTAATAGCAGCGCGCGTTGTTGTGTTGTAGGCAGCAACAACAGGCATGTTTTTTATTCTATTCGCTTCAGCCGTCAAACTCTACACAAATACATACCAACAACACTTGCATTCTTGTACAAAAACAAAATACATGTGAGTGTGACAGCCGAAGCGAAGAACCTCATGAAAAAATGAAAACAGCTGTTCTTACGACTTTACCATGAACATATTATTGTACCATGATACTTGTGAAAAGAGTTACTTGGCACTAAGTGGATTCTTATACGATGACTTACGACCCTGGACAGAGTCACGACTTAGGGTGCTTCATGGTAAATGGGGAAGAGAAGCAAGAGCGGTATCAAAATAAACTTTACTTTTATTGACTATTTTACAACCTCATGAGGTCAGATGTTGTACACATATTAATTAAACAAACAAATTTCAACATATTCCTCCAACTGGTTCTATCCCTCGTCTTTTCTCCCCAGTTGGTAACACCATGGATATGGGTACGTTATCGAAAATCTTTCGCGCTGGCTCATATTCATCCATTCCGATAACATGGCCCAGCCAACGCAATTCGCCTAGCTATGTCCACGTCAGAATATATGTATATGATATAGCTCTTGGTTCCAACGACATCGGTACTTAACAGGACCATATATTTTACGGAGAATTTGTTTCGGAGTCATATGTCAGGAACGGTAAAATGAGTCTGATATAGCTGGACATTTGTCTGTCGAGGGTTTTGTTCCTAAACTGCTTGCTGAGCCAAAAGTATCATCTATTTGTAAGCATAATTCTCCTATTTATCTCCAGGCTGACGTTGTTGTTCTTGTTCTGTGGATCCAAGGTAGGTAGACAAATTCATCTACCACTTGAAAATTAAATCGGTCGTCGACGTTCAAGTGCGGGCCAAGTCGAGAGGTTTTTCCAGTCGTTGGCACCATCAATTTTGTCCTGCCCTCATTAACAGCAAGACCCACCTTCTCTTCCGATTCTTGAAAATACTGCAATATCTTCTTGCAAATTTCGCCAAATGATGCTATGTAGTGGCTGCCGGTGGTGCAATGGTAGTGTGCGTGGCTCTTGTGCATGATAACGTGGATTCGATCCCTGCTCTGACCACCTTAAATTTCTTTCGACGGCGGTCACCTCGCTCAGTAACGGCGACACTATCGAGTATTTTGCCATTAAAAAGCTTCTCAATATACCGTTCGGAATCGGTGTAAAAACTGTAGGTGCCTATCAGTGAGTGTACAACTATAACGCGCACAGCCCACTGGTGGTGAGAAGCTCTCCGTAATCCCTTCATGGTATGTAACGGGAAAACATTTTTTTATGTCTATGCCGTCAGCATACCCCAGTATTTACTGCAGCTTTCCTCATTATTATGTCCATTAAGATGTTGAGATTGCAAGAAAGTGTGTCGCCTTATCTCAGTCCTTGCTTGGTACAGAATGGTTCGGTGAGGTCTTCCCTGATTTGATTTGGTAATGGTCAATGGCTGATTTGGTAATGGTCAACGTCATTCTATATAGGCAGATCAGTATTGCCGGAATCCCAAGTTCACACATAGCTTCGTACAATTTTCCCCATATGGGGCTATCAAAAGCAGCTTTAATCGACAAAAAAAATTGTATGTATCGATTTGCTTTTCGTTGGTCTTTTCCAGGATTTGGCGTAGAGTGAATATTTAGTTAGATGTGGACTTGCCTGGCCTAAACCCACACTGATAACGTCCAATCAGGTTTTCAACAATTGGATTTAGTCTTTCACAGAATACGCACGACAAGACCTTATACGCGATGCCTGATACGGCGATAGTTGGAGCATATACAAGGACAACCCGTTTTGAATACAGGACATAATACACTGAAACCCCAATCGTCAGTCATAGATTCCCCCAACCATATACCGCATATAAGTGGGCTAGCAGTAGTTCGCCACCAGCCTTAAAAAGCTCAGCGGGTGCCCATCCACACCAGCGGATGTTCTTAAGCCGGGAGATTGACGTTCTAATCTCGCCTTGTTTGGGGTCTGGGGTACAATATACACTGCCTTCCACAACCATTACCTACTGATCTTCAGTGGAAGAATCTGAGTGGAGTAGTACTGAAAAGTGGTCTCTCCACATTTTAAGCACACACTGCTTATCCGTCATCAGATTCCCATTCTCGTCCTTGCAGGAGGGCAGCACATTATTCGACCCGTTATTCTCATCTGCTTACCCTCTGGAAAAATTATCGGGATTAATTGTTCATCCTGCACATTTCGGTCTTTTCACTCTCTCTCTGCTCCCACTGCAATTTTTTTTCCTAAATAGTTGATTTTACTCCCTTCATTCGCAGCACGCTTTGTAACCGTTTCGTTGCCATACGCGCAGCGTCTTTTGCATCAGTTGCAATACGACATTCTTCGTCGTACCATGGCTTATCCTCTGCGGTTTAGTCCTTGCAGCGGTTTCCAAGGAATAGGAGATGTGCTTCCACTGCACTTCTGGGTCAACAGGAGGTAGAGTATTCTACTCTAGCAGGATAGTGAGCTTTTGCTGAAAGGGCTTTCATATCTCCGGTATTTGGAGCTTGTCGATAACTAGGTTATCCGGTGTTTGGCTTCGTACGTTTTTCACCCTGCTCAGTCTTGTGCGAATTTTCACTAGAAAAGTGCCTGCTATCTATTACCAAGTGATCAATCTGCTTCTTCCTTCTCTGATCAGGAGATAACCAGGTCGCCTTATATATGTATGTCCTTATCGTGGAATCGTGTGCTACTAACTACCATGTTCTTTGCAGCGGCGAAGTTTATCAGTCTTATTAAATTATCGGAGGTGGTATCATGTAGACTGTGATTACTGATGGTTGGTCGAAAGACACTTTCCATTCCCAATTTAGCATTAAAATCGCCTAGAATAATCTTAATGTTAATAAGGGCAGCGTTCGTATACTCTCCCTAGACGAGATGTTGACATTTTTCGCTTATTGCGGCTATACCTTCTCTCACTGGCTTGGACCCTGACACTAGGTGTCGCAGTCTCCTGCCAACTATAAATCACTCATGGCAGCTGTACTAAAAATCGCAGTTTCCCTTTCCGGTGTCAGGATGATCATGCTCCAGCCGCCCATTATGGATCACACGCTGACCAGAATGCAGTGTGTCGACACTGGATTTTGGTGTCTTCAATTTTGATCCGCCGCTGGCCAGGGGTGTTGACTCATCCGCATTCAAAGGACAGAAGAATATGTCCTGCTGCCAATCAGGCTGCTCACTCGTTTCGCCTTCTCACTTTAGATAGCTAACGGAGATATCCGATAAAGCCATTTCCCAGGACTGGGCTACCTTCTTGGATATAGCGTTATCAGCGAATCCTCTAGGGTGCCACCACTTCTTGTCGATTGGATTGCGATCACGCTTAGAGATCGCATTCCCCTCTGCTGTGGGGATTAGTGCTTGACGACAGTATTAGGGACTTTGAGTTGAGAGGACGTAGAATTGTTGCCTATGCAGACGACGTTGTTATCTTTGCCTACGATCAGCGACCTCATGCAGGATGCCCTGGGTGAGATGTCAGTTTGGACTAGGCATTGTGGCCTGGTTCTTTTTACGCGCAGGCGAAAGATTGGAAATTTTGGGAAACTAAGGTTGGAGGTCGTAGAGCTAATGGGTTTTTCAATAAGAGCACTACAAAAGTTTTTTAAATAAAACAAAACCGGTTTTAGATACCAATGAAATTCTTTATTCCTGTGGAAGTACGTTCGATGCCATTATGTATGGAACTCGACTTCTTTTGCATGGCCACCACGGGCACGCTTTTTCAAGCATAAATCGGCCGATACTGCTGCAATTTCACGTTCGATATTCGTACGAAGTTCATAGACCTGAAGTAGCCCCACAGGATATAATCTAACGGTGTCAAATCGCACGACCGAGGCGGCCAATCGACTGGGCCATTTCGTGAGATAACACGTTCACTAAACTTGGTTTCCAATAAATTGATTGTGGCATTCGCTGTGTGGCTTGTGGCGCCGTCCTGTTGGAACCACATGTCCTCCAAGACCATATTATACAATTGGGGCCAAAAATATTCGGTTATCATTGAACGGTAGCGATTCGCATTCACAGTAATGTGCCGGTCTTGATCATAACGGAAGAAGTACGGCCCATAAACCGCACCAAACCGTATTTTTTTCGGGATGCAATGATGACTCATGGATTACGTGTGGATTTCTGTCTGACCAATAACGCATATTTTTCTTATTGACGAAGCCATTCAGCCAGAAATGAGCCTCATCGCTGAAGATGATTTTCCGCTGAAAATCCGAATCGTAGCGCTCTTAAAGTTGAGGCCACTGACTCCAAATTTCGGTAGTAAATTTTAATAATTTCGACTCGTTGTTGGCTCGTATATCTTTCCATGATGAAATGGCAAACCTTACTGAAGAGAAATGTCAAAAGAGCGGGAAAAAATATGGCGTCGTTTGTTGTCGCTATCGATTTACTTTTGTAGCGTCTCTGTTGAAAAACCCTTTATCTCTATCTTCTGAGGCGAAATATCTCGGCATCGTTCTTGATCAGAAACTGAACTGGAAGCGAAATACTGAGGAGCGAATGAAGAATGCTCTATGCAAAAGCTACCAGCTGAAAATGCTCAGTAAGGTTTAGCGCACTGCGTCGATGTGTATCAGTGGGGTGAGGAGAAGCACTCCGCAGGCGTCGCTGGATATAATCCTGAATTTGACTACTCTTGATGTTTATGCGAGACGGTTGGTATTTGGTATCTGGAGACATGCTCCTGAGGGACATGCCAACATTCATGTCACCGGACGAGTGTTTGAGTCAGCCCACTGACTACATGTTGCCGACAGTAGACTTTGACCAATGCCCGGAGATCAAGATAGCAGATAGGAGGGCACAGGAGCGGCGATCTTCAGTAAGGACCTTCAACTCTGGTTATCGATAAGATTGGGTGCGAACTACAGTATCATCCAATCGGATATCGTGATGATTATGAGAGCTGCAACTGAGATTATGGACTCGTGCTTGTGCCCATCGCGTGAATTCGTCATCTTCATTGATATTAAATCTGCCATATATAAATCCAAATTGGTTAGGGATTGCAAGCAGATCTTGAACAGTGTAGTGCCCGGGAAGCTAAGACTATGCTGGGTTCCGGGTCATAGTGATGTCTCAGGGAATGTTGAATGTCGCTGGACGAGATCAACGCTGCCTGACTGGCCAGAGTGGATTGCACATTTTCAAGACACATAGCCGGTATTGGACTCAGGGAGGACTAAGTCGATTCTTCGACTAGACAAGGCTGACTTGCAGCTCCTCATTGGGATAATCACGGGTCAATGTGATGCTGGAGGCTTCACTCGCAACAGAATTGAAAACGGGGTTGATTACTGCCGTGCTTGTGGTGATGAAGATTAGGTGGATACCATTGAGCACCTTCTATCTCAATGCCCAGCCCAACAGCGTAGGCATCGCCATTGCTTTGGTATATTTGAGGCGAGAGCCTGGCCACTTTGCGCGATGTGGCCATTGAGGATTTGATGGAATTCTCGCGGGGTCGGCCATGGATACGGGCAGAAGATACCATCATCTGATGATTTGTCTATTGGTTCTTTCTACCCCACTGGTAATTATTTTTTTTTTTTTTATTTATTTATTATTTTATTATTATTACTTTATTAGTATTTCAAATACTTTAATTATTCATACAAGAGAATTAAATTAACAATTTTACGTTATTGTACTATAATATTTAACAAAATATACACAATTTCTTTTAAAAGCATTTATATTTCTTTCGATTTTAACATTATCAGGTAACATGTTGTATAGTTGCAATCCTTTATAGAAGAGGGAGCGTTGCATTTTAGTTGTTGTTGTTCGTTGTAGTCTAAAATTTTCCATATTTCTTAGTTGATAGGGCTGTACTTCGCCAACATTTCATTTTCTGAATAAAGTTCAACGTGTTAATTTCCAGTCTTTGTTGAATGTTGAGCCATTTTAACGATTCTAGCAAAAATTGAATTGAAGTGTATCTGTTGCATTTTAATATAGTGCGCATAGCTTTGTTTTGTAGTTTTTGGAGTCGGTCAATTTGTGTTTTTGTGCAGCATGTATAGAGAATTGTAGATCCAAATTCAAAATGTGGCTTTATAATTGTATTATATATATTTATTGCCGTCAAAGTTGATAGTTTTTTTCTCACTCGTTTAAAAAAAAACAATTTTTTGACCAATTTTTTTGCATATGTAGTCAATATGCTCTTTAAAATTTAAATTTCTGTCTATTATAAATCCCAGATATTTGATTTGTGTTACTTTTTCGATTGTTTCGTCGTTTATTTTAAATACTGAGTCGCTATTCATATTTATCTCCATTACTTTTGTTTTACTTTCGTTTAGTTTTAGTTTGTTAATTTTTAGCCAATTGTTAATATTTATCATATCTCGCGTAAGTGTGTCTTGGCATTGTTTATCCGTGTCGCCTTCCGTAAATATCAACGTATCGTCTGCGTACAGTATTATTTCGCATTTTTCTAGTACATTTGGAATAATCTGGAATGGTAAACCTAGACCTGTACAAGCGGATCTTCATCTTGGATGGTATTGAATGTATTGACCAGGGCTTATCAGGTGATGTATATATTATATATATATACTGGGGAGATAATTGATTGGTTCTTCTGTTTGTCCTACGTCTGCCTATCCATCTATCGGAAATTTAGTGGGGCTCACCTCCTTCTCTTCCCTCCATTCTCTCTTTTCTCCTCATATATATGGGCGATCACAATGGGCCGAGCGTAGTGACGATAAGTTGTATACTGTATCTAATTGTCACGTGTGCTAAACCTAACCTAACCTACGAGTTAAAATGAATGGCATTATACGGCTTGAAGCAATGTGGCCGCCAATGGTACTAGAACAGACATTTAATTTTCGACCACTAAACGCTGACCATTGCATTTATGTAAACCGTAATGGCGAAAAACTTACCATTGGTCTTATATTTATACGTAGACGACTTGATGATCTCATCGAATGACCAATAATCGCTCAATAAATTAAAACGTGAATTTTGAAATATCTCCGGAATAAGAGCGTTGCACCTGTACACATTTTCGCATACCCGAAACCATTCGTGCGATACAGACACACATGACTTCAGTTCAGTTTAGCGAACGAAGAGCGCTACACAGCCGTACCGGTCGTTTTGCAGTACGAACAGGTACGACAGTACACTGATGTATTTGTGTTCGTAAGCAGCGGGAAAAATGGAATAAAAGTAGTCGGTCACTTCTGTGTCTGCATCGAATATACATATGTAATGTAATGTTCGGTGGTTCAATAGAAGTCTTCTATTAGAAGAGAATAAGTTTTTAGCACGTTTAATATGTATCTGGAATATGGGAAATAATATATTTTTAAATTGGGTTGTTAAATATGAAGTAGACAAATTAGAAATAAAGTAATTTAAATTAATTCATATCCATTTTGGTCTTAATATTCTTATAGATTTTTAATAGGGTGCAAAAAAGTGGTTTATTCGTCGCTTCTCTACAGCATTACGGTATTTTAGACATATTCGGTGTAGCTGCCCTGTTTTCGACTACTTTATCAAATTCTCGACCGAATGAGAACAAAGCTATGTTTGCGACTACCAAGTGGCAAGGATCAGTGCATGTCATACGAAGCGACTACGATGATATAGTGGATCCGATAAGCTGTGATTCTCTCCGCCATTCATGTTGTTTACATTCTTCGTGCGCAAAGTGCCGATACAGCATGTACAGCAGTACAATCAACAAACAGAGTATATTCATGCAGGGCTTTACTCGAGCTGAAGGATATAGGACTTTGAAAGTATCGCCTTAACATTGAATTTGAACAAAACCGACTTAATCATACCCTCACCCTAAGTCACCCATTGCGTGCGAGTTCTGTTAAATGACGCCCATACTCAAAAGTGATCATCTTCAATAGCAGATTGACGTTGTGCTAAATATTATTGAATACCCAAATTAGTTAGTTTCCCTCCGAATATTTATATGCGGGGTACGAAAATGGGCCCGGGAAGTTGTTGCCAAATTTTTATCAGTACTACATTTTATAAGATCGATTATGATTTATTGGACATATCGATTCGGCAAACAGCAAATACGCCTAACTTTTATATGGGAGGTACGAAACTCGGATTGGCACAATAGTCAGTTATTAATTATTACACAGCTTTTAGCAAAATATTGCCTATTACCGAATTTTATTAATATCGGTTGTAGTTTACGATAGTTATCGTGTCGATCAACCGGTCATCCGCCCAACTTTTATATGGGAGGCACCAGAATGGGCGTGGCAAAACAGGTCATTTTCTATAGGAGAGTTTTATTTGACTAAATATTGACTAGTACAAACTTTCATAAAAATTGGTTCGGTTTTGCGGGACTTCTCGTGCCAAACAACTAGACGGCCAAACAACTTTTGTATGGGAGGTACATCAATGGGCGTGGCAAAATCACCATTGTTTTAATCGGTGATTGGCGTTTGATAACGTGAAGCCTTATACCTAATTTCATTAAGGTCGCAAGAGTTCCACGCGAATTATCGGATTGACAACCCGGACGAACACCCTGTTTTGTATGGGAGGTACCAGAATGGGGGTTAAGTTAAGTAAACATTTACAGATTATTAACTGGTGTGTGAGTTGAAGCTAATCACATCTGCCAGAAGAAAGGTTTGAAAGAAATATGATTTTGTGCTAAATGTGTCGATTTGTATGGGAGGTACCAGAAGGGGCGTGGTCAAAGCACCCATTTTCAATCCCAAACTCAATATTGACAAATAATATTCACTGACAAAATTTCGCGGTGATCGGTAAAGATTTACGGCAGTTATCGTGTTGACCAGCCAGCCAAACAGACCGAGTTTGCTCAAACATCTTAAAAAGTCCTAAAACGAATTTCGTTTACGTATTAAATGATATTTGCCCCCATCCTTATGGGTGAGGGTATAATGAACTCGTAGGGCCAGATGCCGGTTTAATACCGAACTCCAAATCTCCAGACAGCTTCAGCTCAGTTCCAAAAAGTACTCTAGTGGGTGTTCGAGAGGTGGAGTCATGGGTGGCTGACCTGTATGCCAAAAGGAACTTTGGTATGTGTTCATCCCAATCTCTTTGACCACTTTTCTCCGGTATTCTTCAAGGGTTCGGTTGAATCTTTCAACCATGGCGTCAGACTGAGGATGCAATTGTGTTGTTTTTGTTTTTCGAAACCCGTATGACTCACACATTTCTTTGAAGATATTGGATTCAAAATTCCTACCCTGGTCCGAATGGAGTTCCGAGGGGACACCAAAACGGCATATCCAGTTATCCACGAACACTTTAACTACAGTCTTTGATTCCTGATTTGGACCAAGGTATACTTCAAGTCATTTACTGAAGTAATCCTTAACCACTAATACGTACTGGTTTCCTGAGCTACTGACTGGAAATGGACCAGCCACATTAATATATAAAGGCTCAAAGGGTGCACTATAGTTGTATTGCTGCATCTGGTCATGGCTTCTTTGAGTTGGTCCCTTAGCTGCCATGCATTCGGTGCTATTTGCTATCCAATGGCTGCCGCTTGTTGACAGCCAATCCATTAGAACCGCTGCTTTAGCTTTGCAATGGTCTTGGTTATTCCTAGATGTCCTCCACTCGGGCCATTATGGAATTCTGGCATTATCTCTTTATCCTTAGAGGAAGGTACCACCATTAACTTTTTGACTATTTTACCATCCTCACTTTCCCATAACCGGTATAGGCAACCATCCAATAAATTTAGGCTGTTCCTCTGGGCCCAATATGCTTCCATCAGGAGGTTCTCTGAGGCAATTCCATTGCGTGTTGGTCTTTTATATTCTTCTTTTGCAGAAATAAGTTTTGCCAGTTTTGGGTCGCTTCTTTGTGCTGTTGACAAGTCTTCGTTGGATTCCAGTCGAAGCAGACGGACGTCAATGATGTTTTCTTTCACCTCTGCTTTTAAGCAGTGTTTGCATTCCAGTTTGCATGGACGACGTGACAGAGCATCGGCATTGCCGTGTTTTCCTCCTTTTCTATGCTCAATGCTGAAGTCATAGCTCTGCAGCCTTTCAATCCAACGGCAAGTTGGCCTTCGGGGTTGTTAAATTGCAGTACCCTCCTTGGGGCTGCATAATCGGTTCTTAACTGAAAAGGCTCGCCGTACAGATACTTGTGGTAGTGTTTGCACACTATGTGACTGCCAGTATCTCTCGTCTCGTAACACAGTATGTAGTTTCTCTCTGGCTTTAAGAGTATTCGGCTGTAGTACCCTACAACTTTTTCTTGACCATTGACTACTTGCGAAAGCACACCACATATTCCTTAACCGCTCGAGTCAGAATCCAACAAGAATTTCTCACCAGCGACAGGATATGCAAGCAAAGGAGCCGTGCATAAATATTGCTTCAGTTGGTGGAATGAATCTTATTGTTTTTTCGCTCCAACAGTACGGCCGATTTTCATTGTCAACTCGTGAAGACTTGCAGCCACTGTGGTGAAGCCGGGCACAAACCGTCTGTAGTACGTGCAGAGTCCTAGAAAACTGCGTAATTCATGGAGATTCTGTGGTCGTGGCCAATCATTCACTGTCAGGATTTTGTCTCCATCCGTGAAAATGTCATCTGCTGTCACTCGATGTCCCAAGTATTTTACTTCTTTCAGGAACAGAGAACATTTCTTCAGACTGAGTTGCAATCCAGCCGCTTTTATACGTTAAATGACTTCTTTAAGATTCCTCAGGTGTTCATAGAATGTTCTCTCCATGACAATGATGTCGTCTAGGTAGATCTAGCACATTCGTCAATTATGTCCTCCCAACACGCTAATCGCGTTACAGATTCCAAATGGCATTACTTTGAACTGCCACAGACCATCCCCTACGCTGAATGGAATTTTCTAATTGTCTCTCTCGCTGATGCCTACTTGTCAATAACCACTTTGCAAGTCCAGGGTGGAGAACCATTTTGTTCACGACAACGTATCCAGTGTGTCGTCACTTCTTGGAAGTGGATAGCTGTCCCTTTTGGCGACGTCGTTCAGCTTTCTATAATCCACGCAAAATCGGATGCTTCCAACTATTTTCTTAACTAACACCACCGGCGAGCTCCATGGACTTGAAGTGGGTTAGATTACACCACCCTTCTGCATTTCAGCTACAAGTTTCTTCACTTCATCTCTTTTTGTAAGTGGAAGACTTCTGGGTGCTTGTTTTTTTGGTTTCGCTTCCCAGTGTTGATTTCATGCTTTACCATTTACCAAAGTAATTGTTTTGTATTATTTCTATCGGATGGCTTTAGTTCAGGCACCCTCTCGCTTAGATGCGACTCCAGTAGTCTCTGCTACTTTTCTGATAGTTTGATGGAGTCAGAATTATCTTCACAGTTGATGAGCGCTTCGGCTGGAGTGCATTACGCAATTTCTGTGCGGTCACCTCCTCGTTGTTGGACAAGTTTAGAACTCGTAGAGGCAAGTATCCGTCATTATTAGTTTTTACTAGAGCTTTAGCCGTGATAATGTTATAGGTTTTTATACATGCCGGTTCAACTACCCACAACCCGCCGATCTCACAATCTCCCTCCATTCAGGCCCATACTATGGTTTCTGAGTTTGGTGGCAAATTGACATGTTTGTGAGCAATCAGCCTTCTAATCTGTGTTATATTGTCGTATCCCACATTGAGTGGAATTTCCACATTATCAACTTGAGGTCCTGGGTAGACAATCATAAAATCTGCACAAATTTTCACTTCATATACAATGTCGGCGGCAATAAACACTTGTTCGATGCTCATGTTGTCAATGGCTAACTTCAGTTTAACTTTACGATTTCCGAATTTTTGTATTTGAGGCTTGGGCACAAATTTCGCTGTCTCTAGTGCCAATGCAAATCATGAATACCGTTGACGAATGCCTCAATCTTAAATTGATCCAGGAATGGGTGGGACTCACCAGGATAAGTCATCAACACCAAACGTTCCACATCGGTTGCGAAGTCCTGTAGGGTTTCATTATGCTATTGCACTCGGCCTCTTAATTCCATGCGATATAAATCTTTCTTGTGATCGTCACCATACTTGCGTTGTAACGCGGCCAGTAGTTGTTTCTGGCGGTGACGGGACGTTCTGTAGAACTTCTGCTGAGCTGCCTGAATAATTCTTGTATTTTCGCCAAACTTCTTTTCTAGTTTCTCGTCCATAATTCTAGGTAAATTTCTCTTCTAGTTTGTCGTTAATTATTCGAGAGTTTTCGCTCAATTTCTCCATCATGGCAGCAAACATTTTAGACTCATCTAGTCGCCTCTGCAGATCTACCTTGTTATCAGCTGTCGGTTGATCCAATTTACTCAACTCATTTTTTAGTTGTTCTTCAAACTTCATCGTTGTCCTTAATTCGTAATTTCACTTCTGACACCAATGTTACGAATTTCCTTATTCGGCCTTTTATTCCCAATAATAAAACAAGGTTCGTTTTAAATTACGATACTTACAACAGACTAACTTCTGTTTATTTTACTTATGTATATAGTACAACAGTTTGCTTTATTTACACCACGTAACAAGTCTTATATTTTACTATCAAATCGCGTTGCTTACTTTAAGGGATTTAATCACAAACTGAACTCATAATGCCAAAAGCCGCAGCTATTTATACCATTTATGCTTCTCGCCATCAGTGGCTCTACCAGCTTCCAGATTGTTCTACCCGATTCCAGAACCTGTAGTATAAAATATTTTAAAAATTACGTACTTGCAGCTGACTCGTCAACTGGTTTGTGGTATGGGTATACTTTCAGGAGCAGCATTAATCGCCCTGTTTTCGTTACAAGCTAGCGATTATCGCTTGGTAAAATTATCTATCGGGTAAACGCGTCAGCCCACCTGATTTGTGGTTTTTTAATTTTTTCCATGGGTAAGCTGTCAAATTCGATTTTGTTTCTTTTTGTTTGTTAATAAAATTCTAAGAGTTTCAATCAAAATTCAATTTAATACCATAGACTTTGTATCAAGTAAGACGAGCTTATAACAATTTTTCACATTTTGTGTGCGTAGCGTTTTTCATTATTCAGCTAATTTGGACAGCTTAACCACGAAATTGCTAATACGACTACATAATACATAATTATACCATGGATTATCGCTTGCTTGCTAGTAACCAAAACGCCAAACTAGCGATAATTTATTATAATATATAATCGTCTCGCTCTAATACATGGTTTGTAGTTATTCTTGAATATGTGTATATTCTTCTCCTTGTCTTTGGCTCACAATGACGATATCCAACACTGTTTTTCTGATTTTTCATACTGGCAACTTTCTGTCATTTTCAACCGGAAATACATATAATCGTCTTGCTCTAACACATGGTTTGTAGTTATTTTTGCAAATGTTTATATTCTTCTGCTTAACGATAACAATATCCAACACAGTTTTTCTTATTTTTTCAAACTGGTAACTTTAAGCCTGCTTAGTTAGAAGTGAAATGGAAGCGGTAACCGTCAATTGCCGCTTATTATCGCTAGCTCTCCATACAAAATAAGTGATAATCTCAGCAAGTGGTGTAACCAAAACACGCCTAATGTTAGTCTGGTCAGCAAGAGTAAGTAAAAGCTTTTACTTAATCGTAACAATATTTAAACTTAAACAATAAATTCAATACAAACTGAAATGTTCAAAACAGCAGACAAAAATAATAACAAAAAAAAAAAAAAAACAAATGAGATGACCATTATAATTAAGGTACAAAATGACTGAAGTCATAATATAAAAAAATAAATATAATCTCAAATACGAAGAAATTTAAGAAAAAATTCAGAATTGTAAAGAAATATTTAAAAATGTATAAAGAAATATAGAAAAGTATGTTAACAAATATTTTTAAAAACGGCACATGGTGCGGAAAGAAACCAAGTAAACAGGGAAAGGAACTATCTTAAAAATTTAATATGTAACGGGTTTTTCAATAAGAGCGCTACAAAAGTTTTTTTAAATGAAACAAAACCGGTTTTAGATACCAATGAAATTCTTTATTCCTGTGAAAGTACGTTCGATGCCATTATGTATGGAACTCGATTTCTTTTGCATGGCCATCATACTGCTGCAATTTCACGTTCGATATTCGTACGAAGTTCATCAATCGTCGCTGGCTTGTTGGCATAGACCATAGACTTGACGTAGCCCCACAGGAAATAATCTAACGGCGTCAAATCGCACGACCGAGACGGCCAATCGACTGGGCGATTTCGTGAGATAACACGTTCACCAAACTTGGTTTCCAATAAATTGATTGTGGCATTCGCTGTGTGACTTGTGGCGCCGTCCTGTTGGAACCACATGTCCTCCAAGTCCATATTATCCAATTGGGACCAAAAATATTCGGTTATCATTGAACGGTAGCGATTCGCATTCACAGTAATGTGCCGGTATTGATCATCACGGAAGAAGTACGGCCCAATGACGCCGCCAGCCCATAAACCGCACCAAACCGTAATTTTTTCGGGATGCAATGATGACTCATGGATTACGTGTGGATTGCTGTCTGACCAATAACGCATATTTTGCTTATTGACGAAGCCATTCAGCCACAAATGAGCGTCATCGCTGATTGTTGAGGCCTCTTAAAGTTGAGGCCACTGACTCCAAATTTCGGTAGTAAATTTTAATAATTTCGACTCGTTGTTGGCTCGTATATCTTTCCATGATGAAATGGCAAACCTTACTGAAGAGAAATGTCAAAAGAGCGGGAAAAAATATGGCGTCGTTTGCTGTCCCTATCGATTTACTTTGTAGCGTCTCTGTTGAAAAACCCTTTATATGATTGAAATAAAATTAAATGTAACAAATGATTGTGAATGCAGGAAATGAAAGAACAAGAAACAGGTCAAGACGCGAAACATTAAACACGCAAAAAAAGGAACGGGAAGTATGATATAAAAAATCGATATCTCGGTTGGCTATCGACATATCGAAAGTTTAAAAAAGAGAGGAATATTTTAAAACTTTTTTCTTATAGAAACTCATGTTTAGGAGCCGGGCAAGAGTACGATATCCGTGGCGCCTCATTTCGATAACTTTTTTTTTTAGAACACCCCAAAATAAGCCGAAAAAAAAAAATAGACGTGCTCGATAACTCGCTTAGTTATCGAGATATTGAGGTTAAAGTTTTGAAAAATCGATAACTTTTTTTCAACGTTTTACTCAAAACGATAACTATTTCTGTAGAACTTTGAAAATTATTCGGAAAATTGAAAAATAAAATTGATCGATAGCTGTAGTTATCGAGATATTGCCAAGAGTATGATTTCCGTGGCCCTAATTTTGATAAATGTAATTTTTATAACATTCGAAAGAAATCCGAAAAAATTAAATAAAAGTTATCGATAACTCGCTTAGTTATCGAAATATTGAGGGTTAAAGTTTTAAAAAATCAATAACTTTTTTCACCGTTTTGTCAAAAAGATAATTTTTTTCTCTAGAACTTTCAAATTATTCGGAAAATTTAAATAAAATTTATCGATAACTGTAGTAGTTATCGGGATATTTAATATCGGATTGTTAAACTTTGTGATTTGGCAAGAAATACTGAAATTGAAAAATTTTTAAATTAAACGCAGGGATCTTTGCATTATATGTCAAGTTTATGCAGTTGCAGATTATTACTTATTTTTATTTCCCTTTGAGTTTATATTATTATTATTAAAAAAAAATTTTGTCTTTTTGGTCATTGGTTCATTGTAATAGAAAGCGCCGCAGTCGAAAAATTATTTTAAAAAAAAATTCATTGGATTGGAAAAAAATTCAAGTAAATAACTAAAGTTATCGATAACTTTTATTTAAAATTTGGGCCTATTTTGAGGAATTGTACCACTCTGATTGAGTAAATTGGTAAAAAAGGTATTAATTTTTTAAAACTTTAACCCACGGTATCTCGATAACTGAACGAGTTATCCAAAAATTTTATTTAATTTTTTCGCCTTATTTTTATTTATTTATTTATTTATTCAGTATTGTAATACAAAGCAATCCAGGCCAAAATAAATATGCATTACATAGTAATAACTTCCTGAGTACTTACAGCTAAATATAAACATATTATTCATATATCATTTTAATACTAATTCAATTTTATCCAACTCATTTGGCTCCCCAGCCATTGTGTTCCAAGAGTGCAAAAGCATAGACCGAAATGTGAGTATAATGGAAACAATGGGTCAAAAATCAGAAATCAGCAACAAGCCAATAAAAGCCCAATGCATAAATAAATATCGAAAAAAACCATACTAAAAAAGTACATGCGATTAAATAAAATAGACAAAAAAAGACTTTAATTAGTGTATTATTGTTTTTAAGATATATCTCGCCAAAGGCAATACAGTTAACTAGCAAAATAATGCAAAAGTTTCAGGCGAAATACATTATTTGAGTGTGAAAAAACACGTAACATAAGAGGTAATCGATTCCAACATCTAGCCACTCACACTATGAATGACCTCTCATATACCGACTTAAACACTCTCGGAAAAAATATCTGAGGGTTTCTGGAAGAACGTGAGAACAAAAATACCTTGCATAATGGTAACGGCCTACCTCTTTTAATGACCCTATGAAAAAAAATTAAAATTCGATATTTAACAAATTCATCAAAGGAACATCCCAGTTCGACTCCAAGTCGAACCTTATACACAAATCTAACAATTGTATTAACAATACGTATTAATCTATTGATATTAATCACCGTGGTACCCGATATGACCTCTAGGCCATATAATACCTGCGACATCAAAAGTGCATGCACTAATTTCAGCCTGACATGGGTCGGGAGGAATACATTCGTGGAGTAAATCCTCCGCAAAGTACCCCAAACTCTACCAGACAACGAATCAATATGAGGTTTAAACGATAGTCTACTATCAAGAACAAAACCCAAACATTTATGTTGCTCAATAAACTCTATTCCAACATCACCTAAAAAAAGATCAAAGTCAAAACGGAAACGATTAGTGGGTCGAAATATCATAGCCTTATCATAGCCTTTATCGGATCGAGGGGCCACAGAGCCGCGCATGCTAACCATTGGACGACCGACTGCCACTATACTACAATGTTTACGCTAAAAAGCTTTCTGCGTGCCGGCGCTTAGGAATGTTTTCCTCTCGTGTAGGTCAACACCGGCTTCGATATAGATTTTTTTTTGCTATGAAGCCTTTTGAGTGGGAGGTGTTCTCCCTGACTTCGGTATTTTCTCTTCCGTGTTATGTCCAACGTCTTCGGCATAGTTTTTTAGTGCTCTATATCTCGATAACTAGTCGACCAAACAATTTGTTTAATTTTCCCCATTTTTAAATTTTCTAAACAATTTCTATAATTGTCTAAATTGTAAAAAAAAATTCGGACTTGCCGAAAATGCTAGTTGCTAGAAAATTGTAGGCTTATGTCTACTTTACGGCGTATTATTCCTACAATCACTGAGCTGTGCACTTTCCAGTTTTCACTCACTGATTGGGACCTACAGTGTTACACCGGTTCCGAACGGTATTTTGAGAAGCTTTTTCATGGCTAAGTACTCGTTAGTCATTAGCGAGGTGGCCGTCGTCGAAATAAGTGTAAGGTGGTCAGAACAGGGATGGAACACATGTTCTCTCGCACAACAGCCGCTCACACTAACCGTTGCACCACCGGCGGCCACCTGTGTTACGGCTTACTCTTCAAAAACAGAAACGCTACAAAAATAAATAATAAAATCGCCGCAAATGAATATTTTTGGGAGTTTTTGGCCCCGAATGTTCGGATATGTGAGATGGTAATTGATATCATCACTTTTTTTGTAAAACAAGTCAAAATAAACGCAAAAAATTAAACAATTTTTTTGGTAACTCGTTTAGTTAGGAATAAATAAAACCAAAATTAATTTAAACAATCGCGCTATTTTTTTAAAACTATTTGTCGCAACAAAAACGATTAAACACAGGAAGCTTTATAACACAAAAAGACTTCAAAAGAAAAAGTCCCTAATGGGGTACATATGTATATACTATACATTTACGCCGCCTAGCCACGTCGCCGCCACCGTTTTTTGAGTTTATTGAGGCGCTGCCTCCTGATTACGTAGCAATAGGCGCGGCGGCGTATAAAACTTTGTTTAATCTTTCATATGATCGATCAATTAATTAATATTGCCCTGATTTACGATATACGTTGCAATCACAACAATCAAAAAACTACACACGACCAGAATCAGAGTATTTCCTAATCACAGTTAACTTAATTTCCCAAGAATTAACTTATGGAGTTAAACGACACTTTGAATTTTGCATAACAGCATCCAGGCGAAATTCTACACGCTACAACACCAACATCCTGTACAATTCCCTAACAGGTTACAGCACTCATTACAACTAGAACAACAGCAGGTCAAAGATCCTAAGAATTGAACTCTGCACAGCTGCAGTCGGGTCAATTTCCTCATAATTAGTAATAGCCACCGCCGCGGCAGGATTAGCCGAACAAGCCGCCGGTTTTCCCAAGTCTCTACGCCGCCGCCGAAGCAGAAACAATCAGCGTAAACCTCTAGTATACTTATAGACCGCCCCCATATTAGACAATCCCTAAGCCGGCCACGTACAAAGCTTAATAACACAAAAATACCCTCATTACATATCCGAATATCCATATCCGAATTTTGAGAACCCATAACTCAGAAAATTTGCCTTTGCGGCGTCTTTGTTATTTTACTTTTTTTGTTTAAAATAACGTGTGAAAGGGATATTCAGTAAAAAAAAATCAAAATTTAATGAAGTGTTAGAGTAAAATTATTTGTGCAGATTCCAATTAACACTCATATTGTTAAAATTAAAGGTTTCTCTCATTCCACTATCATTCTCTATGTTTTCCAAGTAGCTCGCGGTCTTCGTTTAGTACAAAAAAACAGCTGATGCAAACTCTTATTGTTACTCGGTAAATAATATAAATAAACTATACTTCGGTGTATAAAACATAAATGGATCAAACAAAACATTAATTAATCAGAATCATGTTATTTTATTAACTTGGTCCTAAGGGCACTATTGACCAACAACGAGCACGTAGTCTTAGCGTCCGATGTTTTTACTAGGTTTAAAAAAACTGAATCCGCTTTTATTAAATAGTTTACTTGGTTAACCGTTTTTGTGTTGAAAGACAATGCATATCCAATATATTAAATCCGATATATCAAATTTGAATACAAATAATTGTATATTGTTGTAATTAAATAAGCGTTTATATAAACAAATTCAAAAAAGAATTTAAAAAAACAATTTTAACATACAGAAACGTTAACTAAACTAAAACCCAGGCTACACGATCTGTACATTTGGGCTATTGGTACAAAATTAAATAATTGGACCAATCAATTTAACAGCAGTTACACGGTTGGGTCTGGTTGTGAATTTTTTGGGCTTTGCTGGTACACAACAAGAAAGCGTCAAATATTGGTGCAAGCCAATCACACGGTTGGTTATTGTTGGAAATGTAATGAAAACATATGGCAAGAGAACAATCATCTGTTTTTAATGTGTGAAGTTTTATTATCAAAGTTTAGTTGTCATTTTTGTATAAAAGATGAAATCAATGCCTCTGAAACGAAAATTGCTGCGATAATGTGAATAACATCTATGAACTTAATTGAAAAGAAAAACTTAAGAGAAAAAAAAAAAATAAAAAATCGAAATATCTGGGTAAGAAGTTGGCTGAGAAATGTATTCAATGCCGGAGCATACACAACAGCTCTGCGCGAGTTAAGTCAAATAAGTTCACTTATTTAAAGCACTAAAAATTCAATATTCAGCAGCCTGTATCTTTTGCAATTTGTAACCGATTGCAGAATTTTAAAATGGAAATGGAAGCTAGACATCTTGAGATATAAAAAAAAATATAACAATAATGGTTTCTTTTTTGATGGTTTTTTAATGGTTTTGGTGAACTTTTTTTGAGCAATTTATAAAAAAAAAAGTCCAAAAATTTACATATTTTTTGGTTCACTTGAATAAAGGCACTTTAACTAGTTTTAATGAAAAACAGTTTTTCTTGTTTTTTTTACTTAATTTAAGAACTACATATTAGTAATGGGCACACACAACCCACTTTGTTTTAATAACTTCAAATATACGGGTTTTCATTGTTTCGTACACTCAAAACTCGTATTCGTACACTCGTATGAACGAAAAAACATTTACTGAATTTTTAAGCCTCATTACACCGCATATTACAAAAATGGGCACTAATATGCATAAAAAAAAACGCAATGTGAACCTTTGGCAGTGCCTCGTCGCCTTTTGGCTTCAGGCGACTGTTTTAAAACTTTGTCTGCTTTTTTTCGTATTGCACCCAATACAATATCCTTGTTCGTGCCCGAAACATGTGATGCGATTTACAAATTCCTACAAGATAAATATATGATGGTACGTTATTATCCCGAACTTTAGCCATTATCTTATCGAATCGCTTTATTTGTAATTTTTAAGGTACCATCAACCTATCAGGAGTGGACTAACGTAGTAGACACGAAGGTCATTCATGAATTGTTAAATTTTCCCAACTGCATAGGTGGTGCTGATGGAAGTATATCGTTATGCAGGCACCAGCACATTCAGGAATCCCTTTTTTATAATTACAGTATAGCTATAGCTGACAATGAATATAAAGTTTTATATATTGATGTCGGCTGCAATGGAAGAATTTCAAATGGTGGGGTTTTTGAAAAATATGTTTTTCAGAAAGTTTTAGAAGACAATACGCTTCCATTACTCACACCACAACCATAACCAGGTCGTGAACTTAGTGTGATATTTGTTTTGGTAGCAGGTGTTGATTTTCGATTAAAACTTACCTAACAATACCTAACCATTTTATAACATTTGAACAACTTATAATATTTACAATTTTAAATAGCATATTGGGTAATTGTATTTGGCATTGAGTTACCAATAGAAAATTGTACATTTTTTAAATATTGATTGGGCTATGTGAATTTACAGAGAGTTCACACGATTGGTACAGCAGACCTAATTTTTATTGGAAAATACATACTAAATGTTGGTCGTATTTTTGCAGTTATACGATTGGGCTATTAAATTAGACCAATATTTGGGCACATGCCCTATAGAGTGAAGCTAAACTAAACAAACGATAAACAAGGTCCGTACTGATGCAATTTTTGACTTTTTCATTTTTGACAGCTTTTTTTTTGGGAGATTGCACTTTTCAGCATGTTTTCGACAGCCTTTGGCAACCCTGGATTCAACATCCTCGCTCTCTTGCCACCAGTGCCCCTTGCTTTTATGTGTATATTTGTATCTATGTAACAAAATCTTTCCTTTTAAACAAATTTTATTTTTGCACTTGAAAGATAGATTACAGTTTTTTAAATATATTATCCACGTACGTACTTACCTTTCATGTCCTTCTGTCATGATTTGTAACCAGAAAGATTCTAATATAGAAGCGTATGGTGTCGGTGGTCAATTTCACCATGTTTAAACAATTCAGACATGCAGAATTGCACAAATTTTGGGTTGGACACCACTGTTGCTGCTGCCGTACTAGTTGTTGTTGAAGCTGCTGCTGTTTTGTTGTTATTGTCGCTGAATGATCTTATACAGACCTACGACTTATGACAAAAAAAATGTCTGTCTCGGGTTTTCTATCCTTTGCAGAGTTTTACGTTTAACTTTATATAAATTTGCAATTTCATTTAAATTCTGCCACTCCCACAAATTTTTAACTTCTTGTAGCGACGAAATTTTCAAATTGTTTAATGAAAAAATAAACACTTTACATAAGTTGTGTATTGTTTTTACAAAGAACAAAAATAATGAGATGTAGTTGTGTATTGTTGCTGCTTTATTGTCTTCTACTGAAATTGTAGGCGATTTTCATACCAAAAACAATTTGGGAGCACAGTGAAGAAGAAACAACAACAAACCATTTTTGGGCGAATTCTACTATTTCTGTGTATAGCTGTTGTTTGGTCTTAGAGTTGCCCCTCAAAAGCAAATCCAGAATTCAGAAGAAAAATCTTACTTCAGAACAAAACAGTAGGTCCAGTATTATTTCTTCAATGTGTAATCAATTCTCAAAAATCTCGTTATTCTTAAAATTCATACCGTTTTATTTCAGTAATTTATTTTTGCCTTATTATTTTCGGGAGTTGTTTGAGATGTAGTGTGGCAACTCTTAGCATTACTCTCAATTCATCTTTTTTTGCTTTCGTTTTAAATATGTACATAAGAAATTCAGAGACCGATGTTTTTTCTTCCCCTACATAAAACCAACTCCCTATATAACAAAGCTTATGATGTATTACTACATTTTTGTGTTAATTTAGAAAAATCGTATCACTTTTCACTATCTTGCAGATGAGTTTTGTACTTCATTAATGACATAAAATGACACATACACACACACACACTAACATATTTTTTATTAACGAAAATTTTCCTTATTCTCTCCCGTTCGCCTTTTGTGTATAAGAATTTTTTGTTAAAAATTGTTGAGACGTTTCGCGAAAAACTGTTCACAATATTTACATTTTCACTTATATTTAGCGCATTTTACTCCACTTGTTTGAAAATTAACAAGCAAGTATTTCCATTTAATATATGTTCATACATATATTTCGCATATTATTCGTTTTCACACACTACATGGACTTTTGCACAGAAGGACGATGGAATTAAAAATATAACTTGTTAAAAACGTTCAAGATTAAACACAATCAGAGTCACAGCGACGGCAAACAGCGACTCTACGCATTCATATCAGGTGACAACAGTAGGTATTGTTGTTGAATGTTGTTGGCAAAACCGACAAGCATTTTTTTGTTGGCATTATTCGAAACACAATACAAGCATGGTACAAAAAAAACAGCAGACAATTATCCGTGGCCTTCGGCCACGGACTGTCCCTGCAGGCTGTGTCAGAGACACGGCCATTAAGTTTAACGTAGAATACGCCATCCGATAAGACAGAAAACATATATAACAATAAATGATAAATAACATAAGCAAATGAATTTATTTATTTGATAGTTACTTTTGATAATATACATAAGCTTATGGTAGGAAAAATAGGATAAATATGTTTATAAATTAAAAGAGTAAGGATAAATGATAAATAACAGACGCAAATCAATTTGATTATTTGAAAGTTACTTTTGATAATATGATACGAAAAATAGGATAAATATGTTTTTAAATTAACATTCAAATTTCTCGCAAAAACTAAGTCAATGGTTGTGTTATCAATAGTTGTGGGAGCATCGTTTCGAATATAATCCAAATTAAATGTATTGGATTATATTCGAAATCCAATAGTCCAATAGAATAGTTTTTATTTTAATTTACTAAACGTCAACTGTCAGCTGCTGTCAAACAGCATCACGCAGCATTGTTATTTTGCTTACTTGGCAGCACTTTCATTTAACATAAAAATGTATATTTTCATATATTTTTTATAATTATATATCCATGTTAAATTCAAATTCACATTTAACATTTTGTTTCACTTAAATACATAAGTAAATATACGAAATTTCAATAGTTCATCAATCAAAACAACAGCTGAAGGTTTGTGTCCACACTGAAACAGCAGCATAGTTTGTGTTCACGCTACTCAAACACTCAACCAAACACCACACATATGTTTGAGTGTATGTGTTTAAACAATTTTCATTTGAGAAATTTAAATATTAGGAAGATATCAACCAATATGAAATTTATATCAAACGAAACATCTTCATTTACCTACAAAAAAATTTTTAAAAAAAGTTATCTCGCCGTTTCCTCATAATCAATGAAATAAAAATTACAACAATAACAATCTGACATGACTCCCTATACCGTAAGGTAAGACGTATTCTACGTCAAAATAATGGTAGATGCAGTACGACAACAAATACAACAAGCCAATAACAACAGGCACTTTGCTTTTGCTCAGTGACTGTATTGTGTCAAGTCAGCTGATGGGAAAATAATGAAAATGTACACAAAATTGGAAAAAGTGGCATTTAGAAAACGATTGTGTTTTATTCGATATTTTGAAAGTGTTTAAGTGTGAAAATTAAAACTTTTCTTTGTGATTTTTACAGAAAAAACATTTCAAAAACAACAGTTCTGGCGAACGGGGGTTGCAGGCAAACAAATGTAAACAAACTTTGACATAAGAGAAAAACTCACTCATGCTCAACCCAGAAAAAAAGTTACAATCAGCTGGGCTAGTGCTGTACCATGAACACAAGTGTATGCCATGGTAAGTCTGGGGTCAGACACGGCAATTTTACTTGCGCAATTCTTGAGTTTATAGGAGAGAGAGTTAAAGAGAAAGAAAAGGGGTACATACTTGCTCGGACTCTTATGTCGTTTTGTTTTCCCATTCGCAATTTTTTAAGCGAAGTTGGCTGCAGATGAAAATTTTACATTCGTTTTTATTTTTTGTTTCGGTGTTCATAAAATTGCGAGTAATAAAAAAGTAAAAGTGTTTTGTTTGATGTTGGTAGTAAAAAAAGCTTCTCCCATGTAATCAATTAATGTTGTTATTATTTATTATTTTCTTTTATTATTTTCAATTTACAAATATAAAAAATTCTCCTCCGAATATATTTTTTAATAATTGAAATAAAATGGAATGTCAAAAACGCAAGAACGTGGAAGGTAAACAAAGCAAAAATTGCTCAAGCAAACTTTTCCTGTGTGAACATGAAAGCAAGTTCAAGAGAGAAATGCCAAAAACTTGCGCAAGTAAAATTGCTATGCCTGACCCAAGAGTAAAATTAACTATCGGGTAAACGCACCAGCCCAACTGATTTGTGGTTTTTTCATATTTTTCGTGGGTAAGCTGTCACATTTGATTTTCTTTCTTTTTGTTTGTTAATAAAATTTAAAGAATTTCCATTCAAATTTTATCAGACTTTGTATCAAGTAAGACAATCTTATGAAACTTTTCACATTTTGTGTACATAGTTTTTCATTATTTAATTAATTTTGACAGCTTTTTTCTTTATAAATTTATTTATAACCGCAAAACTATTGATTATGTAGGGAAACTATATATAAATAGATTAACCTTCATAGGGTCTTCGGGGCAAAATTGACCCATTTTCAGAGAACAGTTGATTTTTTCTGAAAATTAGTGGTTTATACTTTTGATATTTTAGGTCTTTTATGTAATTTTAAATGCATATATTTGCGAGCAACTTATTTCTATCTTTTTTAAACTTAAAGCGCCTTGGAGACGTTCAACAAATTCCATCAATCGGTTGAGTGTGTGCCTGTAATCGGCTTTCATCGGCTACACGTACACGACGTCGGCCAGATTGATGAAATATCAAAAAATTTTGATATTTTCTGTTGATGGCGTTTTTGTTGATGGTCTCCATTTATGATTGTCAATCATGACTCATTAGTAGAGAAAAATTGTGCGAGATGGACAAGTGCGCGGACGAAAAAAAATTCATATTAAATTTTATTGAACGCTATGAGTGCTTACAGGCGCTGTGGAACACAAAAGTGGATGCCTATAGCAACAGGGAGGAAAAAAGAAAGCAGTATGAGATACTGCTAGAGTTTTTTAAAGAGCAGTACCCTAATGCGACTATGGATGACGTAAAAAAAAATTAATATTTTACGGACAAATTTCCAGCACATGCTATCAAAAGCAAATCATCTTCCTCCGACGATGACATGTCAACCGAACACAATGAAAACAAAGAAAAAGTGATGATTGCCGTATTTTGTTGAACGTTTGCGAGCAAGACACGAAGGCACACACTAATACATATGCACGTGATTGATGTAGCTTTTTGAACGTCTCCAAGGCGCTTAAGGTCTTCGGGTCAAATTTGCCCTCGAGTGAAAAACTTGAGTTTCTAATATGCTAAGTCTGGTTCTAGACGTGGAATTGTAATTGCTGCAATTCTTCATGATTCTCTTTTGGAATTGCAATTTGGTTTTACACGTTCGCAATTCTGGTTTCTATTATTGCTGCTTCTGGCATTCATATAAATCTGAGACATATGCAGACTATTCGTGTGAAATTTTTACGAATGAATAAATGAAAAGAAATGTCAAATTATTCTGCAGCCGCCATTAGTCAGAGTTTACACGTGCAATTTTGAGAATGTAATTCTGCTGCAATTCTTACGTTGTTAGAGAGAGAGGGAAGAAGAACGGAACGGGGAAAAACTATCGAGTGCTCTGCAATTCCTTTTGTTTTCATTCGCAATGAAGTTGGATGCAAAATAATTTGACGTTTCATTTTAATCGGTTGTTTGTTTTTGATGGTTGAAACATCGCGGTAAAGAAAAATTAGAAAAAAGCTGTGTGTTAAAGAGTGAATTGTTAAAAAAAAAATTTAATAAAAAATAATATAACAAATATGAGTGCAAAATGGTCAAGAGAAGACATTTTAAAATTTATTTTGTGTGTGCAACAGTATCCTTGCCTGTACTGTGTTAAATAATTAGAATCATTAGAATGTCAGAAGGAACAAAATAAAAAACAAGAATTGCAACAATTCAATGGCGAACGAATTGCTCGTGTAAACACAAATGGCAACTCCAAAAGAGAATCGACAAGAATTGCTGCAATGAAAATTGCTCGTGTAAACTCTGACTTACACGGTCAATTTTTGCCTTTAAAGTTTCAATACGTTCACACCTTTTTACTAAACACTCACACTTTTAAAAATTGAAAGGAACTTGCCATGGTACAATAATATCTTCATGGTAATGGCAGCGCGCGTTGTTGCGTTGTAGGCAGCAACAACAGGCATATTGTTTTTGTTCTATTCGCTTCAGCTGTCAAACTCTACACAAAAACATACCAACAACACAAGAATGCAAAAAAGTACAAAAACAAAATACATGTGAGTGTGACAGCCGAAGCGAAGAACCTCATGAAAAAATTAAAACAGCTGTTCTTACGACTTTACCATGAACATATTATTGTACCATGGAACTTGCTTTCAATTTCTCTTTCAAGTCGAGTGTTTCAATTTTCTTTCAAGAAAACAGCTGATTACATATGTTATGAACAGTTTTTCGTTTTCCTCCTTACAAATATTCTGCCGTCATCATTTTTTGATTTCTACTTTTACAAATATTATAAATAATTAAAAATGTTTGTGTGTAGAGGTAATAAATATAATGATTTGTTGCGATTCATAGAGCCATACAGAAGACATGAAGGTTTATGAAAAATAAATATTGCTTTCAAGTTGTGTGCAGCCTACATCACAGCTATCAATTTACATGCATTTTGACAAGCAGTATGTGTACAAAACTTGAAACAAAAACTTGAAAGTGTGGCTGCAGCGTTACTAAAAAATTACGAATGAGAAGAACTGAAAGAATTGCAGAGTTCGTGCAAGTTTTTCCTCGTTCCATTCTTCTTACATCTCTCTCCTACGAACTCATGAATTGCAGCAATTATAATTGCACGTCTAGAAACAGACTAAGCCGCACAAATTGCGACTTAATTCTGCTTCGGTACAAGTAAATCAAAATATATATCCGTCTCTTTTCCTCACCATACTTGCTAAACATAATATTAAGCTTGTTTTTTTTAATTCCTGCTAAACTAATATTTCGACGACTTTGTATTGGGTGGCGCTTAAAATCGCTTAGTTCCCCATACAAAGTGGTCGAAAATTAAAAAAATATGGCCCAATGACGCCGTCGACAGGCAAACCGCACCATACAGTTATTTTTTGTGGATGAAGTGGTGATTCATGAAGCACATGTGCATTTTCACCAAACCTATAACGCATATTTTGCTTATTGACGAACCAATTGAGCCGCGGAATCGACTAGTTTGGATCGTTTGCTACGGACGCCTGAACGGCAGCGACATTTTCGTCACTTCGACCAACCCGTTGTCTCCGTGACACGGCAGCATCACACAATGAATATGTAGACTCAAATTTTTGCACTAAACTTGTTATTGCTTGTCTACTAGGGCGAGAATAACGACCGAAAATTGGAGTTAACGCTCTTATGGCCAGTTTTTAAGTGGGTAGTTAACTATCGGATTACTTACCTGGCGTTTACACGAGACAGTTTAGCTCCGACAGTAGAAATACATTCACACATTTTTACTACCACACTTACACTTCTCTCACTTGCCTCGCCCATAGAGTAAATATGGGTAGAGAAAATCTTTCACTCACCAAATTTCTGACATTTGTCCTCGTGTGATGTATACGTTTGATGTTGAAAAGAATTGCTTTACTAATACCAGATAGATGCAATGGTTCAAAACAACGAACAAAATAACAACAACGGCATTTCGTTTTGTGTGTTAAAATTAATGTGTTAAATACAACACAAATGTATGCTAACAATAACAGTCAATAAAAAGTTTAAAACACATTTAAATTTCACAGTTTTTCACCAAAATGGCATGAAAAATTAAAGCAAGAAGTTATTGTAATTCCACTTGGTGTATATCACTTTTCGTCAAACATCTCTCTATCACACCGACCGCATCACGAAGAGTGTGAAATGAAACGTCAGATGAGAGAATAAGTTTATCTAGGTATGTATTAGTCTATGGAATAAGTTTATCTAGGTATGTATTAGTCTATGGCCTCGCCACTGTCTCTGATTTTTCAACAACAGTAACTTCGGCAAGAGATTTGACATAAGCGGCCAGATCATGGCTGGACTAGTAAAGGTTGGCGCAATAGAACAACTGATTTTGCTTTCTTGTGACTCCTTCTGTTAAATTCAGTGTATTTTGTTGTTGTACTTTTTTGTTTACTGTGTTTGTTCATATGGATCTATGTTGAATTTGACGGTTAGAGTCATGAAACAAAAACTAAATGCCTGTTGTTGGTTCACACAATTACACCAAATCCTACTGCGTCAACCTCTACTAGTTCAGCTATCGGCCATATCGGTGACGTTTCGTAGTAATTTGAGAAAAAAGCAAAACATCGCAAACGACTTTACAAATTGGGAAATATATTTGTATTTGAAAATTTTGCTAATTTTTATTGAAATATTGTTTGACAATACAAACATATAAACATGAATACATGTCTAATTTTGCAGAGTATATCAGTTCCATTGTAATTTGGAGAAGTAAGACAAAACACAATGGCAAAAGAGCGAAGAAACAAAAAATCAGAGCACGAAATTTATCGAAACGACACTGTCGGCGTTTGCTTAAAACTGTACTGTCTTTATAACTGGCTGGACGCGTACGTCACACAAACAATTTTTCTGTTTTTGACAGTTAATACATATTCTCAACTGTCTTGTCGCAAACTGTCACGTGTAAACGCACCGTCAATCTTAATTCTAAGTTAATTAGAGGTTAACTTTGCATTTTGTTTTCCAATGGTGAGTTAATCTAAGTCGCCATATTGACAACTAATATGGCAACCCTTGTATTCTTATTGGAAAAAACGTGTGTTTTGGGATAAATACCAAAACAACAAAGGGGAACAAACAAAATGGAATTATGTAAAATAAAAATAGATGCATAAAATCGAAGTCATTTTAACAAAAATGTGTAAAAAACTATGTAGGCGCAACAATTTAACGATCTAGACTCAACGTATGTGTACAAATACGCAAATCTGAAACATGTATTTTATACAATTTTCATTTCTCACTTTGACAGTCAGTAATTTGATTGTCAAAATAATATGGTTCTGACTATAGGTTAACCAACCAACATTGGGTGGTTAAATCATAGTTAAACAATGACTAAAAAGCACAATTCGATGTTTAACCAGAATTTAACTAAGAAACGAAGATCACCACTGGCTGAAAAAATTTGTAAGTTCTCTATCATCGAACTGTCAAAATAAACTCTCTCTTACTCTCTCGTTACTGACTTTTTGGTGTACACAGACAACATCTAGTAACAATTTGTACAAATTGTTACAAATTATCAGTACTCAGACAGACCTAATAAGTAATTTTACCATGAACTCACCCGAAGCAACAGAAGAATAACGTGGGAAAAAAGCTTTCTATTCTTGTGTTGGAATTATGGACCTTTCAGTGTGTGTTGGTACTTAGAGATCTTCGATCGATCCCTAAAATTGCATATATGTGGGTTTGTATACATATATACGATTGATGATCTACCGATGGTACGAATTCAGGCACAGTAGTTAGGCATCTAATGATGAACTTGTCACGGACTTCGAAACTAATCATGCTAGTGAGTGTGTTTAACCGAATTGTCTATTATTACAACCATTTTCTCAATTAGAAAAATGTTCCTGACCTAGTAAGCTTGCAGTATGAACTTCTCATAAATTAACAAGAACATTTGATCACTGAGAAATTTTCTTCTTATTACCACCAGTGTTCTTCGTGGCGTAGAAAAACACTCCTTCGCTTGTAGCTGAGCTCCTTGCAGTACAGAATATGATTAGCGAAGTTTTGTAAGAGGGAAATGCTAAATTTAAAAAATCATTGAAAATCAAAATGCATTATCATAATAAATTCTTCATTTAGATCGAATACTACACAGAATGGGAACTAAAATATTGACCGATTTTTACATCATAGTCCAATTGCATTTAATATATGCAACTTAATAAAAACTCTAAGTTAGCTATATACAACAATGCTTTTACACTAAGAGCAGAAATTTACAACTTCGGTTAAAACAATTCCATTGAAGGTTCCTGTCGTTTTTAAATTGATGACAAAACAATTATTTTTGTTTTTAAATAGTAAAAGGTTTTATTTTTTTAATTTGTTTATATTTATGCCACTCAAAAATTGTGGAATGATGGTAGTTCTTTTTCACGTTGAAAAAGAAATGGGTTTAGCGTTAAATTATAAAAAAAAAAACAGTACTTAGGAAGTAAGTTTAAGGTATCATCGACATAACTAGTATACTAGTGTTGCTGGCTCCTTTAGCTAATGTAAACGAAGACGAAATTAATGAATTGTTGAATTCGGTCAACCGCTTAATATTGATGACGTCGACAATATTATGAACGAAATTTTGTTTTCGTTTTGAGGTAACGAAACAATTTGGGTTACTCTGAATTGTTTACGTCACTTAAGAGCGATTGTATTTGCCCCAGATGTGCAGCATAAAGACAGAGGCAATGAATAACAGAGACATAACCAAAACGGGCACTGGTCCACTGTAATCAGACAACGTATACAAACAATTAACCCAGTTAGAAAAAGCCTTAGATCTCATGAATGAAATGCCACTTGCTTACACTTTAATGCCGGGAGAATCGTCAGTGTAGAAACGCCACATACCACCTGTTCCAGCACCACCGGGAGCACGACTTCTTGCAGCAGTCGTGGTGCTGCTTGTTGTTTTGCGTTGCTTCAAAGTGCTACCGCCTCCTCCAGAGCTACGTGGTGCCGATAATTTGCTGGGCGAGCGTGTGCCACTGCCCACTGATGTAGAACTAGCTGGTGCTGGCTAAAATTATAAAAAAAATTGACAAGAAGCCAACTCAGTTAATAACACATTTATTTTACAGAAAATATTTTTAACATGTACCATTTCACTTTCTTTAACTATGGATTATAGAATGAACAAAACAGAAATGAATCTCAATGAAAGCTGGAAATGCCAAAAAACGTCAGATGTCGTCTCTTTTCGTTTGTCTGTTGTCAATCGTTTTCTACCTTTTTCCACGTAGTTGACGTGAAGTTGGCTGCATACGTAGGT
This sequence comes from Phaonia tiefii, assembly GCA_963931995.1. Taxonomy (NCBI): domain Eukaryota; kingdom Metazoa; phylum Arthropoda; class Insecta; order Diptera; family Muscidae; genus Phaonia; species Phaonia tiefii. Next base: position 12,594,835 of record OZ008371.1, read on the forward strand.
TGTAGAATTGCCAGGTTTAAAAAATAATATTTTTGAAGAGTACTGCTTTCCTTAATTTATCCAGCAACCACACGTGAAAGAATTCACTTGAACGGAATAAATACATATTAAGCTGCAGTCACAATGGGAGCGACCATTTTTGATGGTGTTCACAATGGAAGCGACAAAACAGAAAATGTGCTTTCGAACAGAAACAGCTGATTGTCAAAAGATATAATTATTTCTGTTTTTTGGGCAAAGTTTGAAAATATTTTTGAAGTAATATTATAATAATATTCAATAATAATATTCAATAAATAATATAATATTCAATAAATGAAAAAGTTTCCGCTTCGTTCATATTGAATGAATATAACACCGTAAAATACACAATAATAAACACAACGATTGTAAACATAAAGACAGACACAGAGACTTGTCATTTCATTGTTTACATTTAATAACATATGTAAGGAAAATTCGAAAAACGCGACGTCTGTATGTCAATGTTGTACCTTTTTTCGAACAAAATGGTGGCTGTAGTTGAAGTAGACCAACTTCGGTGTCAAATGGCAGCAACATTTTTGGTGACAAAACTGAAAGGCACTTATGTGAAATATTGTGAGAAAGAGCGAGATGGCATGAAAACAGAAATGGTCGCTCCCATTGTGACTGCTGCTTTAAGCATGTTTTCTTTAGGCTACAATCATAGTGCATGCGGTGCCGAAGCTGAAGACGAGAAACTGTTCATAAGTAAACATTGAACTCGCACGTAAGTGATTATAGTGTATGCGAAAACGAAGATAAATACGAAAACGAAACGCAAAGGATTTGCTTCAAACTGTGTAGTACTGTTTTTGAAGCAGAATCGTTTGCGTTCAGTGGTGTTTCTGTTGTAATTTTGGTTTCATATATTTATCATATAAGTGATGAAATTCACCAAAGATTTTGCGAGACAATTTTATTGAGTGTAATTTGTTATATGTAATTTGTTTTTTTAACTTTCTGCAATAGCAGTTCTTCATCTGATTACGAATCCTTTGCAAATGTGAAAACACTTACTAGGACACTTACTAGGTTGCTCGCACCGCAAGCAATTCGTCTACGGCATCAGCATCGGCACAGCGTGTACTATGATTGTAGCCTTACAAACTAGCGATTATTGCCTACTTGCTACTAATGAAAACGCCAAACTATCGACAATTTATTGTAATATATATAATCGTCTCACTTTAACACAAGGTTTGCAGTTCTACTCGCATATGTGTATATTCATCTATTTGGCTCTGAACTCACAATACAGATACCCAACACTTCTTTTTTTCTGATATTTCCATACTGGAAACTTCGTGTCAGTTTAAACCGAAGGTACATAATCGCCTTAAAGGGCCCATAAACACCAAATAAACATTCAGTCTGACTGATCAGTCACCCGTGTACGTGTTGATGTACTCTTGCCCATTCATCATACATCATTTTGCTTCAGTCAGTCATTCATTCTGTACTTCTGTAGAGGGAAGTTCGTTATGAATATTTCGGACGACGTAATAATTGTAGTTGCTCTAGCTGTGGGAGAGTAAAAAAACCAAAAAAAGAAAAAACCAAAAGAATTCGACTTTGGATGAAGGAATGACGTAAAAAGAGGCCAATATCATCAACATCCAATAAAGAAGTTAGCGAACGGTATACATCTATAAATTCAAGAAGAAATTAATTTTCTTCTTCTTTTTCGGTTTTGTCCGCGCACATCTTGTAGCTTCGATCGATAAATGCAAATGATTTTGCTACACACGATACATCAAAATGCTCAGTTTCAAACTCATTTTGATATTTCGCTTGACTCAGGGCACACTAATCACGGTAGTAGCAGTAAATATGTGTGTAATCATGTGCAAAATCGCACTTGGCTTCTGCCAAACTCAGCTGATAAATTTGTAAACAAAATGTGAATTTTTGAATCAGTTGTGATATAATTGGAAAGAAATATTTGCCAAATTAATGAAGATTGAAATTTATAATTGAAATTGTTTGATGCTGCAGTTGAATTGGTTTTTCCCGGTGTGAAACTCTAACTCGTATTCGCGTCTGTTGTTTAATTCCGCGTCTGTAAACAACTTATAACCAACAAATGTAAACAAATTTGACATTTCCCAAGTGCTTCAAATGAAAAAAAATCAAATCAGCTGTTCTAACGATACAACCTTGTCTTTCAACCATGGCTTGACTGATACATCAAACGAAAATCGTGTCGCTGTACCGCAGACATACTTATTTTCACTAACACAACCAACTGATAGATTCTGTCAGACTGAACCTTTATGCGGCCCTTTAGACCTGTGGATAAGTTGCTCGACATTAAATTCACAACAACTCGACAACTACACATCAACTTCGATTTTGCCCTTAAGGGGCCCTTAGACCTGTGGATAAGTTGCAGCGACTTCAAGTTGGCATCGACTTATCCATGATGTTATAGGCAAAATACACGACACAAAATGCTTGCGTAAAACACACTTTGCGCAAGCCGTTGTGCTGTGTGTGGTACTGATTGTGCTGTTTGCACAGATTTTGTGTAAAAATCAAATCGTTTTGATTTTTGTGCGTTTTGCGCAAACGCTTTGTGTAAAGTTTGGGGATTTTGCGCAAACTCTCTGTCAGTTGTGAAAAGTTTTCAATGAAGTAAGAGCAAAACAATGGCGGAAGATACAATTTTTTGGACCGAATTCATAGAAGAATATGAAAACTTATCTTCATTATGGAAAGTAAAAAGTAAGGAATATTGCAACAGGGTCCAAAAAAACAGCGCATACGAAATTTTAGTAGAAAAATTAAAAGAAAAGGGTCTTTTTTAAAGCGACGGCAAGCAGAATAACAGCTGCACAATAAGCATCCATCTCCGTCGGGTGTTAAAACGTGACTAGTAATAATATTTTGCGGAAAATTTTTTGTGTCGTCTATAGTGAAAATATTAGTTTGCGCAAAGTGTATTTTGCGCAAGCATTTTGTGTCGTGTATTTTGCCTATAAGGTGAAGTTGGGTGTTTGTACAAACTAGTTAACTCGGGGGTCACACGTTCAACTAGTTGCTTTCAATTTTTCACTAATCACTGACGCATTTTGAAGTTGAAAGGCTGTTGCTGGCGATTTTCTCTTTCAACCAGCGTTTCTACCAGTTGTTCAACTAAACAGCGGATTTGTAACATCTGTGTCAAATTTGTTTGGCGTAAAAGTAAATAAAACGTGTGTGTTTTTTAAAACAAAAATTAAAGTGATATTTTAACTAATATATATATATATATATATAAATAAAGTTGATCAACCTGTTGCGTGCAGCCTACGTCACAGCTGTCAGTTTTAAGGAATTCTGACAAGCAGTATGTGTAAAAGCCTTTCAACCAAAAGTTGTAAAGGCAAAATCGAAGTTGATGTGTAGTTATCGAAGCTGATGTCAACTTGAAGTGAAAATATTAGTTTGCACTGCGAAAATATCAGTAATTTTAAGAAAAAACACTATGTTTGTGTTCTTTAAATATTTATAAATAACACTACAAATCATATTTATTTAGTTTATATTTTTCCCATAATGTTTATTTTTATTTATTTTTTGGTTCATTTATTTACATTTTGCCGATAATGTTGCCTCATGAACGTTTCTCATCGAAATGCGTATGAAAGTAGTTTCCGCCATGATTTTTAAATTTTAGATTTTTACAGTTTTCTTCAATGGTAATGATTAATTTTGAGTAACATTACAAAAATCAGCCAATAATCATTATTTTTGAGCAAAAAAATAAAATAAAACTCAGAAGTAATAATTATTTATGATTTTTATTTTTTCGCTCAAAATAAAACTCATTTTCAATTTACGACTTTTTGTAGGTTTCTTTTTGCCAATATCCATGCATATCCCCATAAAACAAATTCTGAGGATCCAACCGTTATTATTATTTATACAAATAAAATTACAAGAAAAATTATGAAATAGTTTTTATTAATTTGTTTCGCCTTGGTTTGTTCATCTGGATTTGTTTTACACGAAATATTACCAAAGAGTATGGAATTTTAAATAGAGAAGAAAATTTACTCATGGAGTGGAATGCCAACAAAGAAACGAGTGAAACGAAACGAGTTCCCTTTTATTCCACTCTATTCTCCTGGTAAACCTGACATCCAATAGGTTATCCAACGTCAATGAGGGGGTCCAGTAATCAGTGATTATATTGAGTTCTCTTGGAATTGCCTGTAGTATACTCGCATGTCCATATGCAATGGTTATATATGAAGGTCAATTGGAGAAGCATTGCATATGAAGCATTGCATTAAGGGCTTCAGCTGGACACGTCCTCAGTGCCCCTGTTATGGCGATGAAAGCTGATCTCTGAAATCTATACAACAGTTTCATGGTGGACGTCTTCCCCGTGACAGGCCATTGCTCCGTAGGAGAGTATAGGTCTGATTATACTAGTATACATCCATAGCAAAATTTCCAGTCGGAGACCCTATCGGTTTCCGAACATTTTCCGACAAGCGTAGTACGCAACGGTTGCTTTCTGTGCGCGGTGTTCTAAGTTACGCTTCCAGGATAGTTTAGGGTCTAGAATCACGCCCAAGTACTTGGCGTGAGGTGATAGTGGAATCTCTATTCCACTTAGCCGAGGAGGTTTAACTTTGGTATCTTGGTTCTCGTGGTAAAAAGCATGACCTCAGTTTTCCATGGATTCACTCCAAGACCACTCACAGTGGCCCAGTCATTAAGTGATTTCAAGACCCCATTCATGAACACGGATGGAAAAAACCAGATACCACTATTACCACGTCCAGTTTTAGTAGTACTTTATTGATCACGAGTAACCAAAGTAGGGGAGAGATGATTCCACCCTGAGGAGTTCTCTTATTTACTCGCTTTGATGACTCGCTGTTGCCCATGGAGGCGTTGATAATTCTGCTCTGTAGTATTGTCACTATCCAACTCTTGCGGAATGTTTCCACGCCTAGATCTTCAAGTGATTCTTCTATAGCCGCTGAGCTCACATTATTGAATGCACCCTCTATATCCAAGAAGGTCGCGAGGGTATATTGTTCGTGCTCAAGGACCTTTCAACGGTTTTGACGACTTCGTGCAGGGCTGTATCGGTTGAGCGGCCTTTAGATATGCATGTTGACTGCATGAATTAGCCTTTCAAGCATTTCAGAAGAAACAATGAGAGACTGATCGGTCTGATATCCTTTGCGCTCTCGTGACTCTGTCTTCCCGTCTTGGGAATGAAAACCACTCTAACCTGGTTCCAACTCTTTGGTAAGTAGTTCAGAGTCAGGCAAGATCGGAATATTATACAGAGCCACGGCTTAATTATGACCTCCGCGCTTTGCAGCATTTGTGGTATAATACCATCTGGTCCCGGAGATTTATATGGTGAGAAGCTATTGATAGCCCACCATAGCCCACCATGCTAGAGTCGTAATGGGGTAACGGGGAGCCCCTGTTTGTCAGTACGTGTTCCATCACAAGTTCTGACAGCTTAGACTCCACTTTACTCTATTCCGAGACTGTGACGGGAGCTAGCTTCCCGGTCTTCGTGTTGGCCAGGACCTCGTTGAAGGGCCTTTTTGCTGATATGGTCGTTCTTGACCATTGCCATTGGCATAATTCTTGGCAATCTTTTCAAGGATAAACTTCGCCTTTTGGTACAGTGTCCTACGAGCATCAGCAGGACATCTACGTGTTGGAGACAGTCGCAGCTGATTTGACGGACTGGTCTAATTTGTTGCTGTAGCTGTTGATTGGTTAGGCGGCGGAACGTGTTTTACGACATTCACCGCGCTCTTTGGGCCGGCTTCCGAGTCCTGACTGGATGCCAAGAGATCGTCTTGTGATGGGCTGCCCAGCCCCACCGAGAATGTTTTTCGGTATGTTTTTTTCTTGAAATTTACATTTTGATCCCATGAGTGTGCCGTAAAGGGTTGGACCATCATGCGAAGTGACGGCTTGCGCACACTAGGCAACTAAATTACAACCGAACTGTGCCCTGGAGTCGGAGGGAGAAGCTAGCGACCAGTTTCTTTAAAAACTCTTGCTGGTCATTCAGATCTTCGGCACAACTCCTTCACCTTGATCTTAAAAGTGCAGATACAGGTAGAGACATGACCTACAAGGACCAAAAAGAACTGCCGCCTACTATAGAACAGACGCAGACCCCGGAGCCGCCTAATGTAGGACAGACGCTTGAGGATTTTGACTGGTAGCCGCCCTATTAAGGGATAGACAGATGCTACCAGCCTGGTAGTTCTTAGTTCGTGAGCTGGTACCCTTCTGGCATGGGTGGCCCTATGGGAGTTCAGTGCAGGACAAGAAGTGCTCCCTCCAGCATGGCCACAATATGTACGTACACTTATGCCCCTGCATCGTGTCAAGATGACTACCCAGCGCAATGGGTAGTCATTTAGATGCCCGTCGATTATATGTATATCTTAAGCTCAAATTCCAGAGCGACCTTGTACTTGAAGTTGACGGCCTCCACGATGTCGCCCTGAAGGAAGCTAGACATAATGATGGCATCGTTAACTACCTCACATTTCTGTTCCAAATCACTAAAATAATCGGTTGAGGCACTTAACACCAAACGATGTACTTCCAATTGCGAATTGGTGCGGATTTTGTTGCGTTTTTTGAAGATGTTCTGTAGTTTCTGACGGAAAACTCCGCATTTGTGGTATTTATCTCTTTATCTTTATTTTGTTGACATTCTAATAACAAAAAGGAGAGTTACTAACATGCATTTGTAAATTCAGTATTGTCGTTAGTAATGTGTGTTGCACTTTTCATTTTGGGAAAATTTCTTTTTCTTGTCCTCATACAAAAAAAAAACCCCCAAACTAGGCAATATTACCTATGGTTATTTTTTTCTATATATGAGGATATGCAACGATGTTGGCAAAAATCATAAAGCAAATATGGTATAGAGAAGAGAATTTACTCATTGAGTGGAATGCCAACAAAGAAAACGAGTTAAGCGCGTCGTTTCTCTGCTCTGTCTCTTACTCTCTTCGTTGAATATTTCAATACACGAGCAGATTTTTTATGATGTTATTATTGTATCTAACTATAGAAATTCCAAGCATGTTTTAAAATACGTTTGAGTGAATTTCTAACACTTTTTGGTTATCTTTTACCAGGGTTGCCAAATTGCGCACATTGTTGGTTGTCTAATTCTAGATCGTCTTTGATTAATATGTAATTATTATAATAAAACTCATAATAATTACGGTCCCTGTTTTATTCATGTCCTTGTCTTTGAACTCACAATAACGATATCCAACACTATTTGTCTGATATATTTTTCATTTGCTTGGTATTTTCACCACATCACGCTTGAGCTTGAGCGGTTTGAACCCTTAAAAGGTACACATGATAAATAAGGTTTTGATACCAAACATCGCGAACTTCGCCACTTATTTTTGATGTTAGACCGATAAATTTGTGCGGTATAAGGTTATTCTACTTACAATCCAATTCGTTAGACTTTTTGCTGTAAACAATTTCAATATAAGACCTGCAGTTTCCAAAACAACAATGAAAAATCAATATTATTTGTATTGATACTTTTGAAAATTATTACTTTTATTACTACAAAATTTAATATAACACAATAAAATTTTAAAAAGACAATCTCTACATATTTGAAATTTCAAGAAAACCTAATAGTATTACCAATAGAAATTATAATCACGATATTTTAAGATATTTAATAATAATATATAGAGTACAATTAATATGAATATAAGTATATGGGTGTTCAGTAATAAATATCGAACATAAACTCATAATAGGTTAATTTAAATAAGATACATCTTTGCAAACCAAACAGGAATTATTTTGTTGCATAGGGAAGCAGGGACGTATTGGATGACAAGGATTATAAGCCATTACATTTGCACTTAAATAAGTGGTTGTTACTGTGATAAGTATAATATATAGTAATAAAACTGTGGTTATGAAAATTACCGTGTTGTATGCATTTCAAATATACTCTCATAAAAAGTGTTAATCCAAAGTAAAGGAAAATGTAATAAATAAGTATATCTAAGAAACTACGTCATATGTATATTAAGCATACAAATGTTTTTAGTAATTGAATTTTAAATGATCCTGCCAACAGTTTTAGTTGCCATTACCAGAAACATGTTTAATCCTTTATCTCATCAGATTTTTCAGGAGTCGTCGCCTTTGTTTTCGTCTTTTCTTCACTTGATTGTCAATTTTCTGCTGACATATTGCCAATGTCATCGTTAATGTCCAATACCTGCTGAATGAAAGCTTGATCCATGACAACTTCAGCCAGTGATATCAAAAGCTTAGAAAGCTCCTTCAATGGCATATTCATCTGTGGAGCCAATTTTTCCAAATGTTGTTGAACATTTTCGGGTACCTAAGTATGAGTATTTGTAAACAAATATATTTTCCCCCAAAAGCACAAACCTTACCTTATTAGCATGTTTAAATACATTGAACATGAACTTGACTTTTACGCGCTGTTGCGTGTTCAATCCTTCGTAAAACAGAGTGAAATGCGCTTCATTCATATTACGCACGATCGGCAGATATATACCGGCAAATACACGTCCTTTAGCGTCGCGAGACAACAACGATCTAAAGTTGTAAGTTAAATTGCGGCGCACTGTCACATCGATGGCCGTGACATAGGGTTGTTTGACATACACCAACGAAGATTTGTAATTCGTTTGGTCACCGCGTATTTCACGCTCCTTCCATTCCACATACTTCTGGCTGAACTTACTGTAACTATAACAATAATCACGTTGCAAGTGTTGCTCCTTGGACTGTGTAAACCACCCTAAAATAAAGGTAAACGAAATAAATTAGCATTCTAATGAATAATACGAAGATTTTTGGGATTCTTACCAGTGTTTGGATACATTTGATCACGCATTACGGTAACACAACGTCCAACATGATAACCCGGATCTAAAATAATAACACCTTCTCTACCAGCAATATTTATTTTCATGGCCACCATAGCATGCTCCTTTTCCACATTGGCGTGTGGCGAATTCAAACCGCCTACATCTTCGGCTGTCTCAATGTATTCGCCTAAAGAAACAACCTGTTCCTCGCACGACACTATGTAAAGATATTGCTGTAAAATTGGGAAGAGTTCTACAATACGAGCCATCATTTCCATCGCTAGCGACACACACATGTGATGGCGACGATTTATGGGAATATCATAGAATTGGTAGAAAGATTTCAAATCGGAGCGCCTAGTACGTTTGAAGGCCTGGTAGAAGTCTACGAATAAATGGACAGTATCGTAATGTGTCTCTTCCAGCATACGCTGCAGTTTTGTTTCGATAATAGCGCTCAAGTCCTCAAACTGCCAAACGGAGTCGAAATGAAGAATGGCTTTCTGATTATCGTCATCTTCAACTGCCCAGTCTGGTAGAGGCAATGGATGGCCCAAAGGCCAGATACCATTAGTTTGATTAAAAGCAGAGAGGTTATAACTATCTCGACCCTGCCATAGCTCTGGCGGCGAATCATCTTCTGCTGATGACTTTGAAGCCGATGTTGAGGCCTCTGTGTTGTACTTTTTGCACCGTTTGAGATGTTGTTCTTCCAACAATTTGGTGATGCTAAGACATCGTTCCGATGATGGATTTGATGTCAAATTACATGCCGAGCCGGCCATGTTGGCCATAGCATTGACCAATTTATCAGTTTCAGTGATAAGTTCGGCCTTTGCTTCGCCATTGATGGACTTGTTGGCTTTGCATGCGATATCATTTCCGATGCGTTTATACTCGTGGTCATAGTCGTCATCGTCCTCATCATCATCATCGGTTGTGTCATTTTGTTGCATATGACCTTTGCTGCATGGTGTTGCAGTTCCAATGCATTGTATGGGGTTATCTTGATCAGAATCGGTGGCTGTAGTCAATCCAGTCCGTACCGATTCCGCTGATAACCCAAGGTTGACGCCGGAGGTGGCGCCATGTCGTCCCAAGGCTTCGGCGAGTCAACTTGGCCATTCGGCGCCCCAACGGCCAACCGTTGGCACATAGCCGGTTTCGCAATCATCGAACGAAGTAGTGTCTAGATTAATTTTGCCTGTTGCCGCGTAAATTGATGTGGTAGAAGTTGCCGTCGGAGCAGCTATGCTGGCAACTGCAGTGCCGCTGTTAAAATGCAGACTATTCCGGCCCTGTGCGTTTCTCAACAGGTCCGGCTCGTCTCCAAAACTCGATGGTTGTTTAAAATGCTCTGCGAAATAATAAACAAAGAAAAACAAAACACATTAATAATTGTAAATCAAAGTCGTATAGCGGTAAGTAACTTATGTGACTATACATTGGGTTAGTACAAACCTATTAAAGTGTATTTTGCCTAAACGTAAGCGGAAACTATGACTTGTCGACATTTATCTTTTTTTTTGCTTAAGAAGACAAAGGTGGTTGGCGATTTAAACTTTACCTGCACATGAAACTGTCCAACAAATATACGGGACCAATATACTAGCGTTGTTTGAGGATTATCCTCACATTATACTATATGATGAATTGAAAGACGAACTCAGGGATGAAACGTATTTTCTACCTGTTCTCGTCTCTAACTAGGTAGAGTAACTTTTATTAATGGTTTAATTTTCTAAATTCCATTATATCGTATGTATTCATTTTTCCCACAGGATTTATGTATACATTTAGAAACTGTTTATGTGACGAGGGAATTTCAGTTGATGATCATGTTCTGACTCAACATGAGTCAGCATAGCTTCAACGGAAAATTATCAACGGTCAATCTGGTAACACTACTCTTGCTGAGTGGTAGTTGAAGATACGAGGCGAAGAGCGCCAGCCAACCACACACAAAGAAAAATATGAAGAGAGAGATAAAGTGGGTGAGTTCTTTAACCGGAAACACTATCTAGCGACATTATACTGTTAATTTTAAGTTTATCTCGGTTATATCAGATTTGCTATTTAGTAGTGTCAGATAAGATTGCAATAATTTGAATTGGGCAGATAAAGTTAAAACGTTTCCACAGTAACATTACTTTTCTGTTTTACAAATTTTACGTAAGCATGGGACGGACTAGTGCAAAAACACAGAGGGACCTTTCTAATATCAAAAAACCTTGTGACGTACATACTTATTTAGCCGAGGTAGCAATAAATATGTATGTACATACAAACATACATATATCGCAAGACAAGTCGAGAAAATGCATGAGTGTACAAGTACAAAATACATATGATTATTGAGTTACTTACCCATACAATGGCCAAAGCCCCAATATCCAATTATCGTTGTGTTTTTCGATTGCTAAGTACGAAAATTCTATATCTTTTCTATACTTTACACAGAGGTGCGCGTTATTTATTATTGTTTAGGTTGTTGGTTTTGTTTTCACAGAATGTATGTTTTTTAATAGTTTATAATTATAATGGAAACAGTTGCTTCGCTGTTTCCCTCTTCGGTTTACACAAAAGCAGCTCTATGCCTCCTATTTGTTTCGACGATATATATCGCTTAAGATTTGATTTGTTTGCCTGTTTATATCAGGTCTATTAACCGTTGTATTGGTGAATTTATCGACATTGAAATTGTTGTTACTTTAGCACTTGTTCAAGAATAACACGATCGAAGTGCCAATAGAACCACTTCAAACTATGAAATTATATTGCAAAGGGATTTTTTTTTCGATTTTACACACGATTACACGACGATACCGACTAAGAAATAGTTGTGGTTCAATCAAGATTCTACTAAAGACTGAGTGTTTTGTGCAGTACACACAGATACCTTATTATGCTATTGTATATATAGCCGAAATTCGCCCAACCGAGTGCTATTCGTACTAACACGATCACATGCGTTGCTTTTAAAATTGAGATATTTTTTGCACTATTTTTCTCACAAAGTATAATAGAGATTGTTGGTTCGTTAAGATCGTTGTAGTATTTGATGACGTTCACACTATGAACGAATGCCAGAGAGTTAAATTGAGAACTAAAGTGTTAGAGTTAACGCTTGGGGGGAGTGAACGATCACGTTATGTGCACCCACCGTAACTGACTGAATGGAAATAAAGAGTATCTGATATTTTTTTCTAACTGTGTTTGTTATGTTTTTGTTTGTGTATTGTTCAGTCTGATGCGTAATTTATTTATATTTCATTACTTTCGTTCTTTTTTCTATTATACCGTAAATTTTGCCCGCACAGAAATACCCCGTCCACACATATCACAAACAATTTTTGATAATTATGTGGCTCCGACTGAAGATTATCGCTGTATATATTTGTTATGAAAGCAACAAAATTCCATCAAAATATGTTAACAACCCTCGCCCGTAGAGTTCCGTCCTCGTCGCGCCAAACTCACATTTACTCTCTGAAAATAGATTAGAATTGTAAAATAAAACAGTATTAAATGGTAAAAGATTAAGTAAATGAAATAAATTTAATTTCTTCCATCTATTGTATGTACTAGTACTATGGAAGGTCGTTCAATGTCAAACCATTAGTTTTTGTCTTAGTCGAATAAAATAACTATAGGTTGTGTTAGACTATTAGATAAATCGTTGTATATGTCAAAAGTTGCATTTAATTAGAGCGGGTGGAATAGTGTAAACTGGAGGAGATGTATTTGCGGAAAAAATGTTGACAGATCTGTTAGATTTCTCAGATTTTTTTGATTTTCCTCAACAAATTATGCGAACGGGAATAATCACTTATATTTCGTCGTTATTTTCCAATGCTTAATCTTGGTTTACAATTTTCTTCTTTCTCTATTCTATTTTTATTTTATAACTGTCGTATTTTGTTTGTTACTTTACAGACAGATGTTTTTGAATTCTTTTGAATTTTTGAACAAGCGATTATAAAAACAAGCGGTGTTAACCAAAATATTGATCGCATTTGTTTATAATGTGATGTGTAAAATGGCAAGTGAAGTGAATGTGAGTTGTATGATCACTCCGTTAGTATTTACATCTGTCAATACTATTGTTAACAACGCAAATCGTTGGATTTAACAGCTTAAGCAATTTTTTGGGTGTATTCCAATTTCCGTTTGTGCTCGCATGAACTTTGGTAAACAATGTTAATTTACGTAACTTGTAATGCACATATTTCAGACTCTAATGCTATATTTTCTCTTCTAATCAAAGCCGCCGTGAGTTTTTTATTTTCCTCTAATTGTCATTTAGTTTGAACATACAAGTTTGTTGTGAATTGATAAGTTGAACTGTCAGCGAATAACATTATTGCGGTACACGTGTCCACTACCATATTTGCGGTTACAATAGTCTGATAACGGAATTAAATATGATTAAAACAGACGTATATTAATCTCACGAGGAAATAAACAATGAAAACACGTGATTAAGTAAAGAGAAAACGTAAATCGGATATACATATGGGAGAGAATTTCGGAACTCCAATCGGATTGCCACTTTGTAAAATAGCAATACAATTATCTGCGCCGAAAAGGAAAAACGACTTATGTGCACTTTAAAATTTTTTGGCTGAGCACCTTTAGGAGGTATTTTCCATGTGAAGTTTTGATATTTTATTATGTAAGCAACAAATATCTGGTGTATAACTTCCTGATATATACATCACCGGATCTGACAATAATTGCGACTCCAGTGGTCATCGTAGTACACTTAATCCTAACCACAGGCAAGGTGGTTTTGTTGAAGTTAGAACCTGTCTAAAGATTGTCATGTTTTTTTGAACAATTTATCCGTTCCATTTGTGTTTGTTTAGTGAAAAGTATAAAGAATGACAAACATTTTACAAGATTTTCATGATTAAAAATAACCGTTTCCCATTACATCCCATCTCACAACCAGTGAGTTGTGCGCTTTCTAAGTTTTCACTTACTGATTGGTTTGACAGTTTTACACCGGTTCCGAACGGTATTTTGAGAAGCTTTTTCATGGCTAAATACTCGATAGTGTCGCCGTAACTATGCGAGGTGACCGCCGCTGACCTGAAAGAAATTTAAGGTGGTGTGGGCAGGAATCGAATCCAGGATCTCGTGTACAAGAGGCGCGCATACTACCCATTGCACCACCGACGACCACATAGAAGTATGTGTGTAAAAATAACGAAAATTTCATGAACCGAAAATGTCGCTTACTTTTTATTTGTTCTTGCGAAATTTTCGTATGAAATTTTTGTAATTTATGTCAAAACGGAAAGTTTTCACATATCTTTGATTTAACTTCCAAATATTTAATTCACCGAGTAATACTTTAAGAGTGTGCACTAGTTGATTTTTGTTCTAACGAGTTCCGAGACCTACGAGGAAAACATATAGAGAATGAGAGCAATCTTTAATTTTAGCAATTTTCGTGTTAATTGGGTTCTACACAAATATCTTTACTCTAACACTTCATTACATTTTGATTTTTTTCACTGAATATCCCTTTTTTTAATCGATTTAGATGGCAAAATTTACTCCCAGTTGATGTGTTTTGTACTTCTGGCTTGACACTCGGCGGTAGAAGTTTGAAAATCACACCCCGCAACCCAGTCCCTATCAACGAGTCTTCTTTGATAGCACATTCTCTATTTGTTCTCCAAGTACTAACTGGATCAGCTGTCTCATCGGTACCCCTTGACTTAATTTATATTTCCTCTACGTACTCCATTGTATTCTTAACGCACGTGTTGTTACTTGTTAAAATTATCAAATTATAAACAATTGTTTTCGTACGCACTAGCTTTGACGTAATAAAACTGTAATTGATTTTGCCTATGAAATTTTCGCGAATGAAAAGTTAGCGAAATTTTCGGTTCATGAAATTTTCGTTATTTTTTATTCACGTACTTCTTATGGCAACGAAAATTTCATAAAAACTGAAACCGCGCTTACTAAGTGAAAATCGCTGAGTGGCGAAATAAATCAGACTTTATATTGTGATTCAATCATGTTCCAGGTTGTGTTGTTGGAACAACTGATTTAAGTTTTTTCATGTTTTTCACTGCATACAAGCCGTTATTGAACAAAAATATTTTCTTACATTTCATCTTAATTCATATTCACACGATGCCATTGCGGATTGTCCGCAGGATTGTGTTGAATTTGGCAACACAAAATGTATGTTGTTGCCTACAACCACAGCAACACCCAATGCTGTCACCTGATAGAAGTACATCTAGACTTATATTAACCTTTTACGAGAGTTTTGAACCTATAAAGCGCGCTCCAAATCAATGCGACTGCTGTATGAAAATCGTGACGCACCCAAATCGCAATGTATAACAAAATACATATACTGCGATTTGGGTGCGACGCGATTTCCGCACGGTAGCTGCATTGGTTTAGGGCGTGCTTAACTTGTAAATGAAAGCGAAATTTTGTCACTCAATCAGTCGTATTGTATACTAATTAGTTACGTGCTTTTATACAAATGTAGATGCACAACTGTTTGTTAGTATGTATCCTATTTTGTTTGCTTGTTCTAGAAATAGCTTCTACGTTTTAAAAAAACAATAATTTTCGTCACAATTATTCTTTACACTATAAATTTTGTTTTATGTTTTGCTTTATATACACAAATTATTTGTTTACCAAAAAAACTGTTGTCTAGCGCAATCATAATTTGCATATTTAGTGGCAAGAGTGACAATATGTTTCATCAATCTTTGGTAGCAGATTGGTAAAACGTAAAAAGAATTGTCCTATTGTTGTGGCATTACAGAAACTATAAAAAATTTCATACACAATATCGAAAGACCATACCCTTACTGATTTATTGCTGTTTGGATAACGGACATAATTAGCCCTGCGAGCGGATACAAGACAAGTTTTGAGACACATTTATTCAACATAGTATACATATGGGGCCGTCGATGGTGCAATTGTTAGTGTGCGCGGCTCTTGTACATGAGATCGTGGGTTCGATCCCTGCTCCGACCACCTTACATCTCTTTTGACGACGGTCGCCTCGTTTTTTATACATACATATGAGCGAGATTACTTTTGCGTACTACCGGGGGTTGAAGATTCGATTTCTAAAGTATTTGGATAAAACAACAGATTTTTTAAACCAACATGGAGCAAGATTTATTTATTCCAGATTTTAGTCGGAAGTGTTGTTGTAGTTGTTCGGGGGTCGAAGCTGTCAAATTCAATACAATGTATACCAACAATAAAGTCGAACAGAATGGTACAAAAACAAAATATATTTGAATTTGGCAAAGTCGGACTACCATCTGTAATAGATACATCTTGATATGGAGTTTAGTTTAGACAATTACGAATACTCATTACACATGGCAAATAAAAAAATAAGAAAATCGATAAAATATCGATAATTTAATTTGTAATTTAATATGAATTACCTTTCGAAATGCAAATTCAAAAAAATTTCAATACAATTGGCAATTGTACTTATTTCCAAAGCATTTCCTTCACATCTGGCAGTTATGGTTTTCAAATATTTTATACAGTAAAGGTTTATGAATTTGAAAGTACTATGAGGCAATGCCTATCAAAGCCACAAACCTCTACATATAAAATACTTTATAAACAGAATTGCCAGCAGTCAAACAAATTCAAAGCAATTAAAAGTAATCCCACATATCATTATCATTGGCATCCAATTCCACAACCAACATTTGCATTGCCTGAGCAAATGCAAATTCAAAATTGTTGATGTAGAATACGTCTTACCTTACGGTATGAGGAGTCATGTCAGGTTTTTATTGTTGTAATCTTTATTTTATTGAATTTGAGGAAACGGCTAGATGAATTTTTTTAAAATTTTTTTGTAGGTAAATGAAGATGTTATCTTTCGTTTGATATACATTTCATATTGGTTGATATATTTCTAGTATTTTAATTTCTCAAATGAAAATTGTTTAAACACATACACTCAAACATATGTGTGGTGTTTGGTTGAGTGTTTTTGGTTGCTCAACATTGCTTAGGAACATGTATCTAGTAAAAAGTGAAACGAACAGCAAGCTAATGTTGCTTGGCAACATGTATCTAGTAAAAAGTGAAACAAACAGTAAGCTAACGTAATAAAGCTTTTTTGCGAAAGCTTCAATAAAGCTGTTGTAACATTAATTTTGAATTGTAAAGCGTAAAGCTTTCACACAACGCTCGAATGCTAATGCGAAGACTCGATAAGGTAAACCTTTTTTAATATTAGGGCGGCCCTCTCAACATTCGCAGAACTTATTTCAATAAAAATATTAATTAAAATACATAAATTAAATTAAGTTTAAAAAAATTTAACATAATATTTTTTTTTTAAACGGACTTGAATCAAATGCCGTTGGTAAATATAAAAATTACAGCAGACAGTTGTCCGAGGCCTTCGGCCACGGACTGTCCCTGCAGGCTGTGTCAGAGACACGGCCATTAAATTTAACGTAGAATACGCCATCCGATAAGACAGAAAACATATATAACAATAAATGATAAATAATATAAGCAAATGAATTTATTGTTATATATGTTTTCTATCTTATCGGATGGCGTATTCTACGTTAAACTTAATGGCCGTGTCTCTGACACAGCCTGCAGGGACAGTCCGTGGCCGAAGGCCTCGGACAACTGTCTGCTGTATTGCTTTTTTAATTGCCATTACGAACAATGGTAAATCTTTTGCATTAGCATTAGATAAAGTAATGCAAATTAAAATCCAATGCAAAATAAAAAAAAAACATGTTATGGGTAGGATAAACAAGTCATGTATGTTATACAAAAGTTCAGAAGGGGTTGACAAAAGCTTGGGTAAAGAAAATAATAAATGAACCATTAGCGTTCGGAAATTTTTAGTGTAGTATTATAGGTGTCTTTGAAAGCTTATATCAGATTTGTTGTCCCTAAACAACCAAAACAATAAAAATATTCACAAAATAAAAGTACCACACGTAAAATAAAATATATGTCTATGCCCTCATAAAGTGGTTCTTCTTCCGGTTCAGCAATCATTCCGGAGTGAGTTTTCAGACACTCAAACTGTTTTGAGCACCTGCAACCACAGAAGTTGCTACAGTTTTTGGGCGGTGGAAGTTTTAAGAATAAAAAGGCGTTCCTGCATGTTCAGACTTTGGCCGGACTTACGGAGTCTCACCTCTTGATAAGTCGAACTACGGACTCGTAACTTTGAAATAGTTTTTATTTAAAAAAAATTTTTATTATTATTAAAATTATTATTAAAAAAATTATTAAAAAACATGAGGAATTTTGACTCTTCGATTTCATATGTTTTTATAACAGATCCACAAAGACGCTCTTTGTTAGGTGTCTCATAAAATTCTTCGAGGCAAACTAAGGCCGCACAGTTGTTCAAAATTGATTTCCATCGACCAAAATTAAATATCTTTTGATTTAGTAAAGACTTTGAAGTAAAGAACCGATTGCAGGTAAGAAACTAAGGATTATTTGGAGTTTTTAAAATTAAAAGTATTTGAAAAAATATTACAAATTTATCAACTTTTGTAATTTTTCGATTTCAAAAGGAACAAAAATTTTGGTTTTTTTTCTTTTCATGGGTTTAAAAAAAAATTGACGTAATTGTTCAAAAAGCGTATAAAAAGTGTTAATTTTTTTGTATTACAGATATTCGCTCAATAACACTCATTTTATGGTAACTGGGGTGAATTTTATTGACATTTAGGTATAACAACATTATAATAATTTCAATGTTTGATCTTTTAGTACAACGTGTATGGATTCACCCGTATTAATTCGATGTATCTGCTAAATGCTGTATTATGAGGGATTTTTGGGCATAACACCGGCAAATGGACTCCTAGTGGTATAAAATAGACCATTATGGGAATGAGTATTTTTTCATCTTTTCAACTGCGTACCTTGTTTAATGTTGTTGAAAAAAACAAATACTACAAGTCTGTATTGTTCATGAAATTAGCACTATATTCTTTGTGTCCAATTTGGTGCAAGCAAAAGTTACCCCGAGAAATTGGGGAACACGCCAACCATTTAAACTGTGTTATATTCTTTAAAGGCTTTTGATGCAAAAAAGTTATGTTGGTCCAAAATCAAGATGCTTTTCAAAAATTATATTTATTAAAATATTTAGTACAACCAACCTATATTCGGGAAATAAAAAAAACACGCCTATTATTAACTTCGGACATTTTTGGCTGTATACAGACAGGACAAAGAGTTGAATGCAAACAAAGAAAACGAGTAAAGCGCCTCGTCTCTCTGCTCTCTCTCTTACTCTCTTCGTTGAATATTTCAATACATGAGCAGTTTTTTGATGATGTTATAGTATCTAACTATAGAAATTCCAACCATGATTAAATAAAGTTACAAAAATCATGTAAACAGTATAAAATAATCAAGTTATGACGCGAGAGAGAAATGCGTTTGAGTGAATCGCGTCGACTTTGGACAGGAGGTGACACAATTTTGTAAAGCTGATGATTTGACGGTGCTCTAGCATTTTGCTATTCTGCATTGATATTATGCATATCAACATACAGCAATTTTGTAGTTCTGATTGCTTCAATTTGCACAACTTAAAGAAAATTCTACTTTTGCTTTGTTCGCAAACGAAAGCGGCAAACAAAGTTTTCTTGTAGTTAGACAAAAGTGTATTTGAAGAACATGTTGTGTTTCGACATTCTGATAGTTTCTGTCATAGAGTAATGACGTATATAGTAGCCAACTCTCTTAGTAAATTGATGGCATTTGGTGTATTGCAGATGGGCGGTTGGATGTTGGAAAGTATTGCTTTAATAATACCAGATAGATGCAATGGCTCAGCCCAACCAACAATAAATCAGCAAACGGCTTTCGTTTGTGCGGTAAAATTGTTGGGTAAATACACCTCAAATACATACTAACAATAAAAAATAACAAAAAACTCCAAACAACGTTTACATTTCACAGTTTTTTATCAAACGACAAGTCAACAATTTTTTAATTCCACCTGGTGTAAGTCAATTTACGTCAAATAACTCTATATTGCACCGATCGCTCCACGAATAGTGTGAAAGGAAATGTCAGATGAGAAGAATGACAGCTCTATATGACATTACTCTGTGGTTTCTGTTTTCGAAATCGTTTTCGATTCGTTTTGCAGATCAGGGGTATTATGGTCGTATTTTTTACTCATAACATAATTATCCCAATGTCGAGATTTACACAGTCAATCTTGTATGAGAGATGATATTTGCAACGCATTATGTGGGATTTCAAGTACGTTATATATTGGCAAACATTTAGCTGAAATCTCGAAGTATGTGATATTTTGTGCAATATAATTTCATATTAAATAATCTTTATTAATTAACATTTATATGTATTATTATCCATATATGTACCACATAAACATGATTGTTTATCACAAAGTGGTTGATGGAAAAATTTCTTTTCAAATAACCGTTAAGATACGCTTATTTTTATAAGTATAAGTATATTGCGTATCATTTGTTTATCTATTAATAATAACGTGTATACTCGTATAGTATGTATTTAGGGCGATACAAGTTTATCTGATAAAAGTTTTAATTTTGCATGGGACTTGAAGGTGATAAGCAAATTAATTAGCTAAAGAGAATATTGTTTTGAATTTGATAAGCTTTAGTTGTTGATCGATAACTGCTTTATGTGTATTTACATATTTAATTTGGTATAACACTCATATGTGTTGAATACAATTCAAATTAATCACAATTGAAACACTCGAAACAATCGAAAGCGGTAATATGCATATAATAATGGCGTATAGAGGCAGCTGATCAACTGGCTATCTCAGACTCATTCATCTGGCATCTGGCATAAGTTTTAAATAACATTTTCATGCGATCAAAATCTACACAGGTCTGCCCATGGTATGTCTGCGCCGAATGTAATTTCTTATCGTCTTAAATCGATATTTGCCATCTTCCGAAAATAAATTTTTCGGTCCTTATGATGTATACTACTCAGTGTAGAACAGAGAGGATATCTGAAGATATATCTACTATGCATTGCAGGCGCTTCCACAACAGAACATGGCTTCACTTACCCGATGAGCAGCCACAGCCTAAGACAAAAGTTAGACGGAGTTATATCGAAGGATAAATAGAAAAACGTTGTAGAGATATATGTACGTTCAGATCCGAAAGCAGATGCCGGCATCCTTCTCCACGATGTCGCGACTCGGGGTGGTCCCAAGGGCCAGCTAAAATAGTAGAGTTTAGAGTAAAGCAGTCGGTAGACTACTACAAAGCAACTTTTAGAAATGTAGGTGAGGTGTGGCTGTGGGCAACACAGCATGTTGTTCGGAGGGAGGAACTCCCATTCAGGCCCAGTACACACGCCTGGAATCCACCCGATGTGGTAACAATTGGGTACATTATTAAGCATGGTAATTCCGAACTTCCAGCATACAATTGGAAAATCAGTCGATTAGAAGAAACAAAGGGTTTCCGTAGATACGCGATGTTCTTTCTGAACAATGAGTTACTGCCTCTTCTAAAACAATCCGGCACGCGATCTCGTCAGGGTTTGGACATATAATACTAAAGATTTATTAATGATTTATTTGATGGCGAATCGATGAAACGGCATAAGAGGATAATACATCGACTGTGATCGGGACTATAAGTGAAGATGAATATGTAGACGTAAGAGAGCTTCCCTAATCCGATACCAATCAAGCTACTCCTGTCGTTGCGCTTCAACACAAAGATGCAGGTAATGACGCATGTGAAGACGGTTTTTCAATGTCTGCTGTCGAATAGAATGTGACGGGGGTGAAGAGACCAGCTAATATTGGGGTTTCTTAAACTCACGGGAACTAATGATTTGAAAATAGGTTGTAGCAACCATAAATTCGGTTGTTGCCATATAATTACAATTGCCACAACCAAATTGAGGTTGTCACGACTGAATTTAGTCCCCAGAACTAAAATTCGGTTGAAGCAACCTAGTTTAATAATTGATTTGGTTGTGACAAAGGAGTCTTCAATTGTATTCGTTCTGTCAACTAAATTTTCTATAATTTCGGTTGCAGCAACTGAACTCGGAATTAAATCCGGTTGCAGCTATCGAATGTGGTATAAATTCGGCAGCACTAACCGAATTTGGCTTTTAGTTGGTTGCTTGATGGCCGGGACTTCAAAAGCCGTCGGAGGTGGCATGTACCCCATATAATGTCATTGCTCTGTAATTTTTTTTATTTATACAGGAAAATAAATGATCAATAAATCATTAAACAATTCTTTTCAAAATTCAGTTGAGACACCCTCTAAATTCGGTTGAGACAACCTCTAATTCAGCTGTGACAACCACTTATTTGGTTCACACAACCCCCTGTTTCGATGTGATGACCTCCAGTGTGGGTGTGACAACCTCTAAATTCAGTTACAGCTAATTCGGATGTCTCAACCAAGTTTTTATATGGGTGAAACTCCATAATAGTGAAGTGTCATATGCCACTGACAATCCACGTGATTTTGGGCTGAGGTTGAAGGGGTAGAAGATAGCACACGCTGCTATTATTCCCACAACTTTCATTATCTTCTTGCTATCAGCGTATAGCGATAGGTATAACATTGTTGCCAGTGTAGAACTGAACAATTTCATTATATGGTTGGTCGTATCATCTATACTCCAAGTACTAGTTATAAAAGGGATCTGCCACAAGCAACCTTCAGAGGAAGTCTTACAGAGGAGGCGAAAACAGTAGGACTTCAGCGGTTGTGGGTGCGGATGCAAACGCGTACCATCCACTTTGTGGAAGTACGTATACCAAAGACAGGGGAGTGAATTACTTATTGAATACCCACTGGGTACATACCTTGACATACACATTAGAGGCAATGAGCCGACTTTTGTCACCAGCACCAGGCAACATGTATTAGGTGCCACTTTTGGAGTGAATGGAGTGTTCTTGAAAAGTTTTCTTTGTCTAGTCTAAATTGGGACATGTCCTATTCTGATTTGGTATGACGGAGTGTGGGGGAGGCAGGTATGAAAGCACCTGCAAACTGATTTTGGTGTCAAAACGGGCATGAGCTGCGTAGATGACATATGAGGTTAACGACAGCTCCCAACAACCACTAAAAATCTAGTCCAATACGGGAGCCTAGGGAAAGAAGAAGCATCCCTGGCGGAATGGAGAAGTTACGACTGTAAAAAAAGTCATGCCGAAAACTATTTAATAGAGCCAAGTCTTCGAGGGATAATGCGGTCTGGGATAGATATCAGATATACTCATTATGAATAATATTGCGTTCAGATGGACTAACATAAATTCATGGATACTATTTTTTAAATCAATAGAATATACATTCGAGTCGCCAAGATTAAGGAAATTATTGGTGTGAGCCATCGAGAAAACCGATGTACACAAGGGCATTGGATGTAACGTTACATTTGTTGGCGGTAGATATTATAAGAAAGCAGAATGCTTCTACGTCTGCCATCAGGTTACGACATCTGTCATAATGGGTTATTACTGTATTCGGTCTTGGAACAGTGTGGAACCAATATTAAATCGGATATATTACACTCATATCGGAAAATGGTTCCTAGAATAGATCAGTATATTACCTAAGGGGATACGTAAAATTTTACACTGATGGTATATCTAGGCACCTAGGGTTGTTCTTTCATGCAGAAAACCTGATGATTATAGCGTTTATCTGGCCGAAGTTTAAGAAGTGGTCGAGCAGTGTTGGAAGTTTAAGTCTTTTCTGACTGGCATGTGGCTATCAAGTACCTCGAATCAATATTCCTGAAGTAAACGTCTAGCCAGTATTATAATCTCCATAAATGGGTATTAGAGCACAGGTACATTCCGTGGAATTGCAGAGCGGATGAGCTGGCAAACTAGGGACTACATATTGTGTACGTAGAAGTTAAATCTGACTGTCTCTATATAGCCGCAATAACTCACGACACTGTCTGATTAGAAGACATGCAGAGATACTGGATGTCATCGCAAATAGCTTTTGCAAAGTCGACTGAGCACTCAGCAGTTCTCTACACGTGCAGACTATTAGCCAGATGGAGGAGGTATATGTACTGTGGGATCTTTCTTCTTCAGGTATCTAGGAGGATTGACTCATTCAAACGTCTATAGAATTGAGGATTTTGAGCTTTTTACAGCAAAAGTGTGGTACTCGTATTAGTCCGGGGTATCACAATAGATAAAAAAATCTAAGGTTAAATTTTTGTGTGGTTATTTAAATAAATAACCAGTTGATTTTGACTTATTTTGAATCTGTCTTTAATACGAATAATACTTTGGCTAATAATCTTGCTGCTTACATTTGGGGCAACAGTAGCAAATGTTACGAAAAATTACCGGTATTCATATATTTATCAGCTGATCATTGCAATGCATCAATTGAAATTTTAAAATATTTGTGTAGAAATTCAGTTCTAACTGCACTACGGGGTAAACGATATGTTTTATTATTATTTCCACTAAGATAATGCTTTTTATTCTTCACATTAACAATTAAAGGTGATTTGTTCTTGTTCTTTTTTTCATTTTATGTCAGTCATAAGGCCGCTTGACCATAGTTTAACTTGTCAAATTGGGTTGTTTGAATATCGATCAATTATTAATATGAAATGATTTCAGGGTTTAAATTATGTGTGATTATTAATCAAAGACTGCCACAAACACCTAACCTAACGCAATTTTGGAGAATATTAATTGAAATTCAAAAATTCCATTTGAAATTTTAAAAATACATCAATTGAATTAAGAATGACAGCAATGAATATTTGAAAACAAGCAATCGAAATTTAAACTACATCAGTGGAAATTCAAAAACATCAACTGAAAATTATATCACATATCAATTGATATTTAAGAAAGATCCACTGAAACGTAAAAGGCAACAATTCAAATTTAAATGAAATTCAAAACTTATCAATTTAAAATCATCACTTGATATTTGATATTTAAAAGACATCAATAGATATTGAAGTTGAAATTTAAAATTCTTAAGTCAAATATAATTAACCGTTCTAATATACAGAGTTTTATTCTAAATTGTAATAGAACTGTTTTGAATTTTAATTGAAGTGTTTTGAATTTTAATTGAATTTCTTTAAATTGCAATTTAAAGTTAAATTGCTGCCTTTCCAATTTCAACTGATGTTGTTTAATTGAAGCAGTTTATTTGATGTTTTCTGAGTTTTGGTTTTCAATTGACGTCGTTTAAATTGCAGTTGCTGTTCTTTTAATTTCTATTGTAAGTAGTTTCAATTGATGTTATTTTAAATTCAATTTATTTCGCATGAATTTCAATTGGTGTTTCCTAAATTTCATTTGGTGCATTTGAATATCAAATGGAATTTCTGAGTTTCAATTTTATTTTTTTAATAATTTCAATTGGAAATGGTGTAGTTCATAAATTTTTAATTCAATTCAGGCCAAACCGATTTTGGGCTTCATATCATATTTATTGATGACACCATAATGCTACGTTATAGTTTGTGCTATTTGTACACATGATTAACATAATTTTTCGCAAGAAAATAAAGCTCTGCGTCATCTGATTTAGTTTGCCATTCGAGTAGAAATCGAATACATCTGACAACTTGTATGATTAATTTATATGGACTCCATAATTATAAATTGGGGAATTGACGATACATAAGATTGATGGTAATCAAATAAATTTGATATTTGTTTTGATTTGATTCTTGTCCACACATATAATCTTGTTCGCCATATAAACATTCATACCAATCAATTTACGTATGACGTATTCCCCGCATACCGTGTCACATTTCTGCATATTGAAATTGCACGTTGCGTTGACGTTACAAACTTAACACACGTAGCATAACTCGTAACTGAATTGTCACTTTCTCGAAGAGTTTAGCCTCAATATTGCCAAGACGTGACACGTGACTATTATTGTGATGGTCATATTGTGCGTAATAAAAAAAGAAACAACGAACAAGCTAACCAAAACATGGCATCATGGAAGTCAGCTTGGAAGTCAGCAGTGATACTACAAATGTCTGAGGAGGTGGTGGGGTGGTGACTTATAGGAGTTTGCGCAGTATCCAACCATACACGCTTCCAAAGAAATCACAAAGGCGAAGAACAAATACTATTACACATTGTCATGTCATGAAGAAAATTCTACGAACATTTCATTGTTGCTTATACAACATATGTAATAGTGTAAAGCATTTTCAGGCGACATGAAAATGAATCATTACAAACAAAGGGGTTTCTTCTTATGTCTACTTAAAAAACTAGATGGAAACCTGGAAAAATCAATAAACTATCTAATGCATATTTAATTACCTTTAGATTTGATGTCTGGTGAAATGTTTTACTTCACTTGATTTGAGTTTTTTAAAAATTTTTTTTATGAAAAATGTTTACAGTTTTGTGTTCCAATTATAGGAACCATTATAATAAAATAAAATTAATATTAAATTTTGAACACACATTGTATTTCTTGACAAGTCCATGGTAATTGATTACTATTAAAGATTAATAATATAGACAGTCCCATATAGGACGTTTTTTTCAATCCGAATTCCACTGACAACTGTCTGTTACGAAACTGATTTATTTTTTCTTCTTTCACACGTTTTCAACTAAATTGCGAAGCGAAAAATTATATAGACGTTCAAATGAAATCGAAATAAAACGTTTGCGAAACACAAAACACAAAAAATATATTTATAAAGAGTTTTTTTGTGTGTATATTAAATTTTCAGGATTTTCATCCGTTGGTTGGCCTTTTGTTGTTCTATTGTCAGCGAGGTTTAACACTTTAATGATAAAGAGACTTCAATGCGATTTGTGGTTTATAACAAAGACAGACACGTCCGCCTGAGTGCGGCGTCCGGTGGTTGAAAGAAAACTAATAGAATAACCATTCCAGAATGGAAAGACATGTGCAAATACTAAGAAAAAAAATCAGGAATTTCACAAATTTGTGATGCGACCTAAAGTGATGGTTGCCATATTGAATGGGGTCCAAGATATTATTCCAGTTACAGATTTTCCAGTAAAAACAAGGATGTAACATTTCTTTATCCTCTATAGAGCAAGAATTTGAACTTGTCAGAAGCTTCAGAATTCGAAGACCTACTGTATTGAGACACTTCATTAGAATATGTACCAAATAAATTATTTATTTATGGTAATATTTTCAAGAAAGCAATTAAGCAATTGTGTAGACATTGTAATAAAAGGTGAAGTTTAGTGCAAACAAAACAGTGATTCAATAGTTAAAACGAATAAGAATTAAATATTCTTGGGAAAAACCTGAACATAAGAAAGATGTCTGTGGCCAAACTAAAGCAGTGTAAGGAATCCTGCAGTGCCGTAGTTATCTTTTCTTTTATTTACAACATTGCAGCTGAAAAATAAAATTTAGTTTATATTTTTATAGAAATGGAATTGGTAGCAAAATGCTAAATGCTAAATCCCAAAATGCCTGAATATTTTCCTTTGGTCTCGTGTGGAAGCCACCAGCAATATCCGAATTTGTGGCCATGAAAGCCACAAGCTTCTCGTATTCCGCGGACGTTGTTGTTTTTGACCTGTATAAATGAAATAAAACTCACAAATCAGTTAAAAAAAAAATAAAAAAACATTTATCTATTTTATACGAGTACTTAAATTTTTCTAAATTCCTTTTCATATTTTGTATTTTTTTTTCACAAACAAACTCCGTTAGCTAAATAACAACTTAGAAAAACGTAACTACGTTCGTAATGTAGAATAACCACAATCGAAAGAAAAACGTAAGCGGAACGGAACGCAGAATACCAGATTTGCCAAAACGGAATAGGGGTGATTATCTCTAGGGACATTCTCCAGATAAGTGTTACCCAAACAATCGAAAATGTACTGAAAATTGGGTAGATCGAATGAGGTATTGTAAAGTCATGGATGTCATTTGAACGATGTTTTATTTCATTCATATATACATATGTCTTACTAATAAAATCATAATTTTTAAAAAAATGCCCATTAGTATTTTGTTAAAACGAAATTAAATTCCAAATTTTATATGGTTCGCCCTTTATCAGAAATCTCGTAGGCGAAATAACGCTAATGTTTCTGTCTAGTATGTAATACTTAATAGTCTTGATTACTCTTTACAGTCACAAGTTCTAAATTCTGTCAATGTATTCAAAATGTTCAATAAATCTATTGAAATTGTTTTAGTTTATATTGCAAAAAAGAACATAATTATTATTTCAAATCAAATTCGATTTAAGTCGCTCGATTTCTCTAACATAACTGTATGATTCGGGTTCTTAGCCATGGCAAGAACCTAATATTTTGATATTTAAAACGTGTTTTTCCAAGTGTAGTCTCCATAATCCAAATTGTCTACATAAAATATACATTGTCTTGCGCTGCCATTATTTTTCTACGTAAACATGATATATATCAAATACTTCTTTAGTATTGTTTTATTTATTTTAATAAATTTGCTTATGCAAACAAATATATCTATAGCTAAACCGATTTCAAACAGTGACTATGATTATCTAGACGCTGAAAGTGTCCTAAGCTTATTGGATTCCAATCAGAAGCTTACAACGAATGAAAATCAAAATGTCCACGAATATTATTATAACCCAAAACAATGTGCCCTATCAAGAACTAGTTCTCAAAGAACTGGAACTCGAACACGTACTACAACTTCGACTTTGACTACCACGAACACACCCGACGACGCTTTTGGGGTTGCTCAAGATATTGTGGATCATATAACGAATCTTATTAAGTCAATGAGAGAGCATACCATATGCTTGATCAAAAATATGAATGAATTGGAAGCAGATATTTTAGCATCATCTAGTTCTGATGCGGATAGTGGAACTTTGTTTAAAAATAACATAACCGGCAGAGAAAATGAATTAGCAAAGGATATCGATAATTTACAATCGCCTCATATTTCTAATCCAACACCTGATACTACAATCAATGAATGGCCTTTAACCATGGCAAATGTTGGAACTAATCATGTCAACAACTTTGTAAAGGAAGCTGAAGAGGCTATTCGTTCTTGGAAGGCTCAAATTGAGACTTGTAAAGAAATTCTAGATTCTGCTGTGGATGCAACTGTTCAAGCGGCTACAACTAATACTTATAGAAATAAAAAATCAACAATTGCATCAAATTAAATAGAAAACGTGACCACGAAAAGGGCAAATGCAGAAGAACTAAAAAATTATAGAAGTTTCGATAACAGACTAGCATTAGCGGAAGGTAATGCGAGGACAAATACGATATATAAATATCCCAAAACATATAACAATTTTCGTAGTAGCAGTTGGAGATTTCAATAAGTAGATTATAATGAGAATACATTAAATTTATATTGATTTTAGTATGTTGTTATTTAATAAAACTAATTTAGCATTTCATAATTCAAATATGTAACGTCTTCAGTTGTCTTCATGAAAGCAGCATCAATTTTATAGATTTTTATCATATATTCTAAAGGTACGTCTTTAAGCTTTAATCTACAGTATTATTTGTCCCTTTTATCCTTTGAACAGCCGAATTAGTACGTGCTAAAATACGATAATATTGGCAAGAATGCAGTACAACTTTCAAAAACACTCGATCTGATAAACCTTTTTTTTAGAATACCAGAAAATAAGGCAAACATTTAATTTCAATTTCCTATAGGGGGCGGATCAAAAAGTCCGTGACTGTTTGAATGAAACACAGTTTTTTTTGCAAAAAAATTTTTTTTTTCATTATAATCTCCTTTTAGCTCAATACACTTAGTCCAACGTTTGTCCAATTTTTGTATCCCTTCCAAAAAAATCGGATTTTTCGAGGTCCATAAAATAGGCATTTGTTTGATCAATAATTTCATAGTTGGAGTTAAATCTCTTTCCACCGAGCCATTTCTTTAGGTTTGGAAAAAGGAAATAGGCACTGGGGGCTAAATCCGGAGAATAAGGCCGATGAGGTACCAATTCGTAGCCAAATTCATGGAATTTTGCCATTCAGACTACACAAGTGTGCACCCTTGCATTATCTTGATGAAGAAGATAATGGCCTCGTTTTTTAAATCCTCGTTAAATCGGTCCAATAAGTTGGCATAATATTCGCGGTTTATTGTTTTTCACTTTTGAGGGTAATCGATGTGGATTATCACGCGTGCATTCCAAAAAACTGTTGCCAACACCTTATTGGCCGACAAACTTACCTTTGCCTTCTTCGGAGCCGGTTCCCCGGAGAAATCCATTGTTTGGTCTCCGGAGTATTGTAATGGATCCATGTTTCATCCACAGTTACAAAATGCCGCAAAAACTCCTTCGAATTGCAGTTAAACAACTCCAAACAATCCTTTGAAGTTGTCACACGATTACGTTTATGGTGAATTGAGAGCAAACGCAACCCAACAAACAGCTTTCATAAACCCAACTGATCATTTAAAATGATTTGAGTTAAACTCGTGTTTTTGTACTTTTACTAAACAATATCATATAAATAAATTATATATGCTCAGCCTTTTTCATTACAGATAAAAATATTGTTTTTACCATATGAATAAATATAAAGCAACAAATAGCGCCATCAACCTGGGTCATATCGAAGTATCAAAACATTTAGGCCTAGATGATTCATTACAAAAAGTCTAAGTGATAAGTTATCACTGATAACAAAAACTAAAATCAAATACCATGCATCTTCAACATTCCTAAAGTCACCTTTTATTAGTTTTACACCGGTTCCGAACGGTATTTTTGAGAAGCTTTTCATGGCTAAATAGTCGATATTGTCGCCGTCACTATGCGATTAGCCCCCGCCGAAAGAAATTTAAAGTGGTAAGAGCAGGGATCGACCCAGGAACTCATGTGCTAGAGGCGCGCACACTAACCATTGCACCACCGAGGTCCCAATCAGTGAGTATAAAACTAGAAAGCACACAGCTCACTGGTTGTGAGAAACTCTCCCCAATTCTTTCATTGAATGTAATGGGAAACCATTTATTTTATAATAGTATTTATTTTAAACCAACGGATATATTTAACCCTATTTTATTTTCTATATTTTTCTCTCATTAATTTAGAGCTTCCACATACAATTCGATTAAAAAACATATTTTTATGAAACGGTTATTTGTCCAAATTTTCCAACGAGTTAAATTTTTTTAACGGGAAAAAGTTTTCACTTCCCAGCATCAAAATCGTGAGCTTCTTTTTATTTCTCAATTTACACTACGATCGCGGAAAAATAAACAGATGTTTTCTTTTTGGCGTAGAATACGTCTTACCTTACGGTATAGGGAGTCATGTCAGATTGTTATTGTTGTAATCTTTATTTCATTGATTATGAGGAAACGGCGAGATAACTTTTTTTAAAAATTTTTTTGTAGGTAAATGAAGATGTTATCTTTCGTTTGATATACATTTCATATTGGTTGATATCTTCCTAATATTTAAATTTCTCAAATGAAAATTGTTTAAACACATACACTCAAACATATGTGTGGTGTTTGATTGAGTGTTTGAGTTTGTAGCGTGAACACAAACTATGCTGCTGTTTCAGTGTGGACACAAACCTTCGGCTGTTGTTTTGATTGATGAAATATTGAAATTTCGTATATTTACTTATGTATTTAAGTGAAACAAAATGTTAAATGTGAATTTGAATTTAACATGCATATATAATTATAAAAAATATAAATCAAATTGATTTGCGTCTGTTATTTATCATTTATCCTTACTCTTTTAATTTAAAACCATATTTATCCTATTTTTCCTACCATAAGCTTATGTATATTATCAAAAGTAACTATCAAATAAATAAATTCATTTGCTTATGTTATTTATCATTTATTGTTATATATGTTTTCTGTCTTATCGGATGGCGTATTCTACGTTAAACTTAATGGCCGTGTCTCTGACACAGCCTGCAGGGACAGTCCGTGGCCGAAGGCCTCGGACAACTGTCTGCTGTATTTTTTTTTAAATTCACTTTCAACTTATTTTTGTAAATTAAACAAATTAAATTAAATCTAAACAAATGAAAATATTTTCCATGAATTATGAAAAACTATATTTTAGTTCGTAGGAAAAAGTGGTTTGCAGGAAGAAATATACGTAGCACTTTGTTTAAAATCTTATTTAAAAAAAGAAACTTATTTACATTTAGGAAAAACTAAAGTGTGTTTCTTAGTAAAGCCCCGTATTCAGTTCTTGAGGAATTTTCGTAAGAAATTTTGTCATTTATCTCAAAACGGAAAATGTTGTTGCGGAGGTTTATATACCTTTCAAATATTTAATTTATTATTCCTCTACGTATTCCATTTTATTTTTAACGTATGGGGTGTTGCTTTTGGATGTTAAAATTATCGAAATGTCAAAATTCCGGTCACAAACAATTGTTTTGGGGGGTAATAACCCTGTAATTGATTTTGCCTACGAAATTTTCGAAAATAGCTGAGTACCAAGGAAATGAAAAGTGAGCGAACTTTTCGGTTCATGAATACCTGGCTTAAGAGTAAAAATGTGAAATATTTTAATAAACTAAGGGTAGTATTCTAAAAGTCCCGAAATTGAACGTACACGCAAAAGCCAACGCGAACGCCAAAGTCAAAAAATGGTAGTTTATATATCACTTCGCGCTTGCGTTTGTTTACGCTGTCACTGACATATGCGGTGTATAGAGTTGCCAAACTAAAATAAACAATTATATATCAGAAAAAGTTATCTTGAGTGAAATGCTCAGAATGAAAAAGATAAATTTAGCTCTATTTCAGTAGATCAACAGATTTTAAGATTGCTATTATTTATAATACAGCAAATATCAACAATATTCACATAAAATGTGTAAAAAAACCTATACTATTTTGGGGTTCAATGTCCAATAAATTTCCCCATCTATATTAATTAGTTGTCTTTTCAAAAACACGTGCCATTTGGCGGTAGGTATTGATTGTAATGTATTGGTTCTTTTGTTTATTATTGTCAACATCAACTGATGTCTATAATTTTTAAATATAATTATAATAGTTTTGAAACGCATTATTTATTTGAATGTTCCATTTCTAATTTTATTATTGTAAAACAGAAAACAGTAAATAGTATAATTTAGAATTATTTACAACAAAAAAAAACTATCCGTCGAATGCATTTCATCCAAAATTGGCAACTACTTATAAGCAATGAAATGCAAAATACTTCCATCTGCCTATCCTCGATCGAGATTTTTCTTAAAATTTGTAATTTCTTCAACTAACGCGAACAACTGTGGCGTGTTCAATTTGACAGCTGAAGTGATGAAAAACTTTGCGCTGCGTTTTATAAACTACCCATTAAATAACGTAACTCAACGCAGGTAGTCACCGAACAGCTGTAACCTTTTATAAACTACCAAAACGACAAAAGTAACGCGAAGTGACTGATTCACGACTTATAGAATACCACCCTAAATCTTTATTGCATTAAATTTTATCAAAATAAATAAAAAAAACTGCACTTCCTTTCAGTTTTTCGAGATTGTAACAATTGGAAGACTTGATTGAGCGGCGCCAAGAGTTAAATTATCCATCATTGGCCAAAAGCGACAACCAAGAATTATCTTTTACAAATTTTAGGATCTTGATAGTGTACTTGAATTCTTTAATTTAAATCATTTACCGTCCAAGCTGGAAACCTCGCAATGAATACTCTTGACGTCATATCGATAACCAAACTTTGGAATATTTTATCCAGATATTCACTAAACCTGGTAAAAATATATGGAAAAAGAAAAAGAATATACTACGAAGCTCTACATCAGAATTATCACCCGAATAACAAAAATTCTTTCAGTTCTCAGTCGTAAAAGTCGACTGTTTTTATTCAATTAAACTATTGTCGATTATGACTTTTTAAAAAACGATACACACTTAATACTACGAATCACCCGAACAACAAAAATTATTTCAGTTCTCAGTCGTAAAAGTCGACTGTTTTTATTCAATTAAGCTATTGCCGATTATGACTTTTTAAAAAACGATACACACTTAATACTACGAATCACCCGAACAACAAAAATTATTTCAGTTCTCAGTCGTAAAAGTCGACTGTTTTTATTCCATTAAGCTATTGCCGCTTATGACTTTTTAAAAAACGATACACGCTTAATACTACGAATTGTGGCAACATTTGCTGTAATGACTGAAAAAATTTGCGATACGGCAACACGTTTGTAGTCAGTGCCAACAAATACATGTTAGTAGCAGCAGGTGTTGTTGTAGTTGTAGGCAGCAACAACACACATTTCTTCATTCGTTTAACCCGGGTATTCAGTTTCTATGAAATTATCGTTGCCATAAGCAGTACGTGTATAACAAATAACGAAAATTTCAAGAACCGAAAATTTCGGTCACTTTTCATTTCCTTGTTACTCAGCTCTTTGCGAAAATTTCGTAGTCAAAATTAATTCTAGGGTTATTACGCCAAAGTTATTTTGTACGAAAACAATGTTTGATAATTGTTTGGGTCCGGAATTTTGACATATCGATAATTTTAACAACCAAAAGTGCCAGCACATGCGTCAAAAATAAAACGGAGCGCGTAGAGGAATTATAAATGAAGTATTTACAAGGTAAATCACAGATAGGGGATAACTCTCCGCAACAAAATTTTCCGTTTAGAGATAAATGACAAAATTTCTTACCAAAATTTCGCAAGAACTGAATTCGGTGGACCCTAGGTGGACCCGTTTTTTGGCTCTGCCACCCCCACGGGTTCGACCGCCAGGAATTTTTTACATTTTTCGGGTTCTTATATTTCTTATATTTTCCTCTAATTTTGGTTTTTTATCAGCATCGATTTGTAGGTCGGCAATTCAGCCTAAACATGTACACCAATCTGATATATCGTGTATTCTCAGGTTAAGAAGATATGATTTTTATCGAAAATAATGAGTACTGTAATACTGGCTGTACACGTTACAACCGGTTGGTACAACCTGGAGCTAAAATCAAAATATTTGGATTTTCATACAACCTGTAGCCCAACTTCAACTCATGTAGAACTGTCAGAGAGTTGTACAACCAGTTGTATCGTGTATGACCAGCATAAGTTTTTAGCTTTTTTTTGAACTTTCGCTTTTTTTTATCATGTTTTTTTAACAGCTTCTGGCAACACTGTTTTCGCCTCAATTCGAATCAGCTGTTTCGCTAGAAAGTTTTTAGGCGTTTGGACGTGTAAAGGAATTTGTTGCATTGTAAAGTTTAATTTGTTTTTTTTGCGAATATCGTGGGATTCACTTTAGCACAAGTTGCCTAAACAAATTTAAAGCTATTGGTTGGAAGCTGAAGTCCACATTTTAAACTATACATTGTGTGTAAGTCATCATTGCCCTTGTGAAAGTTGAGCCAAATTGCCAAAAGGCAAGCACATATTTTTTTTGCTATTGCGGGGAAAGTGCATTCACTATATCGTTTTTCTTCTACAATATCTTAACAGTAACGCCAAGGGAAGAGTATAGTTTGGAAACTGCAGTTTACAAATTGTGAGTATATAAAAATCCCTTTGCTTCTTCTATTAAACAGGAAATGAATCAACATAATTTGCTTTTAATGACGACATACTCCATTGGCGTTTGCATTCCTATCGGAATGAAATACGAACATCCAACGGACGTGGATCCAATATACATATGTATGCACACAATCGAATGTAAGCAAACGAAAAGCGCTTTTTGCTTGAGTGCGACTACTTGGTATTTTTACTATGGCTGACATTTTATGTTTGTTTTAAAAGCTTGTTAACCAGTATAATCATGGTAGAATCTTACCTTTTACAGCAACGGTAAATCCATCCTATGCATAGATATTGGAGTTGCAATAAATCGTACAAAAGTCTGCGGTAGTATTTTTAATAAGGGAATATTATTTGTCTTAGCCATAGACAGATAGATCTATTATAAAAGTACAACAGTTTCGGATTAAGTTTCAGGCTTTGAGAAAATGTTCTGCCTAATGGTTCCGGTAATCTTATACATCACACATGCCAACACCTGTGGCACTAAACTTCATAATTTGATATTCGCACATCCGCATTTGAATATTACGAATGTAGGAGTTTCATTTCTTATCAACAGTAATTGTGAGGTTCATGCAGAACGGGAATAAGCATACATATCATACCTTATTTGTCCGATATAATTTCAAGTGGTTTATTGTCACTCTGGGCTGAGTATTCGACTCATATGGAGTATACAAATATTGGCCTTGCAGATGGACTAAAAATCCCAATAGTTTAAGATTACATTGATATATTAATTAATAACTAAATATATATTTAAATAAAAATGCTATCTTGACATTGAATAATTGTTTCTATTCGAAATATTCACTATCAGTCAGTGTCTTACCTCCGCGGTCCAAAATGAGTCCCTTTACGCTTGAACTACGTTGGGAAATAAAGGCATTACATAAGCTCCAATCAGACATCGAATTTACCTGAAAAGTCATATTTTCTGATTAATCATATTTCCATGATTACGGACTTTATATGGGCTGAAATGGAAAATAGAATGTTGCATAATCCTACGTTTCAGCAGGATGGCGCACTATGTCACACAGCTTGTCAAACAATCGATCTGTAACGCACTCAATTCAATTGACCGCCTCAGAGCTGCGGTTTGATCCCTTTAAACTAATTTTTCTTGTGGGGTGCCGTTAAAGACCGATGCTTTGCAAATAATCCAGAAACGATCCACACCTTTAGGCTAATATCGTTCGACCGATTCGTGAGATAGAAACAGAAACCGTCTACAAAGACTTGGAAAATTGGACTGAGGTTTGAGGTTAAGTTTAGTTAATTTTATTGAATTTCTGAAAAGATATTTGTATTTGAACCACCCTGTATAATTATAGCTCTGCTGCGAACTTTTCCAGTAAGAAATATCCAGTACCTGTTTATGTTTATGAGAGAGAGTTTACTCTGCTAGTAGAAAATATTACAAAAAGTACACAGACGACATCCAGTAAAAACTTCCAAGAAATAATAACTTTTGTATTTTAACTGCTGATTTGCAATGTAAACATTGGAATAAACAACCACCGACCGTAGTTCGAATAAAACATTAGAAATCGATAAATATTTCTTTCTTTTGAAAATAAATATATTTAGGTTGTTTACAAAGCATTAACAAATTATTTTTTCTCTAAAAAAATAAAATTAGAATGATTAATTCGTTATTTTATCTTCTTTCTATTTCCTAATATTTTTTGTTTACATAAAACATATGTTAGAACTTGCTAATTCTTACCGGCAAACATTTCTTCAATAAAAACTTTAAGTTCTCTAAAAATCTAAAAAATAAAAGTATAATCAAGTACAGGGTTGTTACGTCAAAGTTATTTTGTACGAGACCAAGTGGTTGATAGAGAAATGACATAGAGAAGCGATTTGACTCGGTAAATTTAGGAAGTTTGATTCGTGTTGGAGAGTATTGGTTTAATAATACCAGATAGAGGCAATGGCTCAAACCAACCAACAAGAAAACAGCAACAATACGCTATTTTGCAACAACGTTTAGTTACGTTCTTTCTAAATTAAGATATCGATATGTAATTTTTGCAATTCAATAAACAAATTTCAAACAATTTTCCTAGTTATGACAAACTTAATTACTAATTTTGCATCTAAGTACAAATTTCCCACTTACTGTAGACCACAAAACTTATTATTTTTTAAGAAATAAATAAAACTAACTATAATGATTATTTTTGGAGAAACTCAAAACATAATGAATATTCTCGAAGTAAATGGTCTGTTCCCCTATATCGAACGAAAGTTACTCACTCGCATTCGACTCAAATTGGGTTCCTCTAAGTCAAGATTTCCTTACGTTTGGCTCTTATGTTTGTCCCCAAATGACAACACATTCGAAATACACGGACCAAATTTTGTACTGCAAAGTTTTGAACAATTTCATGTTTTCGTGCGACATGAAATGACAAGATTGTGGACCCAAATCTACTTTCGTTCGACTAGAACACGAATGAAAGCCTTCTTTCGAGATTGAGGAACAAGCGGAAAATAAAAAAATCTAACAACAATATTATTAAAATGTAATTTTTGTAATATAACTTATTATAATCCTTACGGTCACTGGATTTAATTCGTAGTCTGGTGGTCCGAGATCTTTTTTCTAATTAAAATATTTTTACGACGACAACTGCAATTAGTTACAATGTGAACAAGACGGTCACTGGCGTAGAACGCTAAGGCGGTGATGAGAAGAGTCACAAACTTCTAAACTATCGACCGCCAACGCGGGTTCAAATCAAATGCTGGTGCCGACTGTTTACAAGTTTTTCTAATTGCAGAAAAAAACCCTGATCTGTGCAACTCATAAGAAATTGAAAACTATTCTTCTACGAAATAACTTCAGATCGAATCGTATATAAGTACATTACAAATATTTTTAATTTCTTCATGTTTGTAATTCGAAGCCTTATAATGTAAATACAGAATAATAGAAAAAGTATTCAAACATATTTGTTTTGGTGGATGACTAAAAATGTATTTATTCACTAGGAAAAAAATACTAGTTCAAAACTAATATTTCGGTACCATAAAAGTAGTTCTCCTCTATACAAACAACTTTAGACAATAATGCAATGTGACAAATTTCGGAGAAATTGTCCACTTTCTGTCACGTTGGAACTAGTTGTGCACCAGTTCAACAAGTATTGGGTGGTAGGAACTTTATATGGTTCTAACTAGATGGTTCTATACTAGAGATCGTACATGAATTGACGCCATTGAACTAGTTCCTGACTTGGAACTAATGTAAATAATGCACAATTTCCCGTGTTTCACACATGTATACATTGAGCCGATAATTTTCTAATTCTTTTTTTTAATGGAATAAAATAAATAAATAAATGATGTTGTCTGCTTCTTATGCCAATTACCAGTTTCTCCATTTCTTAACAGGAAATAACTTTAGATTGTGCCTGTCTTTCTTTCCTCTTTTAGTTTTACAAATGAAACCGCTAAATAGTTTAACAAACATACATGAGGCTCATACCCACAATAATCTAAACAAATTCCATTCTTAATAAACATTCTTATCTCATATAGTATGAAGTTACTTCTTATTTATACAAAATTTAATTTTATATTGTTGACAATATTAAGGGGAATTACATATACGGCGGCCGTAGCTTACTTCGATAATTATGTTTATTGTTTTTAACCGCATCTGTTTTAAATATCAATTCAGTATATGCTATCACTTTTCTTTGTATTTAGTGCGATGTCTAGCAACTCCGCCAAGCAACAAGAACTGAAGCATATCGCTTCAATTGTTCGGGCCTTGGTGACATCTCGCAAACCTCCCTGTTACTTGAGAGACGTGTTACGCGAATATCCAGAAGTGGAGAGCAAACCTTTACCGTACAGGAATCTCGGATATAAAACAGCTGAAGAGCTTCTAGAAGACACAGGAGAGTTTATATTCAATGGCAGTCGTGGAGAAGTAAGTAAAATACACACTTTAATAGTTCAACGTTGGCTGCCGAAACAGGCTCAGAGGTTGAAAATAAAACAGTATAGTAAATAAATCGTGCGTGCTTTTTTCCGATCATTTACGTTGTGACACAGATACGTAAGAAGTCAATGATGCACTACAGCCGACTACATCTCTGCTGATAGCATTCCATTCACCCCAATTGTTTTGAAGAAATTGTAGCGTTTGCTCTTCTCTTTTGGCTTTAAAGTGAAATAAAAATGCATTTGTTTGTGTTTTTTCTTTCATCTTTCGCTTCTTTTAAATATAGATTCTCTATATATATGTATGTACAAATAAATACATTTATAAGTCTTTATATCTATGTACGTGCGTTAATGTTTCAATGTTAATGTTTGTTATTTATTTTTCTCAATTTGGGGGGCTTTTGTGAGCAAAGTGAATGAAATTGTTTTGTATTTTCATTCAGTTATGATCTATTTATCTCAGTTGTTTTAACATGAGTCGCTGCTTTCTTCAGTATCTTCTTTGTTTCGATTTACATTGCAGGCTATAATCACAGCGAAATTTAATAATAAAACTGCTCATATATCGTCGATGGTAAGAGGTCAGAAGTCGAGTAAAAGTTCACGCATTGCTCCTTTAAAGGTATCGAAGCAGCCTCTTCGCATGCCAATGAATCGCTCGTCCGGATTTGGTGATCGTAATAACAACACTAGCAACAATTTCAATAGTTATAACAATCGTAGCGGTAACAACCCCCAACAATACAATCAACAAAGATTGCAGCAGACGATGCAACAGAATAATCAATTACAAAGACAACAATCAGTGGGCAGTAGCGGTGGTCAGCCAAAGGATTTGCGTGAAATGCTTAATTCAAAAAAGAATCAAAAGTTTCAACAGCAGCAAACAGAGCCTTCGAAGCAGCAGCAACCAGATAAACAGACGCATCAAAATGTAAATCAATCCAGACAGGCTCCACCTAGAGCCATATTGGGGGCTTCTAAACCATCTGTTGTCGCAAAAGATTTTGAAATACATGCAGACCCTAAAAAGCAACTTATGTCCAAATCACAACAGCAGTTATTGCAGTCACAGACTTCACAAAATTCTCTCACAAAACAAACAGCTACCCATCAAATTGAGACACAACCTATTGGACAGAAACCACAACAAAGATTAAATATCAGTCAGAACACTCAACAGACCGCACAGCCAGTGCCATCAAAGACCTCAAAGATCTCAGCTCAGCCGCAAAGTCCACAGATCAGTAGTGCATCATTAAGCAATTTAGCATCTAGGCTGCAGCTACAGCAACAACAAAAGCAGCAGCAACAACAACAGCAGCAGCAACAACAACAGCAGCAACAACAGCAGCAGCAGCAACAACCGCAGCAACAATCACAACAACTACCAATAAATCCACCTCCAGCTGTTCGTCAAGGAGAACAAATCAAACAAATGACGGTTGGTTTGCAAAATAGATTAAAAGTCTATAAGAAACCAGATTATACAAATCAGGTAAGAAGGAATCCCAATAATTCAAATACAAAATGTCTTTAAATACAAACCTATTACACAAACATTGCAAAAGTCTATTTTTTTCTATAAAATGAAATGATGTCTGATGATTTTTTTTTTGTATTTTACCAACCTTCCTCCGTAGCCATCGTCGTTCAATCAATACTCTCACAAAATTGACTCTTTCAATCAATTTGCTCCGAAAGTTGATGCTGTTGGAAGCCTTATTCAATATTGTCGTTCAAAAAACTTCCCTTCACCACGTTTCAATTGTATAAAGGATAAATTTGCCCGTGGAACATATTCATGTCGTGTCCAAGTACATGATAAAATATTCTCTACGTACCCCCACGAGTATGAGTCTGAATTTTTGGCCAAAGAGGAGTGTGCCAAGCGG
Organism: Phaonia tiefii; assembly: GCA_963931995.1. Lineage (NCBI taxonomy): Eukaryota > Metazoa > Arthropoda > Insecta > Diptera > Muscidae > Phaonia > Phaonia tiefii. Next base: position 12,636,194 of record OZ008371.1, read on the forward strand.
GCTCTGGATAATATAAAAATGCAAGAGAAGAAGAGACCATTGCCCTCCTGCTCATTTACAGATACTGAATTGTTGGATAAACTCTATACTGAACTATTGAATCACCCACATGGTATATTTGCCAAAAATCTTCCCGAATGGTTTGAGACAACATTCCAACAATCGTTGCCGGACAATTGGTGGGCACTGATACAAACTTCAAGTTTATTTACCACAGAAACAGGACTCAGTAAGGTGATAATTTTCGCAAACAAGGATGCAGATGCAGGTAAGTTTTGCACACAACTTAACATACAATGATGACTGGTTGTACTATACAGAATGTATTTTTAGATGTTACTCCCTTGTCGGCTAGCGACAAAACTAAAGTCATACAGATTGATCCTATACGCCTGCCGTGGTCAAACGAGTACTGGGACATTTTAATCACCCACTGCACGTCTACCGTTGAGGTTTGGGGTCGTTTATTTGGTAACGACTACAATGTTCGCTTTGACGCATTAATGAATGACATTGATGCTTACATGATCACCAAGAAAGAACGACCTGTTTCGATTACTCGCAAAAACATCTATTTAGTAAGTATTAACGAATCGTGGCATCGGGTGCGCGTGGAAGAATTGGACAAATCCAAGGGTAGCGCCTTGTGTTTCTTCATCGATTTCGGAGATGCTGACTGGTTAACCGTGGATCAGCTGTGTATTTGTGAGACCCATTTCCTACGATTACCCGCTCAGGCGGTACCATTTTCATTATATGGCTTGGAAGATTTTGAAGGTAATCCATTTGCACGCAAATGTTTGGATGACCTGCTGCCTACCAAGTCCGTAGTGGGTAAAATATTTACCAGAGAGTTAGAGTTTTACGATACAAACTCCAAGTTCCATGGTAAAATACAGGTTGTGTTCTTTGATACGTCGACACAAGAGGACATTAACCTCAATCATCAGCTGTCCAACACAATTTGCAAGGAAACTTTTGCTCCAGAGTTGAAACAAACGACTGTGACCAATGTGATCGTAACACATGTTAGCGATGTTGGGGACATATTTTTGCAAATTAAAAGTCCAGAATTGAAATATGTGCAAGTAAGTAACATTTTATGAAATCACTCGAAAACTAAAAAGCTGCAAAATAACAAATATATCTTCGATCCGTAGACTTTACTCCAGCAAATAGTAGAGTTAAAGCTGCAAAAAGACCAACACAAGATTGTTTACGACGATTTGAAACGTTCAAATATGTTTTTGGTGTGCGATGATTGTGATGGCAACGACATCAAATGGTACCGGGCATCTATGGCAGACATAAATGTAATCCCGGAAAGCGAGAAATACCTAATGCATTTCATTGACCACGGCATCACAAAATCCGTTGATATTTTAAAAATATATCTCTTGGAAAGTTTAAGTATGGCATTAAGCAACTTTCCCGCCCAGGCTATAAAAGTTCGTCTCCATAATATACCCGATATAACCGAAAATATAGTAGGCCGCATACGTGGCATTCTGCCCAATGAGTGCGAAGCGCTGGTGAGTGCAATGTAAGGTATAAAATATAATATAAATCTTATTTGTTGGTATTTTTGTTTACTGTAGACAAAACTGGTGGTACCAGGCGCAGTACCCCTTGTAACGATTTATACACGTCCAGAAGGTCCGGACAGCCTTTGTACTATTAACGATGTGATACGTATAGAGCACGAACTAGAAGGGTATGTTATCAATGAAGAATTTGTGTTTGTTGCATTTGTTTGTAACTGGTAAATTTGCCTACAGCTGCTCTGGTTTTCAAAACGGTGGTGCTTCTGGATCAGATGATTCTAATCCAGCTTCTAAATTTACTTTAGACTTTTCCAAAACAACACAAAAAAATGCAAGTTCAAACAGTTTGGCTTCACCCTCCACGCCCACTAGTAATTCATTTATTGACGTTACCCGAGGTTTAACCTTAACCACTGTGCCGGGTTCCCCACAGAAAGCGAATGATCTACCAAAACTTAGCAAATATGAGGCCATACCAAGTATCGGCGATTTCTTTGAAGTTCGCGTCACAATGTCAGCAAATCCTTCCAATTTCACAGTAAGTTGAGGATCATTTATATTAGTTCAAATAAGGAGTACTGGATTTATCGTAATTTCTAAATTATCTAGATCCAACCCTTTAAACACTATCCAAACCTAATGACTTTAATGAAGGAACTACAAGAGTTTTGTGAGACTAATGAAGAATTTATACCTTCTGATATGGTGGACGTAGGTGAAGCATTTGCGGCTAAAAATCCAGATGGATATTTCCATAGGTGTGTTGCTTAGGAAGAAGAAATCATCACTTGAATATAAATTGTGATTTTTATTTTAGAGTAACAGTGGTTAAGAAATTCGGTGATATGATTCACGTTTCATTTTGTGATTTTGGCGATATTGCCATTGTGGAGAGCAGTCAATTAAAAACATTGCCTTTAAAATTACGACAATTGCCAAAAATGGCCATACAGGCTAAACTATATGGTGAGTTCGTGTGTCGTCAGTAAATAGCTTCTTATTGTTCCTATAACATTTTTTATTTTCAAATTTGCCAGGCATTAAAGCAGCACATGGTGATTGGACATTGGACGACTGTTTGTTCTTCCGGAAGTTAACGGTGGGCCAAAATTTGGTTTCCGTTATAAAGAATATAACTTACGACAAAGATAATACGCCCCCAACACAAATACTGGAGCTCGAGCTTATAGATGTTACCACGGATGAAGATGTCTTTATTCATGAAATTCTAATTAACGAAAATAGAGCAATTAAGGAAAATTAAAATAGCTTTGGCATACACTCTAAAAGACCCTCGTTTTTACAAGACGATCCTCAAAAGAAGTTCTCGATTATAAGTTTAGCATCAAGATTTATAGACGTTGATCGCTTGTATATGCTGGCAGAATTGTTCGAATTTCTTCATTTCATACGAACGAATATGAATTATTTAAATAACATTTTCATCTCAAAGAAACAATCGAAATTTCATCACATTCCGTATGATATTAATTTAAATTCGCTTGTTATTTTCGTCATTTAAGCTTGCTAACAAACTCTTTTTTTTTCGATTCATTTCACATATTTTGAAAGTTGACATGTGAGTTATTTTTGTTTCGTTTCATCACCTATTCATTTTATTTTAATTAAAAGAAACTTGATATTATTTAACACAATTAATGTTATTGTAATTAAACTTTGAATCTTTTTCTTAATTTACTAACATTTACATATGAAATATTATATACTACTACGATAAATGAATGAACGCTTAACTTTCATACAAAAAAAAGTGAGAATTATAGACATGATAGCTTATTAATATAATAAAAATAAAACTTAACAACAACAAATATACCATAAGTACTTTGAAACATATGCAACAATTATAAAAAATAAAAACTTATGTATTTCAAAAACCAAAAAGTTACGTGATACTGATTGCAATCTAAAGCCCATCATATAGATTGAAGTGTAAGAAACAATGGACAATTTATTATGTTCTCGAAAAGTTATTATTATTAAATGTTCTCGAAAAGTGCTAATTCCAAATTGTATACTTTTATCTTAAAATTGTTAGGATTCCCTCCCTATGTTTGAATTTGAATTTTATAACCGAGTTTGTTAGTTTTTCTAATTGAAAAATGATATGGTTTTTGTTGGATATAATACACAATTCAGCGAAGCACCCTCAGTGGCACAACTAGTTTCGAACTCCGTGACAAGTTCATCATCAGATGCGCAACTACTGTACCTGAAATGATACCATCGGTAGATCATCGATCGTATATATGTATACAAACTGTATTATGCAATATTCATATGCGTAAGTATCAACACGTGCACTTCATATTATATTTGGGGATAGTTGCGCTAAAAGGCATTGTGAATGATGATATTTTATAAATGAACTCCGAATCTAAATTGGATCTCATTTTAAAGAAGTTCGAGCGACTAGAAAATTTACCTGCAACAATTGATGTAATACTGAGACAGCAGGTTCAACTGGAAATGCAGCTTGACAACTGTCTTAAAAAACAGGAAGAATTGACGAAAATTTTGGGCGAGCATAACATTTTACTGTCCCGAAATTTGTCTAATATATCTTTGGCTTCTGTCCGATTTCCTATAAAATCCGACGATGAGCTAAAATCACTTGAAGATGACCTTATAGGAGACAATCGGGAAAACTTGGTATGTGAAAAAATATTATAGCAAAACAATAAACTTCTTAACTTAACATTATTTATTTTTGAAGGTGATATCTATGCGCCAATTACTTTGCGACAATTTGGCTAGAAACTTGGAAGAATTTTTGATCCGAATTTACTTTCCCAGTATAATTATGATGGAACCAAGGGCTAGAAAGCAATAAAGTTGTATTCGAACCTAACAACGGCTTTGAAAGGTTAGTACCATTTACAATTAAAGATTTTTTATATATCAAGTTCTATACTTAAAACCGTATCTAACTTTTTTCTATTTCTCGACACTTTTGAAAAATTTCTTTCCAACTTCCGCTCGGCGATTAAAAAAGTAAAAAATAGAGACGCTAAACGCCACTCTAGGAAAGATGAATCCCACATGTCTATAGACGGCCAAGAAACTGAAATGAATTAAACATTTAAAAATATAAAAATTACTTTTATAGTACAATTTTTGTAAAACTTTTTACTCTAAGTCTAAAAGTCTAAGTCTAAAAAATAATTATTAATGTCTTTTTTATTTGAGTTAATTTTTGTTTTTTTTTTATTTCTTATAATATTTTTAACAAGTTTTAGTGCCTTAAATTTGTAATAAAAATGTTTAAATGTATTTAAAATAATCTTTTTTTGTTGTATCTTTGGGTATGGGATGAAAACCCATAGCATAAAAATTCATTTTTGAAACATTAGTAAAAAATTATATTACAAAACATTAAACAAAAATTCACAGACGAGGTAAAGTGATTTCGTCTGCTACAAATCTCTGGGATAGGGACGAATTACATAAAAACTCATATATGAATATCGTTGATATTTTCTGTTAGGACTCACTAATACGCGGACGCCTACTGAAAAAAATACATAAAAACTCATATATGAATATCGTTGATATTGTCTGTTAGGACTCACTAATACGAGGACGCCTACCGAACAAAATCAATTTGGATCATCTATGACGTTTTGGACAATTGCTTAAAAAATTCATGTATGACGCCAAAGAAAATTCAGTGTCTGTCATTGATGATTTAACATTGTCAGTACTTTTCACGATGAATCATCATGACGTTCGCCACCGGGACACACTGAAAGGTCCATAATTCCAACACAGACAGCTTTTTTCCACCATGTTCTTCTTTTCCTCATGTGCACTCGCATTGTTGTAGTGTTTTGCGGCATGTTTTTGAATCTATATCATAGAGTTGTATTTTTCATAGTCTATAGTCAAAATATTATTACTGCCAGGTTTTATAAAAACGGCATAAATTTAATGGGTTACCTGCAAATTTTGAGAGGAAATGTACGACCAGCGTTGGAAGGATATGCTTGGATTAGACTTGAATCTTTAAAATGATACTGACATAAAAAAAGAGGGTATTTTTTATCGGAATCCTAAATAGCAGGTGATTTTTTGATGTGTTTTTCAGTGTTAAGTTTTTGCCTGTTCACGCGTGATTCGTGGCATGTGTCAAAAATGTTTAGTTTGCCTTGCCATTTCTTCATGAATAGACTTACAACGAGACATGGGACTGACCGTGGAAAGTTTTTGATAGTCACTCTTTTGGGAGTGGCCAGAAATGATTCCTGCATAGGGGCATGAAGTAGTTATGTCCTGGGCAGTGGTTTTATCGGAACCCTCCGTTAGCTAGCTAGAGAGAGACGGCGCAACGAATGAGCAGCCTGATGGGTTATGCGATCACTGATGCGTCTCAGGTTAAATAGGTCACTGAAGCCCTTCAAACTAATGGACATATTCTTTTGTCATTTGAAGGCGGAGGATCCAACACTACTGGCCAACAGCGGATCAAAAGTAAAGAAACAAAAATCCAGTTTCCACAAGCAAATTATGCATCGCATACAAGGTCCTCTGAAGCGTAATGTGCGAAAGACTAAACCCCTTTGTGGCAGACCTGATCGGATCTTATCAGTGTGGCTTTAGTCCTGGCAAGTTAACTGCCGATCAGATATTCACATTACGACAAAGCCTGGAGAAAACCCACGGAAAATAAATCGACACTTGCTACCTCTTTGAAAATTATAAGGCTGCCTTCGATAGCCCTATAAACGGAACACTGTACCAAGCTATGTCTGAGCTTGGTATTCCTACCAAGATGACACACCTATGTCGAATGATACTGAAAAGACCCGTTGCTGTGCGCTTTCTAATTTTTCACTCACTGATTGGGACCTACAATATTACACGGGGTCCGAACGGTATTCTGAGAAGCTTTTTCATGGCTAAGTATTCGATAGTGTCGCCATCAGTAAGCGAGGTGGCCGTCGTCGAAGGAAATGTAAGGTGGTCAGATCGAACCCACGTTCTCATGCACACTAGCCAGACATGGGACGCACAGTAGCCAGACATGGGAATACAACTATCGGCAAGAAAAGTCACATGCTGCTCGCATATGCTGTTGATTTAGACATCATTGGGCTAAATTTGATAGAAGTTACTGCAGTATTTTCGAGAACTGAGAGGGAATCAGCGAATCAAGCTAAGCAATCACTTCAGATATCGTATAAGATAGTCTCTGGAGAAACGAAGATCCAACTATATCAGACACTCTATCAACCTGTCTTACTTTATGGCGCAGAATCCTGAGTCGAATCACATGTTAATGAAACATCACTGGGAGTCTTCGAAAAAAATGTTCTGAAAAATGTATGGTCCTATAATAGAAAACGGTGAGTATCGACGACGGTTGAGCCACGAGCTATATACTCTATAACCCGACATCGACGAAGTTATGCGTATCAAAATAGCGCGTTTACGCTGGCAAGGCAATGTCAGTAGAATTTATTAGACTGAAGTAGTGCGAAAGGTATAAGAAGACGTACTCGAAGATCATCGACAAATAGGTCGAACAAGACTTCGCTGGATATAAATAAATAAATGGTTTCCCATTACATCCCATGAAGGGATTAGGGAGAGCTTATCACAACCCACTGAGCTGTCCGCGTTCTAGTTTTACATTCACTGAGTGGGACCTACAATTTTACACCATGGCTTTCATGGCTAAGTACTCGATAGTGTCGCCGTCATTAAGCGAGGTGACCGCCGCCGAAAGAAATTTAAGGTGGTCAGAGCAAAGATCGAACCCACGTTCTCATGCACAAGAGCCGCGCACACTACCATTGCACCACCGACGGCCACCTTCGCTGGATATACCAGGTGGAATATTGCCTGCGTGAACTTGGTGTTAACAACTGGAAGAGAATAGTTGAAGATCGAGACGGTTGGAGAAACATGTTATCCTCATTTTGTAAGGCCCCTCTGGGTTGTTTGAGTAAGTAAGTAAGTAGACTTACAAACGAACAACGCTTGCAAATCAATGAGTTTTATTATCAAAATTCGTGCTCTGTGAAAAATGTGTTCCGCAAGTTACGTCTATTTTATGGTCTTCAGCGTCTAGACTCATTTTTGACTCAAATGGGTACGCCAATAAACAGATTTGACGAATTTGGTCCGAATAGCAGCAGAGATTGTTCAAGAGCTGGCAAATGCACTCTAATGGCCAGTTTTTAAGTGGGTAGTTAACTATTGGATTACTTAATCGTAATTGAAAGATAATTATAAGTTAACTTTGCATTTTGTTTTTCAGTGCCAAGTTAAAATAAGCTGTCACATTGTAAACGATTATGGCAACCCTTGTATTCTTATTGGGGAAAACATCTGTTTTGGTCTAAATACCAAAACAACAAAGAGGAACAAATAAATGGAATTATGTAAAATGAGAAACAAAAGCATAAAATCCAAGCCATTTTAACATAAATGTGTAAAGAACTATGTTGGCGCAACAATTTAACGATCTAGTTTCAAAGTATGTGTACAAATACTCAAATCAGGAACATGTATTTTATACAATTTTACATTTCTCATACTGACAATCAGTAATGTGATTGTCAAAATCATATGGTTCTGACTACAAGTTAACCAATCAACTCTGGGTGGTTAAATCATAGTTAACCATTGACTGAAAAACAAAAATCGATGTTTAACCACAATTTAATTAAGAAACACAGATCACCACTGACTGAAAAACTGGCCATAAATGATTTACTGTTTGGTATGGCTTATAGGCCGGCGGCATCATTTTATCGTACTACCCATTAACTACCGATTATTTTCTCCATTACACTGTGAGTAATGGATAAGCGTGATGGATAATTCCCAATTGTCGCGGGTAGCTACCCATTATTTTGCCCATACCCTGTGGGTTACGTTCATTACCCCCCATTCCGCACTGCGATGTGTATTGGTTACACATGGTTAATATGAACTCGGTTTAGAAACTGTGATCGAAACATTTGTAGCACACATAGTTATTCTGAAATTTGGACTATATTGAGGTTGATCGATGTTTATATCTCAAAATGTAGTCTATTACCAAACTAAACCCAACGAAAAAAACACTATAAATAAACGTATCCATAAATGTATTTTTTTTATAATTTTTTCTCGAGAAGGCAAAATACGTTTAAAAAAGTAGGCCACAGCTTTAGGACAACATGGCTGTAAACTAGACAAATCAGCTTGCACTCGCATTTGCAGTGCGATGTAATCTTTTCCCTCTATATAAATGTAAAAGACTTGTTTTAATTTAAATATATTTCAAATATAGATATATATTTTTATTCTTTTCTTCCGTTTTCTTTTTTTTATATATAGATTTATATGTATGTATGTATATAATAATTATAATAATATTTTTTGTATTATTTATCTGCATTTCTGTTAATTTTTTTTATACAACTTACTACGTATTTGTAATAATTAATAAGTTGCAGGTTTTGTTTTAGTTTTTAAGATATTTTGTTTTTCTCCTTTTAAGATTTTGTATTGTTTTGTGAAAATTAATAATCAGAATTAAATTCTAGAGTAATTTTTAATCTTTTTTTATTTTGTCATCCCTTTCTTATTTATGCTTGTTTTTTTTTTAGTAATTTTGGTTTAAATATAAAAACATTTTTTATTATTATTATATTTATTGTATATATAGCATATATATCTATCTTTCTCTCTCTCTGATTCGTAATACCTTTCTCAGTTTTAATTTTTAATGTATTTTTTTTTATTTTGTTTTTCATTCTTACAAACCATTTTTGTTGAAGTCAACGTGCACCATTTCAATTACATTTTACATTTAACATTTATCTTTTAATATATTTAAATAATATCTTTTTTCCATAATTGTATCTTCTCTCTGTGGGGGTTTTATACTAATGTTTTAGCTTTTAACACTAACAATCTCTTTATTTCTCTCTCGCATCATTCGAAGTTTAAATAATAAGTTAAGTTTTATTATTTTTTAATTTTATTTAGCACTTTATATCATTCTATACTGTTTTGTTCTTTCAATAGGGTTCTATTTAGAAAATTATTAATTTTTGAAGAAATCAGAATATTTTAGGACTGAAATCATAACATTTCGTGTCAAAACTTAACCCAAAAATATATGTGTCTTACACAGCAGCGCCCAAAGAGCAGTATTTATTATTTTCTTTATTGAACCCAGGACTGAATTAAGTTAAATTAATTTTTCCTTGTAGTCTAATTTGCCAGTTAAAGTAAATGAAAATTAAAAATTTTAAATATTTAATTTTTGAATAGAACCCTTTTGAATAAAATGGTTTGTCTTTTTTTTATATCGCAGTTAACGAAAATCAAACGAATGCAAATACTTTCTTTTCATACACAATTTTCAAAACTTTTCAATAAATATAAAATTGAAAACAATTTATTGTTTCCATTTTGGAAAGGGGATGTTTTAAGGGAATGCATAGACGGGCAGACTGACTGACGACCACCTTTTTTGATGTATGAAGCATATTTTATAATGGATTATATTTACATTTAAAAATGTTATAAATCAAAATGTACAGATAACATATGTACATACATATATATATGTATTTACTATTATTAATATTATTATTTTTCTGTTATGTATATGATTTAAATATTATTTTGGGGAATTTGTTTTTTCGTAAGGTCATTTCAATCAATATTGTTTCACCACCATCGCTTGGAGTTATAGTTATTATTTATTATAGTACAGTAAATATGTACATATATTTTATACAGAACTTGTACAGTTTCCTTTTTTTATATTCTCTTAATACTTTCTTTCGTTTTCTCTTCCTTTTGTTTCAATATTGCTCTACGTGTTTTTGCAAAGTGTTTCCGGTACATTTTGTTGTTGTGTTGTTATTCCTTTGAACATCCAATCAGGTATCGGTTTATATTTCTCAAAAAACCCTATTTGTGTGTTTATTTTAATTATTTTTATTATAATTTGTTTTTTGTTTAAAAAAAGCTTAGGTTTTTTTTTGTTATTCAGATATAGCGGCCATTATCTTTTTCAATTTAATTTATTTATGTAAAATTATTTTTTTTTATTAATTTTTTATAAATATTTTTTCTTAAAAAAAAAACGCTTTAAGATTATTTTTAATGTGGCAGTGAACCCATTTATATTCCTTTTATTTTATTACGATCTTTCTTTTCGATTTGCTAAAATGCCCATTCCTTTTCCCACCGAGGGTGTTTCACCTGCGTTCCTCTTAAAACCCCGTATTCAGGCCTTGCGAAATTTTCGTACCTATCTTTGATTTACCTGGCAAATCTTTATATATATAATTCTACTACTCGTGTATTTGTGACTGAACTTCTCCTAAACATCTGGACCGATTTGAATAAATTTTTTTGTATGCGTTTGGGTGGCGCCCTGGGTGGTTTAGATTTACTATTCGGTCCAATTGGACAAAGGGGCGTGGTACCTCCCATACAAATCGTTTGAAATATTATGCAGGACAACGTCTGCCGGGTCAGCTAGTATTTTATAAATAATTCCTCTTCGTATTCCTTTTTTGTGTTTACGCATGTGTTTGTTATAATACTTAAAATGTCTAAATTCCGGCACCAAAAAATTGTTTAAGCCATGTATTCAGTTCGTGCAAAATATTCGTTCCCATTAGAAACGTAACGTAATACACATGTGTCTCTATCACTCTCTTTACGTTCTCCGATGATGACGAGGTAGTACGAAAGGGAATGCGTATTTACGTTCGATGCAACCGACATAAAATATAATTTCGCTGCTATTAGTATCAACCAAATCATAGATTAATTTATACGTAGATTTGTCAACTCGCTCATCAGTTTATGGAAGTTGCACGTTTCAACGTCAAGAGAAGAGTTCGTCGCTGAGGTCTGAAAAACGCAGCTGAAATTGTTACTGTGATTACTCACAATATGTAAATATATGAACATCGTGAATATACAAAATTAAAAATGGAGGATTTTGTTCGATGTTCGCACAATTTGTTGAAACTGAGCAGAAAAACAGCTGACAGAAGTTCGTTTCCTCATGGAAGAATCGCAAATAGAAACGTCGAAGGAGACGTATAACAAATCTATACTTCTATACTAATATTATAAAGAGGAAGTGTTTGTAAGTTTGTATGTAGGGGGTAATCTTCTAAACTAATCATCCGATTTTAAAAATTCGTTCACATGTAAAATGCTACGTTATCACTGAGTGATACTAAAATTCAGGACGTAGTTTGCCGGGTTTGCTAGTCGATTATAACTTAATCTATGAATCAAACACTATTTAAACTTAGTTTGCTGTATGGTTTGCTTCTGGTTGCTTATCGTTCTCTCGCCCATCCACTCTGTTTTCAATTCGTTTCTGTTACTTAGTCGATCAGCTGTGTCATGGATACCCCTTTTACGAAAATTTCGTAAGCAACATCAATTACAGGGTTGTTATGCCAAAGTTATTTCATACGAAAATAATTGTTTGATAATTTTTCGGGACCGGAATTAACAACAATTACGGAACATTAACAACAAAGGTGTTAAAAGTAAAATGGAGAGCGAAGAATTGGTGGAATATAACTCTCATATTTGAGGTGGTACCCCTAGGTCCACCTTGGAGCTTCTGGACCGTGTACAGAAAAGTGAAATGATGCTAATAGGTGACAGAAGGGTAGCTATTTCTGTTGTCTCCTTGGAACATCGTCGAAATATGAGCAGTGTGTCGTTGTTCTATCGATATTTCCATGGGAAGTGTTCCTCTGAGATAAGTACATTGGAGTATTCAACCGTCCGACAAGGTTCCCCCGCAATTTACATCCATTTGTTGTCACTTGGCTAATACACCGAATTACGCAATACAGAGAGACTAAGTCCAATACAATGCACTACATTTATCCCCTGAGTGCTGGTCAAAATTAAAAAAATCCAATGTGTGTTCGAAATCACGGGTGATGTGTTAATACCTTTCTGTTACACGGTACCTGTTCGAATTCTATGGACACATTAGTAAATGTTACATTGGAAAATAATTATATGATGACGTGACAGTTAAATAATATTAACACTTAAAATTATTTAAAGATCAGTGTAAGCACATGTGTCATTATTTTCTTGATTAAACCTTTTTTTTATTCCCACAAAAACTAAAGAGAATGCAAAGCACAAGAGACATGTACATACATATGTACATTGTTATGCTCGCACATACGCTACACAAGTTCACAAAATTTTCGTTGCTCTCTTCTATCTCATTTTTATATACGTATAACAACGTCATTATTCTCTTTGCTCTGAGAGTGCTCCGCTTTCACACAAGCCAACTATTCGCTGCCGCTACATAAGTGTGTGTTTTTTTCGCAGTCTGACAACCTGTGTTTCGCTGTCGGACAATTCTGTGTTCTAGATAGGGGTGGGTCACCCTTATCATTTAGGGGTATGAAAAATAGATGTTGGCCGATTCTGAGACCTACCCGATCATACAAATCGCTCCAGCCGTTTCGGAGGAGTTTAACGCCAAACAATCTGTGCTCGCAGTCGGACAAACTGTTTGGATGTGTTCACTTTGTGAGTTTAGTCCCTACCAGCGCCTATAGATGCTAACACATCAAATAAAAAATCGTATGAAAATTTCACAAGAACTGTGTACGGGTCTATACCTTGCACAATTTTATGCATAATTTTTTCGCGTATTCCTTTTTTTAACGCACGTGGTGTTACAATTATCAATCACTTACGAAATTATTTATTCATCGATTAATTTCTACATAGATTTGTCAACTCGCTCATCTGTTTATGGACTGAAGGGAAGCGAACTTGTGGAAGTTGCACGTTTCAACGTCAAGAGAGAGTTCTGTTACTGAGGTTTGATAAACGCAGCTGAAATTGTTACTGTGAATGCTCACAATATGGAAATATAGAGTATGACTATCGTGAATATACAGAATTAAAAATGGAGCATTTTGTTCGATGTACGCACAATTTGTTGAAACTGAAAAGAAAAACAGCTGATACAAGTTCGTTTGACAAATCTATTATAAATTAATCCGACACAGTGTCTACAAAATTTTGAGCTGTATTACGAAAAGCAGAGTTCTGCTAGGAATGTGTTTTCTGCGCTTAGGGCAAGTTATGGTGCACATAATCGGCCTAACATCTATCAATTTGAACACAAAATTTTTATTATTGATGATTTCGCGACCAAATGGACAACATCCAGCATGTAGTGGGAAAAATACTTGTATAACGGCGGTAGCTTGAATGTGTTTTTTGGCAGGTGCCTTTGTCGTCTGCGTGCATGACCTCGACAGTGAAGTACTAAGTTGTTAAAGCGAAATATCGAGCAACATTTTAATGTTTCTAAGAAAAATGTAACGACCAATAAAATTGTAGAAAGAAATGAACCGAATAAAGCCGAGTACTAAGATCGTTCACATGAAAAATATTAAGCAACATCGATATGTTTCCCTGCGAAATGGGCCAGCAACATATGTATTAGAGTTGACGACAATATTTTTATTTGTTTGTAAATTATTTTTTCTCTTTTTTTGATAAACTGAAAGGGAGTTGACAACATTGATAATTTCTTCCTACAATTTGATTGGTCGGTTTTTTTTTCTTAGCAACATTAAAATGTTACTCTATAGACGTCGCTGATATTTCACGCAAACAATGGAGTTTTGTAAAATTCCACGTGAAATGTTGTGATAATTTCAAATGCCGCTTAAGGCCGTGACTCACTATCCTAGATAGTGGTGCGATTTATTCAAAAAATAATCTGACAGAATCTTATCACACTTGAAGAAAATCGCATCACACTTGAAAAAAATCCGGTCCAAGTGTGTTGTGGATGCCAGACCATCACACAAAAATGATGCAAAACCATATGTTTTCAACATCACGTTGATTCTTTGGATTGATATTTTGATTTCGTTTGTATTTACAACATACTCACTTTAATATTTGTCGACATATTCATTTATTTATTCTTTGGCGCAACTATTATTTATTCTTTTGCACAACTACCTCACGAAAACTGAAATAATTTTAACAGAATAATAGCGCGTCTAATTTTGTATCCGCTGGCGTTGTTGTTATTCTTATCAGCTGTCTCCCAAAACACAACCCTGATCGCAGAGAAAATATTAATTTTTTGCAACTTTTCAAAACATGAGCAAATCTAACAGACCTGTCAAAATTATTTTCGTTTCTCTTTCATACTTATTCGCATACAATCCACACTATCCTATTTTTTCAGCACACATACGATTTTTGACAGATCCAAAGACTAAATCTGATAGTGAGTCATGGCCTTTAGTATCACTTAGCTCTCCATTCAAAATAAGCGGTTTAACCAAAACAAGCGTAGTGTAAATAAGTGCCAAAGGAACATTCGTTTTCCCTCTCAGTTTCATTCGATTTCCCTCACAGTTTCATTCGATTTATCGCTTCACAAAGCATTTGTGTAGATATAATAGTCTGACGAGACCTTTAGACCCACCTAGCATCAAATTCTTTGTTTTAAAGTTTTTTGTTGAATTGTACTTATTGAAATATGGAGATCGAATTTCACAATTTCCTTTTGAATATTTTCTTTCACTTTACTGTTCTTATAGTTTTATATTATTTTAATTTATGTTTAATAATTGATTTGAGTTTTATATATTTGTAGTGTATTTAGCAAAAGGAAAACAATATTACGTATTTTTTCATAAATATCATCGTCATAGTTTACATTAAAGTTCAATTATTTATTTCCGTTTTGTTTAAAGTTAATTTTCAATAAAGAAATGCCTTTGATCAGATGTGGTTTTTGAGTTTTTCAGAATTATTATTTTTTCTTCTTTAACTGTGCGTCATTGTTGTTGTTGTTGTCGATAATTGCAAAGGAATCTCGTCGAATTAAAACAAAAATGTATATTTTAGGGTGTACTGAAAATCTTTTGACGGCCATATAATGGAAATAAATATTTTTAAAATGTTCAAAGCCTATTTTCAAATCGTGATCAAGTGCCGTATTCAGTTCTTGCGAAATTTTCGTAAGAAATTTTTTTTGGACATTTTTATTACAGATTTACATTTATTTATCTCTGATTTACATTGTAAATATTTCATTTACAATTCCTCTACCCATTTTATTTTTAACTTTTGTGATGTGGTGTTACTAATAATCGAAATGTTAAAATTCCGGTATCAAATAATTATCAAACAAATGTTTTCATATAAAATAACTTTGGCTAACAACTCTGTAGTTGATTTTGGTTGCGAAATTTTCGCAGAGCTGATTACCAAGCAAATAAAATGGGAGCAAAATTTTCGGTTCACGAGATTATGAAAATTGTTTATACACATACTTTTTATGGGAGCGACAATTCCATAAAAACTGAATATGGAGCTTCATAGTAGAAATCTTAAGTCATGTTCAGGTATACCGCAATTCTCGCGATTTCACTTCCATAAAGAGTTGATTTGTTTACGGAAGAACATATGGTTGATAGTTTGAAATCTCAAAGCATCGAAGTCGTGGTATATCTGAACACAGCTTTACATTACAAACTCGCAAACACGCCAAAACTCTGAAATTTTCTTCAAATTTTCCCAATAAAATTCTCATATTCTCTTTTAATAATGGAGCAAGAGCAACCTCATAATTTGACATTCCAGTAATCAGCATTTCAGTACTCATTTTGTAAAAATGCAAAAGGCATTTTCAGTACACCCTAATACATATTTAAAAAAACAATATGGACAATTTGGCAGTGAAGTAGAATGTTTTGAAATAAGTGAACAAAGTAATATATTGTTAATTGTACACACAGCGACAGCCAAAAAAATAGCAATGTGAATTGTAAAACTAAGGCCCATTACCTTAATGCCCGATTATATAGTATAACAACATAGTTGCTTAAGTATCCGAGACATTAGATTCCCCGAGTGATAAGTTGCCTGTTAAACATTTTGATTTTCTCATGTACCGGTTAAATTGATTGACTGAAAAATGTGTAAGTAAGGCAACCCTACAGAGAAGTATTTTTATAAATGAGATATAAATGGCAATACTGTATCATACTCAGCTGTAAAGTTTGTTACAGTTTGTTCATAAAGCCCTGTATTCAGTTCCTGCGAAATTTTCGAAAGAAATTTTTACAATTATTTGTCTGTTCCCGATCTCGAACGAAAGGCTAAGTGAAAGAAACTCAGTCACTCGCATTCGACTCAAATGGGGTTCCTCTAAGTCGAAACTGACTTAACATTGTTCCCAAATAACAGCACTTTCGAAGTAGAGGAACCAACATTTGTAGTGAATTTTATATTTTCGTTAGACTTGAAATGGTAAGATTTTGGATCCTAAATCAACTTTCTTTATTCTAGAGAGAGGAAAACGAGCAGAGAGTAACAGAAATTGTTGATACCGAGAGTTGTCATCTATCTCTTATTTATCTTCCAAATATTTCAGGAATAATTCCTTTTGGTACTGCATTTTGATTTTGTTTGTCAAAATTATAGAAATGTCCTAATTTCGGTTGCAAACAATTATCAAACGAAATAACTTTGGCATAACAACCCTGTATTTGAATTTGTTTATCGAATTTCCGAATCAAACTGAGCATGGTAGAAACACAAGGTAGTAGCGTTAGCCCAGCTGATGTCCTTTCTTTACTCTGTGCTTTTATTGCTGCCTACAACTACTACAACAACTCGTGCTGCTATTACCATGTAGATATTATTGTACCATGAGGTAAATATTATTGTATGATGGAGCTGAGTATCGAACAAATAAAAAGTGAGTTATATTTTATACACGTAAGTAAAGTACTTCCTATGGGAATGAAAATTTCATAAATTTTGAATACGGGGCTTAAGTGTACAACAAAACGAAGAATAAATACAGAGCGGAAAAATATTACACTTTACTACGAGCATTTTCTTAAACAATTTTTATTATCACAACAGCAGAATGTTATCAGCTGTTCGCGGGTTTCTTTACGATAAACAACTAACCGGCAGATGAGTGTCAATTAGCGTCTATCGATTGTATAAACGCTTACGGCCTTATTCACAATAACGTAGGAGAGGTTTGACAGACGATTTATCATACAAAAAAGTCTCTCAAATCTCCCACAACCTTTTGTGAATTAGGCGTTAGTACACATGGAGAAATAAAATCGTATTAACCATCAGTACATCGTTACGATAAACTTTAATCAGATATTGAGGTAATGGGCTTAAGCGTGAAAAAAATATTCGATTGTAACTTGAAATCGTGTTTGATTTAAATCGATCGGTTTCCACCACTTATACCGCGTTTATGCTGCAACCAAAATCTCGATTGTCTAGATTTAATTCACAGGAACAGCTGATTTCTCTAGATTTCGAGTGCAGTATAAACATGTTTTTACATTACATATTTTTATTTTCATTCACGGTAAAGCTGAGAACTTCTGATATTCGTTGTTTCAGATCTGACAAGAGACGATCAAAAATTCTAAAACATTATCATGGTACAATTATCTACCAGGTAAACGCATCAGCTTAGCTGAATTGAGCTTTCTTATTCTTTTCCGTGGTTAAGCTGCCAAATTTGGGTTTGTTTCTTTTGTTAACATTTCGTTTGTTGATAAAATTCAAAGAATTTCAAGTAAGATGCAATTTAAAGCGTAAATGTTGTCTCATGTAAGAGAAGCTGATTAGATTTTTCAAATTTGTGTTCATAGTGGTTAAAATTAATCAGCTAATTTGGACAACTTAAACAGGGAATTTCTACTACGAAATTCTACCATGAACAATATGTTAAAATCTCTACCGTGTATAAAATTATACATACTCAGTTTTAAATATAAGTCGAATTCCGCTGTGTGCACAAATGAAATGAATGACCTGTTTGGCGTGATACGATAAGATCAGATCCATGGTTTGCGAACGTAACAAAATATTTTACAATGGCTGGCTGTTATTTTATTTTTGGATTTCTTGTGTCTTTCTGTTTTTTTATTCGTTTTATTTTATTAATTACGATGTATTATTTATTATCTTAACAAATTGAAATGGAATTACTGATAATTTATCTGTTTTATTATTTTAAACTTTTTTTTTGTAAGGTATCTTTTGTATTTAGAAATTGATTGAAGAGTTACCATTTTTTTCTTCTTCGAATATTTCTTCATAATTGTTTTTAAGGTTATGTGTGGTATGCGAAGTTTGCATGTTAGTTCTTGTCATTATGTATGTACCTATGAACGTTTTAATTAGTTTCGTATGAAATGATTTAATTAATATAATTATTTATTCTTTTAGGGGGAAATGTTTTATAAGGTTTTTGTTGTTATTATTTTCTTTAGTGTTTTAACAATTTCAATTTTATTTAAGATTTTTGTGTTTTCCTTTTTGTTCAATCGATGAGGTAGCATTATTTTTTCGGATTATTTACATTACACATCATTCAAAAATTATGACTTTAGGACATGAGGTGAATAATGAATGAGTTTCAAATAACTTGTTGGGAATTTAAATATATCGCATATGGGGAATACGATTTGGTAGGAGGGGTGGTATAACTATCAAAAAACTCTTGATGCGTAATAAATTTCTATTGAATTTCAATTGGTATTAAGTTGGACAGTTCCTAATGCCTTAATTATCTTTTAACAATTTGTAATATTTGGATAATTTATATGATTTAATTTCATTACAAAAGATAGGTTATGTTTTGGTTGGTCTACATGTTGTTTGAAAGGGAAACAATTCTTGAAACTCTGAGTTTTTAACATCGATATTAGGTGTATGAAATTTATACATTTAATATTTACAGAAATGAAACAAAATCATTTATATGATATTGTAAGGAGACATGAATGTTAGGGAGCTGTAACATTGAAAGGAATTCAAGGAACGTTTAACTAAACAAAAAATATGTA